>JANAVB010033017.1:15508410-15575910 GCA_029216955.1 Iris pallida | reverse complement strand
ATGACTAGTTTTGTAAAATAAATTTATCATTCAAAATATAATCTGAGTTCATAATAATAATAATAAATAGAAAAAGTCAAAAATACCCCTCTTTCGGAAAAGTGGTGGTTACATCCTCGGACGATCAGAAGCTGGGTGACCAGGGATCGTGCTGGCCTAGGAGGAATTTATGACTTACGGGTGACTTGGGTGCGGTTCTGGCCACACAAGCAATGTAAAGTTGGTATTGCGTAGCCTATCAAGGTGTACCGGCTATCACGCCTGTTAGTCACTACGAATACCACGTATGTATAGTCCAAATGGCTTGTGGTAACACCGACCGGTGCATATAGATTAAGTGGGCTTGCTGGCGACAATCCGTATGCGAGTCCTTGCATTGAAATAAGTAATCTGAGTAAGCTGAATAACTACGTAACTTAATGAAACGCATAAGAACGTAGCTTAAGTATAACACATTTTGACAAAACTTTAGTACCTCATCCACCTGAGGAAGAAACACACCCATGACGCTCGTATTTCTTATAAAAATCCATGAAGTCGTTATGTATAAAATGTTGGCTAACTTGGTTTACCTAGGACAGGGAAGATCGTATGGTAAGTATGGTAAGTTGCACATGTTATTCCTATGCGATACTTGATATTGGTAACATGAGATATGATTACATTATATGCCATGAAACTGATCCTAAGGCAAGATTAGAAAGACAACAAGTGATAGTTGGTGCACGAAACTAAATTGAACGTGTTTGGTAGTGATAGCGAGCGGGCGATCTAACCTTCCCACCAGTGCATGCAATGTACTGATAACCACATAGACTGCTTGCAGGGTGCGGAAGAACCTCGTCTGATACAGAGTATTCCTACGAACGTGGTAAGGCACGGAGCTAACTCTGGAGCCTTGGAGCATTGTAAAGGAGCTAAAGCACCATATACAGAACATAATGTATTGGAACATCACCATGTATCATTCCATATTATAAGCCGCTTGGCATGCTTTTTATATTTTAGGAGAGAAAGAAAGAGCTTGAGCAAATTGTAATCTCGGCCTAGCACCGCATGTAATACTTTTTGAATATCAATAAAGAGCTTGAATTTATTTTAACTTGTGTTTATTTACTTTTCGCCACAATGGGGACACTATGTGCGACTCTGTGGCCAAGCTTCAATCAGCCGTTTCAGGACCTGGCCTTGCGCGAGCGTAACTTAGGCTCGTACGACATCACGCCCAAGTGAGGACGTTCGCTCCTTCAGGAGCGGGGCATGACAGATTGGTATCAGAGTACGGCTTTACATCCTTGGACTTCATATCAATTCTCTCAGTTTTGAAAGCTCGATCGTGGGTAAAAGTGGTGTATGCTCTCTCTCGTTGTTTCTTGGGATGTTTCATACAATAAGTCTAATATTTTGAAAAGCTCGTACAAGTATTCGGTTGATTGGGATTGATATGCAAAGGCCTTTATGCCGAACTGTGTCGGACTTGAGTTGAAAGAAACCCATGCTAAAGTTAGCAAGTGGCGTGCGTACTTGAATAACCTTACGCTGATACTAGATAATGAGTGTGCGAGACCAGAGTATAGTTCGAACGGGATGGCTATGCACAAAGCCTTTCGGCTAAGTTGTGCCAAGCATCGTGCACCTAGACCTTCTGGTGCGAGCGAGTTTGTGAGTATGATTGACTATCGCTCGGACGAGAATAAGTTAGCCTTATAGTGTATATCGATAGAGATGCTATCGGACCAATGCTAAGGTGAACACAGTGAATGGTGTTTTGTTTTGAGGAATAGTTTGAATGGTTAATTACATCGAGGAGTATGAATCATTAATATGATTTGCATGATGGACTATCAATAGAGGTAAGCGAGACCTAGATTCTCTAGGCGACATAAGGGATCGCGCTAAAATTTTAAGGAACTGATTGAAAAATTGTATATCAAATGATGTGAACATGATTGAAGACTAGATTGGATAACTTAATCCCTGAGTGGTGTATGCGATAGCCTCGAAAAGGAATAAGAGTGGGTTTTGACGATTAGTCAAGTGGCTCAAACCCTGAGTGGTGTATGGATCGTCTTTGAAATTGTTCAAGCAAAATTGAGGATTTGGGGGTAGCAACGAGTATATCAGGAAGGGATGTGATCACACAAAGCCTTAAATCGAGTAACACTTAGTTGGTCGTGATTTCGAGTGTTTCGAACGAGTTGTCGTTCGTACAATTTGTGAATGTATAGTACGAATTAGAAAGGTATTGAATATGGATTCGTTACAATGAAACAAATGGACGTCTTGGCTAAAGAAACTTAGTGGATCGTTTGTGCGATTTCGGATATAGTCGAATGGATTGAAACTTGAGTTGAGGTGAAATACTCATAGATAAGATGGAAGATAGCACGACTGGAAGATAGCGTGCATAAAATTTTTGGTTTGAAGATACGAAAATGACTCTAAGGATTTGGGAAAGATGTTGCTGTGGACACACAGAAAAAAGAAGAAGAAGCACTATCTTTTCTTATTGGCGCAAGGCACCACAAATTGAGTACGCCTGAGGGATCCTGCACTGAGAATCCCCGAGTACAAAAAAATTCTGGGAAATAGGACATGGAGATCAAGCGGCGGTTGCTCCTTTACTCCGTTGAGACTCCGATTTACAAAAGTGGAAGAAAGCTAAGAAAATTTCTAACTCTCGGCTCACTGGCAAGAAGGGCAGCAATTTGGCTCTTGAAATGCTCTCCGTTTTGTATTTTTGAAGAGGCATGTGACCTCTATTTATAGTCGTTTTGCACTGAAATGACTATTATACGCACACATGGGGAAAATACACTAATTTCCTTGTCGACGCATAGTCTTCTTTTGGGCGTATAGAGTGTTGGCGCATAAAGACTGGATGATCGTGGGTAGATCGTAGGGTTGACGTGGCCGCATGCTTCGATGCACGACTGCTCGTGGAGACTGACGTGGCCGCATGCCTCGGCCCAGGATTGATCGTGGATGTTGACCGGGTCGTAGGGTTGTTTCTACCTTGGGCGCTGTAACGCCCCAGTCCCAAAATACTTAGGACTAAGTACGTCGACATGCCAGCTGCATAAATACGATGTATACTCCAATATATGGAACTATCGTATGTATAATAAGCTGTAAAATACAGTAAACCACGATACTAATCTCATCCACAAATAAAGACTTTATAATAAATGAATTATCATTTACAAGTTATCGGGCGGAGACAAATACACTACCAACGAAAAAGGGGGAAATACATGATAACAAAATTTTGTCGAGCGATGCGAAGACGATCCAAGTGTAATCATCCTCGAAGAAATGGCCTTGGCTAGAGCACCTGTGGAAACCACAAAAGACACACCTGGAGAATTCACCAAGTCCTCAGAGGGACGTAACAAGATACAATAAACAACATGCCATATACGTACTGAATATAAAATAAGCCACAAACAAAAGTAAGTGACAAGACCTCAATAAGGTAATCTAACCATACTAAAGTGAACATGCAGTTAAGAACAAACCTTTCTTCGCATGAGCCCTAGCTATAAATAGGATCTGGTATAGTCCCCACTTGGGCACCAGTGACCTAAGCGCATGACGTTCAAAAATGACAGTGGCCAACCTGAGGGGGTAGTCATACCCGTATCTCTAGCGGAGCTTCCGGGTTACAAGGGAATGTGTAATAGAAGCCCATACGACAAAAAAATGTCCCCCCCACTCGATGCACCTATCCAGTCGCATCCACGACCATGTAACACTACTAACCGTTAAGTCTTCTTACATGCATCTATTGACAGTTAGACCTAGAGCACATCCCATACGCATCAGTGATCAGCCAACACGCAAGTCCGGAGGCTATATGCTACTCACAACTCACACATCTCGTGCCACCTCTGTGTCAAAGTTTATATAGATGTGCTAAACTAATGGTAGTCTCCTAACTCTATGTCCACATGCAATCAAAGGATAAATATAACAAAGCTAATATCACTGAGCAGGCAGTAAATCAGGAACTGCAATAATGGTACAACTAGAAAAACTGGAAATAAATACAAAGTGATATGCAATAAATAAAATGCAGACTAATTATAAACAATAAATTATGGCAAGGTATCTTGCCTGGTGTTTGTCTGGTGTGGTGTGATGATCCGACAAGTCATGAATGTCTGATAGCCATGTCCGAGGTGTTAGGGTCCGTAATTCACAAGAAATAGAAACACACAATTAGTTGCGATCGATGGAGATATCAAGAGAGAATTTTGTGGAGAGTACATACTTATAATATTTTTTAGAAATTATTTATAATTCATGAAAAGTAATTTAGTTAAAAAAATTACTTTGGTAAATATTTGTAAATCTAAAAAAAATTATTTTTTTGGCAAAAACTCTAAGTTTGTCAAATAAAATTTATAGATAGAAAAATACATTTTAATAATTACTTAAATATTTGAAAAATACTAGTAGTTATTTTATAATCAGGAAGATACCTCTAAGGATCAAAATACCTTTGAAGAACTAATTGAAAGGCTAAAAATTAATTTTAGGGTTTAACACTAACTTTTGAACTTGTAGGCCAAGACCACATTAATAATAATAATAATTTTTTTGAAACTAATATATATATATATATATATATATATATATATATATATATATATATATATATATATATATATATATATATATTTTTTTTTTTTTTTTCTATATATATTTTTTTTCCAATATATATATATATATATATATATATATATATATATATATATATATATATATATATATATATAAAATATACTAAATCAGTAATAATACTTTATTATTAAGAGTAGATTAGTTCTTTTGATACTAAAAATAATACTTAGCTAATAATAACAAAAAGATAAAAAGTTAAAACGATGAAGTACACACACACCCATTGTAGTTGACTGCTGTGCACTATTCTCTATGCCTATTCATTACAAAACAATAAAGAAAGAAATAAAAACATAATATAATTGAACAAAAACCTCCTTCATTTTGAAGAAGAGAGAGAGAGAGAGAGGTTGAGAGAACGAAGAGAGAGGGTGAAGAAGGGCAGCTGGAGTGGGACTTACAGAGGGGTTTCGGGAGCTCAACATCGTGGCCGACGGCGCTGGCGGCTGCCGACACTTGCGGAAGCATGGACTCGCCGACAGCGGCACGGCGAGGATCCGCGCCGGTGCAGTCGGCGGAGGGAGTCTCGCCGGCGATGGCGAAGGAGGAGAGGTATGCCGTGGGCGGCTCAGAGTCTGGGGGACGGGGGTTTGTCGGGATCGGCTCATCGTGCGATGTGGGGGTAGATCCGAACTAAAAAGGTTACGATATTCGGACAGGAAACGGTGCCGGAGACGCCAGGGTTTCGGCCACAGCACGGAGGGAGGCGTTGGGCGAAGGGCTGCGGAGGATGATGCTGGAGGCGGGCGCACGGGTTTCGACTGCGACTCATGCTGGTGGTTGTATTGTGCTGACTGCGGCGGTCGGGATTGGCGAGCGCCGACGAGGGCTCGGCCGAGGTAGGTGGTCGGTGTATTATTTTCCTTATATTTTTGGGACGGTGGTGGTGATTTTTGCTGGGAGTGTGGCCGAATTTGTTGATGGTGGTAATGTCGGCTTGTGGTGGCGGTGGTGGTTGTGTTAGTGGCGGTGGTGGTTGTGATAATGGCGATGGTGGTGTCGGTGTCTGGGTTGGCAGAGGCAAGGTGAGGTGGTCGGTTGTGTGGATGTGGAGGTTCGTGGTGTTAACTGGGATGGTGGCGGTAATGGCCGAATTTGTGGGAAAGGTCGGGGTGGTTGGAGGTTGGCTGCGGCGGTGATGGTTGGTCGGGGGAACAGGTTTTGTGGCTGGCGGCAACTGGGTGTGGTCGTCGACCAAAAATGGGGGGGAATTATAAATATGATAAACATAGTTGATGAGAATAAGGCGCAGACACGATGCACCTGTTGTGGAGATTGGCTTGGTGGAAATTCTATAGAAAAGAAACAATGGGGACTCTCCTTATATAGGAGTTGAGGACCCCTGGTTGGATATGGATTAGGATTATTTGGATAATTCACCCCTTAATTTAAATTACTTTTTAAAACCACAAAATATATCTTTCCAATATATGTATATATACTAGATAATTTTTAATTCAAAAATTAGTTTAAAAAATTATCCGAAAAATTAATTTCTGATTTAATTCATAATAAACCAAATTTAGAAGGACTTTTTATAACTTGTATAAATTAATAAAATAATAATTTTGAAAATTGGAATTTAAAATATATTCATGAATTAAATTCATGAATTACGTATGCAAATACTTAGAATAATCTTTTTATTACAATTTTTAAAAACTCGACGCAATACTTTTGATAACTTAGGCAAAAGTATATTTATCATATAATTTACTTTGAAACTATATATTCCATAAAAATGAAATCTATGAATAAAATATTTTCTGAAAATATGTACCTCACACATATTCGTACTCGACGAGCAAATACGAACATAACCTGCATATGACGTACAATACGACAATTACAACTTGTATGCGACGTACAGATCCAATTTACAAAATCAATACTAAATTATTTATTTAAAAAAATGTAGTAGAAATTTAGGGGTTTTACAGGCGCATAGTGTTGGGAGCAACATGTTTCTACTGCATGGAGAAAAATATTGTGGGCGCATAGCCCCTTTGGCCATGTAGGCGCATAACTGTTTCTGACTTGGGCGCATAACTGTTTTTAGACTTGGGCGCATAGCTGTTTATGACTTCTGCACATAATGCTGAAATTTTCATGCTTCTACAAGACCCCCTTCAATGTTTTTGATACTCGAACGAGTTCGAAATACTTTAAAAGAAGCATGGGAGACTGTCTTCCTATGGCTCTGTGGGCGCATAGCAGACTCTCTCTTTGGGCGCATAGATGCTGCCAGGCTGTCAAACGATGGCTGTTGAGATCTTCCTCGAAAATCTGAACTGACAGATTCATTGGAGCAAAATTTGAAGAGGTCCATGCTTCGTGTGATGTCTATACATTGTCCACATCAGCAAGTAGCAGGCGCATAATATGCAAAAGACCAAGTCCCTACATGGGCGCATAGACCATGTGGGCGTATAGGTCATGTGGGCGTATAGTACCCTATTTTGCCAATAAATAGGCCCGAGGAGAGAGAAAATTCAATCTCTCCTCTTTTCAGAAATTTCCAAGAGTTTTTCTTTTTCTCTTTCATGTGAAATCATGTATCCCAAGGCTACTTCGACTTCCAAGAGGTCCGCGAAGTATAAGGAGGCTGCAGCAAGCGGTTCTCCCCCTTCGATAACATCTTCACTGGTCCAAGACTGTAGAGCCTAAAAATTAAAAAGTGCCACTCATTAAAGCCTTCAGTCATCTGATGGCGCTAAACCAATCAAGTTGCACCGAATCATCAAGGTATGCAACTTCAAACTGTGCCATCGCCAGGTTGCGCTGGAGTCAGGGTACGCGGAGCGACACGTGGCACACTTCCTCGAAAAGCTGTAACAACGTCATCTTTACCTGACAACTTACATCACGGAGAGATTAAGGAAAATCCCTTCGAATCTCGTGCAATACGACGCTCAAGAAGACTTTGTCAGCATATAATTAATGCTGACAACTGGTTGGCGCAAGTCACTGAATAGCACAGGGATTAATTAGCACAACAAAAAAAACCTAGTCAAAAGGCGCTAGTCGTTAAGTTGCGCCTATGCGCAGCCTGACAAAGTGGCGCCATTTGATCAATTCTTAGTTTAAAACAGGGTGACGTGGCACGCAAGCCATCAACTTCGCAGAACGTGTCCACTATACTGCTCACGACCACGTGCATCTCAATCAAACGATGCCACGCGTCTACAGCAGTTAGTGCAAACCACTCGTGCAGGTTGTTGCATTGTGCCCTCGTGCAACCTGATGAATCACTTGCAAAGTATTCAAATTATGTTCCAGATAGAGTAACGTGGCACACAAGCCACTAACTTCGGATCATGCCTATTATACTGCTCACGACTACGCACATCTCAATCAAACGATGCCAAGCGTCCAGAGCAGTTAGTACAACCATTTGCACAAGTGAACATGAGGCTTGCAACCTGAAGCGCACGCAATCCAGAATAACTTCTAAACAGCTATTTCAAGAACTTTATAAATAGGGTTTCAAATCAATCTCAAATAATGAAGGGCGATCATCATCTCCTTCTAAAGTGCTGCTGCATTCTCCAGAGGCTCGTGTCTTCGATATCACATCGTCCAAGGGATAAAATGATCGTCTTCTGATCAGATTTCTATAGTTGTACTTCTCCAGAAATCAATTAGACTTCTGTACTCTTTTTTTTAGTTTGTAATAAAACTTTTTATTCTTTGCAAACAAAATGGCGACTCTACTGGGATGACTTTCTCCTTCGACGAAAAAGTGACAACTCAATGTGATACCACGTCAATCGACAAGACGCAGAAGACTCTGGTCGTTAAAGTCGACCAGACAGCCTACGTGACTATGATCAATATTGGGGGTGCCAAGCACACTTCTGCCGCTGTTAGGAGCAAGACTCGCTCTGTTTGGACCCCTAAGTCCTCGGCGGGGCAATCTCCTGCCTCTGCGCAACTTTTGCCTATCACCAATTTGGTGCAACCTAAGGGAAATAGACTTTTGGCTAATTCTCCCACTTCTCTGATTCTGAAATCTGAGGAGACTCTGTCTCGACACACTGCTGTCCAGAACAAGGGAAAGCGCCCTTCAGTCCTCTCTTCCCTAGTGCAGCCTGCACTTACTCCTGTTTCTGTGCAACTTGCGCCCATCACTGCTTCGGCACAACCTAAGGAAAACAGCCTTTTCGCTAATCCCTCTACTTCTTCGACTCCAAAATTAAAGGAGACTGTCTCGATACACTGCTGTCCAAAACAAGGGAAAGCACCCTTTGGCCTTTTCTTCTTCGGCACAATTTGCGCGTGTTTCTGCTTCGGCACAACTTGCACAGGTTCATGCCTTGGCGCAACCTGCACGAACTTGTGCATTAGCACAATGTAAAGATAAGTACTCTCTTCCACCAAATCAGAAGTTTAGTGAGAAATCACTAAATCAAGGAAAATGTTCCTTAACTTTTCCTCATTCTGCTCGAGTCGTTGACTAGGTGTATAACACCCAGTATTCTAAAATGAGGATAATTTTGAAATTTTGAAATTATAATCATTTAATAATGATATTTAAATCATATTATGATTTTTGGTGATTTTTTAATCAATTTAAAACTATTTAAAATATTGAAATGTGATTTTGATGGTTAACTAGTGTAACCCTAGAATTGCTAAGCCTAGAGACTAACTGTGACCAAGGGAGCCTAGTCATGTGATTAGAATGTCATATTACTATTTTTTAGCCTAAGGGTATTTTCGTCATTTTTGACTTTTAAATAAAAATAAATTTTATTAATTAAATATGTGCTATTTGTTAGGTTGAGGCTTGACCTAGAATCTTAGCCTAATCTAGATTAGCCTTGAGCTTAGATTCTTGATTAGGATAACCTAGTAATGACAAGATTAACAATATCTAGATATTTCATAATAGGATATTTATCCCTTAGGATATTGTGAAAAAGGAAGCCTTAGGACTATTGAACCAATAGGAAGGTTTAAAATTGGTTGGACAAGCCCTAGCCACTTATCTACATCTAAACCTAACCCTAAATTCATTTGTGGCCAATCATACAAGCCCCCCCCCACTCCTATAAGTATGTTCCTATGTTGTTCTTGCCTCTTTTTAAATACCTAGAAAAAAGTCCTAATTGTTCTTCCCCAAATTCTTCCCCTAATATCCAAATTAAGTCCAAATTGAGTCTAATCAATTGCATCATCATCCCCAGTAGTAGAAGGTTATAAGGGAGGCTAGCTAGCAAGGTTTTGAAGTGAATTGACCAGTCAATTGGAGAAGAACACCTTCCTTGTTCATTTTTTATTGAGGTTTCACCCTCGATAGGTAATTGCCATAAAATCTATTTAAATTTCAGTTTCTTTCCATAGATGCATTCATTTAGGGTTCCCCTAGGTGTAGCCTATGTTTGGTAGGAACTCGTGTCCATTTTATGTCCGTATCGGACACGTATCAGTGTTTTTGAAATTGTGTTCGATGAAATGCCACGTAGAAATAAATGTTAATAAATTTCAAAACTAATTACATGGTTGTGTAGCCCTTGGTGTGTGGATTCCAAATCTATTCGACTGAGTCGAAGATTGTGTCATTTTTGTGTCAAAATTGGACACGCACACACGTAGCACGACCCCGTGCACATCCCCTGCTACCCGAGCCCAAATTCTTCCTTTATAGACCACATGGACACGTGCCACTTGGCACAGAGGTGGGCGCCATCACTGACAAACCCCCCTTCGAGTTTCAGGACATATTGTGTTGTGTCGGACACGAAAACACGAGTGCACTAAAATTGTACTGCACTGTTCCGTGCGAACAGTGGCTTCTGACCCGGCTTTCGTGTCGCGTGTAGACACAACATGGACTCGTGTTAGGGACTTGAAACCCTAGCCCTATACCCCCTCTACGTGTGTGCATGAGACCATGGGTGTTCGTGCCCTGTGTTGTGGGCAATCGTGCACGACACGGCTGCACGAGGCCATGTTATGCACTGGCTCACTGATATTTGTATTCACTGTTTGGACACTTCGTGTCCAGTTTCCTGGACACGAACACATCCCCCATGACACGTATGATGTATACCTACCCAATCCACACTTTATTTATTAATTTATTTGGGTTTTCATTTCAAAATTGAAGGTTGTTCACTCTGTTCTGGCACACAGTGTTTCGAAAACTGATTTTTATATGTTTAATTGATTTTTAAATATTAATTATGAGTTTAATTGGTTAATTACATACTGTATAATGTATTGTTAATCTGATTTGCATGAGGGTTGAGTTGTGTAAGGTTTTCCTCAAATTTTGGTCTGGCTTTACATTATTGGTACACAGTAAATTTGAAATTAGGATATATATATATGAATCAGAAATTTGTTTATTGATTGTAGGAAATGAACTGATTTTTGCATGAAACAAGGATCATAAAATCTGAGACTTGATTCCTAATGTAACTGTGACTTGGTAGGGATTCTAATGTTGATTTTGAGTTAAAAAAAATATGAGAATTAAGATAAGTAAAAAATGGGTTGGGTTATGAACTGAGCAATGGATATGTTACTAATAGTATGTATTGATTAGGGTTTTTGGTGACTTAACTGAATTTAAATAGTTTGAATACAAATTGTAATTGTTATAAATACAATTGATATGATGTGTAGATAACTGGGGTTTCAAATGGGTTGGTTATATTCGAATTTCATTAGATGTATGATTGAACAAGTATAGGCCTAAATTCTAAACCTGAGAACTATTGGAAAACCTGAGAGGGTTTTGTATTAGTAAAACTGAGAATTAACTCCTTATGTGAAACTGAGAAATGATTTAAAAAAAACTGAAGGTAGGGTGCATGGTTTGATACAGTGAACTGGAATCAATTTCACTCTTGAAAACTGAAAACCTGAGATATAACTTTCAATGTTTTGCCCATTCATTACATTCATTTGCATCATTCCAGAAATGGACTTGAGTTCACTGTCTAGTTCAGGTTTAGGATCATTTCTATTGTCCATTCTCTGATGGTTCAGTCCCCAATTGGGTTGGTTAGCCATGCTTTATATTATGCATATATGTATGTATATAAATATGTATGTAGGTTTTGGTTTATAGTTGACCAAAAGTCAACATTGAGTCAATAGTGACCAATTGACTTAGTTGACCAAACCCTAAAGTTGACCCTTGATAGCCTAAGTTTGACCAGTTGACCAGTTTGACTTAGTAGAATAGAGTATTGACTTGGTTTGACCCAGAGTTGACCAAGAGTTGACTTTGACCTATATTGACCTAGAAATCATGTAGATGCATTGTACACTTTATTTATAACCCCCTTGTATACATCATGACTTGTGTTGCTCTAAATAGGATTCAGATACCTCGATTCGGACGGTATATTCTGACAGACATTCAGATCGCAGGCGAGTACATTCTCTGATCGTTTCATACTTGTCACGACTTATATTCTTGCTCTAGATTACTTTACTTGATGCTGACACTTGTTATCACGGATTGGTACTATATGGATCTCTTTATGGGATGTTATCCCCCTTAGCAGGCGCATCGGATACTTCATGTCGTGTGTTTCATGTACATCATGTATCCCTTGCTCTTGCGTTATTCATCTACACTCATGTTCTCTCATGTGCTTTCAGGTACGCTTATGTACTTTCATGTGCTCTCATGTACGTTCATGTTTCCTTATGTGCTTCGTGTGTAACCAAAACATCATGTTCGTAACGTAACTTGACTGGATTCTTATGTATTGATTGTGGGTAGGGGTGAGTATAAATGGTCATGTGATTTACCCATCATATTCACTCTGTTACTTTTCATGTGTTATCATGTACAACACAGCCTTCTTGGCTGGTGTCCCTCATGTTCACCCATGTATATCATGTTTAACCCAAGCCAGTTACATGTTATCTCGTACTCTAAATCACTAGTCACTTACAGTTCTTACTTATCATGTATATATTCCAGTTATCAAATCTCTCTCCTGTTTTTATGTACATTTTCTTACAGCGTTTTATGTATCTTACTCTATTGCTTGCTTTATATTTCCTGCCATGATATGAACTGCGTGAGATGTACCGTGCCGGCTCCCGTCCTGACTGGACCTATTGAAAATATTACAGATGATACCGAGGACTTCTGCCCAACCTACTATGGAGCCCATCTAGACGACATCTGTGAGTTGGACCCATAGGAGGATCCAGCTCTAGCTGAGGATGTCATCCATACTGCTTAGACTAGATTAGCTAGGCTTTATCTTATTTCTTATGTCATTTGTATTGACTTTAGAGTTGTATTATTTTTTGGATGTTTGTGATGTTGTGTCGTTTAGACACTTGTACTTTTTTTTCTGTTTGTACCTCAGTTTGAGGATTTCATATTTATCATATCATGCTATTTCTATCTCTAGATTTGTGATTGAGTTGTACCTTATATGATTTATCCTCCGTTCGGAGAGTATATCATATTGTATTTAGTTTGTAATAGTAACCTAGGACAGCGTTCTACCGCCGACACTGCGGCCTAGGCTGGACGTACCCACTTCTCGTGCCCCTACACTGGGTGCGGGTCGTGACATATTTTTAGTGGTGGCCCATGCAGGTCGAGTTTATGTAGTGGTATTCGAACTAGAGTATCACTACAGCCTACAGTAGGAGTAGGATATTTGAGGTACTCAATCACATTAGGAAAAGCTCTTAACCTGATTCTTGTTATCAAAATTCTTGCTGCTTTAATATTTTCTTTTGAAAATAAACTGTCCTCCCTTGATTTATCGCTTCTATCTCAGTATTGATTCCTTGTTTGATCTGTCTCTAGGATGGTGATCGAGACACGATTGCATCGCTCTGGCCCATCAGACGCAGGTGAGAGGTCTGCCACCTCTCGCTTGATTGTAGACGCTGGGACCACAGCTCCTCCCATCACTTCGAATGTCGGAGTTTCTACAACTTTTGGGGGTGTGCCTCCACCTGTTCAGAGGTCTTCCTCCGTCATTCCGGATACATTTCAGCAGCCGCCACCTACGTGATCAGTTGATGCAGTGTAGCTGTTTAGCTTCTTCCAGCAGTTTATGGAGGCCCAGCAGGCTCAGCAGCAGCGTCAGACGATGTAGTTCAATCGGGGCATCGATCTGGCCCTGACGACAGTTGAGAGAGTTACAGCTCAGCATCTGGCAGGTCAGCAGCACCATCAACCGAAAGAGAAGGGCATACAGGATTTCCAAAAGATGCACCCGCGAGACTTTAGGGCTACAGAGGGCATCCTGTACACCGACGAGTAGGTAGAGCACATGGAGGAGATCTTCAGGCTAGCAGAGATTCCAGCAAGACTGCAGATCGAGGCGTCGGCTAGTATGATGCAGGACTTGGCCCGCACGTGGTACCAGACAGATCCGAGGGTTGGTACAGTTGGACAGACTTAGGAAACTTTCAAGAAGCTGTTCAAGGAGAAGTTTTTCCCTGACGCAGCTGTTGGTGCGCTCGAGACACAGTTCGAGGCTTTGGTGCAGGACAGTCAGACTGTCGAGGAGTACGTCGGGGAGTTCTACCGTCTGGACAGATTTGTTGAAGGGCTTTCTGAGGCGACGAAGGCCCGGAGGTTCATGAAGGGGCTAGTCAGGGAGGTAAAGTCCTATACCAAGAGTTCCCGCAACGCCACTTTTAAGGAGATCCTGGTGGGCGCCCTAGCAGTGGAGGATGACCTTGAGCTGAAGCTCAATAGGGAATGAGACGCTCATGGAGCCAGCAGCAGCGGAGGCCAGGCCAAGAGGCCTCACATACAGATTCAGCAGCAGTATCAGCAGCCGAGGGTCCACTTTCAGCAGCAGTTTCAGGGCCGTGCTCCTTTTCAGCAGGTACAACAGTAGCAGAGATAATAGGCCCCTAGACAGCAGCATGTTATCCTTTGTCCTTTCTGTAAGAAACCAGGGCACGATTGGGGCGAATGCCAGATGAGGCTAGGCAGGTGCCTACTCTGCGGATCATCAGATCTTCAGTTGAGAGAGTGTCCCAAGTCTGCAGGACGGACAGCTCAGGGAGCAGGAGCCAGGGCTCCAGTAGGTCAGCAGCAGGCTAGATGAGGCCAGCAGGGGCGAGCTTACGCCATGATAGTTGAGGATGCTCAGGTAGTAGGAGAGCATATTGCAGGTTCCGTTCTTCTCGATTCCATTTCCACATTTGTCTTCTTATAACTGTCTTGAAATTCGATTCCATCTGTTTCTTATTGTTGATAAGTTTTGATCTAGTGTTTCATTATGATTTAATTTTCTTTTGAGATAAGTCGTATGGGCTAGGTCGCCTCAGTTATGGGATCTAGAGTCTTCTATAGTCATGTTAGCTGGCATAGTGAGGACATATAGTCTGGTTTTGGACGTATTTCTTGGGTATGGAAATTTAAGGTTTTCGCGGCCAAGCATACGACAATGCAAAATTTTTAAATACCATGATTCTAGAGATATGTACCTTAGTCGAGGACTCTGTGATTATCTTAGCCTTGCTCACTAACATGACGAAGATTCTGAGTATCATGATTTTGGACAGACGCATATGATTGTCAAACTGTATTGTTCTGAGACTTTGATTGTTGGGGTAATTGACCTCGAAGGAGTACGACCATCTTAATTTCGAGGACGAAATTCTTCTAGGGGTAGACTTGTAACACCCAATTTTCTAAAATGAGGATAATTTTGAAAATTTGAAATTATAATCATGTAATAATGATATTTAAATTATATTATAATTTTTGGTGATTTTTTAATCAATTTAAAATTATTTAAAATATTGAAATATGATTTTGATGGTTAATTAGTGTAACCCTAGAATTTCTAAGCTTAGAGACTAACCGTGACCAAGGGAGCCTAGTCATGTGATTAGAATGTCATATTACTATTTTTTAGCCTGAGGGTATTTTGGTCATTTTTGAATTTTAAATAAAAATAAATTTTATTAATTAAATATGTGCTATTTGTTATGTTGAGGCTTGACCTAGAATCTTAGCCTAATCTAGATTAGCCTTGAGCTTAGAGTCTTGATTAGGATAACCTAGTAATGACAAGATTAACAATATCTAGATATTTCATAATAGGATATTTATCCCTTAGGATATTGTGAAAAAAGAAGCCTTAGGACTATTGAACCAATAGGAAGGTTTAGAATTGGTTGGACAAGCCCTAGCCACTCATCTACATCTAAACCTAACCCTAAATTCATTTGTGGCCAGCCATACAAGCCCCCCCCCCCCCACTCCTATAAGTATGCTCCTATGTTGTTCTTGTCTCTTTTTAAATACCTAGAAAAAAGCCCTAATTGTTCTTCCCCAAATTCTTCCCCTAATATCCAAATTAAGTCCAAATTGAGTCTAATCAACTGCATCATCATCCCCAATAGTAGAAGGTGCTAAGGAAGGCTAGCTAGCAAGGTTTCGAAGTGAATTGACCATTCAATTGGAGAAGAACACCTTCCCTTGTTCATTTTTCATTGAGGTTTCACCCTCGATAGGTAATTGCCATAAAACCTATTTAAATTTTAGTTTCTTTCCATAGATGCATTCATTTAGGGTTTCCCTAGGTGTAGCCTAAGTTTGGTAGGAACTCGTGTCCATTTCGTGTCCATATCGGACACGTATCGGTGTTTTTGAAATTGTGTTCGATGAAATGCCACTTAGAAATAAAATTTAATAAATTTCAAAAATAATTACATGGTTGTGTAGCCCTTGGTGTGTGGATTCCAAATCTATTCGACTAAGTCGAAGATTGTGTCATTTTTATGTCGAAATTGGACAAGCACACACGCAGCACGACCCCGTGCACAACCCCTGCTACCCGAGCCCAAATTCTCCCTGTGCAGACCACGTGGACACGTGCCACTTGGCACAGAGGTGGGGGCCATCACTGACAGACCCCTCCTCGAGTTTCAGGACACGTTATGTCGTGTCGGACACGAAAACACGAGTGTACTGAAATTGTACTACACTGTTCCACGCGAACATTAGCTTCTAACACGGCTTTCGTGTCGCGTGCAGACACAATGTGGACTCGTGTCAGGGACTTAAAACCCTAGCCCTATACCCTCTCTACGTGTGTGTGCATGAGCCCATGGGTATTCGTGCCCTGTGTTGTGCGCAATCGTGCACGACACGGCTGCACGATGCCATGTTATGCACTAATTCACTGATATTTGTATTCACTGTTTGGACACTTCGTGTCCAGTTTCCTAGACACGAACACATCCCCCATGACACGTATGATGTATACCTACCCACTGCACACTTTATTTATTGATTTATTTGGGTTTTTATTTCAAAATTGAAGGTTGTTCATACTGTTCTGGCACACAGTGTTTCGAAAACTGATTTTAATATGTTTAATTGATTTAAAATGTTAAATATGAGTTTAATTGGTTGATTACATACTGTATAATGTATTGTTTATCTGATTTACATGAGGGTTGAGTTGTGTAAGGTTTCACTCAAATTTTGGTCGAGCTTTACTTTATTGGTACACAATAAATTCAAAATTGGGATATATATATATATATATATATATATATATATATATATATATATATATATATATATATATATATATATATATGAATCAAAAATTTGTCTATTGGTTGTAGGAAATGAACTGATTTTTGCATGAAACAAGGTTCATGAAACCTGAGACTTGATTCCTAATGTTAACTGTGACTTAGTAGGGATTCTAATGTTGATTTTGAGTTCAAAATCTGAGAATTAAGATAAGTAGAAAAATTGGGTTGGGTTATGAACTGAGAAATGGATATGTTACTAATACTATGTATTGATTGGGGTTTTTGGTGACTTAACTGAATTTAAATAGTTTGAATACAAATTGTAATTGTTATAAATACAATTGATAGGATGTGGAGATAACTGGGGTTTCAAATGGGTTGGTTATATTCGAATTTCATTAGATGTATGATTGAACAAGTATAGGCCTAAATTCTAAACCTGAGAACTATTGGAAAACCTGAGAGGGTTTTGTGTTAGTAAAACTGAGAATTAACTCCTTATGTGAAACTGAGAAATGATTTCAAAAAAAACTGAATGTAGGGTGCATGGTTTGATACAGTGAACTGGAATCAATTTCACTCTTGAAAACTGAAAACCTGAGATATAACTTTTAATGTTTTGCCAATTCATTGCATTCATTTGCATCAGTCCACAAATGGACTTGAGTTCACTATCTAGTTCAGGTTTAGGATCATTCCTATTGTCCATTCTCTGATTGGTTCAGTCCCCAATTGGGTTGGTTAGTCATGCTTTACATTATGCATATATGTATGTATGTATGTAAATATGTATGTAGGCATGAATGCATATATGAATACATGTATGTATGCAAGCATGAATGAATGTAGAGTATGAATGCATGAATGAATGATATGTATGAATGCAAAATGTAATGTAAAAAGGAATGTATGTTAATGTAATATACATATGTAATGTAATACAAGTATCCAATGTATGCAAAACTGAATGTATGTATGCAATGTATGCATATATGAAGACATGTATGCATATATTAATGTATCATACATGTATGAATATATATAGACATGTATGTTAATGTAATATACATATGTAATGTAATATAAAATATGTAATGTACTCCATGTAATGTATGTAGGCATGTATGTAAAGTATGTATTATATTAGCCTAAGTTATAATATAGGATTTTGGTATATAGGTTTGTATATTGTAATATTGTACATAGGCCTAGTGTATAGTGTTGCCCTATAGGCTATTATGATGTTGTCTATGTTTAAATATGTTATAGATATGTATATGAGTTGGTTTAGGTTTATAGTTGACCAAAAGTCAACATTGAGTCAATAGTGACCAATTGACTTAGTTGACCAAACCCTAAAGTTGACCCTTGATAGCCTAAGTTTGACCAGTTGACCAGTTTGACCTAGTTGACTAGAGTATTGACTTGGTTTGACCCAGAGTTGACCAAGAGTTGACTTTGACCTAGATTGACCTAGAAATCATGTAGATGCATTGTACACTTCATTTATAACCCCCTTGTATACATCATGACTTGTGTTGCTCTAAATAGGAGTCAGATACCTCGATTCGGACGGTATATTCTCACAAACATTTAGATCGCAGGCGAGTACATTCTCTGATCGTTTCATACTTGTCATGACTTATATTCTTGCTCTAGATTACTTTACTTGATGTTGACACTTGTTATCACGGATTGGTACTATATGGATCTCTTTATGGGATGTTATCCCCCTTAGCGGGCGCATCAGATACTTCATTTCGTGTGTTTCATGTACATCATGTATTCCTTGCTCTTGCATTATTCATTTATACTCATGTTCTCTCATGTGCTTTCATGTACGCTCATGTACTTTCATGTGCTCTCATGTATGTTCATATTTCCTTACGTGCTTCGTGTGTAACCAAAACATCATGTTCGTAACGTAACTTGACTGGATCCTTGTGTATTGATTGTGGGTAGGGGTGAGTATAAATGGTCATGTGATTTATCCATCATGTTCACTCTGTTACTTTTCATGTGTTATCATTCACAACACAGCCTTCTTGGATGGTGTCCCTCATGTTCACCCATGTATATCATGTTCAACCCAAGCCAGTTACATGCCATCTCGTACTCTAAATTACTAGTCACTTACAGTTCTTACTTATCATGTATATATTTCCAGTTATCAAATCTCTTTCCTGTTTTTATGTACATTTTCTTATAACGTTTCATGTATCTTACTCTATTTCTTGCTTTATATTTCCTGCCATGATATGAACTGCGTGAAATGTACTGTTCCCGCTTCCGTCCTGACTGGACCTATTAAAAATATTACAGATAATACTGAGGACTTCTGCCAACCTACTATGGAGCCCATCTAGACGTCACCTGTGAGTTGGACCCACAGGAGGATCCAGCTCTAGCTGAGGACGTCATCCCTACTGCTTAAACTAGATTAGCTAGGCTTTATCTTTTTTCTTATGTCATTTGTATTGACTTTAGAGTTGTATTATTTTCTGGATGTTTGTGATGTTGTGTCGTTTAGACACTTAGACTTTCTCTTCTGTTTGTACCTCAGTTTGAGGATTTCATATTTATCATATCGTGATATTTCCATCTCTAGATTTGTGATTGAGTTGTACCTTATATGATTTATCCTCCGTTCGGAGAGTATATCATATTGTATTTAGTTTGTGATAGTGACCTAGGACAGCGTTCTACCGTCGACACTGTGGCGTAGGCTGGACATACCCACTTCTCGTGCTCCTACACTGGATACGGGTCGTGACAGGGTGGAAAGTACTGCTCTCCTTAATAGAGAGAACCAAATCTCTATCGGGAAGATGAGTTCCATTTAGAATAAACCTTCTATGCAAAAAGGCATCATGCCTACTCTAAAGAGAGCAGGGCATGATCTACAACCTTATGTATTTCAAGATCCCGACGAGGCAAACTACTAGTATCTTAAGTAGGTACACAAGCAGCTCCCCTGTCAGACTTGCGCAACTATATCAACTGGTGCCAATTAGGCTCAACCTCGGGAAATCACAAGATTCATCAAGCGCAACCCATACCAGTTGCTAACTTACACCAGAGGAAGGATGCTGAAGTGAAAGATCCTGCGACTTATGCTAACCATCTTAGCACGTCCTTGTACACTCAAGGTACAGAATATCTCAGGAACAGGAACCATCTCCCGAATATCATCAAGGACTACGTTCCTGTAACTTCTTCCCGTCCTGTTAGCGACCTCCGTGAACTCTTAATACAAAAGCGGAAGGTTGCGAATCCATCCCGTACAGCGGTGGTTCAACAACAGGAACATCATTGCAACCATCATCATAAAGTTGTCATCAAATGCTGCTGTCAGTCAGCTAAGCGGTCCATCTTTGACCGTTTGAATTATGTTCAGACTTCCGAACCAATCCTAGTAGACGAAGATGAACTTCTCTATGCTTCTATCAACATGGCATCTCAAAGCACTGGGGGTGGAAAACGTCTAAGACGTAATACGTCCTGCAATCCTAGTCAGCAATACTTAGATCGGATTCATGAATCCGGTGGAGTATACCAATATACTAGATCAAAAAGCCGAGACACAATCGATCAAAGGAATCTTCTTGACTCAAACCAAGATTCCTTCAGTCAAAAAGATATCCCTATCACTTATTCTGGGGATAGTTCTTTATGTGACTTTGACGTTGGCAGTAAAAGTTCTGAAAGGACCATTCTTTCCACTAGCTCGTCCTCAAAGGCTAGAGAAGTGACTGCTTATGCTTTCACAGAAGATCAAGATACCTCCACTTCTTCCAGTCAAGAACAGAGAATTGCTGCTTTGGAGGCTAGTTTAAAGAACATGGCTGAGATGATGGCTGGCATGCACACTGTGATTATGGCACAACATACAGTTCCACCAATCGTGAATCTGATTCCGACTCAAGAACCTGTGACGACATCAGTTCCCATCAATATTGATCTGGAGGGTACAATCTCCTCACACTGCTTCCATTCATGCACAGGCTATTCCAAGTTAATCTGGTACAGGGGGTGGTACTTATCATGCGGTACCCCCTCTTAACACATTGAATCAATCTACTACTCCGTAATCAGCAGAAGATACCAATGAGGCCGTAAAACTTTTACGTACTCAATTTGAAGCTTTCAAACAGAATGATGGCCTGCAGAAGCTTGGGATCAAACAACCCTATCCCATAGAATGAAAAGAGGTCTAATTTCCTCCTAAATATAAGCCCCCTACCATTATGCTGTTTGATGGCAGCACATCTCCAAGATAATACCTCAATCACTTTGAAGTAATAACTGACCAACTTCAACTAAATGATGCTCTTTTTACTAGAGTATTTGTTGGCTGCTTAGCTGGTGCAGCATATGACTAGTATCGTTGTTTACCAGATGGGTGCATAACCTCTTTTGTTGGCTTCAAACAAATATTCTTGGAACGATTTTATGAGGGAACCAACGTGTCACCCCCATTTCCTGTATTTCGTATTTATACTCGTAATTTGATTTTGGCACGTATTTTATTTTTTCGACTTGTGGATTCGAGTTCTCGTAAATGGGTTTTGGACCATGGCTTGGTTTTATTTTGTGGAGTTGGTTTGGTTTGGTTTGGTTCTTCATGAGTGGAACACCTTAGCCTATTCTCTCCCTCCATTCCATCACAACCACCCTCATTAAAACCTACCAACCTTTTCTCTCTCCTCCATAACTCCATCAATTTCTTTCAACTTCTTCTTCTTCTTTCTTCCACACAACTCCCCAACCCATAGGCAAGTGCACCTTGCCATCAAATAAGCACCACTTTTTATTTGTCCATTAACTAGATTAGGCCATGGAGAACAAATTTAGAACTTGACATTTTGTGATTTGGAGCTTTTATTCTTCTAGATCTAGGTTTTAACCATTTTCGAAAATCCTTGGTTTTGATCTATTAAACTTTGATTTTTGCTTGTTTTGATGCTTCCATGTGGAAGAGAATTCGATTTTACTCAAGTTAGAACTTTGAAAATCTAGATTTGGTTTTGATTTGACAAAGTTATGAAGAATTGAAGTTCTTGGTGTTCTTGGACCTGCTCTCGGCCAGGAAGAACATCCCTCTGCCTTGCGCTCTTTAGCGCATGGCCGGTTGCGTACCCCCCGGCCTGTGCTTTTTAGCGTAGGGCCGATTGCGCATGACCTCAGCCAGTGCTTTGCGCTGCACTGGATTGCGCTGGCGCAAGCCATCCATGCGCAAGCCAGCCATGCGCAAGCCGACCTCTGCGCAAGCCAGCCTTGCGCAATCCACCTCTGCGCAAGCCAGCATTGCGTAATCCACCTCTACGTAAGCCAGCCTTGCGCAATCCACCCTTGCACAATCCACTCCTGCGCAGTCTACCCTTGCGCAAGGTAACCCCTGCGCAGTCTACCCCTGCGCAGTCTACCCTTGCGCAAGGCAACTCTTGCGCAGCTCTTCCATGCGTAGTACATACCCTGCGCAGCCCAATCCCTGACCCCCTTGCACAACCTACTTGTCTATGATGAATTGTTTATTTTTTTAAGCTTGGCTCTTCTATAGCCCTATATATATTGGTATTTTATTAGATATTTTACGTCCATTTTATATCCTTACGCCTTTTTGTCATGAACTTGATTTTACTTAATATGTTTGGAATGACTATTGTACACGGCATGGTATGACAAGGAACTAGCATAACACGACAGTGACCCGTAGTGGTGCACTCCTGACATGACTAACCTGACATGACAGTGACCCGTAGTGGCGCACTCCTGACAGTACCCTGACATGAATTATCTTGATAACTTGATAGTGGCCCGTGGCGGCGCACTCCTGACTTGACTTGACTTGTAACTTGTAACTTGACTCGTATAATCAACTTGACACCGTGGGTGCTCCTACTTGCTTGTTTGTACAATCCACTTGTCTTGTCTTGCTTCATGTCTAGGACGTGACTTCCTGGGTACCACGGCCAGGGACTCGCGCTAAATTGGATTAGGCTAATTATTAGATCAAACTAGAACATGGAGAATTCCCAGTCACAGGTAATCTCGTTATCTGGGCGCTTTAATGGACTTGTAGCTTGCCGACGAGTAGAGCACATTTCCAGCACACTGTCATGTGTTGTACCCTCTAAGTCACCTAAGGGTACATTTGTCTTCCGGGCAATGTTCCCACCTATAACTCTCAACCCGCAGAAGGATAACTGGATGGTCTACAGGGCTTGGGACTGGAAATTCTCACTTGCATCTTGTTAGTAATTAGGCTTGTGATAACCCTAGTTAGTTAAAGTAGTAAGCCGTAGTACTTGCTTGGCCGATTGTGAATGAATGGTGTCCAGCTCTGTCTAAGTCTTGTCTAGCCCCTGTACCTGGAACTCTTGATCATGATTGTTTTACTTATCTCTAACGATAAATGGGTAGAGACAGTGAGCTATTCAGGCGAAGGGGTACAATCTCGGTCCTTGTTTGGCTTAAGGATTGTAACCTGGCTCCCGGAATGGTTCCACGTCCCTAGTCGTTTATCGCCCTGTGTACTTTACTACTTGTACTTCTTTTATTCTTATGTTCTGATATGCTGGCTTTTGTTCTTATTTGTGGCCTCCTTTGTGGCACTTGCTCTTTCTGGGGTTTGACCCAGCTGGTGTTGTGTGGCCAGATTTCGGAGCAGCTCCCGAGGATCTACCAAGCTTCCAGCCCAATGGTGAACACTAGAAGGAACCGGGGCTACGAGTGGGTTTTCCCTTTTTGTTTCACCCACTTATATGTAAATTTATTCTTTTGAGGCGTTTAGCCGACGAGCACCTGTTAGCTCGATGCACATTTACTTACTGTCTGCCTACGGGCTGTAAACATGATTAACAAATCCTAGGGTTGATCATGTATGACTGAACTCTTGCTAGTCCTATCATTTTGTACGACTAGCTTCATGATCATCCAATATGTAATATTTGGGACGTCTTATATATATTTGATGCTCTAATATCTTGTAACTCTGTTAATTGCTTGAGATTGAGACAATAGGCTTGACCTTAAGAGACTACTGGCTTGTAGTAAACCCTCATATCTAGACAGCCGTAATCGTATAGTTGAGATGTATTCTATTTTAATATACGTAGCTGGCTATGTCTGCCCCCGCTCTCTAGTATTCTGGTTCTGGGACGTGACACAACGACATGACTATGTCTGCTCTCATCAAAATCAAACAACAACATAATGAAACGACTGAACGCTTCATTGAACGGTTCTGCCGTGAAGCACTCAAAATGCCTCTCGGAACTCCAGATGCTCTGATTATAGACACTTGCAAATCAAACCTGTTGCCTATAATCAGCATGTGGACATGATCAACACAGTTCCAGGATTGGCCTTCTTTCATAATGAACGCTAAAGCTGCAGAAGAAAGTGCTGACAAATTCAAGCAATTAGGCATTCAAATGCCTAATCTTAACAAAAAGGAACGTGCTACACCAAATAATAATGGCCGTCAGAACAATCGTAAGAGCAAGAAAACTTTGGCCATTAATCTCAAAGGCAAAGGAGCCCTGGCCATCAATGTAAATCAGCCAACATCTACCGCTTCAGCACCACCACAACGGACACCTCGTCCAATAGAAGAATACTCTTTCGATGAAGATGACATCATGGGTATCTTTGATTATCTCATCAAGATCAACAAACTCCAACTGCCAGAACCTAAAAGGCCAGATGAAGTTGGTAAGACTGACCATCCTAAATATTGTGTTTACCAAAGGTTTATTGGACATCCAACTCGAGCGTGCTATGTGCTCAAGGGTAAAATTCAGGAGATGGTCAATTCCGGTGCAAACACTCTCCAGCAAGACAAGAAAATTGTAACGGCTAATGTCGTCTCCTTACGGTTTGGTGATTTTCTAGCTCAACTTGTGCAAGATGGCATTGTTCCCATCCCGTGAACTACTCTGGAGATTGTCAATCTTCCACCAATACGGACAGATGGTCATGTTCCTCTGTCTACCTATAAAGGGGAGATCATATGGAGACATCCTAATTTAGTGGCAGACTTTGAAACACCATCTTCTTCCACCAAGTCGAAAAAGGCTACTAAGAATAAATTATGTCACATGATTTCATTAGGTGAGCCTTGTCTTCTACTTCCACCTCTAACTGCTACCTTCATCCCTGCAGCAGATAATCCTTCTTCTTCTTCCACTGATAAGATAACATTGTCAAAATCAGAAGCCAAATACCAACCAGCTTTCCATCTGTACAGTCCACAATCTCATGAACTCATGATGAAGATGGGATATGATCTACAAGAGGCTTTTGGTTTGAATCATGGAAAGGGGTCTCCTGTACGCCTTTCTCTATATCTTTCTCATAACCAATCTCGGGTTGGTTTGGGTTACTGGAGACCCCCATCCTGGCCGCCCACAACCGCCCATCTATGGCTTTTGGTTTCTCTATGTATTTTTGACTTGGGCCTTATTCTTACTTAAGAAAGAGTTGGCCCAAGTGAAACCCTAACCCTAGAGACCCCCATCCTGGCCGCCTACAGCAGTATACCCTTCCCTCTCGTTTCATTTGTGAAGTTTCGCCTCCACAAGTGAACCCTAATAGATCTCCTTCTCCAAAAATCTTATTTTCTTCATCCGGAGTCCGTTTCTCCTCAAACAAACTCTGTTGCACTTGTCTAGGAGAGGAGGATCTGTTGGAACATTGATAACGAGGAGGCAGAGGCAATTGCTTGAGGGGAATCGACCGACATGACGACCGAGGGACTCCGTTTATTGAGTTTTGACACTCAATAGGTAAACCCTCTTCTTCCATAGTTATTCTGGAATTTCTTTCATTTTTACATCCATATAGGTGCCCTAGCCTTGCCCATAAAGTTTGGTTGGATTTTGACTTCGTTTGATAGCGGTATCGGATACGTGTCGGTCCTTTACGGCACGTGTTCGACGAAATGCCGCTTAGGATAGAAAGTTGCTATTTTTTGATTCTGTCTTCATGGATGTTTAGATAATATCATTTTTAGAAACTTTTGTGAAGACAGATTTGAAATCGAGGACTTTTCAGCGGGGTTTCGGGCATCGGACGCACGTGCACGGATCTCGTGCACGAGGCCGTGCATGCCCTGCCGTTGGCGTGTTGTATCTCGATGTACAGTCCTTATTTTTGCCTAAAATTACTTGAGCACGTGGGGGCAACCTCTGCCCCTATGCTCCTAAAATTTCACGATTTCTCGTTGAGCGAGCACGGAGAAAACCGACGTGCATCGTTCAGCCGCACTGTGCACTCGGGCTCATTTTTGTCGCTGAAACGGACTTCGTACGCGCTCTCGATGCGACGAGGACCCCTTCTAGGACCTAGGACACGTCGACCTATACCTAAACTACCCGAGGGATCAATCTCGAGTCGTGGCGTGGCCCGACGAGCGAGCCACGAAGACCGAACAATGCGCACAAGGGTACGCACGGGCGCGCGCGTGCAGCAGGCCGCGCGTGTGTGCGGGGCTACGTGCGTCGCCTCGGCGCAACGTGTCACCGTGTTGCCGTGTTGTAGACCTACCCCAGGACCCCCCTAACTACGTGCACGAGAATGGGGCTTTTCGTTGTGTGTGCGGCGCTCAATCGAGCGGGAACGCACGCATACGTGCACGTAGACATACGGTATCGGGATTTCCGATACGCGTTCTGTGGACACGACACAGACACGATTTCGAACCCGGGAGTACCCGAGCGCATCACGTAGTTTGAGACCAACGTGTATGCCGAGTTTTGCGGGTTTATATTTTATGTATCTCATTTTGGGTCGTTGTGTGAAAAATGAGTTTTCTTTAAATGCAAATTTTGAGTTTGAATATGATAATTTGTTTTCCAGGAATTTAACTTGTAAAATCTGAGTTTTTAGTATGTATATGAGGTTTTGGACTTGTGAGAACCAAATATTGGATTTATTTCATATTTTTCTATCAATTATGAGCATATGTGCTTTTCTTTGTAGCTATGTATATATGTAATTATATATATATATATAAGTAAGACTCCGTTGAAGCCCATTGCAAGCATATATGTTGAGAATGGGTCGAGGGAAATTAATCCATGATTTTGATTCATTAGAACTATTTCAAACCATGTGACATTTTTCCAAATGAGCATATGTGTGTGTATATATATATATATATATATATATATATATATATATATATATATATATATATATATATATATATATATATTATATATATATATTATATATATATTTTATTAATAAATAAATAAATAAATATATATATATATATATATATATATATATATATATATATATATATTTATATATATATTTTATAAATATATATATATATATATATATATATATATATATATATATATATTTATATATATATATATATATATATATATATATATATATATATATATATATATATATATATATATATATATATATATTATATATATTTTTATTTTATTTATATATATATATATATATACACACACACACACATATATATATATATATATATATATATATATATATATATATATTTTATATATATATATATATATATATATATATATATAGTTTTCCTATTTTGTTTATATGTATATAATAGTATATTAAAATGAGGCATACCATGGTTGTGTTTTGATGGTTTTAATCACAGTTTTGATTCACTTCAGTAATCTCCAGGTGTCACACACACACACACACACACACAACCATTTGTTAGAATTAAGAGTAGGCTTGTGTTGTAAATACATGTGTATGTATATATACCTATGTGTGTATAGTTTGTATGCTTGAGAACCCATTTTAGAATAGATCATAGTTGTGGTTGTAACCATAGGAGTTCTAGGACAGATTTGGTTTATCATTTTGAGCCTAGTTTAGTCGAATTGGCCGACAAGTTGACAAAGTTGACAAAAGTCAACTTTGGGTCAAACTTGATCCAATTCGACTCAAACGAACTTAGAATGACGTAGAAACTTGTGTATAACCTAAAAATTAGTAGATGGACTAGTTGACCAATGTTTGACCAGGTTTGACCAGCGTTGACCAGGTTTGACTAGAGTTGACCAAGGGTTGACTTTGACCAAAACGGACCTAGAAGCATGTAGTCTTGCATTATAGCTATTTTTTTTTTTATATTTTAGACTTGGTTGTGACATGTGTATACTTTAAATAGGTTTATATTGCCCCAGTTAGCTACACTTCATCATCAGCAGTTTGATTTGCCAGGCGAGTACATTCTCTGATCTTTTTATACTTGTTTCGATATGTTCTCTTGTTATAGACTAGTATACTTGATGTTGACACGATGTTCACATGGATTAGTACCCTATGGATCTTTTCATGCGATGTTATCCCCTCGGATACATCGAGTATATCATGTTCATATACTTTATCGTATTCATCATGTACTCCATGTATTCATATTTATCTATGTACACTCATATGTTATTCATGTACACTCATGACCATATGAGCTCCATGTATAAAGTAGTTGTTATTCATGTGCAATAATATATCATGTCTTGATCCTTGTGTATTGATTGAGGGCATGGAGAGTGTAGTTGGTTATGTGATCATTATCCCAGTAGGTATCCATGTGCAACTCTATAGTTTATCCATGTGTAACCCAACCTGTTTACATAACCAATTTATTCTCTAAATCACGTTGATAGTTACATTTCCCTATTTATCATAGTCATATCTAGTTTCGATATTCTCTCTCTTGTTGATTTTCTTTGCAGCGTTTTATGTATAATTTTTTATAGCTTGCTTTATATGTCCAATCCTGATATTAACTGTTGTGAGAGATATGTGCTCGTTCCTTCCTGATTGGGCATGTTGAAAATTTTAAAAGTGATGATGAAGAGTTCTGCCCTACTTATTATGACATTGGCTTAGATGACACTGGTGACGTGGATCCCCAGGAGGATCCAGCAGTCGCTGAGGACTTGCCCATAGTCTAGCTGAGACTTAGTATTTTATTGTCTTTATTTGAGACATTATGAGTTGTACTTGAGATTTGTTCTGGTGGTTTACACCTAGACTTTTATTTATATCTGTGACTCTCTTAAGATTTATTCTTCTATTCCATCTTAGTTGTTGTGATTGAGTTACTTATTATTTTATTCTCCATTCGGAGCATATTCTAGACTGTGTTAGATACTGTGACTCAGGACAGCGTTCTACCGCCGACACTACGGCGTAGGCTGGGCGTACTTCACTTTTCGTGCCCTTTTACTGGGTGCGGGTCGTGACACGTTTTTAGTGGTGGCCCATACAGGTCCAATCACAACTAGTGTGATTTCGTAGTGGTACTCGAACTAGAGTATCATTACAGCCTGCAGTAGGATATAAGATATAAGTTAAGGTACTCAATCACATTAGGAAAAATCTTATCAGATTTTTGTTGTTAATTGTCTCCTTTTGAAAACAATTGTCCTCCTTTGATGATTTTGCTTCTTTTTCAGTAATTGACTCCTTGTTTGATCTGTCTTCAGGATGGTGGAGACACGACCGCAGCGCTCTGGTCTTAGGGATACCACTGAGAGGTCTGCTACTTCTCGTCTGACTCAGCAGGACCCAGGGACCACAGTGCCACTTGTTCCAGCTCAGATGGGCCCGCCTGTAAATTTTGGGAGTGCTCCTCCACTGGTTCCGTGGACTACCCCAGGAGTTCAGGGGATGCTACCTCTACCGCCCCAGGGGACAGTTGATGTGGCATAGTATTTCGCCTTCATGCAGCAGATGATGGAGACACAGCGACGCCAGGCAGAGGACATGAGGCAGGGTATTGATAATGTCCACCAGTTAGCGATGGTGGCAGTGGAGAAGGTGATTGCCTAACCCCAAGAAGGGCAGATCCAGCCATACCAGCCGAGGACTCCAGGTATTCAGGATTTCCAGAAGATGAGGCCACGGGACTTCAAGGGTACGGAGGGTATCCTTTACGTGGACGACTGGATCGAGCACATAGAGGAGATTTTTCGTCTCACAGAGATACCGGCTAGACTCTAGGTAGAAGCAGCGGGCAGCATGATACAGGACCTTGCCCGCACTTGGTACCAGACCGACCCCAGGGTTGGTATTATGGAGCAAACTTGGGAGGCTTTTAAGAAGCTTTTCAAGGAGAAGTTCTTCCCTGACACTGTACTTGGCACATTGGAGACACAGTTTGAGAACCTGGTTGAGGGAAACCGGACAATAGAGGAGTATGTCGGAGAGTTCTGCCGTCTGGGCAGATTTGTGGAGGGCCTTAGCGAGACAACGAAGGCTAGGAGATTCAGGAAGGGCTTGGTTAAGGAAGACAAGTCCTTAACCAAGAGCAACAAGAATGCTACATTTGAGGAGATTTTGATGGGAGCCATGGCAGCAGAGGATGATCTGGAGCTGAAGCAGAAGTGAGATCGTGATTCACATACAGCTGGTGACAGTGGAGGACCGGCCAAGAAGCCCTATTTTCAACAGTAGCATAACCAGAGGCCTTTCCAGCAGCAGCATAGGCCGTTCCAGCAGGCACAGCAGAGACAGGGTTAACAGGCACCGAGACAGCAACAGGCCACCATTTGTGACTTCTGCAAGAAGCCAGGGCATAGGTGGAATGAGTACAGGAAGAGGCTAGGCAAGTACCTACTCTGCGGTTCATCGGAGCATTAGTTGAGGGAGTGTCCTGAGACTTTCGGGCGTAAAGGACAGGGAGCAGGAACCAAGGCTCCAGTGGAGCAGCAGAGGGGACCATTGCCGACTCAACAGCAGAAGTTTGTCCAGCACCAGCAGCAGACTAGAGGAGGCCAACAGGGGCAAGCTTTTACCATGGCACCGGAGGATACAGAGGCAGTAGGCGATCTGATAGCAGGTTCTGTTCTTATCGACTCTTTTTCGCATTCGTATTATTTGATTTGGGTGCTTCCTTTGGCTTTGTGTCTGTATCATTTGCCATTAGACACCAGTTTTCTTCTGAACCATTGCCTAGGACTTGCAGGATAACGACTGGGGGTGGTATTATCCTCGTCCGTGATGTTTGCAAGGATCGAAGAGTAGTTTTGGGAGGCCGAGAATTGGATGTGAGTCTTCTCGTAATGCCATTGCCAAACTACAATATTGTAGTCGGTATGGATTGGTTGAGCAGGCATCATGCCAGTATAGATTGCCGCAGGGGTAGAGTTTTTTTCAGCATGCCAGGAGAGCTAGAGTTTGAGTTCACTAGGTTGGAGTCAGAGCAGAGCAGTGGAGTTTTCTGCGAAGTTTCAGCAGAGGGGCAGAGCGTGCTACATCCACTAATAGATGAGTTTATGGATGTATTTTTGAAGGAGTTGCCAGGGTTGCCTCTGGACAGGGATGTAGAGTTCTCTATAGACTTAGTACCCGGCGCAGAGCCGATATCTCAGCATGTCTATAGATGTGAACAACAGTAAGCTTGTGGAGATGAAGAAGTAGGTGGATGAGTTGCAGGACAAGGGCTTCATCCGATCGAGTTCTTCACCGTGGGGTACGCCAGTACTCTTTGTACCGAAGAAGGATGGGTCGGTACGGATGTGTATCGACTACAGGGCACTCAACAGCCTCACGATCAAGAACAAATACCTGCTGTCGAGGATCGATGACCTGTTCGATCAACTGAGTGGAGCGAAGGTATTTTCTATAATTGATCTGAGGTCAAGCTATCATCAGGTGAAGGTGAAGAAGGAGGATATTCTGAAGACAGCTTTCAGGACTCGGTATGGCCAGTTTGAGTTCATGGTAATGCCGTTTGGGTTAACTAACGCCCCGGAGGTGTTTATGAACTTGATAAACAAGGTGTTCCACCAGTACTTGGACAAGTTTGTGGTGGTGTTCATCAATGACATTTTAGTGTATTCGAAGACCCCAGAGGAGCATGAGGAGCATTTGAGAGTAGTTCTGGAGACTCTCAGGAAGGAGCATCTTTACGGCAAGCTCTCGAAGTGTGAGTTCTTCTTGGATTGAATTGATTTTCTAGGTCATATGGGGACCGAAGATGGGATCTCAGTCGACTCGAAGAAGATCAGAGCAGTTGAGGCATTGACAGCACTGAGTTTAGTCGCAGAGATCAGGAGCTTTCTGGGATTAGCAGGTACTACAGGAGGTTGTTCAGAATTTCTCCCGGATTGCAAAGCCATTGACTAGGCTGACCCGGAAGAACACAGAGTTTATCTGGTCAGAGGAGTGTCAGGTTACTTTTGATGAGCTGAAAAAGTGACTGACGACAGCCCCAATTTTGACATTGCCATCAGGATCAGGCGGGTTCACTATCTACAGTGACGCCTCAGGGAAGAGTTTGGGTTGTGTCTTCCAGCAGCATGGAAAGGTGATTGCCTATGCATCCAGGCAATTACGTCTGCATGAGAAGAACTACCCTATCCATGATTTAGAGTTGGTGGTGGTTATCTTTGTTCTGAAGCTGTAGAAGCAATATCTATATGGAGAGCGTGTGGAGATCTTCATAGGCCACAAGAGATTGAAGTATGTATTTACAAAGAAAGAGCTCAATATGAGACAGCGCAGATTGTTGGAATTGATGAAGAATTTTGACATTTCATTGCAGTACCATACAGGGAAGGCCAACGTGGTTGCCGATGCCTTGAGTAGGTATCCGGTAGCTATGTGCTTGACGATGGATAGTCACTTATTAGCATATTTGGAGATCTTGGGGATCGAGGTGATCATGCCTGAAGTTCAGATACAGATGTGGAGCATTCAGATTCAGTCAGACTTGATGGAGAGGATCAAGTCAGCTCGGTTCGGCGATATTACTCTGCGGTGTATCCGAGAGCAGGTTCGAGCAGGATTGGCGGAGGAGGAGTTCGTCATTGCAGAGGATGGCACATTGAGGCACGGTTCTAGATTGTGTGTGCCTAGCGGAGAGCTTCGGGAGCAGGTTATACAGGAGGCCTATCGCTCTCAGTACACTATGCATCCATGTGCCAACAAGATGTATAGAGATTTAAAAGAGCATATATGGTGGTATGGGATGAAACGGGAGGTAGCAGCTTCGTAGCCAGGTGTCTAGTCTATCAGCAGGTTAAGGCAGAGAGACAGAGGCCAGGAGGACTGTTGCAGCTATTGTCCATTCTGGAGTGGAAGTGGGAGCACATCACGATGGATTTTGTTTCTGGATTATCGTGCTCACCAGGAGGGAAAGACGCAATTTGGGTCATCGTGGACAGGTTGACCAAATCGGCCCATTTTTTGCCATTTAAAATAGGGACGTCTACTCTGAAGCTAGTGGAGTTGTATATGCGGCAGATTGTCAGGATACACGGAGTTTCGGTGAGCATTGTCTCGGATCGGGATAGTCGCTTTACTTCTCATTTTTGGCGGAGTCTGCAGACTAGTTTGGGCACTCGGCTCAAATTCAGTACTGCATACCACCCTTAGACAGACGGACAGTCGGAGAGGACTATTCAGACTCTCGAGGACATGCTACGGACTTGTGTACTAGATTTTAGAGGATCATGGAAGGATCACCTGTACTTGGTAGAGTTTGCATACAATAACAGTTACCAGGCCAGCATTGGTATGTCACCACAACGGGCGTAGATGTCGTACTCCCTTGTCTTGGGATGATGTTAGAGAGCGAGCTTTATTGGGACCTGAGATGGTTGTTGACGCAACTGAGAAGGTAAAGCTTATCAAGGATCGACTTCGCGTGGCGCAAGACAGACAGCGGTATTGGGCCGACAGCCACCGGAGACCTTTGCAGTTTGAGGTATAGCTTAGACTTAGGATTAGAATTTTGTTGTTTGTGATTTTGTTGATTGTGATTGTTTTTAGTTAATTGAGACCATGCTTGTGCCTAGGTTGGAGATATGGTATTCTTATGGATTTTACCGACTCGAGACACTATTCGTTTCGGTGGAGGAGGAAAACTTAGCCCACGCTATGTCAGACCTTTCGTTATCAGCGGAAGGGTCAGTCACGTGTCGTACAGACTGGAATTGCCTCCTTCCTTAGCGGGAGTCCACAATGTATTTCACGTATCGTATTTAAGACGGTATGTGGCAGATCCTAGCCATGTACTGGACCATTTCGAGATTGAGGTGGGCCCTACTCTCAGTTATCCAGAGTAGCCTGTGGTGATTCTAGATCGACGGGAGAAGGTGTTGCGGAACCAGTCGATACCCTTAGTTCGCGTAGCTTGGAAGCATCACTCTCCAGGAGAGTCCACCTGGAAGAGAGAGGATGAGATGCGCGAACGATACCCCTATCTTTTCCAGTCTTGATGTATGATTTTGTCCTTTCTTAATCATGCAGTTTGTCTTTAATTTTGAGGACAAAATTATTTTAAGGGGGGTTAGACTTGTCGCATCCACTTTTTCATAGAAAGGGTATTTAGTCATTTTAGCCATTTTGGCCATTTTGTAATTTTCTAGATATTTTGACTTGTGTTGTGCTAGAAACTGGTTTAACCTTAGTGGAAATTGTATAGGAGCCTGACCATGCCTTGGAATTATTATTTTTACTTATTAGAATTCATTTAGGGCTTGGATCCAATTTAGAAGGCTTTTAATTAATTTTTAAGCCTTTTGCATGTAAGCCTTTTTAGCCTTTTTGACTTAGGCCTTATTCTTACTTAAGAAAGAGTTGGCCCAAGTGAAACTCTAACCCTAGAGACCCCCATCCTGGCCGCCCATAGCAGTACACCCTCCCCTCTCTTTTCATTTGTGAAGTTTAGCCTCCACAAGTGAACCCTAGTAGATCTCCTTATCCAAAAATCCCATTTTCTTCATCCGGAGTCCGTTTCTCCCCAATCGAACTCCGTTGCACTCGTTTAGGGGAGAAGGATCTACTGGAGCATTGCTAACGAGGAGGCGAAGGCAATTGCTTGAGTGGAATCGACCGACACGACGACTGAGGGACTCCGTTTATTGAGTTTCGACACTCAATAGGTAAACCCTCTTCTATCATAGTTATTTTGGAATTTCTTTCATTTGTGCATCCATATAGGTGCCCTAGCCTTGTCCTTAAAGTTTGGTTGGATTTTGACTTCGTTTGATAGCGGTATCGGACACGTGTCGGTCCTTTACGGCACGTGTTCGACGAAATGCCGCTTAGGATAGAAAGTTGCTGTTTTTTTGATTCTGTCTTCATGGATACTTAGATAATATCATTTTTAGAAACTTTTGTGAAGACGGATTTTAAATTGATGACTTTTCAGTGGCATTTCGGGCATCGGACGCACGTGCATGGATCCTGTGCATGAGGCCGTGCATGCCCTACAGTCAGCGTGTTGTATCTCGATGCACAGACCTTATTTTTGCGTGAAATTTCTTGAGCATGTGGGGGCAACCTCTGCCCCCATGTTCCTAAAATTTCACGATTTCTTGTTGAGCGAGCACGGAGAAATCTGACGTGCATCGTTCAGCCGTACTGTGCACTCGGGCTGATTTCTAAAACGGACTTCGTACGCGCTCTCGATGTGACGAGGACCCGTTCCAGGACCTGGGACACGTCGACCTATACCTAGACTACCCTAGGGATCAATCCTGAGTCGTAGCGTGGCCCGACGAGCGAGCCATGAAGGTCGAACCGCTCGCATGAGGGCACGTGCGGGCACCCGCGCGCAGTAGGCCGCGGGTGTGCGGGGCTACGTGCATCGCCTCGGCACGATGTGTCACCGTGTTTCCATGTCCTAGACATACCCCAAGCCCCCCCTAGCTACGTGCATGAGCACGGGGCTTTTCGTTGTGTGTGCGGCGCTTAATCGAGCAGGAACACACGCATACGTGCACGTAGACACGCGGTATCGGGTTTTCCGATACGTTCTATGGACACGACACAGACACGATTTCGAACCCGGGAGTACCTAAGTGCATCACGTAGGTTGAGACCAACGTGTATGCCGAGTTTTGCGGGTTTATATTGTGTATATCTCATTTTGGGTCGTTGTGTAAAAAATAAGTTTTTTTTAAATGCAAATTTTGAGTTTGAATATGATAATTTGTTTTCCAGGAATTTAACTTGTAAAATTTGAGTTTTTAGTATGTATATGAGGTTTTGGACTTGTGAGAACCAACTCTTGGATTTATTTCATATTTTTCTATCAATTATGAGCATATGTGCTTTTCTTTGTAGTTATGTATATATGTAATTATATATATATAAGTAAGACTCCGTTGAAGCCCATTGCAAGCACATATGTTGAGAATGGGTGTATATATATATATATATATATATATATATATATTATATATATATATATATACATACGAATGGGTGTATATATATAATATATATATAATATATATATATATCTATAATATATATAATATATATATATATATATATAGTTTTCCTATTTTGTTTATATAATAAGAGTATATTAAAATGAGGCATACCATGGTTGTGTTTTGATGTTTTTAATCTCAGTTTTGATTCACTTCAGTAATCTCCAGGTGTCACACACACACACACAACCATTTGTTAGAATTAAGAGTAGGCTTGTGTTGTAAATACATGTGTATGTATATATACCTATGTGTGTATAGTTTGTATGCTTGAGAACCCATTTTAGAATAGATCATAGTTGTCGTTGTAACCATAGGAGTCCTAGGGCAAATTTGGTTTATCATTTTGAGCCTAGTTTAGTCGAATTGGTCGACAAGTTGACCAAGTTGACAAAAGTCAACTTTGGGTCAAACTTGATCCAATTCGACTCAAACGAACTTAAAATGACCTAGAAACTTATGTATAACCTAAAAATTAGTAGATGGACTAGTTGCCCAATGTTTGACCAGGTTTGACCAGTGTTGACCAGGTTTGACCAGAGTTGCCCGAGGGTTGACTTTGACCAAAAGGGACCTAGAAGCATGTAGTCTTGCATTGTAACTATTTTCTTTGATATTTTAGACTTGGTTGTGACATGTGTATACTTTAAATGGGTTTATATTGCCCCTGTTAGCTACACTTCATCATCAGCAGTTCGATTAGCCAGACGAGTACATTCTCTGATCTTTTCATACTTGTTTGGATATGTTCTCTTGTTATAGACCAGTATACTTGATGGTGACACGATATTCACACGGATTAGTACCCTATGGATCTTTTCATACGATATTATCCCCTCGGATACATCAAGTATATCATGTTCATGTACTTTATTGTGTTCATCATGTACTCCATGTATTCATATTTATCCATGTACACTCATATGTTATTCATGTGCACTCATGACCATATGAGCTCCATGTATAAAGTAGTTGTTATCAATGTGCAATAACATATCATGTCTTGATCCTTGTGTATTGATTGGGGACAGGAAGAGTGTAGTTGGTTATGTGATCATTATTCCCAGTAGGTATCCATGTGCAACTCCATAGTTTATCCATGTACAACCCAACTTGTTTACATAACCAATTTATGCTCTAAATTACGTAGATAGTTACATTTCCCTATTTATCATAGTCATATCTAGTTTCGATATTCTCTCTCTTGTTGATTTTTTTTACAGCGCTTCATGTATAATTTTCTATAGCTTGCTTTATATGTCCAATCCTGATATAAACTGTTGTGAGAGATATGTCCTCGTTCCGTCCTGATTGGGCATGTTGAAAATTTTACAGGTGATGATGAAGAGTTCTGCCCTACTTATTATGGCATTGGCTTAGATAACACTGGTGACGTGGATCCTCAGGAGGATCCAACAGTCGCTGAGGACTTGCCCATAGTCTAGCTGAGCCTTAGTATTTATTTGTCTTTATTTGAGATATTATGAGTTGTACTTGAGATTTGTTCTGGTGGTTTACACCTAGACTTTTATTTATATCTGTGACTCTCTTGAGATTTTTCTTCTATTCAATCTTAGTTGTTGTGATTGAGTTACTTATTATTTTATTCTCCATTCGGAGCATATTCTAGACTGTGTTAGATACTATGACTCAGGACAGCGTTCTACCGTCGAACTACGGCGTAGGCTGGGCGTACTTCACTTTTCGTGCCCTTTCACTGGGTGCGGGTCGTGACACCGCTCGCGTAGGTTGTTGCATTGTGCCATCACGCAACCTTATGAAGCACGTGCAAAGTATTCAAATTGTGTTCCAGACAGAGTGACGTTGCGTGCAAGCCACTAACTTCATAGATCATGTCCATTATACTGCTCACGACCACACGCATCTCAATCAAACGATGTCACGCATCCAGAGCAGTTAGTACAACCGTTTGCACAAGTAAATAGGAGGCGCGCAACCTGAAGCGCGCACAATCCAGAATAACTGCTAAACAGTTATTTCAAGAACTCTATAAATAGGGTTTGAAATCAATCTCAAATAATGAAGGGTGATCATCATCTCCTGCTAAAGTGCTGCTGCATTCTCCAGAGGCTCGTGTCTTCGATATAACATCGTCCAAGGGATAAAGTGATCGTCTTTTGATAAAATTCCCAAAGTTGTACTTTCCAGAAATTAATTGTACTTCTGTACTCTTTTTTTAGTTTATAATAAAACTTTTTGTTCTTTACAAACAAAGACCCCATTCTGGGTGAGGCACTGTCCTTGAAACAAATCCAGAGCTTTCATTTGTGACGCTCGGACTGATCCTTGCTTGAGCGCATAACCATTGATGTGCGCCCAAAACAACAAGCTTCTGTGAGCATTCTTATGCGCCTACAGATGTATGCGCCCACACACTTTGTTGTGTGTTACGCACCTACGCAGAACGCTCTGTGTTCATGAAGGACTATTATGCACCCAAAGGCCATGTGGGCGCATAAAATTCAGGCGCATAAAATGTTTTTCCTGGACATAATCTTTTTTTTTGACTTTTTTTCTATTTTTGCAGTGGACATGGTTGTCCCAGCTCTTGGTGGTTGTAATGTCCCAGTCTCAAAATACGTAGGACTAGGCACATCGACATGTCAGCTGTATACATACGAAGTATACTCCAATATATGGAAACCTCGTATGAATACATAAGCTGTAAAATACAGTAAACTAAGAGTAATCTAATCTCATCCAAAAAATAAAAGAATAAAAGTTGTCATATGATGATAAAATTGTCATTTGTACATGTAGTTGGGAGGAGACAAATCCACTACCAACTATGAAAAGAAATACATAACAAAAGAAAGAGTTTGGCGAGCGAAGCGAAGACGATCTAAGCGCAATCATCCTCGAAGAAATAGAGATGGTCATGGCTAGAGCTAGAGCACCTGAGAAAGACAAGAACACACACCTGGAGTGATAACCAGGTCCTCAGAGGGACGTAACAAGACACATAATATCATACCATCTAAACTGAATAAATATCGCTCAAATAAATAAGTCAATTGAATTATAATATGGTCCAATACATACCTATTGAACTAGCTTACCATCCCCCAACCAAACAAGGACAGGAGATGGTAAACTAATTCACAGTGATGTATCTTTCCATGCTATAAATCCAATATGGTATCCGGACCCCAACAAGGTTCAATGCCTTCTCATCGGAGTAGTAAGTCACACCTACAACCAAATAAGGACAAGATGTGACGAACTAATATGCGACAAGTTATTGTTCCAAGCCACGGTCAGATACAAGTACCCAAAAAGAGTACTCATACCTAACGGATAAGGGCGCCTAACCAATCTAAGTGAATACAGTTTTAAGAACAGTTCATGGTCGCATGACTACCGGGTCAAGTCAAGAAAATACCAATGCAGTACTTCATTAGCGAGTCACAACACCATATACTATTCCTCAGTATCGAGCGAGTCTATAGCATATAGTCTACCTATCGTTCCTCAGTAGCGAGCGAGTCTACGATAGATAGGGTGGTAGTCAACTTCCAATCATGCTCTCCCCGCCCAATGCCAACTCATAAACTGCTAAGTCTTCTAGCATGCAAATCTATGCAGTTATTTCCTAACGTACGGCTTATACGTACTGGTGGCCAGCCAATCACGCATGTCCGAGTCCTATATGTGACTCACAACAACGTGGTATAAATGTGTCAAGGCCTATGTATGCAACACCAAGGTGGTCCATTAAATCTTGGTTTAATGCGTAAGAAAAATAATACATAGCAGAAAATTAAATGAACAGTAAGTTCTAACAGGTTATGCCATGTATCACAGTTTATTTTGCATAAAAAATAATAAACAATGCATAAAATATGAGCTAAAATAAATAAACAGCAAATGGCAAGGTGTCTTGCCTGAGGGTGGTGCGAGATGTTGCAAAATCCAACAGTCAGAATCGTCAACACGAAAGTCAAAATCCACAAGGAGCTCCGGATACTGAAACAAACATCACGAATGAGTTTGGAATAAAAGATATGCCTAGGAAATGCCTATCCAAAAGTCAAATTCTAGAACAGGGGCAAAATCGTAATTTTGGGTCAAAACGATGTCCGCCGTTGGACCCGCCTTGCACCGAAATGTGCGCCAGAACCTACGGTCTTTAAAGTCGTCAAACTACATGTCTATGAATTGTTTTTCCGAGACGAACTCAACGGTATGTCCAATTTTGGATTCCGAGGAGCCGTGCACAAAATCGCCCGTTGAGTGGGATTGTGGGCCCGCCAAAATGGTGTCCCAGTCAACGGTCTCAGAATCCGACCAAACTTGGCATACAGGACCAAAAAAATATTTTGAGTCCAATGGCACAAGTTTCGTCACGGTTTGATGAGTGTGCACAAAGTAATTAGGAAATATCGAAAAGGCCCGATACGGAAAAATTTGACGGATACGGATCAAATTAGTCGCGTACACACAACCAACTTGAATTCCGTCAAAGCTCGCACGTCCGCAAAGTTGATACGGACCCTTCGGTACTCTCTGTTTGCGACGGGGTCGCCCGGTTTGTCGGGACGTACCTCGTAACGGGGTTTTTAAGTTTTTGAAAACTGATTTTTTCGTCATTTTAATCTAATTAAACCTGGAATTTATTAAAGAATAAATAAAACTATTTGAAGGGAATGCTGTAGGGTCATGTGGGCTTTCTACAGGAATTTACGGATCTAAAACGGACAAGAATTGGAAGAGAAATTAATTGGAGAAGTCGGGTACCTCGATATTAAAAACTGCCGTTGTTGTGGGTGTTTGTTGTTGTTGCCATGGCGACCGTGAGGCGGAGATGCTGTCGCTCCGGCGAGGCTGGCACGCACGCCGAGGAGTGGGAGGAGGATGGACGAGAGAGGAGGAAGAAGATTCGGATTAGGGTTGACCATATATATATGTATGCATATATATGAAGGGGAAATAAGGGGTCGGCCAATTATGCATTGTTGCTGCTGCCTTTGGGGTTGGGTTGGCGGCCTAGCATTGCTGCTACTGCTATCCACTTATTTGTGGCGTGGGTGTCGGCCAGGTGGTGGGCCGACCACTCTATGCATAGATATATGCATTATTTCTTACTTTACTTATATTATCTATATATATACATATATCCATATATAATATATATATATATATATATATATATATATATATATAAAATCTCTATAAATCCAAATATATATATATATATATATAATATATATATATATCTATATATATATATATATATATATATATATGTAAAAAAAAAAAATATATATATATTAATATATATATATATATAATATAATATTTATATAAATATATATAATATATATAATATATATATATATCTATATATATATATATATATATATATATATAATGTATATAATATATATATATATATACTATAAATCCAAATAAAATTTAAAAGTCAAATCCAATTATTTATATTTGAGCATATCTACATATATATATATATATAAATTCATCCTTAATAAATCAACTCAACATAGTAATAATATTTAAATAGGAAAACATGTTTATTATCTTCACAAAATAAATTTTGATAATAATAAATTTAAAAAAAATTTCCAATGGGTAAACTTATACCGCACACCCTTATCCGGTCCAAAAATTTATACAAATATTGCACGATATTATTTAATAATAAATACCAATAATAGTATGAATAATTAAATAATTAGAAGTTGCACATAAAATTCTAAAGTAATTTAGAAAATATTTGTATATAATAAATATGCCTACTTTGCCACTTTTGGTCACACAACATGCTTACATGGGATTGGGTTCGGTCCGGGCCCAGTTCGGACTGAATTGGACAAATCGGGTCATCTAAAAATTAATATATAAAATAATATTTAATTAAAATACTTTAAACAAGTAAATTCACAATTTGGTCTGGTTTTCCTAGTTTGGACATCACCATGGCTAGGCTTCCCCCGGCATGACTGGTACACTAGTCAAGGAACACTGCTACAACTTTTGTGCTAAAAGTCATGGTCGTCTAGTGCTCCAAAACTCAACAATGGTTAAGGTCATTTTAAAAAAATAAATAAAACCGTAAATTGTATAAATTCATTTTTAAGTCTAATAAATAATAAAAATAATTAAAAAAGGGGTTTTACATCCTACCTACCCAACTTACAAGAATTTCTTCCTCGAAATTTAGGAACAATAGGGTAGATGGGGTTGAGGGGTAGAAGGAGTAGTTTAATGCGAGGATATAGCCACATGACTAAAGTGATACCTTGGGTCCATTTCTCAAGTATAGTGCATTGACTCTCTAAAATAAGTTAAAGACAAGAACAATAAAGGGTTTAAGACGATGCTATTTAGTACCCTACGTGGTTCATAGACGACGAAAATAATTCAAAAGAGAATTGCCAAGGCTGTCGTGGATGAGACTCTAAGGCAAGTTTAACTATATCTCCATCCACGTAGAATAATATACGAAGGCGAACCAAGGTGCAATAGGTTGATCAGACCATCATGCACCGGTTCTGACTAGACAATATGTTAGTGGGTGCACCCAATAAAATATGTCATGATCAAGCTTGGTAAAGAAATAAGCTTGCAAAACTTAGGCTAATTAGCAGCATAAGACAGTCAAAATACAAGTAAGGGGAATGATAAAGGAAATTAAATTGTCCAGGATCTTTTAAAAATCTAAGTTCCGCCCGAAGTTTGGGCCTGCGCAGTTGGCTTGGTTGACTAGCTAAGTTAGGGTCCTCTGAATTTATAGTCTGAGTAAACTTATCAACATGGTCACAAGACAAAGACTTTGTTGGGTCGTGGGGTATTCTACCCAACTTACAAGAGTTAAGCTAGTAGTGTGATGGGACAATGGGTCAAGAAATCAAGATAAAGCACAAATTTAAGCATTTAAGGAATTAAGTAGAACAAAATCATATATCGGATCAAAAAATTGAGTCGAGGGTTGAATCCCTATCCGTGGTCGAAAAATATATCGGTATCATGGTAAAGATTATAGTTTGGCCATTTTGACCATAAGGTCATATCAAAAAATGGAGTACAAGGAGATGGGTTTTAGTGTGACATGATATGTCTACATGAAGGTGGACTTGTTTAGGCCTCACATATGGAATTTGTTGGAGAAAAAAGTCTCGTATTGTACTCCAAATACCCAAGTCATGGTAAGGGACGCCAAAGATCTAAAATAGAAAGTGGGAGTTCACGAGGTGATAATTAATGCACAATATAAAGGAGATCAAGTTAAAGCATGAGATAAATTAATTAAAGAATTCCGCAAAATAATTAGGAACACAATTTTGGAGAGAAATAGTCTCCTAGATGAATACAGTTAAGGAACCATTAACTAATTATTCAAATTGCAAATGGGTTAGAAGGTCGCAATTAAAAGATCTAGAATTGAAGGAAGGTCGAGTAAGTCGAGGTGGTAATACAGTCACATAGCTAGGTAGATGAATAACACACTTGTGTATACTACTATCATGGTCATGAGTGACATGGCAATTAGTGTGGAATACTCAGTAGGGTTATCTTGGGGCCTACCATTAAAATTTTAACTCAAGTATCCTCCAAAAGTTTCAAAAATAAACTTTCAAAATATACCACCAAAATTTGTATTCACTCCAAGCCGTTCAAATTCATCATAAAAATTTAAATCACTTTCTTAAATCTCAAAGCAAAATTTTATCACGTTACTACTAACCTTTTCCAAAATTAACGTTTAAATTAAACTATTTAAACTCATGGGTTCATAATTTACGAATCCATAAAAATTTCATAATCAATCAAAATTTAAAACTCTAAAATTTTCCAATAACTCATAATAAAACTCTTAGCATATTAAAAGCAATCTCAAAAAAACAAGCTCAATGCTCTTATCAATTTTAACTTATATTCATGCTAAGTTTTTTAACAAGTCACAGCTTTTAAATGGTAACTTCCTTTAATCATCAAATAACTTTCCATCACATCCTTCGAAATCCTTCCAAATTTTTTTTAATATTAGCAATCCCGTATTAAACTAAATTTTCAAATAATCTTATCTGTCAAAATCTTTTTTTTTACCAAAAATCTAAATAGATTTGTAAATCCTCAATCATAGGACACCATTTAAAATAAAAAATTTCATAAATCGTTTTCATAACTTTCAATAATTTAAACCAAAATTCACCGTCATTACTTTCACTTAAAATTCAAAATTTAATAAACACGAAATCGTAAGTTGTACAACTCAAATTTAAATAATTCTTATGGCCATTTTTTTAAAAGCTAAGATCATTTTCAAACCAAATTTATAACTGTTCAAAGGTGTATAACTATAATACAATAAATCATAAACATCAAATCTTGAAAATCAATCAATTTCTTAAACCAAGTATGAAATTCTGTAAATCCTCTGGTGTTTACTATTTTAGAAATCTCAAGGTTAAAACTTTCCATGGTAATATCCTACTTTACAAATTTCTAATAATCACACAAAAAAAACCTTTTTACTCAATTAGAGTCTTGAATGTATTCCAATTGCCAATATAACCATTCTAGCCATATGTGTGTCCTATGAGCATATACTAGTGTAGTCATCTTCCTAGTTACTAAACGAAAATAAGAATCGACGGTAGAAAGGAATCAAGCAAGGTGCAATTCAAGGAAGTCGAACAAGAGTTTGGAATTTGAAGCCAAAGGATGAGGTCAAGTTGTATGGATGAGATTTCTAGATTCTAATCCTATGTTGCAGGCTCACATCGGTACAATTACGTAACCGAAGTGACAAACTCGACCTGCATGGGCCACCACAAAAAATATAACGTCCCAGTCCCAAAATACGTAGGACTAGGCACTGTTTCACTTAACAAAATGCCTAGAAATCGGATTTTGGAAATAAAACGAGAAAAATACAAGAAGTACAAATTTGATTATGGGAAGTATTGCTATGGAAGTCTGATCTATAAATGACTTTGTTCCTTGGACCATACGATGATGATGAAGATCACTGCTAGAAGATGAACAATTGGAAGAACTAAGTCACCAGAAAGGTATCGACGCACTTGGGCACTGATGGCGAGGCCGAATGCTTTCCTGCTTTGCTTCACTCTGTTCTGGAAGAAAAGTTGAAGAATGCTCCGAAAAATCAAAGTCTCTGGGCTCTGATCTCTATGTATTCTCTCCTTTCTCTCCGTCTCCGTTTATATGAGAAAAATCAGTTTATTTATAGACTTGGCTTCTTGTGCGTAAAAACTCAGCAAAAGTTTCGCCTTTACGCTAACAACTGCCACCCATGATTGGAGTTATCCTCTACATACGTTGACACATGTCCCATCATTTCAGTAAGAATAGGATGCACGTACACACGTTCTTCGAGATATGTGGCATGAAAGCCATGTAGGCAAACCACGTTCTGAATTGGAATAGGGCATAAAACAACCCAAATATACCCTGAGCGTAAGTAGTAGACTAGGCGTACAATAGCCCTGATGTAGACTTCCCGCATAAAGTGGTTGTTAAATAACCTTGAGCGTAAAAGTAGCCCAAATAAACCTTACGCACACGTCAACCGTTGAGCGTAAAAACTCGTATAGTCTCCGTGCGTAAAAGAAGCCATATTATGAGCGTAAGATAGCTCAGTCCACATACTAAACGACAAATGGGCCTCTGTAAAACAAATCCCTTTGATTTCTGTGATATATGCCGTCATTAAATCTTCTTGTCAGACTTTGCATTAAATGCAAGACTTGACAGCTTTGTCCGCGTAAAAGTGGCTAGCCTGTCTTGGGCGTAAAACCATTAGCTTTGACCCAGGCGTAAAATGATTAGCCTGCTTCAGGCGTAAAGTGATTAGCCTCTCTTAGGCGTAAAGTGGATCAATTTGAATGGAATAATCCATCTCTTTGACTCATTCTTATGAAGCACTTTTTACGCTCCTACAGGCACATCGACATGCCAGCTGTATACATACTAAGTATACTCTAATATATGGAAACCTCGTATGAATACATAAGCTGTAAAATGCAGTAAACCAAGAGTAATCTAATCTCATCCATAAAATGAAAGAATAAAGTTGTCATATGATGATAATAAATTGTCATTTGTACATGTAGTTGGGAGGAGACAAATCCACTACCAACTATGAAAAAAATACATAACAAAGAAAGAGTTTGGCGAGCGAAGCGAAGATGATCTAAGCGCATTCATCCTCGAAAAAATAGAGATGGTCACGGCTAGAGCTAGAGCACCTGAGAAAGACAAGAACACACACCTGGAGAGATAACCAGGTCCTCAGAGGGACGTAACAAGACACATAATATCATGCCATAAAAACTGAATAAATATTGCTCAAATAAATAAGTCAATTAAATTATAATGGTCCAATACACACCTATTGACTAGCTTACCATCCCCCCAACCAAACAAGGACAGAGATGGTAAACTAATTCACAATGACGTATCTTTCCATGCTATGAATCCAATATGGTATCCGGACCCCAACAAGGTTCAATGCCTTCTCATCGGAGTAGTAAGTCACACCTACAACCAAACAAGGACAAGATGTGACGAACTAATCTGCGACAAGTTATTGTTCCAAGCCACGGTCAGATACAAGTACCCAAACCAAGAGTACTCATACCAAACGGATAACGGCACCTAACCAATCTAAGTGAATGCAGTTTTAAGAACATTTATGGTCGCATGACTACCGGGTCAAGTCAAGAAAATACCAATGCAGTACTTCAGTAGCGAGTCACAACACCATATACTATTCCTCAATATCGAGCGAGTCTATAGCATATAGTCTACCTATCGTTCCTCAGTAGCGAGCGAGTCTACAATAGATAGGGTGGTAGTCAACTTCCAATCATGTTCTCCCCCCCCAATGCCAACTCATAACTGCTAAGTCTTCTAGCATGCAAATCTATTAGCAGTTATTTACTACTAGCGCACGGCTTATACGTACTGGTGGCCAGCCAATCACGCATGTCCGAGCCCTATATGTGACTCCCAATAATGTGGTATAAATGCGTCAAGGCCTATGCACTACAAGAAAAAGGGTTTTAACGACACTCAAAAGTGTCGTTATTTAGTTTCCATGGCACTTTTCAAGTGTCATGTAGAGGGTGTCATAGAAAGTATTTTTCTTTCAACGGCACTTGGAAAGTGCCAAGTAATCCATTTATGATGACACTTTTTAAATGTCATATAGTTCAATTTATGGCATGATGTTGGTGTCATCTTTATGTGTTTCAATGACAGCTTATAAGTGTCGTCATAATTTTTTTTGCTTTCAACAACACTCAAAAATGCCATGTAATAACTTTATGACGACATTTTCTGAATGTCATATAATGTTCATTTTATGGCATGATGACGGTGTCATCTTTATGTATTTCAATGACAACTGATAAGTGTCGTCATAAATTTTTTTAGCTTTCAACAACACTAAAGAAATGCCATGTAATCCATTTATGATGACACTTTATATGTGCCATCTAACTCCCTTGAACGACACATTTTAATTGCCTCTAAAATGTCATTAAATATATGAAATATAATTTCATTTGTAGATATCACATTAACCAAAATCAATTTCACACATAATAAAATTTTAATGCAACAACATTAATATATAAAATATCTCAAATCCATACAAGGTCCCAATATGTTGTTCTCATACAACAAAGTCTATTACACAAAGATAATATTACTACTAGTACTACTTAGTCTCTCTTTCCAGCATCAAACTCGAACATAATCCGAACTCATCAATCGACCTGCACACAAAAGATAAGAATTAATATTTTATCTTTCAAACTGACAATGCAAATGCTAATGGAAAACAATATGAAACCAAACTATAGGTTTTGCACTAGAAAAAAAATATGACGACTTATAAGCTGATATGCCATATTTTTAAGCAGGAAAGCGTTAGCCTCTAATTCTAACATGTAAGCAGGATTTGAATGTGAAATAGGAAATTCCAAACAGAAGGAACATCATGGTTACAAAACTAGGATACTCTAGCTCATATGAAGTTTCAATATGTTTCAATTAAATGCAGCAGTATAATGCTAAAGATAAAATACTTAGCAGGTACAACATCCCAAGGAAACCTCAAAAACGTACGCAGATCACCAGAAAAAAGGTAAACAAACCTTGATGCATGTATAAATCACAACTGCTTAACAATTTCCCTGCTACAACAAAAAAGGAAGCGTCCTATGTTCCATCTAGCTTAGCAATAAAACAAAATGTAAGGTGACAAAGCATTAACAAGCACAATTATCTGTTCATCAAAACAGTAATCTAAACGCACTATTATGTTTTCAACAGACTAAGTTCATATTCACTACCATCTCTGTTCAAAAGTCATGGCTGAAGCATAAACCTTCACTGTGGATGCTCTAATAACACTAAAGATGCTCTTGATGTGGGTGTCCCATAGGTACTCCTTGGAGTTCAAGGCAAGCCAAACAAAGTCTCCCATGAGGATCCACTCACTCGTCGCAAATCAATTTCATCATTAGGGGGATATGAGAAGGTTCATTCATCTACACACTATAAGATGAGATGATAGAAAATGAGGAACCATCATTAAAGTTGTTAAGTGAATTCTTCTCCTACAGCTAATTACAACAATAATATAGTCTTTAATAGCAAGTTTAAGTTCAGCACATGAATGAATGAATCCTTCAAGCCTGCATGTCATAATGGATATACCACACGACAAAAGGAACCACACGACACAACAAGAATAACGAAGAAGAAGTAACATTGGTGGTTCCATGCGAGAGCCTGATTACCAGAAGTTAATTTATATCTTTCTGTGTGTCATATCTTTTTTATTTGTTCAAATGAAGTATAGATATAATACAATTTAATATAATAGTTCATCATAAAGAGCACCAAATTCCGATATTAAAAGTACAATTTCTGCTGGACTAACATACCTGCAAGGAATAACAGGATAAAGGAGTCCAACAAGTATGTCCAACAAATATGAAGACCTTCCAGATTTTAAAGATGAGATAACAAAATGAAACGTCTGCCACAAATAAAGGAAAGGAGAAGAAGAAAGAAGAAGAAAAGCTCAATGACTGGGCGAGTTATTGTAAGAAAGCTTAATAAGATTAGGTACCGTTTCCATCCTTCTAAGATCTGCTTCTGTCTCGGTGTTTATAGAGCCATTTTCATGAGTTGCATCTGCCAATGTCTCCATAATCTCAGAATGATTTGCACTTTGGATATTCAAAGCAGATTTAGAAGCTGTTTCGATTAATAGCTTAGCCCAATTTTCCCTTTTAGGTGACTCCACCATGCATTGACCAGCTTCTTCCGAACTTGTATGATCAAATGTTGCAAAAAGCCGCATATTCGAACATAATACAGAAAGAGTAACACCAATCACCTCCCTTACCTGCACACATTATATATATATTTTATCTAAAAGTTTCAAAAAGGTAAAAACTCGGATATGTTGTGGATATACAAACAGAAGAGCCTATTCAATGTTTTAGGTTCAAAAAGATTCGTACATCTATAAATCGTATGAATAGAAACAAAAATGCCGAATTTAATTTGATGATAACTTGAAGACGCAGGTTAAAGTGAATTTTATAGAAGAAGTTTGATAGAAGATATATATAAGGATCCAAAGAATTAGGAACACATATCAAACAATTAGGGAGTCATCAGCACAGTATTTTGAATACATTGTCCCTAATGCAAGAAAACGATTCCTATTTACAACAGTTACCTGTGCACTCATGCACATGTTTTTCCTATTTACCTACTGCCTATATTACTCCCATAGACACCAACCATATATTTGTATGAAATTACTACATGAATGACAAGTTAAGATATATAGTCTTTTAAAAATCCACCTATGTGGCTGCCTAGGCAGCACATGGTGCCCGTCCGATGCCCGCCTAGGCCGTCCCAACCCCCAACTATGCATGTTTTTGGCTTTTATGGACTCTTTCTGCAATTTTAGTAGGTTTTTTGTTTTTTTTTTAAACTTTTTTTTAGAACCACGACCACCTAGAGGCCCGGTGCCCACCTGCCCGACTAGCGTCTAGCGCCTTTTACAACCTTGATAATACAAGCTCACATATATTTTTCTACGGAATCAGATTCATATATGCAATTTAAGACTATCAACCCAAATCATGATTGAAATAAGTTTTGATGTATAAGATATATACCAGATAGCAAAAGGGCCAAACAGAGTATAATGTATTCACATAACCTCTCCTTCTAAATAAGTAAGATGCTAGTTAGATATGGATACAATTTGCTACAGCAAATTAAACTATCTTAACTATCATTTACCTATTTTCAATAAAAAAAATATCATTTTATCTCTTCTTCTAAACTCTTTATAGTGTAAGACCAGCTCACGGCACAGTGACAACCAATCATTGTGAGCTCATTTTAAAAGGTTTTTTATGCTCTATAGCCAACCACATTATGAAATGGGAGAGGGTTCATCCACAACATGGCCTCAAAAAATGAGTTAGGAAAAATAAGAATCAAACCTAAAGTTAGAGCTTATATTTAACCAAGAAGATATGAAACTGAAAACTGGAAAATACATTGATGAACCTAACCAATTGCATCGAGTTTCATCCAAAACTTTTGGCAACAATGTTTCAAACTTTTGTTATTACAATTTAAAAAGTTGAAGAAGAAAAAAAAACTAAAGTTATCACATCACAGATGACAAAGCCTAGAAAACCCACTAGCACCATAATAAAGTTATCACATCAGTATATGACCCATGAATATTATCACTCTTTTAAGTAAACCTTTGTCGCTAGAAAATATCTTTGGACTTGGCCTACTGTATAGGCATTATTGACTGAATTCAATATATGACCCATGACGATTAGCACTCTTCCTGGATCAATTATGGTCTCAATTGCCATGCACATTCTTTTGCCAATATTGATAATATAACAGCATATCTGTATAACAACTTTGCCTAGAATAATTTGAAATTTTATCAGTGAACATTCTTATCATGAACACTCCATCTAATGGAAGCCCGCCAAGTTACTAAAACATGAAACATGGACCTATTTTAGTTATATTAGGACATAAGTTCTGCAACATCCTTTCAAGAATTTTCTATTGCTACATATGGTTGAAAGGGGAATATATCTATATCTAATTAATTTATGCAGCTTCCTGTTGAAAGGAACTTGATGAAATAAGAAAAGTGATGTTTAGGAGCTATGTCCATCAGACTATATTAGAGGGATAAAATGTTACGATTTACATGGCTGCACTTCTCCCCATTTTTATTTGTCCATTTTGTTCTTTCTTTCATAAATGCCTAACTCCTTGTTGTCTGTTTTTCTCCTTTGACCTCTTATTAATCCTTCATCCATTGTTTTTTACTTGGTTCCTGGAGAGGACAATTCTATCATTTTTCTTTCGCCCTCGAACAGAGAGTCAACAAGATTGTATAAACTCGTATGCTTTTATAAAAGGAAATTCCTTGCCACACTACTTTCCTCAAACTGATTTACAATGAGAAGGCATAAACTCCTATGTTTGTTGCCTTCTGTCGAACTCTTTATTTGCTATTTATAGCATTCATTAGTTTAGAGAAAAATCTTTTGATTCATGTATCAAAGAAGGTACAAGAGGTGCAGGAATGATGTAATCTGGGTAACTCAATTTGTCGTGTCATTCAACTTCACATAGTGTCATACAATTCGAAAAAAAATGGTTACAATATACAAACTTGCATATCTTAGTCTTAGAATAGTAGAAACCAAGTAGACAAGGCAATGGCACTAGCAAATAGGCATCACATGTGTATCTGTCTAAAGATGATGCAACTAGGTATGAATATATGGTAAGTCAAAATAAGAAAATAATACCACCCAAAAGCTAGTTGGACTCATGTTAGGAAGCTCGGGTGTCGGAAGGAGTTTACAAAATAAAGTTCCACATACATATTAAGATTACCAAGAAAAAATATATATGTTCATGTATGCCTCTGCTAACTATAAACTATAACATTTTAGGCCAAGTATAAATTGTTTTAATAAATGAAAGGTGAAAAAATGTTGTTCATGCCTAGTTCTTGTGTCCAGTCTAAAATGCACTTACAACCATGTCCTAACCATCTTGTATTGTATAGTAGTTAATAACAAGGCCAGAGGAGCTAGAAACATCAGAAAACCTACAATCATGTGAGACCTAACATCCAATTAACCTAACATAACCACTTCAATGGATTGCCTTTTCCTACCAATTATTCCAGAAAAACATGCATGCTGCACGAGCAAGAAGTTTGACAATCTAGGGCCTTCTCATTATGGAGGAAAAACAACCTTTTTGTCAATGGAATAAATGATACAGAGGAATGTCCAACAACTATGCTTCTTCCATACTAGACATTGAGTGAAGAAAATGTTCCAAATGAAGTCTACAAGTAATATAAAACAAAAGATGATTCCTTGGAAAAGCTCAAGCAGGCCCTAGTTTGGGGCAAAGCAAAGTTTCTCACAGGAGTACAAGCACATTCAGTGTGATAATAGACCTAGAAGGATGTACCAGTGAAGCTACACTTAATGCTTCAAACAATACTTATGCTAAGAAAGAGTTTTGAACTTTCGATAATTGTCTAGCTTCAGAATTTAAATAGTGGGTCGACTCCAAACACATTTGAAATTTACAATCCATAACATCAAAGAAAGGTTCATAGGGCACACACAGAAAACTCGCTGCAGAGAATAGGAGTTAATGCTTCCATTTAAATGAAAAGAAGAAAACAAATGTGCTAATAAATAGATGGTCAAAAGATGATGCATAACCAGCACTGAAAAAAGTAAAGAAAACAAAACTTATACAGGTATTATATTCACAAAATATTACCTTCAATGCCATTCCAATTCTTCATTTCCGTCTCTCTCGCATCGGTGAGAGCATGCCGGACTTTGAGGAGTTAACATCCACCCATTTTTTCATTTCTTTATAGTTCTCCTCAAAAAGACCGATTGGTCACTCTGTGCAGAAGAATCCTCGGTAGATGACTGACCAACCTGATAAGAAAGGTATATATGAAACTACTATCCTTGTAACTGACAATTATTGTACTGTTGATCACCCAGAGAGAAAAGAAATTAATGAAAGCAATTTATTTTGAAACCATGAACTACCTTAATGGAACTTCTCAAACATAATAGTGATAAATAGGATTCTTGATATAAGTATCGTGAATTCAATCAGGATTTACTGGATTCTAAAGATGACATTTTAAGAAATCATAATCAAGAAAACAATTGTAACAATTTTAATGCATAATACTCTTTAGAGTGTTTTTACTAAATAATAATGAATAGTAGGAAGCAAAGCAGATAGTTAGAAGCTACAGGCGCACAAACTTTCTAGTGTCAAATTTACGTATCTACTGATCCTATAATCTGTATGATATGATCGAACAGGTTTTTTTAGAATTTTAAGCACACGTCTATATATGAAAACTGGTGCCTTCATCCTCATCTCTACTCATATACCTTTCCATACACAATGCTTTCTGTTTTTTCTCTTACATGTCGGTTATCCCATTATGTAGCTGCATCAAAGAGGGAAAAATCATAGCAGACACCAAAACAAAGAGCAAAGAGTCAACAAGATTGTAACTTCAAATCAGAAACCTCTAAGCTAGGAAGCTCATATACTCTCCAGAACATGCTAGGACAAGCCAAAATCAATTGAGTGTCCATGTCACCGTGTTTGTGTCATGTATTTGTACCGTGCAACATAGCCTCTTAACAGAACAAGTGCCAAAATCAATTACCATAGGATCTTTGATACTTGCTTTTCTTTCATGGGTCGACATGGTCGTAGTTCCGTCCACATAAACCTATACTGGGAGAATTCTTCAGTCAACAAAATGGAAGCTAAAGACATGAACTTGAGCAGGCGTAAAAGAAACCCCGAACCTTATAAATCAGAATTCGAAGCAGCTAGAGAGTCCTGCAATGTGTACTCTTGTGTTGGAGGATGCAAATAGGAACAGTTCTGGGATCTTACCGATACACAACCGCAAAAACTGATCCTCGAATCCCCAACCTGAAGTTCGACAAATTCGAACTCATGAACCTCCTTTGAGACATATCAACAAACATGTGGTGAGCGGATCGTACAAGAATAGTTCAGAGATCAACTGATTTCAATGGATTGATTAGAAAGAAATAAGTTCGAATTAAATGAAAAGGAAAACAAAATCGAGTCACAATCAGGAAAGAAACAAATGTGAACTTACTGCAATCCGGAGGACCTCGATCTGATCTCGTCGAATTTAACAAAGCATATGAACGGTCACCGTCGGCCACCGACAGTGCGAAGACATGGATGGTATATCGAAATGAAATGGAGAAAAGTGTTCTCCACCTTGCCGCATAGGTCAAGGTTAGCCGTGGCCATAAGGGCGGTACATCAGCACGACGCCCTGGCTGACCCCGTTCGTGCCGGAGGCATGAGATCCGACATAAGAGTGCTCCTGACGAGGTTAGAATAGCTACGTACTGATGGTGGCATCGTTGATTTTGAATCGAGAAAGACTACAGGAAGGCCAAGCACGGAGGCCTTGTCCCAAGCTCTGAGACGGTGATGACAAGCTTAGGGAAGAGGAAGAAGAGAGAGAGAAAGAGAAACCAAAAGCAAAAATATAAGGAAGAGGAAGTTATGGCTGCCATTTTCTAAAGCAGGCGCGGTGAAGGCGAACACCTTTTTTTTTTTTTTTTTTTTTGCCGAAGCGGTAAAGTGAAAATAATGGGGGGAAATAAAATTTGATACCACTTTTCAACTGATGTATTTAGCATTTGAAAAAAATTTGGGGAAACCAAAATTTAAGACGACACTTTTTAAGTGTTGTATTTAGTATATAATATTATACGGCATTTTCAAGTGTCCTTAAAAGTGTTGTTAAATTTATATTTATGACATTTTTATGAAAGTGTCATAGATTATGATAAATAGTTAATTACGACGACACATTTTAGTAGAGTGTCATCACTATAAAGAATTAACGACACTTATTTAGTAAGTGTCGTAAAAAAAGTGTCGTTATTAACATAATTTGTTGTAGTGATGTATACAACACACAAGGTGGTCCCTTAAATCTAGGTTTAATGTGTAAGAAAAATAATACATAGCAAAAATATAAATGAACCGTAAGTTCCAACAGGTTATGCCATGTATCACAGTTTATTTGCATAAAAAAATAATGAACAATGCATGAAATATGAGCTAAAATAAATAAACAGCAAATGGCAAGGTGTCTTGCCTGAGGGTGGTGCGAGATGTAGCAAAATCCAACAGTCAGAATCGTCAACATGAAAGTCAAAATCCACAAGGAGCTCCGGATGCTGAAACAAACATCACAAACGAGTTTGGAATAAGAGATATGCCTAGGAAACACCTGTCCAAAAGTCAAATTCTGGAACAGGGATAAAATCGTAATTTCGGATCAAAACGATGTCTGCCGTTGGACCCGTCTTGCACCGAAATACGTGCCAGAACCTACGGTCTTTAAAGTCGTCAAACTACATGTCGATGAATTTGTTTTTTCGAGACAAACTCAACGGTATGTCCAATTTTGGATTCTGAGGAGCCATGCACAAAATCGCCCGTTGAGTGGGATTATGGGCCCGCCAAAATGGTGTCCCAGTCAACGGTCTCAGAATCGGACCAAACTTGGCATACAGGACCAGAAAAATATTTTGAGTCCAATGGCGCAAGTTTCGTCGCGGTTTGATGAGTGGGCACAAATTAATTGGGAAATATCGAAAAGGTCCGATACGGAAAAATTTGACGGATACGGATCAAATTCGTCGCGTACACGCAACCAACTTGAATTCTGTCAAAGCCCGCACGTCCGGAAAGTCGATACGGACCCCTCGGTACTCTCGGTTTGCGACGGGGTCACCCGGTTTGTCGGGACGTACCTTGTACCGGGGTTTTTAAGTTTTTAAAAACTGATTTTTTTCGTAATTTTTAATCTAATTAAACCTAGAATTCATTACAGAATAAATAAAACTATTTTAAGGGAATGCTGGAGGGTCATATGGGCTTTCTACAGGAATTTACAGATCTAAAAACGGACAAGAATTGGAAGAGAAATTAATTAGAGAAGTCGGGTACCTCGATATTTAAAACTGCTGTTGTTGTTGCCATAGCGACCGTAAGGCGGAGATACTGTCGCTCCGGCGAGGCTAGCACGTACGCCGAGGAGTGGAAGGAGGATGGAGGAGAGAGGAGGAAGAAGATTCGAATTAGGGTTGACCATATATGTATGTATGCATATATATGAAGGGGAATAAGGGGTCGGCCAATTATGCATTGTTGCTGCTGCCTTTGGGGTTGGGTTGGGCGGTCTAGCATTGCTGCTACTGCTATCCACTTATTTGTGGCATGGGTGGTCGGCCATGTGGTAGGGCCGACCACTCCATGCATAGATATATGCATTTATTTCTTACTTTACTTATTTTATCTATATATATACATATATCCATATATATATATATATATATATATATATAATATATATATATATTATATATATATATATATATATATATATGTATATGTCCATACATACTATATAAAATCTCTATAAAATCCAAATAAAATTTAAAAGTCAACTATCCAATTATTTAATATATTTGAGCATATCTACATATATATATATATATATATATATATATATATATATATATATATATATATATATATATATATATAAATTCAATCCTTAATAAATCAACTCAACATAGTAATAATATTTAAATAGGAAAAACATGTTTATTAAAACTTCGCAAAATAAATTTTAATAATAATAAATTAATAAAATCTTTCCAATGGGTAAACTTATACCGCACACCCTTATCCGGGTCCAAAAATTTGTACAAATATTGCACGATATTATTTAATAATAAAATACCAATAATAGTACGAATAATTAAATAATTAGAAGTTGCACATAAAGTTCTAAAGTAATTTAGAAAATATTTGTATATAAATAAAATATGCCTACCTGGCCATATTTGGTCACACAACATGCTTACATGGGATTGGGTTCGGTCCGGGCCCAGTTCGGACTGAATTGGACAAACCGGATCATCTAAAAATTAATATATAAGATAATATTTAATTAAAACTTTAAATAAGTAAATTCATAATTTGGTCCGGTTTTTCTAGTTTGGACATCACCATGGCTAGGCTTCCCCCGGCATGACTGGTACACTAGTCAAGACACTGCTACAACTTTCGTGCTAAAAGTCATTGTCGTCTAGTGCTCCAAAACTCAACAATGGCTAAGGTCATTTCAAAAAATAAATAAAACCATAAATTGTATAAATTCATTTTTAAGTCTAATAAAATAATGAAAATAATTTAAAAAATAGGGGTTTTCAGTGGTATTCCTTTCAGCTCTACCCGCCATGCTAGGGATTCAAGCCTCGTCACTGCCATGATCAAGAATGTTCAAGCTAAGATCAAGCCAAAACCAGCCTTCGGTGCGAATGATCGCTATCCTTGAATAGGACAAGACGTTCCTAAAGCAGATGATGAACATTGAAAAGTTCGTGCTCGGAGGGGCGCAGAGCTTCAAGAGATCGTACTTTCTGTTCGGTGACAGCCTGGAGTTTAAGGGTGACGAGTCGAAACGTCTAAGGGACCCTCTGGTGGTCAGATTGAACGACATAAAGATATGGTTTCTGACTATGGAACGCCAATACCCTCTGTCGGTGTTTATCGATTTAGTTGTCAGGAGACAAATAAAATGGGATCTGACCCCCGAACTTCATGGAGTCATCTTTGGCAAGATCTAATTTAACTCTGGTGACCGGAAGAAAGACACCTTCAAGCGTGTCAAGGGCTCCATATCCTATTCCACGAGGGGGCTGTATCCTGGGGCCATAATAAACGACGTTCCAACTGATCTTCATCCTTATGCTGCCGAGACCCTCTCTAATCTAATGATGTCAAAGAAGGAGTCGTATCCGAAAGGGAAGCTACGGATGGAAGGTTGGAGGTACTCCATCCCATTCTGGAGTGTCCTTACTGAATGGGTGCTTTCGACCTACGAGGACATCCTAAAAGCTGTCGGCCTATTTTATACCGTTAGAGCCACCTAATATGACATAAAAGTGAATTAGCCTATGTTTATCGCATTGGTGGATTTGTACAATCATTACACCTGTACTTTTTTACTTCGGGTAGGGAGATGGGTTTGGCTCTACATGAGATGTAGACAATATCAAAGCTGCCCTAGGGAACGGAGCCGTACAAGGAATATGTTCCTTGTGATGAAGAGCTTTTAGACTTGGAGAAGGAAAACCCTGAGATGGTGGGAGTGTATAAAGAGTTATTCTGTCACTTCTTCATCTGTCACATGATCACCAAGTAGGGCAAGACCGAGGGGGCCATTCCCCATACGAGGTCTTGGACTAACTATGTCTTCATTAAGAAAGAGGAAGAAGACGGCTCGGTCTTTTTTCAACTCGCAAGCCCTTAATGAAATATGAGATAGAGCAACTGATGACAGATTACGGGGCAACAGATATCGACGACAGCGATGTTCTGGAGGGACAATCCCCAATTTATCACTTCTTTCGGCAAGCTGAGTTCAAGTTGTCCGAGAATGCTGTGTTGGACGCCTTTCTGATGACGTGGCTCCGCGACTGTAGTCCCTGGTAGTTCAGGTCTATTGAGAGGATAAGCCGGGCTATGATTCTTTCGACTGTAAGACTAGTGTTCGGATACCGGCTCGCCCTACTTTCTGCAATGGTTTGCGCCATCCAACGAGGTTTGCGGGACTTTACTGCAAGTGCGGTGATGCCAGATGGTAGAAAAGACTTTGCCAGGACTAACTTTCCTTTTATTTACTTAATGGGATGGCTGGTGCTACAATGTCCCAGATTAATGAATGCCGGGCTGATGGCAGACTCTTTGGCAGAAGATGTCTTTCTTCGTAGGTTCAATGATGCAGATTAGGCCGTCATCGGGGTGACTGCTTGTAGGAGGGCTTTGAGCTTCCTATATAATTATGAGTTCTTCAGAGTGTCCTCTCCATCTGGCAGTGGCTGTACAAGCAATTCTTTACTAGGTGAGGGAGCACTCACTACGAGCTTGACTCCTGGATAGGAACTACACTTTCCTAGAACCTTATCTGCCAAGTCGTTTTGCACGATAATTTGGGTATAGCCAGCTTCTTCTGGGCAACCCTAGCCCTCATCTTCAGTCGATAGGAAGCTTGAGTAACGGGGCACGTGTATGGGGCTATTACAGTGTCGGATGTATAGAGTCATTTTTTTACTTTGTCGGAAGATAAACCTAAAAATCACCTGCTCTTTGCTGCTACAAAGTTTTATACTCAGGTCAATACCCTTAATCCTCGATATAACCGTGAGTAAAGTTTAGTATCAGGGACTAGGCTTGCCCCCACTCTTGTTGATATAGGATGAGCCCGACCAATGAGGGGCCATAGAAGGGAAGGTGTCGTACCTGCAGCAGAGCCAGCTGAAGCACTACCACGAAGGGCAACTCTTAAAGAGCCGACTGCTACCGCACCGTAAAGGGAAGATATTGAAGGAGATACTTCTCTCCTTGATCTTCCTTAAAAATGAAAAGCTTCGACTGAAATGGCTCAACAGTCGAATTTTAAAAGGAAGAAGAAACTTGCTGTCAGAGGTGTAAAGAAGGTCAAGGATGTGGGTGTCGGCTCGCCTCCTCCCAGAAGATCTTCCCGGCAAACTCAAAGGAGTGAAACGACGTCACGGGCCGATACTATCCTGGAGGTAGATCCCTTTCTGGATTCTATAGCCGTCTTGGTGAAACCAATACTCGTGTTGTCTTCAAATAATGCTTTCTTACCCTTGCGTTTGTCCTTTTCACAGGCTGTTGAAGTCGTGCCCGAGGCAGGTGCCTCTTCGTCTGAAGAGGTGGACGTGACGACGGTGTCCCCCATTCGTCCTCAACCGACGGATGAAGCCAGTCCTTCTTATGATATCTCTTTAGGAGATATGTCTGAGCTTGGGGCTTTAATGAATAAGTTGGACGAGAATTAAGTCCAATCGGCTCACCCTCCCGCGAGTATGTTATCTTTGCACTTTACCTCGGATGAGATTTTTTGCCTTCGATTTTGTGTACTCCTCGTGAGGCTGACTGCCATCGTATATTCCCTTGTAGATAAGGAGAGGGAACAATATGCAGAGGTTGCCCAGACACTGGGGCAAGATAAGAAGTTGCCCCCGGGTCTCCCGAGGTGGTTGGTGCGGAAGGTTTTGTCAGTAAACCAGCATCGGTTGCTGAAGAAGTAGTTAAACGGCGCGTTAGGACGGCCGCTATTGAACCTGCTCCGGGTCAGCTGGGTCCCTTGAACCATTTTTTGGTGAGTCGGCATCGGTAGCTGAAAAAGTTGATCAGTGTACCGAGGCGGCTGTTATCGACTCTGCTCCAAGTCCAGCTGGGGCCGTAGAAGACAAGCAACCTGCATCTATTTCGGCTGAGGTTGACATTGAGCGACCTGGGTTTGCTCTTATTTCCTTAGCTCAAGTTGACATTGAGCAGGCATTAGGTATGAAATTATAACTCTTTCACACTCGTTAAGTTCTTTTTTCCGTTGCTGATATGTATATTGCTTGATTATCATGTTCGGCTTCTTTCCAAGTATCTCTTCCTGGACGGAATATCCCCATCAAGCTCCCTCTCCAACAACCTCTTCCGAAGACGACGAGATGGCCCAGGAAGTCATTTCTATTCTATTTTGAAAGTAAAGCTTCCTGAAGTTCTAAACCGGGATGCCGCCTTTAGACCTGCAAAGGCTATTGTTGAATGCTAAGTGACGACCCTTAAGAGCATTGCCGGCTACGAGGAGCGGGCTAATGGTCTGAGAAAAGTTTTGAATGATCTAGAGGACCAGGTGGCCAGACTCTAGGAAGCCAAGCAACAGAGTCTAACCTTACCGTTTCTTGAAGAAGACGAGATTTTGCATGCGGTTCTTGCAGAGGAGGAAGGTACTTTCCAGGCAAGGAAGGGTGCCCTTGCTAAAGAGGTCAGTGAACTGGCTGATGATTATGAACAGTTCAACGCTACGAGCGAGGCTCGTATTGCTTCAAAGAACAAGCTGGCTGCCCAGATCACTGAAAAAGTATAATCACATAGAACAGATCCACAAGAAGATTGCCTAACTGGAGGCTAGCTTAGTTATGTCTGAACAGGAGGACTATTCGGTTCAAGCTGCTATGATGGCCACAACTTTAGACCAATTAAAAGAACAGCTGGTGAAGTTGGAGGGGGAGCACGTGAAACTGATCCCTTTCAGGGATGAAGCTACTTGACAGGAAGAAGCACGCCGTCGTGCTACTGCCAAGTCCCAGACTAAGATTGCGGCTCTAAGGGATAGCATCAATCGGTTGTGTATCCCTTAGATCTTCTTTTTGTAATAGGCTCAATTAACCGTAAAGACTCTTGTATCTTTTTCTTTTCTCTGCTTCTTTTTTTAGAGACATTTTTAATAAAAAATCTTTTGGCTTTCGAAACTCATGAATAAAATTTGTGAAATATCAGAACTAGAGGTATTGTAGACGTAGTAGGGATATTTCTGGTGGGTATTCTGCTAGAGAATTTGATGTGGACTTGTTATCTATTTTATGTTCAAGATTCTCGAACATAGATAATAAGTTGAAAGAAACTGCTAACAGAGGTAATGAGGACGTAATAGCAGAGGATGTTCTATATCTAACCAGAGGTAATACAGACGTGGACGGATATATGACATTAGGTAGGAGTGGATAATTCAGAGGTAATATGGACGTGATTATCTTTGACGAATATTTTGCTCAGAGGTTGTATGGACGTGGCAAGACATTTCTTAATTATTCTATTAGAAAATAATTATCAAAAAATAGTTCAAAGGTAATATGGACGTGACCGTTTTCATAAGACCGAGTTTGGACAGAGTCCAAAATGAAGATAATTCTACTGGGGAATCATTTTTAGAGGACCTATTATCCGTGGCGTATCCAAGACTCTTGAAATACAGATAATAGTTAGATGATTCTTCGAATCACGTAAACATTGCACTGTACATTAACATGATTAAAATAGGGTATATGTGAACGCTGTACATGAAGGTTACACATAATATTTCTTCAGGAACTTGCCGTTGATCGGCATCATGCGCAAGTCACCATCAGGCTTGGTTAGTCGATACGTACCGTTAGAATACACTGATTCTATAACAAAAGGACCTTTCCATTTGGGCTTAAATTTTCCTTTGGTCTCATGCGTCATGACCATTGTTCTTCTCGCTGCTAAGACCAGATCACCAACTTGAAAGATTCTTTCCTTCACCTTTTTATTAAAGGCTCTAGAAAGGCGTGCTTGGTATAGCTCAATACGCTGTTGAGCTAATAATCATTTTTCATTTAGCGCTTCCCGTTCTTGTAATCGTAGATGGTAACTTTCTTCGGTAGTCAACTCACTGGCTAAGGCTCCTCGAAGAGAAGGAATCTGGATTTCTAGGGGAAGAACTGCTTCACTCCCATAAACTAGAGAGAATGGCAGACTGCATGTATGAGTTCGGACCGTTGTACGATAGGCCCAGAGATATTTGTCGAGCTTCTCATTCCAATCGTGCTTGTTTGAAGACACAAACTTCTTGAGAAGTTTGATGATAGTCTTATTGAAGGGTTTTGCTAATCCATTAGTTGCTGGATTATAAGCGGTAGAGGCTACATTATGAATTCGATTCTTATCGCAGAACCGATAGAATGCATGGCTCGTAAATTATGGACCATTATCATAGATGATCCTGCAAGGTAAGCCGAAGCGGTAGATGGCATGATGTTTGACGAAACTGATCACATTCGACGTCTTTACTTCGATAAGCGGTATAGCTTCCGCCTATTTAGAGAAGTAATCGGTTATAGCTAGGATAAACCGATATCCTCTAGAGGATGGCGGGCTGATTGGGTCGATGACGTCCATACCCCAGGCTTCAAAAGTCCAAGATGCTACCGTCGAATGTAGAAACTCTGAATGTTGATAAATGAAATCGGTGTAGAAATGACACGCCCTATACTTCTTTGCATATTCAACAACATCTGCTATCATCGTGGGCCAATAATAACCCATTCGTCTGAGACGATCTTGAAATTTTGGGCCTGGTTTGGGTGCACCATAAATTCTGCCGTGAGCCTCACGGAGTGCATGTTTGGCTTCTGTGTCTGATAAACATCGTAATAGTAGCCCATCGTAAGAATGTCGGTATAACATTTTGGTAGCTGTATTATAGTAAAGTCTGAGGGATTGCCTTTGGACAGATACTTCTTCCTTTGGGGTCCTCAGGAAGGATTCCATAGACGGCGTAGTCTACGAAAGAAAATTTCCAGTCTTTGACGTCGACATTTATTTCTGTTGCATAACTGTGATGAATATACAAGGCATTTTTTGCACAGAATAACTCTCGACCAGATACTGTGATCGAATAATGAGTATTGATAGGGACGGTCAAGAAAGCAGCCAGACCGGCTAAAGCTTCTACTTCTATAATCTGTAATCGAGGCATATGCTCGATGAAGAATCCAGCCAAGGTAGAAGCCAATTCGATCGTCGCTTTGTGATATGGGATGAGATATTTGTGATGAATCTCATAATCCCCTCGGACTTGACTAACTATTAGTTTAGAATTGTCGTAAGCTTCTAGATAGTCAACTCCCAGTTGTTTTGCCAATTGAAAGCCGATCAGTAGGGCGTTATATTCAGCCACGTTGTTAGTGCAAGGTTCCACGAGAGAATATGCATGGTATATAACCAGACGGTCGGGTGACACAAGTACGATGCCTACTCCGGCCACGATATTTCATTTAGGTCATGTTCTTGACACACCGTCAAAGAACATTCTTTAAATGGGGAATTCCTCAGTTGCGATGTTAGACTCAACCACTTCATCTCGAATTTTATCGTAGAGTTTGAAAGATTCTGGCACCAGAAAAGCTGCTAAGAAATCAGCTAATGCTTGGCCTTTTACTGCCTTCTGAGGGACGAACAACATATCATATGGATTCAACAGCATTGCCCATGTAGCCAAACGCAAATTAAGAGAACTCGATTTACTCATGAGTTTTCTAAGAGGATTGACTCTAGATATGATGTGGATAGTCTGTCCAGACACAGTGATGTTTCTTCTGGATAGAAAATACCAGTATGAGACATTCTTTTTCCACAAGTGTGTATCTGTGCTCGGTACCAACCATCATACGGCTGAGGTAGTAGATTGCCTGTTCATGACTGCCTTCATTCTTCTGAGCTAATAGGGCGCCAAGGGAATGATCCATAGCGCAGGCATATAACAAGAAAGGCTTTCTAACTATCGGAGCCACTAACACTGGAGGGCTTGTGAGATACTTCTTGATGTCGTCAAATGTGCGTTGACATTGTTCAGTCCGGACAAAAGATACTTATTTCTTTATGAGTTGAGTAAACGGTTAAAATCTTCCAAAAAAATTTGAAATGAATCGTCTGATATAGGCTAACCTTCATTGAAGTCCGCGTAGCTCTTTAGGATTTCTTGGACGACGCATATCGAGGATAGCTTTCACTTTCTCTGGGTCAAGATGTATACCCTTTGAAGTGATAACAAAACCAAGGAACTTGCCGCTGGAGACTCCCAGAAAAGACTTGGTTGGATTCATCTTAAGTTGTGTGTACGCATTAGTTCGAACACCGTTCTCAAATTTTGGAGGTAGTTACCCTTGAGATGACTTTTAACAATGATATCATCTACGTAGCATTCCACTATTTTGCACAAATAGTTGCAAAATATTGTGTTCATAGCTCGCTGGTATGTCGCCTCTGTATTTTTCAATCCGAAGGGCATCACCGTATAGCAGTATACCCCCAACTATGTTCGAAAAGATGTGTATTTCTCATCATCGGGGAACATCTTGATCTGGTTGTAGCCTGAGAACCCATCCACGAAGGACATTCGCTCGAAGCCACAAGTATTGTCGAATATTACGTCGGTGATTGGTAGAAGGAACTCATATTTTGGGGATGCAAAGTTCAAATCACGGTAATCGATACAGACTCGAACTGTACTGTTCTTTTTTATGACCGAGACAATGTTAGCGACCCAGTCAGGGTGTTGTTCTTCGCGAATGAACCCACTTGAAATAAGTTTCTTGACTTCACTCTCGATGGCCTCTATGATATCTGGTCGGAACCGCTGTTGCTGTTGCTTTACTGGCTTAGCTTTAGACGAGATACTTAGGCGACATATGAAAACTTTAGGGTCTAAGCCTGGCATGTCTTCATAGCTCCATAGAAAGACGTTAATATATTCTCTTATAAGCTGTATAAGAGATTGTCGTTCTTTACCAGATAGAATTTTGCAGATAAAGATTGGTTTAAGAGATGATTCATCTCCTAAATTAACTTAGACGACTTCATCTTCAGTAGGTAGTTTACGTTGTTCGAAACGTAACTCCCACCTGGTGTCCATCTTTTGAGCCCATTGTTCGAGCTTAATTGATTGGACATCTTCTATAATTTGGTCAACTAACACCATGTTGACGGACAAAGTTGCTTCGAGCATGTCTCCAATGATGGAGTCTGAACCCCAGAGGCAGGAATCAGAAGAATGAGAACAACGATCCACTTCGACGTCTGATCCTTCAGGAGTTTGTTGGAGGAGTAACATAACCCAAACCAACACTGTTTCATTGATAATAGTTCTCGAGTTTGTCGGAAGGAACAAAGTGACGTATTGGCAATCGTCGCCCTTGACCGTAGTTTAGTCCCTGTTCGCTTTTTATATCATATTCCATATTCTAGATGATATTCTTGGCCTGCCAACTATATCAAAAAAATTACATTTTTCCAGAATCATAGTCAGCTTCAGTGTTGTAATTGGGAGTAGTAAAGTCCAGAATGAACTTTCTTTCACTAATTATTCGACCGAAGATGATCAATTCTTTACCCTTCTTTCTAGCTGGAACGATGAAGTAGTGGATATCTTCTGGCCAGACATTTTCCCGCAGACGAGGCATCGTGATCGGCATACAGAGATGTGGTCCTATGCCATGCTCTAGGGCGTACAATATATCTATGTACTGGTTTTAGATTGGTAGACATCATAGTAATTCAAAGATAGAATTTTACTCAGAAAATATGCATGTTCTTCTAAAGGGATAACATCATCCACTGAAGGAACATTATTTTGAGTATTGATATACTCAATGAGGGGTTCATTTTCTGGAACAGGAGTCATAGTCTTGGTCAAGTTCACCACGTAGGATAACTCATCAGGATTGGGAGGACAAACTTCAGCAGTTTCCATCCGGGTCTCTTTGCGGAGAGTAATGGTCAATGGTTTGACAATATCAGGATTCTTCTTTTTGACCCGGATTGTGAGAGGCTTTGGAGTAGTATCTCCTTTGACTCAGATAACCAGGGGACCGTCACTGGCAGATGAATTAACTTCAACTTCATCGTCAACTTCGTTGTCATCATCCTTGGAAGGCTGAGATTGATAAAGTACTGAATCTCCATATTAGGCTTCAATACCTTTAAAAGGATCGACATCGGCATTCTCCGTCTTCACAATGCCATCACCGTTGACGTACTTAAAGCACTGGTGAAGGGTAGAGGGAACGATTATGTTCTTGTGTATCCACAGACGTCCCAACAAGATGTTATAGGACACATTGGCATCGATTACATAGCAAGCAACCTTTGTTCGGAGATCACCAATCTGGCACTTGAGACGGATCTTGCCTAGTGGATGACTTCTTCCAGCATTCAAAGCCATGATAGTTGTATTGGTTGCAGATAGCTTGTGCAGAGGGATCCATAGAATCTGGAGTAAACTTCTAGGGATGATGCCGAGGGAGGAACCTGGATCGATATGAGTCCGATCCACCTAATCGCCCTGATATATCCTGTATAGTACAGAGGTCTGTCATAACGATTGTTTTTGAGTAGCATGTCCTCTTGTGAAAAGGTATGT
>JANAVB010033017.1:15507251-15508397 GCA_029216955.1 Iris pallida | reverse complement strand
TTTTTTATTTTGTTTGCAGATTATTAAAGGAGAAAGAAACCTTTTTCTAACATAAACATCGAATTCGCGATTGGTAGCAGATCATGTCATATATGATCTCACATTGTCATTAAACCTTGTTCCATTGTACGCATATAAATATTAACATTTGTGATGTCCAGGATGTTGTACATTATAGTTGTATCTTGATGCACTATTTGATGTATACAACACTCAAGTTCTTGCAAACCTAATACACTTCCTTTAAGGAATGGATTTAATGCAAGTCTGGAGAGCAAACAACCTTAGCAGAACCCCTAGTATTCGTGTTGTTCTTTATAGGCTCATGGAATTACAAACTTTTTCAAGAACTGTGATAAACTGTGAAAAAATTATCATTTTGCTACAGAAGTACATTGGATCACTTTTTCAGTTTATTGGTACCAACAAATTTTATATGAATACCCTACTGGGACAGGTTTTGATGTGGTGGCCTCGGGGTTAAAATATGACTCAGGAGGTATTAATGTACAGGAGTTTGGCATGTTAATGAATCAGTTTGGTGTAATTTCCTTAGTTACAAATTAGATGGAAAACATGTGATGGGAATCAGACACGCCCTATAAGCGCTCTGATACCGTGTGAGACGTTACTGCGTGGAAACTTAGGCCAACCCAACTGAAATAACCAATCCCCATCTAAGGACACCAAGCACAGAAAGACAACATATAGCGGTGACTACGTCACCTGGAAAAATTTTAATCTCTATAACTCAGATGAAGTTACAAGATTGACAAAAATAATGTCTTTGTCCTAATAGGTTCAATCCCCTCACCACACTAAAAAAAAAGATTACAATTGAAATCACTCACTAATCCATAACAATATTCCTAGCCAAATTTGATGACTCATCGACTAGATATCTTATTCCTTCTGTCTTGTATGGAGAATTCCTAAGAGTAAAGTGCAGATTTTTTCTTAGATTTGTGGACGAGCACCCGAATTTCAACTTTGTGCCATGCTTTGTGCCTCCACCCCATCCCATATATATAGGATAAGAAAATCTTATTTAGGTTATAATAGATTTTCTAAATAGGAATAAAATTGGAATCCTGTTATACCTAAAATATATTCTATTTTAGGTCATATAGGATTTCCTAAATAGGA
>JANAVB010033017.1:15342251-15502251 GCA_029216955.1 Iris pallida | reverse complement strand
TTGTACTGTGTAGTAGGTGCACAGGTGCACCACTCTACCCACATGACTGATGTAATACCAACTGAAGACTGGACAATGAGACTGAACCACATAATACAACAAAGACTCAAAATAGTATATTAATAAGGACTGATCAAATGAATGAAGGACTGAAACATATGAAAGAGGTGGACTGACTGATACGTAATGTCCAAATGAGGACTAAAACCATTAGGACTGATACGAATCCACATGTGGACTGAACAAGCTAACTGTCCCTGCTCTTGGGACTAAAACAAATGAATTCTCCTCACTACAACTGATACATATGTCCAGAACACACACACAAATAACATATCAGTCCAAATATCAGTTTCCTTTCCATTCTCACACACACACATGATATAATTCAATAATAGTCCTCCTCTACTCACACACACAGAATATATATTTAGGGCACACCCACCAACTATAAAATCAGTCCTTTACTCAAGCTATGCAAAGATAACAGTCCACATATAAATACCAAAACAGTTCCAAACTGTCCACATAGCCCTCAAGCTATACAAACACATAGTACTCACCTATAATCACTAAATAATTATACAAAGTGACAAGTTATATAAATATATACTAGAAATAAGTGCCAAAACTGAATCTAGAGCATTGGGTGCTCACTTGGTCATTTTGTCAAATACTTGGCAGACATATCACGATACGCACCCAAATGGATCCAAACTCAACCCGAGGCATACCCACATGTTCTAAATCACAATTAGGAGCTAAAACCTATTCAAAAGCCCTACAAATATCATTCTCAAATTTCCCCCTAAATGGGTCAAAATACAAAGGGAAAAAATCCTCAAATAGAAAGAGAAGGGTCTAAACTCCTCACAATTGGCAAACGTAATGCATGGGGTCCCTAATTTGTGCACCTACACTATTTACTATGAATTAAAGGGTATTAGGATGCATTTTACCTATTGGGAGATGGATTTCCAATGAAAAAGTCCCAAGATCTAGAAGTCCTCAAGCTCCAAGTGCTCCAATCCCTCTAAGCTAGATTCTAGAGCCTTCTCCTGTCCAAGGAGAAGAGAATGAGACCAATTTGGGCTGATTTGGAGATAATTTGAGTGTATGAACAATTTGCGGAAGAACATTCCAAATTAGGGTTAGGGTTTCGAAAGGAAAGAGGAGGAAGAAGAAGTTATTCTTCTTAGAGGCAAGGGGGTTTGTGTTTGCTGTCCAAAATAGGTAGATTTAGGGTTTTGGGCTAGTATGAAATGTCCATAAAGTCCCTCTATGTGTCATGACAAGTTTAGGGAATAAGCCTTTGCTCCTAGGTGTTTAGTCGAACTTTCTAATTAATATTGCTAGTCGATCTAGAGGCTAACCAAAGTTCAATTAGGCTAGTCCTAATCACTTAGTTGGGTGGTCATGTCAAGTCGGTTTAGGTCCTTTAGGATCACTAACCACTATTCTAACTAAAGGCTAACCACTAATCATATACAATAATTTATCATATACACTATATCAAATAATAATTAATCCAAAAATATAATGACTAGTTTTGTAAAATAAATTTATCATTCAAAATAATCTGAGTTCATATAATAATAATAAATAGAAAAAGTCAAAAATACCCCTCTTTCGGAAAAGTGGTGGTTACATCCTCGGACGATCAGAAGCTGGGTGACCAGGGATCGTGCTGGCCTAGGAGGAATTTATGACTTACGGGTGACTTGGGTGCGGTTCTGGCCACACAAGCAATGTAAAGTTGGTATTGCGTAGCCTATCAAGGTGTACCGGCTATCACGCCTGTTAGTCACTACGAATACCACGTATGTATAGTCCAATGGCTTGTGGTAACACCGACCGGTGCATATAGAAGTGGGCTTGCTGGCGACAATCCGTATGCGAGTCCTTGCATTGAAATAAGTAATCTGAGTAAGCTGAATAACTACGTAACTTAATGAAACGCATAAGAACGTAGCTTAAGTATAACACATTTTGACAAAACTTTAGTACCTCATCCACCTGAGGAAGAAACACACCCATGACGCTCGTATTTCTTATAAAAATCCATGAAGTCGTTATGTATAAAATGTTGGCTAACTTGGTTTACCTAGGACAGGGAAGATCGTATGGTAAGTATGGTAAGTTGCACATGTTATTCCTATGCGATACTTGATATTGGTAACATGAGATATGATTACATTATATGCCATGAAACTGATCCTAAGGCAAGATTAGAAAGACAACAAGTGATAGTTGGTGCACGAAACTAAATTGAACGTGTTTGGTAGTGATAGCGAGCGGGCGATCTAACCTTCCCACCAGTGCATGCAATGTACTGATAACCACATAGACTGCTTGCAGGGTGCGGAAGAACCTCGTCTGATACAGAGTATTCCTACGAACGTGGTAAGGCACGGAGCTAACTCTGGAGCCTTGGAGCATTGTAAAGGAGCTAAAGCACCATATACAGAACATAATGTATTGGAACATCACCATGTATCATTCCATATTATAAGCCGCTTGGCATGCTTTTTATATTTTAGGAGAGAAAGAAAGAGCTTGAGCAAATTGTAATCTCGGCCTAGCACCGCATGTAATACTTTTTGAATATCAATAAAGAGCTTGAATTTATTTTAACTTGTGTTTATTTACTTTTCGCCACAATGGGGACACTATGTGCGACTCTGTGGCCAAGCTTCAATCAGCCGTTTCAGGACCTGGCCTTGCGCGAGCGTAACTTAGGCTCGTACGACATCACGCCCAAGTGAGGACGTTCGCTCCTTCAGGAGCGGGGCATGACAGATTGGTATCAGAGTACGGCTTTACATCCTTGGACTTCATATCAATTCTCTCAGTTTTGAAAGCTCGATCGTGGGTAAAAGTGGTGTATGCTCTCTCTCGTTGTTTCTTGGGATGTTTCATACAATAAGTCTAATATTTTGAAAAGCTCGTACAAGTATTCGGTTGATTGGGATTGATATGCAAAGGCCTTTATGCCGAACTGTGTCGGACTTGAGTTGAAAGAAACCCATGCTAAAGTTAGCAAGTGGCGTGCGTACTTGAATAACCTTACGCTGATACTAGATAATGAGTGTGCGAGACCAGAGTATAGTTCGAACGGGATGGCTATGCACAAAGCCTTTCGGCTAAGTTGTGCCAAGCATCGTGCACCTAGACCTTCTGGTGCGAGCGAGTTTGTGAGTATGATTGACTATCGCTCGGACGAGAATAAGTTAGCCTTATAGTGTATATCGATAGAGATGCTATCGGACCAATGCTAAGGTGAACACGTGAATGGTGTTTTGTTTTGAGGAATAGTTTGAATGGTTAATTACATCGAGGAGTATGAATCATTAATATGATTTGCATGATGGACTATCAATAGAGGTAAGCGAGACCTAGATTCTCTAGGCGACATAAGGGATCGCGCTAAAATTTTAAGGAACTGATTGAAAAATTGTATATCAAATGATGTGAACATGATTGAAGACTAGATTGGATAACTTAATCCCTGTGGTGTATGCGATAGCCTCGAAAAGGAATAAGAGTGGGTTTTGACGATTAGTCAAGTGGCTCAAACCCTGAGTGGTGTATGGATCGTCTTTGAAATTGTTCAAGCAAAATTGAGGATTTGGGGGTAGCAACGAGTATATCAGGAAGGGATGTGATCACACAAAGCCTTAAATCGAGTAACACTTAGTTGGTCGTGATTTCGAGTGTTTCGAACGAGTTGTCGTTCGTACAATTTGTGAATGTATAGTACGAATTAGAAAGGTATTGAATATGGATTCGTTACAATGAAACAAATGGACGTCTTGGCTAAAGAAACTTAGTGGATCGTTTGTGCGATTTCGGATATAGTCGAATGGATTGAAACTTGAGTTGAGGTGAAATACTCATAGATAAGATGGAAGATAGCACGACTGGAAGATAGCGTGCATAAAATTTTTGGTTTGAAGATACGAAAATGACTCTAAGGATTTGGGAAAGATGTTGCTGTGGACACACAGAAAAAAGAAGAAGAAGCACTATCTTTTCTTATTGGCGCAAGGCACCACAAATTGAGTACGCCTGAGGGATCCTGCACTGAGAATCCCCGAGTACAAAAAAATTCTGGGAAATAGGACATGGAGATCAAGCGGCGGTTGCTCCTTTACTCCGTTGAGACTCCGATTTACAAAAGTGGAAGAAAGCTAAGAAAATTTCTAACTCTCGGCTCACTGGCAAGAAGGGCAGCAATTTGGCTCTTGAAATGCTCTCCGTTTTGTATTTTTGAAGAGGCATGTGACCTCTATTTATAGTCGTTTTGCACTGAAATGACTATTATACGCACACATGGGGAAAATACACTAATTTCCTTGTCGACGCATAGTCTTCTTTTGGGCGTATAGAGTGTTGGCGCATAAAGACTGGATGATCGTGGGTAGATCGTAGGGTTGACGTGGCCGCATGCTTCGATGCACGACTGCTCGTGGAGACTGACGTGGCCGCATGCCTCGGCCCAGGATTGATCGTGGATGTTGACCGGGTCGTAGGGTTGTTTCTACCTTGGGCGCTGTAACCCCAGTCCCAAAATACTTAGGACTAAGTACGTCGACATGCCAGCTGCATAAATACGATGTATACTCCAATATATGGAACTATCGTATGTATAATAAGCTGTAAAATACAGTAAACCACGATACTAATCTCATCCACAAATAAAGACTTTATAATAAATGAATTATCATTTACAAGTTATCGGGCGGAGACAAATACACTACCAACGAAAAAGGGGGAAATACATGATAACAAAATTTTGTCGAGCGATGCGAAGACGATCCAAGTGTAATCATCCTCGAAGAAATGGCCTTGGCTAGAGCACCTGTGGAAACCACAAAAGACACACCTGGAGAATTCACCAAGTCCTCAGAGGGACGTAACAAGATACAATGAACAACATGCCATATACGTACTGAATATAAAATAAGCCACAAACAAAAGTAAGTGACAAGACCTCAATAAGGTAATCTAACCATACTAAAGTGAACATGCAGTTAAGAACAAACCTTTCTTCGCATGAGCCCTAGCTATAAATAGGATCTGGTATAGTCCCCACTTGGGCACCAGTGACCTAAGCGCATGACGTTCAAAAATGACAGTGGCCAACCTGAGGGGGTAGTCATACCCGTATCTCTAGCGGAGCTTCCGGGTTACAAGGGAATGTGTAATAGAAGCCCATACAAAAAAAATGTCCCCCCCACTCGATGCACCTATCCAGTCGCATCCACGACCATGTAACACTACTAACCGTTAAGTCTTCTTACATGCATCTATTGACAGTTAGACCTAGAGCACATCCCATACGCATCAGTGATCAGCCAACACGCAAGTCCGGAGGCTATATGCTACTCACAACTCACACATCTCGTGCCACCTCTGTGTCAAAGTTTATATAGATGTGCTAAACTAATGGTAGTCTCCTAACTCTATGTCCACATGCAATCAAAGGATAAATATAACAAAGCTAATATCACTGAGCAGGCAGTAAATCAGGAACTGCAATAATGGTACAACTAGAAAAACTGGAAATAAATACAAAGTGATATGCAATAAATAAAATGCAGACTAATTATAAACAATAAATTATGGCAAGGTATCTTGCCTGGTGTTTGTCTGGTGTGGTGTGATGATCCGACAAGTCATGAATGTCTGATAGCCATGTCCGAGGTGTTAGGGTCCGTAATTCACAAGAAATAGAAACACACAATTAGTTGCGATCGATGGAGATATCAAGAGAGAATTTTGTGGAGAGTACATACTTATAATATTTTTTAGAAATTATTTATAATTCATGAAAAGTAATTTAGTTAAAAAAATTACTTTGGTAAATATTTGTAAATCTAAAAAAAATTATTTTTTTGGCAAAAACTCTAAGTTTGTCAAATAAAATTTATAGATAGAAAATACATTTTAATAATTACTTAATATTTGAAAAATACTAGTAGTTATTTTATAATCAGGAAGATACCTCTAAGGATCAAAATACCTTTGAAGAACTAATTGAAAGGCTAAAAATTAATTTTAGGGTTTAACACTAACTTTTGAACTTGTAGGCCAAGACCACATTAATAATAATAATAATTTTTTTGAAACTAATATATATATATATTATATATATATATATATATATATATATATATATATATATATATATATATTAATATATTTTTTTTTTTTCTATATATATTTTTTTTCCAATATATATATATATATATATATATATATATATATATATATATATATATATATATATATATTGGAAAAAAATATATACTAAATCAGTATAATACTTTATTATTAAGAGTAGATTAGTTCTTTTGATACTAAAAATAATACTTAGCTAATAATAACAAAAAGATAAAAAGTTAAAACGATGAAGTACACACACACCATTGTAGTTGACTGCTGTGCACTATTCTCTATGCCTATTCATTACAAAACAATAAAGAAAGAAATAAAAACATAATATAATTGAACAAAAACCTCCTTCATTTTGAAGAAGAGAGAGAGAGAGAGGTTGAGAGAACGAAGAGAGAGGGTGAAGAAGGGCAGCTGGAGTGGGACTTACAGAGGGGTTTCGGGAGCTCAACATCGTGGCCGACGGCGCTGGCGGCTGCCGACACTTGCGGAAGCATGGACTCGCCGACAGCGGCACGGCGAGGATCCGCGCCGGTGCAGTCGGCGGAGGGAGTCTCGCCGGCGATGGCGAAGGAGGAGAGGTATGCCGTGGGCGGCTCAGAGTCTGGGGGACGGGGGTTTGTCGGGATCGGCTCATCGTGCGATGTGGGGGTAGATCCGAACTAAAAAGGTTACGATATTCGGACAGGAAACGGTGCCGGAGACGCCAGGGTTTCGGCCACAGCACGGAGGGAGGCGTTGGGCGAAGGGCTGCGGAGGATGATGCTGGAGGCGGGCGCACGGGTTTCGACTGCGACTCATGCTGGTGGTTGTATTGTGCTGACTGCGGCGGTCGGGATTGGCGAGCGCCGACGAGGGCTCGGCCGAGGTAGGTGGTCGGTGTATTATTTTCCTTATATTTTTGGGACGGTGGTGGTGATTTTTGCTGGGAGTGTGGCCGAATTTGTTGATGGTGGTAATGTCGGCTTGTGGTGGCGGTGGTGGTTGTGTTAGTGGCGGTGGTGGTTGTGATAATGGCGATGGTGGTGTCGGTGTCTGGGTTGGCAGAGGCAAGGTGAGGTGGGTGGTTGTGTGGATGTGGAGGTTCGTGGTGTTAACTGGGATGGTGGCGGTAATGGCCGAATTTGTGGGAAAGGTCGGGGTGGTTGGAGGTTGGCTGCGGCGGTGATGGTTGGTCGGGGGAACAGGTTTTGTGGCTGGCGGCAACTGGGTGTGGTCGTCGACCAAAAATGGGGGGGAATTATAAATATGATAAACATAGTTGATGAGAATAAGGCGCAGACACGATGCACCTGTTGTGGAGATTGGCTTGGTGGAAATTCTATAGAAAAGAAACAATGGGGACTCTCCTTATATAGGAGTTGAGGACCCCTGGTTGGATATGGATTAGGATTATTTGGATAATTCACCCCTTAATTTAAATTACTTTTTAAAACCACAAAATATATCTTTCCAATATATGTATATATACTAGATAATTTTTAATTCAAAAATTAGTTTAAAAAATTATCCGAAAAATTAATTTCTGATTTAATTCATAATAAACCAAATTTAGAAGGACTTTTTATAACTTGTATAAATTAATAAAATAATAATTTTGAAAATTGGAATTTAAAATATATTCATGAATTAAATTCATGAATTACGTATGCAAATACTTAGAATAATCTTTTTATTACAATTTTTAAAAACTCGACGCAATACTTTTGATAACTTAGGCAAAAGTATATTTATCATATAATTTACTTTGAAACTATATATTCCATAAAAATGAAATCTATGAATAAAATATTTTCTGAAAATATGTACCTCACACATATTCGTACTCGACGAGCAAATACGAACATAACCTGCATATGACGTACAATACGACAATTACAACTTGTATGCGACGTACAGATCCAATTTACAAAATCAATACTAAATTATTTATTTAAAAAAATGTAGTAGAAATTTAGGGGTTTTACAGGCGCATAGTGTTGGGAGCAACATGTTTCTACTGCATGGAGAAAAATATTGTGGGCGCATAGCCCCTTTGGCCATGTAGGCGCATAACTGTTTCTGACTTGGGCGCATAACTGTTTTTAGACTTGGGCGCATAGCTGTTTATGACTTCTGCACATAATGCTGAAATTTTCATGCTTCTACAAGACCCCCTTCAATGTTTTTGATACTCGAACGAGTTCGAAATACTTTAAAAGAAGCATGGGAGACTGTCTTCCTATGGCTCTGTGGGCGCATAGCAGACTCTCTCTTTGGGCGCATAGATGCTGCCAGGCTGTCAAACGATGGCTGTTGAGATCTTCCTCGAAAATCTGAACTGACAGATTCATTGGAGCAAAATTTGAAGAGGTCCATGCTTCGTGTGATGTCTATACATTGTCCACATCAGCAAGTAGCAGGCGCATAATATGCAAAAGACCAAGTCCCTACATGGGCGCATAGACCATGTGGGCGTATAGGTCATGTGGGCGTATAGTACCCTATTTTGCCAATAAATAGGCCCGAGGAGAGAGAAAATTCAATCTCTCCTCTTTTCAGAAATTTCCAAGAGTTTTTCTTTTTCTCTTTCATGTGAAATCATGTATCCCAAGGCTACTTCGACTTCCAAGAGGTCCGCGAAGTATAAGGAGGCTGCAGCAAGCGGTTCTCCCCCTTCGATAACATCTTCACTGGTCCAAGACTGTAGAGCCTAAAAATTAAAAAGTGCCACTCATTAAAGCCTTCAGTCATCTGATGGCGCTAAACCAATCAAGTTGCACCGAATCATCAAGGTATGCAACTTCAAACTGTGCCATCGCCAGGTTGCGCTGGAGTCAGGGTACGCGGAGCGACACGTGGCACACTTCCTCGAAAAGCTGTAACAACGTCATCTTTACCTGACAACTTACATCACGGAGAGATTAAGGAAAATCCCTTCGAATCTCGTGCAATACGACGCTCAAGAAGACTTTGTCAGCATATAATTAATGCTGACAACTGGTTGGCGCAAGTCACTGAATAGCACAGGGATTAATTAGCACAACAAAAAAAACCTAGTCAAAAGGCGCTAGTCGTTAAGTTGCGCCTATGCGCAGCCTGACAAAGTGGCGCCATTTGATCAATTCTTAGTTTAAAACAGGGTGACGTGGCACGCAAGCCATCAACTTCGCAGAACGTGTCCACTATACTGCTCACGACCACGTGCATCTCAATCAAACGATGCCACGCGTCTACAGCAGTTAGTGCAAACCACTCGTGCAGGTTGTTGCATTGTGCCCTCGTGCAACCTGATGAATCACTTGCAAAGTATTCAAATTATGTTCCAGATAGAGTAACGTGGCACACAAGCCACTAACTTCGGATCATGCCTATTATACTGCTCACGACTACGCACATCTCAATCAAACGATGCCAAGCGTCCAGAGCAGTTAGTACAACCATTTGCACAAGTGAACATGAGGCTTGCAACCTGAAGCGCACGCAATCCAGAATAACTTCTAAACAGCTATTTCAAGAACTTTATAAATAGGGTTTCAAATCAATCTCAAATAATGAAGGGCGATCATCATCTCCTTCTAAAGTGCTGCTGCATTCTCCAGAGGCTCGTGTCTTCGATATCACATCGTCCAAGGGAAAATAATCGTCTTCTGATCAGATTTCTATAGTTGTACTTCTCCAGAAATCAATTAGACTTCTGTACTCTTTTTTTAGTTTGTAATAAAACTTTTTATTCTTTGCAAACAAAATGGCGACTCTACTGGGATGACTTTCTCCTTCGACGAAAAAGTGACAACTCAATGTGATACCACGTCAATCGACAAGACGCAGAAGACTCTGGTCGTTAAAGTCGACCAGACAGCCTACGTGACTATGATCAATATTGGGGGTGCCAAGCACACTTCTGCCGCTGTTAGGAGCAAGACTCGCTCTGTTTGGACCCCTAAGTCCTCGGCGGGGCAAATCCTGCCTCTGCGCAACTTTTGCCTATCACCAATTTGGTGCAACCTAAGGGAATAGACTTTTGGCTAATTCTCCCACTTCTCTGATTCTGAAATCTGAGGAGACTCTGTCTCGACACACTGCTGTCCAGAACAAGGGAAAGCGCCCTTCAGTCCTCTCTTCCCTAGTGCAGCCTGCACTTACTCCTGTTTCTGTGCAACTTGCGCCCATCACTGCTTCGGCACAACCTAAGGAAAACAGCCTTTTCGCTAATCCCTCTATCTTCGACTCCAAAATTAAAGGAGACTGTCTCGATACACTGCTGTCCAAAACAAGGGAAAGCACCCTTTGGCCTTTTCTTCTTCGGCACAATTTGCGCGTGTTTCTGCTTCGGCACAACTTGCACAGGTTCATGCCTTGGCGCAACCTGCACGAACTTGTGCATTAGCACAATGTAAGATAAGTAGTCTCTTCCACCAAATCAGAAGTTTAGTGAGAAATCACTAAATCAAGGAAAATGTTCCTTAACTTTTCCTCATTCTGCTCGAGTCGTTGACTAGGTGTATAACACCCAGTATTCTAAAATGAGGATAATTTTGAAATTTTGAAATTATAATCATTTAATAATGATATTTAAATCATATTATGATTTTTGGTGATTTTTTAATCAATTTAAAACTATTTAAAATATTGAAATGTGATTTTGATGGTTAACTAGTGTAACCCTAGAATTGCTAAGCCTAGAGACTAACTGTGACCAAGGGAGCCTAGTCATGTGATTAGAATGTCATATTACTATTTTTTAGCCTAAGGGTATTTTCGTCATTTTTGACTTTTAAATAAAAATAAATTTTATTAATTAAATATGTGCTATTTGTTAGGTTGAGGCTTGACCTAGAATCTTAGCCTAATCTAGATTAGCCTTGAGCTTAGATTCTTGATTAGGATAACCTAGTAATGACAAGATTAACAATATCTAGATATTTCATAATAGGATATTTATCCCTTAGGATATTGTGAAAAAGGAAGCCTTAGGACTATTGAACCAATAGGAAGGTTTAAAATTGGTTGGACAAGCCCTAGCCACTTATCTACATCTAAACCTAACCCTAAATTCATTTGTGGCCAATCATACAAGCCCCCCCCACTCCTATAAGTATGTTCCTATGTTGTTCTTGCCTCTTTTTAAATACCTAGAAAAAAGTCCTAATTGTTCTTCCCCAAATTCTTCCCCTAATATCCAAATTAAGTCCAAATTGAGTCTAATCAATTGCATCATCATCCCCAGTAGTAGAAGGTTATAAGGGAGGCTAGCTAGCAAGGTTTTGAAGTGAATTGACCAGTCAATTGGAGAAGAACACCTTCCTTGTTCATTTTTTATTGAGGTTTCACCCTCGATAGGTAATTGCCATAAAATCTATTTAAATTTCAGTTTCTTTCCATAGATGCATTCATTTAGGGTTCCCCTAGGTGTAGCCTATGTTTGGTAGGAACTCGTGTCCATTTTATGTCCGTATCGGACACGTATCAGTGTTTTTGAAATTGTGTTCGATGAAATGCCACGTAGAAATAAATGTTAATAAATTTCAAAACTAATTACATGGTTGTGTAGCCCTTGGTGTGTGGATTCCAAATCTATTCGACTGAGTCGAAGATTGTGTCATTTTTGTGTCAAAATTGGACACGCACACACGTAGCACGACCCCGTGCACATCCCCTGCTACCCGAGCCCAAATTCTTCCTTTATAGACCACATGGACACGTGCCACTTGGCACAGAGGTGGGCGCCATCACTGACAAACCCCCCTTCGAGTTTCAGGACATATTGTGTTGTGTCGGACACGAAAACACGAGTGCACTAAAATTGTACTGCACTGTTCCGTGCGAACAGTGGCTTCTGACCCGGCTTTCGTGTCGCGTGTAGACACAACATGGACTCGTGTTAGGGACTTGAAACCCTAGCCCTATACCCCCTCTACGTGTGTGCATGAGACCATGGGTGTTCGTGCCCTGTGTTGTGGGCAATCGTGCACGACACGGCTGCACGAGGCCATGTTATGCACTGGCTCACTGATATTTGTATTCACTGTTTGGACACTTCGTGTCCAGTTTCCTGGACACGAACACATCCCCCATGACACGTATGATGTATACCTACCCAATCCACACTTTATTTATTAATTTATTTGGGTTTTCATTTCAAAATTGAAGGTTGTTCACTCTGTTCTGGCACACAGTGTTTCGAAAACTGATTTTTATATGTTTAATTGATTTTTAAATATTAATTATGAGTTTAATTGGTTAATTACATACTGTATAATGTATTGTTAATCTGATTTGCATGAGGGTTGAGTTGTGTAAGGTTTTTCCTCAAATTTTGGTCTGGCTTTACATTATTGGTACACAGTAAATTTGAAATTAGGATATATATATATGAATCAGAAATTTGTTTATTGATTGTAGGAAATGAACTGATTTTTGCATGAAACAAGGATCATAAAATCTGAGACTTGATTCCTAATGTAACTGTGACTTGGTAGGGATTCTAATGTTGATTTTGAGTTAAAAAAATATGAGAATTAAGATAAGTAAAAAATGGGTTGGGTTATGAACTGAGCAATGGATATGTTACTAATAGTATGTATTGATTAGGGTTTTTGGTGACTTAACTGAATTTAAATAGTTTGAATACAAATTGTATTGTTATAAATACAATTGATATGATGTGTAGATAACTGGGGTTTCAAATGGGTTGGTTATATTCGAATTTCATTAGATGTATGATTGAACAAGTATAGGCCTAAATTCTAAACCTGAGAACTATTGGAAAACCTGAGAGGGTTTTGTATTAGTAAAACTGAGAATTAACTCCTTATGTGAAACTGAGAAATGATTTAAAAAAAACTGAAGGTAGGGTGCATGGTTTGATACAGTGAACTGGAATCAATTTCACTCTTGAAAACTGAAAACCTGAGATATAACTTTCAATGTTTTGCCCATTCATTACATTCATTTGCATCATTCCAGAAATGGACTTGAGTTCACTGTCTAGTTCAGGTTTAGGATCATTTCTATTGTCCATTCTCTGATGGTTCAGTCCCCAATTGGGTTGGTTAGCCATGCTTTATATTATGCATATATGTATGTAATAAATATGTATGTAGGTTTTGGTTTATAGTTGACCAAAAGTCAACATTGAGTCAATAGTGACCAATTGACTTAGTTGACCAAACCCTAAAGTTGACCCTTGATAGCCTAAGTTTGACCAGTTGACCAGTTTGACTTAGTAGAATAGAGTATTGACTTGGTTTGACCCAGAGTTGACCAAGAGTTGACTTTGACCTATATTGACCTAGAAATCATGTAGATGCATTGTACACTTTATTTATAACCCCCTTGTATACATCATGACTTGTGTTGCTCTAAATAGGATTCAGATACCTCGATTCGGACGGTATATTCTGACAGACATTCAGATCGCAGGCGAGTACATTCTCTGATCGTTTCATACTTGTCACGACTTATATTCTTGCTCTAGATTACTTTACTTGATGCTGACACTTGTTATCACGGATTGGTACTATATGGATCTCTTTATGGGATGTTATCCCCCTTAGCAGGCGCATCGGATACTTCATGTCGTGGTTTCATGTACATCATGTATCCCTTGCTCTTGCGTTATTCATCTACACTCATGTTCTCTCATGTGCTTTCAGGTACGCTTATGTACTTTCATGTGCTCTCATGTACGTTCATGTTTCCTTATGTGCTTCGTGTGTAACCAAAACATCATGTTCGTAACGTAACTTGACTGGATTCTTATGTATTGATTGTGGGTAGGGGTGAGTATAAATGGTCATGTGATTTACCCATCATATTCACTCTGTTACTTTTCATGTGTTATCATGTACACACAGCCTTCTTGGCTGGTGTCCCTCATGTTCACCCATGTATATCATGTTTAACCCAAGCCAGTTACATGTTATCTCGTACTCTAAATCACTAGTCACTTACAGTTCTTACTTATCATGTATATTCCAGTTATCAAATCTCTCTCCTGTTTTATGTACATTTTCTTACAGCGTTTTATGTATCTTACTCTATTGCTTGCTTTATATTTCCTGCCATGATATGAACTGCGTGAGATGTACCGTGCCGGCTCCCGTCCTGACTGGACCTATTGAAAATATTACAGATGATACCGAGGACTTCTGCCCAACCTACTATGGAGCCCATCTAGACGACATCTGTGAGTTGGACCCATAGGAGGATCCAGCTCTAGCTGAGGATGTCATCCATACTGCTTAGACTAGATTAGCTAGGCTTTATCTTATTTCTTATGTCATTTGTATTGACTTTAGAGTTGTATTATTTTTTGGATGTTTGTGATGTTGTGTCGTTTAGACACTTGTACTTTTTTTCTGTTTGTACCTCAGTTTGAGGATTTCATATTTATCATATCATGCTATTTCTATCTCTAGATTTGTGATTGAGTTGTACCTTATATGATTTATCCTCCGTTCGGAGAGTATATCATATTGTATTTAGTTTGTAATAGTAACCTAGGACAGCGTTCTACCGCCGACACTGCGGCCTAGGCTGGACGTACCCACTTCTCGTGCCCCTACACTGGGTGCGGGTCGTGACACATTTTTAGTGGTGGCCCATGCAGGTCGAGTTTATGTAGTGGTATTCGAACTAGAGTATCACTACAGCCTACAGTAGGAGTAGGATATTTGAGGTACTCAATCACATTAGGAAAAGCTCTTAACCTGATTCTTGTTATCAAAATTCTTGCTGCTTTAATATTTTCTTTTGAAAATAAACTGTCCTCCCTTGATTTATCGCTTCTATCTCAGTATTGATTCCTTGTTTGATCTGTCTCTAGGATGGTGATCGAGACACGATTGCATCGCTCTGGCCCATCAGACGCAGGTGAGAGGTCTGCCACCTCTCGCTTGATTGTAGACGCTGGGACCACAGCTCCTCCCATCACTTCGAATGTCGGAGTTTCTACAACTTTTGGGGGTGTGCCTCCACCTGTTCAGAGGTCTTCCTCCGTCATTCCGGATACATTTCAGCAGCCGCCACCTACGTGATCAGTTGATGCAGTGTAGCTGTTTAGCTTCTTCCAGCAGTTTATGGAGGCCCAGCAGGCTCAGCAGCAGCGTCAGACGATGTAGTTCAATCGGGGCATCGATCTGGCCCTGACGACAGTTGAGAGAGTTACAGCTCAGCATCTGGCAGGTCAGCAGCACCATCAACCGAAAGAGAAGGGCATACAGGATTTCCAAAAGATGCACCGCGAGACTTTAGGGCTACAGAGGGCATCCTGTACACCGACGAATAGGTAGAGCACATGGAGGAGATCTTCAGGCTAGCAGAGATTCCAGCAAGACTGCAGATCGAGGCGTCGGCTAGTATGATGCAGGACTTGGCCCGCACGTGGTACCAGACAGATCCGAGGGTTGGTACAGTTGGACAGACTTAGGAAACTTTCAAGAAGCTGTTCAAGGAGAAGTTTTTCCCTGACGCAGCTGTTGGTGCGCTCGAGACACAGTTCGAGGCTTTGGTGCAGGACAGTCAGACTGTCGAGGAGTACGTCGGGGAGTTCTACCGTCTGGACAGATTTGTTGAAGGGCTTTCTGAGGCGACGAAGGCCCGGAGGTTCATGAAGGGGCTAGTCAGGGAGGTAAAGTCCTATACCAAGAGTTCCCGCAACGCCACTTTTAAGGAGATCCTGGTGGGCGCCCTAGCAGTGGAGGATGACCTTGAGCTGAAGCTCAATAGGGAATGAGACGCTCATGGAGCCAGCAGCAGCGGAGGCCAGGCCAAGAGGCCTCACATACAGATTCAGCAGCAAGTATCAGCAGCCGAGGGTCCACTTTCAGCAGCAGTTTCAGGGCCGTGCTCCTTTTCAGCAGGTACAACAGTAGCAGAGATAATAGGCCCCTAGACAGCAGCATGTTATCCTTTGTCCTTTCTGTAAGAAACCAGGGCACGATTGGGGCGAATGCCAGATGAGGCTAGGCAGGTGCCTACTCTGCGGATCATCAGATCAGTTGAGAGAGTGTCCCAAGTCTGCAGGACGGACAGCTCAGGGAGCAGGAGCCAGGGCTCCAGTAGGTCAGCAGCAGGCTAGATGAGGCCAGCAGGGGCGAGCTTACGCCATGATAGTTGAGGATGCTCAGGTAGTAGGAGAGCATATTGCAGGTTCCGTTCTTCTCGATTCCATTTCCACATTTGTCTTCTTATAACTGTCTTGAAATTCGATTCCATCTGTTTCTTATTGTTGATAAGTTTTGATCTAGTGTTTCATTATGATTTAATTTTCTTTTGAGATAAGTCGTATGGGCTAGGTCGCCTCAGTTATGGGATCTAGAGTCTTCTATAGTCATGTTAGCTGGCATAGTGAGGACATATAGTCTGGTTTTGGACGTATTTCTTGGGTATGGAAATTTAAGGTTTTCGCGGCCAAGCATACGACAATGCAAAATTTTTAAATACCATGATTCTAGAGATATGTACCTTAGTCGAGGACTCTGTGATTATCTTAGCCTTGCTCACTAACATGACGAAGATTCTGAGTATCATGATTTTGGACAGACGCATATGATTGTCAAACTGTATTGTTCTGAGACTTTGATTGTTGGGGTAATTGACCTCGAAGGAGTACGACCATCTTAATTTCGAGGACGAAATTCTTCTAGGGGTAGACTTGTAACACCCAATTTTCTAAAATGAGGATAATTTTGAAAATTTGAAATTATAATCATGTAATAATGATATTTAAATTATATTATAATTTTTGGTGATTTTTTAATCAATTTAAAATTATTTAAAATATTGAAATATGATTTTGATGGTTAATTAGTGTAACCCTAGAATTTCTAAGCTTAGAGACTAACCGTGACCAAGGGAGCCTAGTCATGTGATTAGAATGTCATATTACTATTTTTAGCCTGAGGGTATTTTGGTCATTTTTGAATTTTAAATAAAAAAAATTTTATTAATTAAATATGTGCTATTTGTTATGTTGAGGCTTGACCTAGAATCTTAGCCTAATCTAGATTAGCCTTGAGCTTAGAGTCTTGATTAGGATAACCTAGTAATGACAAGATTAACAATATCTAGATATTTCATAATAGGATATTTATCCCTTAGGATATTGTGAAAAAAGAAGCCTTAGGACTATTGAACCAATAGGAAGGTTTAGAATTGGTTGGACAAGCCCTAGCCACTCATCTACATCTAAACCTAACCCTAAATTCATTTGTGGCCAGCCATACAAGCCCCCCCCCCACCCTATAAGTATGCTCCTATGTTGTTCTTGTCTCTTTTTAAATACCTAGAAAAAAGCCCTAATTGTTCTTCCCCAAATTCTTCCCCTAATATCCAAATTAAGTCCAAATTGAGTCTAATCAACTGCATCATCATCCCCAATAGTAGAAGGTGCTAAGGAAGGCTAGCTAGCAAGGTTTCGAAGTGAATTGACCATTCAATTGGAGAAGAACACCTTCCCTTGTTCATTTTTCATTGAGGTTTCACCCTCGATAGGTAATTGCCATAAAACCTATTTAAATTTTAGTTTCTTTCCATAGATGCATTCATTTAGGGTTTCCCTAGGTGTAGCCTAAGTTTGGTAGGAACTCGTGTCCATTTCGTGTCCATATCGGACACGTATCGGTGTTTTTGAAATTGTGTTCGATGAAATGCCACTTAGAAATAAAATTTAATAAATTTCAAAAATAATTACATGGTTGTGTAGCCCTTGGTGTGTGGATTCCAAATCTATTCGACTAAGTCGAAGATTGTGTCATTTTTATGTCGAAATTGGACAAGCACACACGCAGCACGACCCCGTGCACAACCCCTGCTACCCGAGCCCAAATTCTCCCTGTGCAGACCACGTGGACACGTGCCACTTGGCATAGAGGTGGGGGCCATCACTGACAGACCCCTCCTCGAGTTTCAGGACACGTTATGTCGTGTCGGACACGAAAACACGAGTGTACTGAAATTGTACTACACTGTTCCACGCGAACATTAGCTTCTAACACGGCTTTCGTGTCGCGTGCAGACACAATGTGGACTCGTGTCAGGGACTTAAAACCCTAGCCCTATACCCTCTCTACGTGTGTGTGCATGAGCCCATGGGTATTCGTGCCCTGTGTTGTGCGCAATCGTGCACGACACGGCTGCACGATGCCATGTTATGCACTAATTCACTGATATTTGTATTCACTGTTTGGACACTTCGTGTCCAGTTTCCTAGACACGAACACATCCCCCATGACACGTATGATGTATACCTACCCACTGCACACTTTTTATTGATTTATTTGGGTTTTTATTTCAAAATTGAAGGTTGTTCATACTGTTCTGGCACACAGTGTTTCGAAAACTGATTTTAATATGTTTAATTGATTTAAAATGTTAAATATGAGTTTAATTGGTTGATTACATACTGTATAATGTATTGTTTATCTGATTTACATGAGGGTTGAGTTGTGTAAGGTTTCACTCAAATTTTGGTCGAGCTTTACTTATTGGTACACAATAAATTCAAAATTGGGATATATATATATATATATATATATATATATATATATATATATATATATATATATATGAATCAAAAATTTGTCTATTGGTTGTAGGAAATGAACTGATTTTTGCATGAAACAAGGTTCATGAAACCTGAGACTTGATTCCTAATGTTAACTGTGACTTAGTAGGGATTCTAATGTTGATTTTGAGTTCAAAATCTGAGAATTAAGATAAGTAAAAAAATTGGGTTGGGTTATGAACTGAGAAATGGATATGTTACTAATACTATGTATTGATTGGGGTTTTTGGTGACTTAACTGAATTTAAATAGTTTGAATACAAATTGTAATTGTTATAAATACAATTGATAGGATGTGGAGATAACTGGGGTTTCAAATGGGTTGGTTATATTCGAATTTCATTAGATGTATGATTGAACAAGTATAGGCCTAAATTCTAAACCTGAGAACTATTGGAAAACCTGAGAGGGTTTTGTATTAGTAAAACTGAGAATTAACTCCTTATGTGAAACTGAGAAATGATTTCAAAAAAAACTGAATGTAGGGTGCATGGTTTGATACAGTGAACTGGAATCAATTTCACTCTTGAAAACTGAAAACCTGAGATATAACTTTTAATGTTTTGCCAATTCATTGCATTCATTTGCATCAGTCCACAAATGGACTTGAGTTCACTATCTAGTTCAGGTTTAGGATCATTCCTATTGTCCATTCTCTGATTGGTTCAGTCCCCAATTGGGTTGGTTAGTCATGCTTTACATTATGCATATATGTATGTATGTATGTAAATATGTATGTAGGCATGAATGCATATATGAATACATGTATGTATGCAAGCATGAATGAATGTAGAGTATGAATGCATGAATGAATGATATGTATGAATGCAAAATGTAATGTAAAAAGGAATGTATGTTAATGTAATATACATATGTAATGTAATACAAGTATCCAATGTATGCAAAACTGAATGTATGTATGCAATGTATGCATATATGAAGACATGTATGCATATATTAATGTATCATACATGTATGAATATATATAGACATGTATGTTAATGTAATATACATATGTAATGTAATATAAAATATGTAATGTACTCCATGTAATGTATGTAGGCATGTATGTAAAGTATGTATTATATTAGCCTAAGTTATAATATAGGATTTTGGTATATAGGTTTGTATATTGTAATATTGTACATAGGCCTAGTGTATAGTGTTGCCCTATAGGCTATTATGATGTTGTCTATGTTTAAATATGTTATAGATATGTATATGAGTTGGTTTAGGTTTATAGTTGACCAAAAGTCAACATTGAGTCAATAGTGACCAATTGACTTAGTTGACCAAACCCTAAAGTTGACCCTTGATAGCCTAAGTTTGACCAGTTGACCAGTTTGACCTAGTTGACTAGAGTATTGACTTGGTTTGACCCAGAGTTGACCAAGAGTTGACTTTGACCTAGATTGACCTAGAAATCATGTAGATGCATTGTACACTTCATTTATAACCCCCTTGTATACATCATGACTTGTGTTGCTCTAAATAGGAGTCAGATACCTCGATTCGGACGGTATATTCTCACAAACATTTAGATCGCAGGCGAGTACATTCTCTGATCGTTTCATACTTGTCATGATTATATTCTTGCTCTAGATTACTTTACTTGATGTTGACACTTGTTATCACGGATTGGTACTATATGGATCTCTTTATGGGATGTTATCCCCCTTAGCGGGCGCATCAGATACTTCATTCTTTCGTGTGTTTCATGTACATCATGTATTCCTTGCTCTTGCATTATTCATTTATACTCATGTTCTCTCATGTGCTTTCATGTACGCTCATGTACTTTCATGTGCTCTCATGTATGTTCATATTTCCTCACGTGCTTCGTGTGTAACCAAAACATCATGTTCGTAACGTAACTTGACTGGATCCTTGTGTATTGATTGTGGGTAGGGGTGAGTATAAATGGTCATGTGATTTATCCATCATGTTTACTCTGTTACTTTTCATGTGTTATCATTCACAACACAGCCTTCTTGGATGGTGTCCCTCATGTTCACCCATGTATATCATGTTCAACCCAAGCCAGTTACATGCCATCTCGTACTCTAAATCACTAGTCACTTACAGTTCTTACTTATCATGTATATATTTCCAGTTATCAAATCTCTTTCCTGTTTTTATGTACATTTTCTTATAACGTTTCATGTATCTTACTCTATTTCTTGCTTTATATTTCCTGCCATGATATGAACTGCGTGAAATGTACTGTTCCCGCTTCCGTCCTGACTGGACCTATTAAAATATTACAGATAATACTGAGGACTTCTGCCAACCTACTATAGAGCCCATCTAGACGTCACCTGTGAGTTGGACCCACAGGAGGATCCAGCTCTAGCTGAGGACGTCATCCCTACTGCTTAAACTAGATTAGCTAGGCTTTATCTTTTTTCTTATGTCATTTGTATTGACTTTAGAGTTGTATTATTTTCTGGATGTTTGTGATGTTGTGTCGTTTAGACACTTAGACTTTCTCTTCTGTTTGTACCTCAGTTTGAGGATTTCATATTTATCATATCGTGATATTTCCATCTCTAGATTTGTGATTGAGTTGTACCTTATATGATTTATCCTCCGTTCGGAGAGTATATCATATTGTATTTAGTTTGTGATAGTGACCTAGGACAGCGTTCTACCGTCGACACTGTGGCGTAGGCTGGACATACCCACTTCTCGTGCTCCTACACTGGATACGGGTCGTGACAGGGTGGAAAGTACTGCTCTCCTTAATAGAGAGAACCAAATCTCTATCGGGAAGATGAGTTCCATTTAGAATAAACCTTCTATGCAAAAAGGCATCATGCCTACTCTAAAGAGAGCAGGGCATGATCTACAACCTTATGTATTTCAAGATCCCGACGAGGCAAACTACTAGTATCTTAAGTAGGTACACAAGCAGCTCCCCTGTCAGACTTGCGCAACTATATCAACTGGTGCCAATTAGGCTCAACCTCGGGAAATCACAAGATTCATCAAGCGCAACCCATACCAGTTGCTAACTTACACCAGAGGAAGGATGCTGAAGTGAAAGATCCTGCGACTTATGCTAACCATCTTAGCACGTCCTTGTACACTCAAGGTACAGAATATCTCAGGAACAGGAACCATCTCCCGAATATCATCAAGGACTACGTTCCTGTAACTTCTTCCCGTCCTGTTAGCGACCTCCGTGAACTCTTAATACAAAAGCGGAAGGTTGCGAATCCATCCCGTACAGCGGTGGTTCAACAACAGGAACATCATTGCAACCATCATCATAAAGTTGTCATCAAATGCTGCTGTCAGTCAGCTAAGCGGTCCATCTTTGACCGTTTGAATTATGTTCAGACTTCCGAACCAATCCTAGTAGACGAAGATGAACTTCTCTATGCTTCTATCAACATGGCATCTCAAAGCACTGGGGGTGGAAAACGTCTAAGACGTAATACGTCCTGCAATCCTAGTCAGCAATACTTAGATCGGATTCATGAATCCGGTGGAGTATACCAATATACTAGATCAAAAGCCGAGACACAATCGATCAAAGGAATCTTCTTGACTCAAACCAAGATTCCTTCAGTCAAAAAGATATCCCTATCACTTATTCTGGGGATAGTTCTTTATGTGACTTTGACGTTGGCAGTAAAAGTTCTGAAAGGACCATTCTTTCCACTAGCTCGTCCTCAAAGGCTAGAGAAGTGACTGCTTATGCTTTCACAGAAGATCAAGATACCTCCACTTCTTCCAGTCAAGAACAGAGAATTGCTGCTTTGGAGGCTAGTTTAAAGAACATGGCTGAGATGATGGCTGGCATGCACACTGTGATTATGGCACAACATACAGTTCCACCAATCGTGAATCTGATTCCGACTCAAGAACCTGTGACGACATCAGTTCCCATCAATATTGATCTGGAGGGTACAATCTCCTCACACTGCTTCCATTCATGCACAGGCTATTCCAAGTTAATCTGGTACAGGGGGTGGTACTTATCATGCGGTACCCCCTCTTAACACATTGAATCAATCTACTACTCCGTAATCAGCAGAAGATACCAATGAGGCCGTAAAACTTTTACGTACTCAATTTGAAGCTTTCAAACAGAATGATGGCCTGCAGAAGCTTGGGATCAAACAACCCTATCCCATAGAATGAAAAGAGGTCTAATTTCCTCCTAAATATAAGCCCCCTACCATTATGCTGTTTGATGGCAGCACATCTCCAAGATAATACCTCAATCACTTTGAAGTAATAACTGACCAACTTCAACTAAATGATGCTCTTTTTACTAGAGTATTTGTTGGCTGCTTAGCTGGTGCAGCATATGACTGGTATCGTTGTTTACCAGATGGGTGCATAACCTCTTTTGTTGGCTTCAAACAAATATTCTTGGAACGATTTTATGAGGGAACCAACGTGTCACCCCCATTTCCTGTATTTCGTATTTATACTCGTAATTTGATTTTGGCACGTATTTTATTTTTTCGACTTGTGGATTCGAGTTCTCGTAAATGGGTTTTGGACCATGGCTTGGTTTTATTTTGTGGAGTTGGTTTGGTTTGGTTTGGTTCTTCATGAGTGGAACACCTTAGCCTATTCTCTCCCTCCATTCCATCACAACCACCCTCATTAAAACCTACCAACCTTTTCTCTCTCCTCCATAACTCCATCAATTTCTTTCAACTTCTTCTTCTTCTTTCTTCCACACAACTCCCCAACCCATAGGCAAGTGCACCTTGCCATCAAATAAGCACCACTTTTTATTTGTCCATTAACTAGATTAGGCCATGGAGAACAAATTTAGAACTTGACATTTTGTGATTTGGAGCTTTTATTCTTCTAGATCTAGGTTTTAACCATTTTCGAAAATCCTTGGTTTTGATCTATTAAACTTTGATTTTGCTTGTTTTGATGCTTCCATGTGGAAGAGAATTCGATTTTACTCAAGTTAGAACTTTGAAAATCTAGATTTGGTTTTGATTTGACAAAGTTATGAAGAATTGAAGTTCTTGGTGTTCTTGGACCTGCTCTCGGCCAGGAAGAACATCCCTCTGCCTTGCGCTCTTTAGCGCATGGCCGGTTGCGTACCCCCCGGCCTGTGCTTTTTAGCGTAGGGCCGATTGCGCATGACCTCAGCCAGTGCTTTGCGCTGCACTGGATTGCGCTGGCGCAAGCCATCCATGCGCAAGCCAGCCATGCGCAAGCCGACCTCTGCGCAAGCCAGCCTTGCGCAATCCACCTCTGCGCAAGCCAGCATTGCGTAATCCACCTCTACGCAAGCCAGCCTTGCGCAAACCACCCTTGCACAATCCACTCCTGCGCAGTCTACCCTTGCGCAAGGTAACCCCTGCGCAGTCTACCCCTGCGCAGTCTACCCTTGCGCAAGGCAACTCTTGCGCAGCTCTTCCATGCGTAGTACATACCCTGCGCAGCCCAATCCCTGACCCCCTTGCACAACCTACTTGTCTATGATGAATTGTTTATTTTTTTAAGCTTGGCTCTTCTATAGCCCTATATATATTGGTATTTTATTAGATATTTTACGTCCATTTTATATCCTTACGCCTTTTTGTCATGAACTTGATTTTACTTAATATGTTTGGAATGACTATTGTACACGGCATGGTATGACAAGGAACTAGCATAACACGACAGTGACCCGTAGTGGTGCACTCCTGACATGACTAACCTGACATGACAGTGACCCGTAGTGGCGCACTCCTGACAGTACCCTGACATGAATTATCTTGATAACTTGATAGTGGCCCGTGGCGGCGCACTCCTGACTTGACTTGACTTGTAACTTGTAACTTGACTCGTATAATCAACTTGACACCGTGGGTGCTCCTGCTTGCTTGTTTGTACAATCCACTTGTCTTGTCTTGCTTCATGTCTAGGACGTGACTTCCTGGGTACCACGGCCAGGGACTCGCGCTAAATTGGATTAGGCTAATTATTAGATCAAACTAGAACATGGAGAATTCCCAGTCACAGGTAATCTCGTTATCTGGGCACTTTAATGGACTTGTAGCTTGCCGACGAGTAGAGCACATTTCCAGCACACTGTCATGTGTTGTACCCTCTAAGTCACCTAAGGGTACATTTGTCTTCCGGGCAATGTACCCACCTATAACTCTCAACCCGCAGAAGGATAACTGGATGGTCTACAGGGCTTGGGACTGGAAATTCTCACTTGCATCTTGTTAGTAATTAGGCTTGTGATAACCCTAGTTAGTTAAAGTAGTAAGCCGTAGTACTTGCTTGGCCGATTGTGAATGAATGGTGTCCAGCTCTGTCTAAGTCTTGTCTAGCCCCTGTACCTGGAACTCTTGATCATGATTGTTTTACTTATCTCTAACGATAAATGGGTAGAGACAGTGAGCTATTCAGGCGAAGGGGTACAATCTCGGTCCTTGTTTGGCTTAAGGATTGTAACCTGGCTCCCGGAATGGTTCCACGTCCCTAGTCGTTTATCGCCCTGTGTACTTTACTACTTGTACTTCTTTTATTCTTATGTTCTGATATGCTGGCTTTTGTTCTTATTTGTGGCCTCCTTTGTGGCACTTGCTCTTTCTGGGGTTTGACCCAGCTGGTGTTGTGTGGCCAGATTTCGGAGCAGCTCCCGAGGATCTACCAAGCTTCCAGCCCAATGGTGAACACTAGAAGGAACCGGGGCTACGAGTGGGTTTTCCCTTTTTGTTTCACCCACTTATATGTAAATTTATTCTTTTGAGGCGTTTAGCCGACGAGCACCTGTTAGCTCGATGCACATTTACTTACTGTCTGCCTACGGGCTGTAAACATGATTAACAAATCCTAGGGTTGATCATGTATGACTGAACTCTTGCTAGTCCTATCATTTTGTACGACTAGCTTCATGATCATCCAATATGTAATATTTGGGACGCCTTATATATATTTGATGCTCTAATATCTTGTAACTCTGTTAATTGCTTGAGATTGAGACAATAGGCTTGACCTTAAGAGACTACTGGCTTGTAGTAAACCCTCATATCTAGACAGCCGTAATCGTATAGTTGAGATGTATTCTATTTTAATATACGTAGCTGGCTATGTCTGCCCCCGCTCTCTAGTATTCTGGTTCTGGGACGTGACACAACGACATGACTATGTCTGCTCTCATCAAAATCAAACAACAACATAATGAAACGACTGAACGCTTCATTGAACGGTTCTGCCGTGAAGCACTCAAAATGCCTCTCGGAACTCCAGATGCTCTGATTATAGACACTTGCAAATCAAACCTGTTGCCTATAATCAGCATGTGGACATGATCAACACAGTTCCAGGATTGGCCTTCTTTCATAATGAACGCTAAAGCTGCAGAAGAAAGTGCTGACAAATTCAAGCAATTAGGCATTCAAATGCCTAATCTTAACAAAAAGGAACGTGCTACACCAAATAATAATGGCCGTCAGAACAATCGTAAGAGCAAGAAGACTTTGGCCATTAATCTCAAAGGCAAAGGAGCCCTGGCCATCAATGTAAATCAGCCAACATCTACCGCTTCAGCACCACCACAACGGACACCTCGTCCAATAGAAGAATACTCTTTCGATGAAGATGACATCATGGGTATCTTTGATTATCTCATCAAGATCAACAAACTCCAACTGCCAGAACCTAAAAGGCCAGATGAAGTTGGTAAGACTGACCATCCTAAATATTGTGTTTACCAAAGGTTTATTGGACATCCAACTCGAGCGTGCTATGTGCTCAAGGGTAAAATTCAGGAGATGGTCAATTCCGGTGCAAACACTCTCCAGCAAGACAAGAAAATTGTAACGGCTAATGTCGTCTCCTTACGGTTTGGTGATTTTCTAGCTCAACTTGTGCAAGATGGCATTGTTCCCATCCCGTGAACTACTCTGGAGATTGTCAATCTTCCACCAATACGGACAGATGGTCATGTTCCTCTGTCTACCTATAAAGGGGAGATCATATGGAGACATCCTAATTTAGTGGCAGACTTTGAAACACCATCTTCTTCCACCAAGTCGAAAAAGGCTACTAAGAATAAATTATGTCACATGATTTCATTAGGTGAGCCTTGTCTTCTACTTCCACCTCTAACTGCTACCTTCATCCCTGCAGCAGATAATCCTTCTTCTTCTTCCACTGATAAGATAACATTGTCAAAATCAGAAGCCAAATACCAACCAGCTTTCCATCTGTACAGTCCACAATCTCATGAACTCATGATGAAGATGGGATATGATCTACAAGAGGCTTTTGGTTTGAATCATGGAAAGGGGTCTCCTGTACGCCTTTCTCTATATCTTTCTCATAACCAATCTCGGGTTGGTTTGGGTTACTGGAGACCCCCATCCTGGCCGCCCACAACCGCCCATCTATGGCTTTTGGTTTCTCTATGTATTTTTGACTTGGGCCTTATTCTTACTTAAGAAAGAGTTGGCCCAAGTGAAACCCTAACCCTAGAGACCCCCATCCTGGCCGCCTACAGCAGTATACCCTTCCCTCTCGTTTCATTTGTGAAGTTTCGCCTCCACAAGTGAACCCTAATAGATCTCCTTCTCCAAAAATCTTATTTTCTTCATCCGGAGTCCGTTTCTCCTCAAACAAACTCTGTTGCACTTGTCTAGGAGAGGAGGATCTGTTGGAACATTGATAACGAGGAGGCAGAGGCAATTGCTTGAGGGGAATCGACCGACATGACGACCGAGGGACTCCGTTTATTGAGTTTTGACACTCAATAGGTAAACCCTCTTCTTCCATAGTTATTCTGGAATTTCTTTCATTTTTACATCCATATAGGTGCCCTAGCCTTGCCCATAAAGTTTGGTTGGATTTTGACTTCGTTTGATAGCGGTATCGGATACGTGTCGGTCCTTTACGGCACGTGTTCGACGAAATGCCGCTTAGGATAGAAAGTTGCTATTTTTTGATTCTGTCTTCATGGATGTTTAGATAATATCATTTTTAGAAACTTTTGTGAAGACAGATTTGAAATCGAGGACTTTTCAGCGGGGTTTCGGGCATCGGACGCACGTGCACGGATCTCGTGCACGAGGCCGTGCATGCCCTGCCGTTGGCGTGTTGTATCTCGATGTACAGTCCTTATTTTTGCCTAAAATTACTTGAGCACGTGGGGGCAACCTCTGCCCCTATGCTCCTAAAATTTCACGATTTCTCGTTGAGCGAGCACGGAGAAAACCGACGTGCATCGTTCAGCCGCACTGTGCACTCGGGCTCATTTTTGTCGCTGAAACGGACTTCGTACGCGCTCTCGATGCGACGAGGACCCCTTCTAGGACCTAGGACACGTCGACCTATACCTAAACTACCCGAGGGATCAATCTCGAGTCGTGGCGTGGCCCGACGAGCGAGCCACGAAGACCGAACAATGCGCACAAGGGTACGCACGGGCGCGCGCGTGCAGCAGGCCGCGCGTGTGTGCGGGGCTACGTGCGTCGCCTCGGCGCAACGTGTCACCGTGTTGCCGTGTTGTAGACCTACCCCAGGACCCCCCTAACTACGTGCACGAGAATGGGGCTTTTCGTTGTGTGTGCGGCGCTCAATCGAGCGGGAACGCACGCATACGTGCACGTAGACATACGGTATCGGGATTTCCGATACGCGTTCTGTGGACACGACACAGACACGATTTCGAACCCGGGAGTACCCGAGCGCATCACGTAGTTTGAGACCAACGTGTATGTCGAGTTTTGCGGGTTTATATTTTATGTATCTCATTTTGGGTCGTTGTGTGAAAAATGAGTTTTCTTTAAATGCAAATTTTGAGTTTGAATATGATAATTTGTTTTCCAGGAATTTAACTTGTAAAATCTGAGTTTTTAGTATGTATATGAGGTTTTGGACTTGTGAGAACCAAATATTGGATTTATTTCATATTTTTCTATCAATTATGAGCATATGTGCTTTTCTTTGTAGCTATGTATATATGTAATTATATATATATATATAAGTAAGACTCCGTTGAAGCCCATTGCAAGCATATATGTTGAGAATGGGTCGAGGGAAATTAATCCATGATTTTGATTCATTAGAACTATTTCAAACCATGTGACATTTTTCCAAATGAGCATATGTGTGTGTATATATATATATATATATATATATATATATATATATATATATATATATATATATATATATATATATATATATATATATTTATATATATATATTTTATTAATAAATAAATAAATAAATATATATATATATATATATATATATATATATATATAATATATATATTTATATATATATATTTTATAAATATATATATATATATATATATATATATATATATATATATATATATATATATATATATATATATATATTTATATATATATATATATATATATATATATATATATATATATATATATATATATATTATATATTTTTATTTTACTTATATATATATATATATATACACACACACACACACACACACACACACACACATATATATATATATATATATATATATATATATATATATATATATATATATATATATATATATATATATATATATATAGTTTTCCTATTTTGTTTATATGTATATAATAGTATATTAAAATGAGGCATACCATGGTTGTGTTTTGATGGTTTTAATCACAGTTTTGATTCACTTCAGTAATCTCCAGGTGTCACACACACACACACACACACAACCATTTGTTAGAATTAAGAGTAGGCTTGTGTTGTAAATACATGTGTATGTATATATACCTATGTGTGTATAGTTTGTATGCTTGAGAACCCATTTTAGAATAGATCATAGTTGTGGTTGTAACCATAGGAGTTCTAGGACAGATTTGGTTTATCATTTTGAGCCTAGTTTAGTCGAATTGGCCGACAAGTTGACAAAGTTGACAAAAGTCAACTTTGGGTCAAACTTGATCCAATTCGACTCAAACGAACTTAGAATGACGTAGAAACTTGTGTATAACCTAAAAATTAGTAGATGGACTAGTTGACCAATGTTTGACCAGGTTTGACCAGCGTTGACCAGGTTTGACTAGAGTTGACCAAGGGTTGACTTTGACCAAAACGGACCTAGAAGCATGTAGTCTTGCATTATAGCTATTTTTTTTTTTTATATTTTAGACTTGGTTGTGACATGTGTATACTTTAAATAGGTTTATATTGCCCCAGTTAGCTACACTTCATCATCAGCAGTTTGATTTGCCAGGCGAGTACATTCTCTGATCTTTTTATACTTGTTTCGATATGTTCTCTTGTTATAGACTAGTATACTTGATGTTGACACGATGTTCACATGGATTAGTACCCTATGGATCTTTTCATGCGATGTTATCCCCTCGGATACATCGAGTATATCATGTTCATATACTTTATCGTATTCATCATGTACTCCATGTATTCATATTTATCTATGTACACTCATATGTTATTCATGTACACTCATGACCATATGAGCTCCATGTATAAAGTAGTTGTTATTCATGTGCAATAATATATCATGTCTTGATCCTTGTGTATTGATTGAGGGCATGGAGAGTGTAGTTGGTTATGTGATCATTATCCCAGTAGGTATCCATGTGCAACTCTATAGTTTATCCATGTGTAACCCAACCTGTTTACATAACCAATTTATTCTCTAAATCACGTTGATAGTTACATTTCCCTATTTATCATAGTCATATCTAGTTTCGATATTCTCTCTCTTGTTGATTTTCTTTGCAGCGTTTTATGTATAATTTTTTATAGCTTGCTTTATATGTCCAATCCTGATATTAACTGTTGTGAGAGATATGTGCTCGTTCCTTCCTGATTGGGCATGTTGAAAATTTTAAAAGTGATGATGAAGAGTTCTGCCCTACTTATTATGACATTGGCTTAGATGACACTGGTGACGTGGATCCCCAGGAGGATCCAGCAGTCGCTGAGGACTTGCCCATAGTCTAGCTGAGACTTAGTATTTTATTGTCTTTATTTGAGACATTATGAGTTGTACTTGAGATTTGTTCTGGTGGTTTACACCTAGACTTTTATTTATATCTGTGACTCTCTTAAGATTTATTCTTCTATTCCATCTTAGTTGTTGTGATTGAGTTACTTATTATTTTATTCTCCATTCGGAGCATATTCTAGACTGTGTTAGATACTGTGACTCAGGACAGCGTTCTACCGCCGACACTACGGCGTAGGCTGGGCGTACTTCACTTTTCGTGCCCTTTTACTGGGTGCGGGTCGTGACACGTTTTTAGTGGTGGCCCATACAGGTCCAATCACAACTAGTGTGATTTCGTAGTGGTACTCGAACTAGAGTATCATTACAGCCTGCAGTAGGATATAAGATATAAGTTAAGGTACTCAATCACATTAGGAAAAATCTTATCAGATTTTTGTTGTTAATTGTCTCCTTTTGAAAACAATTGTCCTCCTTTGATGATTTTGCTTCTTTTTCAGTAATTGACTCCTTGTTTGATCTGTCTTCAGGATGGTGGAGACACGACCGCAGCGCTCTGGTCTTAGGGATACCACTGAGAGGTCTGCTACTTCTCGTCTGACTCAGCAGGACCCAGGGACCACAGTGCCACTTGTTCCTAGCTCAGATGGGCCCGCCTGTAAATTTTGGGAGTGCTCCTCCACTGGTTCCGTGGACTACCCCAGGAGTTCAGGGGATGCTACCTCTACCGCCCCAGGGGACAGTTGATGTGGCATAGTATTTCGCCTTCATGCAGCAGATGATGGAGACACAGCGACGCCAGGCAGAGGACATGAGGCAGGGTATTGATAATGTCCACCAGTTAGCGATGGTGGCAGTGGAGAAGGTGATTGCCTAACCCCAAGAAGGGCAGATCCAGCCATACCAGCCGAGGACTCCAGGTATTCAGGATTTCCAGAAGATGAGGCCACGGGACTTCAAGGGTACGGAGGGTATCCTTTACGTGGACGACTGGATCGAGCACATAGAGGAGATTTTTCGTCTCACAGAGATACCGGCTAGACTCTAGGTAGAAGCAGCGGGCAGCATGATACAGGACCTTGCCCGCACTTGGTACCAGACCGACCCCAGGGTTGGTATTATGGAGCAAACTTGGGAGGCTTTTAAGAAGCTTTTCAAGGAGAAGTTCTTCCCTGACACTGTACTTGGCACATTGGAGACACAGTTTGAGAACCTGGTTGAGGGAAACCGGACAATAGAGGAGTATGTCGGAGAGTTCTGCCGTCTGGGCAGATTTGTGGAGGGCCTTAGCGAGACAACGAAGGCTAGGAGATTCAGGAAGGGCTTGGTTAAGGAAGACAAGTCCTTAACCAAGAGCAACAAGAATGCTACATTTGAGGAGATTTTGATGGGAGCCATGGCAGCAGAGGATGATCTGGAGCTGAAGCAGAAGTGAGATCGTGATTCACATACAGCTGGTGACAGTGGAGGACCGGCCAAGAAGCCCTATTTTCAACAGTAGCATAACCAGAGGCCTTTCCAGCAGCAGCATAGGCCGTTCCAGCAGGCACAGCAGAGACAGGGTTAACAGGCACCGAGACAGCAACAGGCCACCATTTGTGACTTCTGCAAGAAGCCAGGGCATAGGTGGAATGAGTACAGGAAGAGGCTAGGCAAGTACCTACTCTGCGGTTCATCGGAGCATTAGTTGAGGGAGTGTCCTGAGGACTTTCGGGCGTAAAGGACAGGGAGCAGGAACCAAGGCTCCAGTGGAGCAGCAGAGGGGACCATTGCCGACTCAACAGCAGAAGTTTGTCCAGCACCAGCAGCAGACTAGAGGAGGCCAACAGGGGCAAGCTTTTACCATGGCACCGGAGGATACAGAGGCAGTAGGCGATCTGATAGCAGGTTCTGTTCTTATCGACTCTTTTTCGCATTCGTATTATTTGATTTGGGTGCTTCCTTTGGCTTTGTGTCTGTATCATTTGCCATTAGACACCAGTTTTCTTCTGAACCATTGCCTAGGACTTGCAGGATAACGACTGGGGGTGGTATTATCCTCGTCTGTGATGTTTGCAAGGATCGAAGAGTAGTTTTGGGAGGCCGAGAATTGGATGTGAGTCTTCTCGTAATGCCATTGCCAAACTACAATATTGTAGTCGGTATGGATTGGTTGAGCAGGCATCATGCCAGTATAGATTGCCGCAGGGGTAGAGTTTTTTTCAGCATGCCAGGAGAGCTAGAGTTTGAGTTCACTAGGTTGGAGTCAGAGCAGAGCAGTGGAGTTTTCTGCGAAGTTTCAGCAGAGGGGCAGAGCGTGCTACATCCACTAATAGATGAGTTTATGGATGTATTTTTGAAGGAGTTGCCAGGGTTGCCTCTGGACAGGGATGTAGAGTTCTCTATAGACTTAGTACCCGGCGCAGAGCCGATATCTCAGCATGTCTATAGAGTGAACAACAGTAAGCTTGTGGAGATGAAGAAGTAGGTGGATGAGTTGCAGGACAAGGGCTTCATCCGATCGAGTTCTTCACCGTGGGGTACGCCAGTACTCTTTGTACCGAAGAAGGATGGGTCGGTACGGATGTGTATCGACTACAGGGCACTCAACAGCCTCACGATCAAGAACAAATACCTGCTGTCGAGGATCGATGACCTGTTCGATCAACTGAGTGGAGCGAAGGTATTTTCTATAATTGATCTGAGGTCAAGCTATCATCAGGTGAAGGTGAAGAAGGAGGATATTCTGAAGACAGCTTTCAGGACTCGGTATGGCCAGTTTGAGTTCATGGTAATGCCGTTTGGGTTAACTAACGCCCCGGAGGTGTTTCATGAACTTGATAAACAAGGTGTTCCACCAGTACTTGGACAAGTTTGTGGTGGTGTTCATCAATGACATTTTAGTGTATTCGAAGACCCCAGAGGAGCATGAGGAGCATTTGAGAGTAGTTCTGGAGACTCTCAGGAAGGAGCATCTTTACGGCAAGCTCTCGAAGTGTGAGTTCTTCTTGGATTGAATTGATTTTCTAGGTCATATGGGGACCGAAGATGGGATCTCAGTCGACTCGAAGAAGATCAGAGCAGTTGAGGCATTGACAGCACTGAGTTTAGTCGCAGAGATCAGGAGCTTTCTGGGATTAGCAGGTACTACAGGAGGTTGTTCAGAATTTCTCCCGGATTGCAAAGCCATTGACTAGGCTGACCCGGAAGAACACAGAGTTTATCTGGTCAGAGGAGTGTCAGGTTACTTTTGATGAGCTGAAAAAGTGACTGACGACAGCCCCAATTTTGACATTGCCATCAGGATCAGGCGGGTTCACTATCTACAGTGACGCCTCAGGGAAGAGTTTGGGTTGTGTCTTCCAGCAGCATGGAAAGGTGATTGCCTATGCATCCAGGCAATTACGTCTGCATGAGAAGAACTACCCTATCCATGATTTAGAGTTGGTGGTGGTTATCTTTGTTCTGAAGCTGTAGAAGCAATATCTATATGGAGAGCGTGTGGAGATCTTCATAGGCCACAAGAGATTGAAGTATGTATTTACAAAGAAAGAGCTCAATATGAGACAGCGCAGATTGTTGGAATTGATGAAGAATTTTGACATTTCATTGCAGTACCATACAGGGAAGGCCAACGTGGTTGCCGATGCCTTGAGTAGGTATCCGGTAGCTATGTGCTTGACGATGGATAGTCACTTATTAGCATATTTGGAGATCTTGGGGATCGAGGTGATCATGCCTGAAGTTCAGATACAGATGTGGAGCATTCAGATTCAGTCAGACTTGATGGAGAGGATCAAGTCAGCTCGGTTCGGCGATATTACTCTGCGGTGTATCCGAGAGCAGGTTCGAGCAGGATTGGCGGAGGAGGAGTTCGTCATTGCAGAGGATGGCACATTGAGGCACGGTTCTAGATTGTGTGTGCCTAGCGGAGAGCTTCGGGAGCAGGTTATACAGGAGGCCTATCGCTCTCAGTACACTATGCATCCATGTGCCAACAAGATGTATAGAGATTTAAAAGAGCATATATGGTGGTATGGGATGAAACGGGAGGTAGCAAGCTTCGTAGCCAGGTGTCTAGTCTATCAGCAGGTTAAGGCAGAGAGACAGAGGCCAGGAGGACTGTTGCAGCTATTGTCCATTCTGGAGTGGAAGTGGGAGCACATCACGATGGATTTTGTTTCTGGATTATCGTGCTCACCAGGAGGGAAAGACGCAATTTGGGTCATCGTGGACAGGTTGACCAAATCGGCCCATTTTTTGCCATTTAAAATAGGGACGTCTACTCTGAAGCTAGTGGAGTTGTATATGCGGCAGATTGTCAGGATACACGGAGTTTCGGTGAGCATTGTCTCGGATCGGGATAGTCGCTTTACTTCTCATTTTTGGCGGAGTCTGCAGACTAGTTTGGGCACTCGGCTCAAATTCAGTACTGCATACCACCCTTAGACAGACGGACAGTCGGAGAGGACTATTCAGACTCTCGAGGACATGCTACGGACTTGTGTACTAGATTTTAGAGGATCATGGAAGGATCACCTGTACTTGGTAGAGTTTGCATACAATAACAGTTACCAGGCCAGCATTGGTATGTCACCACAACGGGCGTAGATGTCGTACTCCCTTGTCTTGGGATGATGTTAGGAGAGCGAGCTTTATTGGGACCTGAGATGGTTGTTGACGCAACTGAGAAGGTAAAGCTTATCAAGGATCGACTTCGCGTGGCGCAAGACAGACAACGGTATTGGGCCGACAGCCACCGGAGACCTTTGCAGTTTGAGGTATAGCTTAGACTTAGGATTAGAATTTTGTTGTTTGTGATTTTGTTGATTGTGATTGTTTTTAGTTAATTGAGACCATGCTTGTGCCTAGGTTGGAGATATGGTATTCTTATGGATTTTACCGACTCGAGACACTATTCGTTTCGGTGGAGGAGGAAAACTTAGCCCACGCTATGTCAGACCTTTCGTTATCAGCGGAAGGGTCAGTCACGTGTCGTACAGACTGGAATTGCCTCCTTCCTTAGCGGGAGTCCATAATGTATTTCACGTATCGTATTTAAGACGGTATGTGGCAGATCCTAGCCATGTACTGGACCATTTCGAGATTGAGGTGGGCCCTACTCTCAGTTATCCAGAGTAGCCTGTGGTGATTCTAGATCGACGGGAGAAGGTGTTGCGGAACCAGTCGATACCCTTAGTTCGCGTAGCTTGGAAGCATCACTCTCCAGGAGAGTCCACCTGGAAGAGAGAGGATGAGATGCGCGAACGATACCCCTATCTTTTCCAGTCTTGATGTATGATTTTGTCCTTTCTTAATCATGCAGTTTGTCTTTAATTTTGAGGACAAAATTATTTTAAGGGGGGTAGACTTGTCGCATCCACTTTTTCATAGAAAGGGTATTTTAGTCATTTTAGCCATTTTGGCCATTTTGTAATTTTCTAGATATTTTGACTTGTGTTGTGCTAGAAACTGGTTTAACCTTAGTGGAAATTGTATAGGAGCCTGACCATGCCTTGGAATTATTATTTTTACTTATTAGAATTCATTTAGGGCTTGGATCCAATTTAGAAGGCTTTTAATTAATTTTTAAGCCTTTTGCATGTAAGCCTTTTTAGCCTTTTTGACTTAGGCCTTATTCTTACTTAAGAAAGAGTTGGCCCAAGTGAAACTCTAACCCTAGAGACCCCCATCCTGGCCGCCCATAGCAGTACACCCTCCCCTCTCTTTTCATTTGTGAAGTTTAGCCTCCACAAGTGAACCCTAGTAGATCTCCTTATCCAAAAATCCCATTTTCTTCATCCGGAGTCCGTTTCTCCCCAATCGAACTCCGTTGCACTCGTTTAGGGGAGAAGGATCTACTGGAGCATTGCTAACGAGGAGGCGAAGGCAATTGCTTGAGTGGAATCGACCGACACGACGACTGAGGGACTCCGTTTATTGAGTTTCGACACTCAATAGGTAAACCCTCTTCTATCATAGTTATTTTGGAATTTCTTTCATTTGTGCATCCATATAGGTGCCCTAGCCTTGTCCTTAAAGTTTGGTTGGATTTTGACTTCGTTTGATAGCGGTATCGGACACGTGTCGGTCCTTTACGGCACGTGTTCGACGAAATGCCGCTTAGGATAGAAAGTTGCTGTTTTTTCGATTCTGTCTTCATGGATACTTAGATAATATCATTTTTAGAAACTTTTGTGAAGACGGATTTTAAATTGATGACTTTTCAGTGGCATTTCGGGCATCGGACGCACGTGCATGGATCCTGTGCATGAGGCCGTGCATGCCCTACAGTCAGCGTGTTGTATCTCGATGCACAGACCTTATTTTTGCGTGAAATTTCTTGAGCATGTGGGGGCAACCTCTGCCCCCATGTTCCTAAAATTTCACGATTTCTTGTTGAGCGAGCACGGAGAAATCTGACGTGCATCGTTCAGCCGTACTGTGCACTCGGGCTGATTTCTAAAACGGACTTCGTACGCGCTCTCGATGTGACGAGGACCCGTTCCAGGACCTGGGACACGTCGACCTATACCTAGACTACCCTAGGGATCAATCCTGAGTCGTAGCGTGGCCCGACGAGCGAGCCATGAAGGTCGAACCGCTCGCATGAGGGCACGTACGGGCACCCGCGCGCAGTAGGCCGCGGGTGTGTGCGGGGCTACGTGCATCGCCTCGGCACGATGTGTCACCGTGTTTCCATGTCCTAGACATACCCCAAGCCCCCCCTAGCTACGTGCATGAGCACGGGACTTTTCGTTGTGTGTGCGGCGCTTAATCGAGCAGGAACACACGCATACGTGCACGTAGACACGCGGTATCGGGTTTTCCGATACGTATTCTATGGACACGACACAGACACGATTTCGAACCCGGGAGTACCTAAGTGCATCACGTAGGTTGAGACCAACGTGTATGCCGAGTTTTGCGGGTTTATATTGTGTATATCTCATTTTGGGTCGTTGTGTAAAAAATAAGTTTTTTTTAAATGCAAATTTTGAGTTTGAATATGATAATTTGTTTTCCAGGAATTTAACTTGTAAAATTTGAGTTTTTAGTATGTATATGAGGTTTTGGACTTGTGAGAACCAACTCTTGGATTTATTTCATATTTTTCTATCAATTATGAGCATATGTGCTTTTCTTTGTAGTTATGTATATATGTAATTATATATATATATAAGTAAGACTCCGTTGAAGCCCATTGCAAGCACATATGTTGAGAATGGGTGTATATATATATATATATATATATATATATATATATATATATATATATATATATATATATACATACGAATGGGTATGTATATATATATATATATATATATATATATATATATATATATATATATATATATATATATATATATATATATATATAGTTTTCCTATTTTGTTTATATGTATATAAGAGTATATTAAAATGAGGCATACCATGGTTGTGTTTTGATGTTTTTAATCTCAGTTTTGATTCACTTCAGTAATCTCCAGGTGTCACACACACACACACAACCATTTGTTAGAATTAAGAGTAGGCTTGTGTTGTAAATACATGTGTATGTATATATACCTATGTGTGTATAGTTTGTATGCTTGAGAACCCATTTTAGAATAGATCATAGTTGTCGTTGTAACCATAGGAGTCCTAGGGCAAATTTGGTTTATCATTTTGAGCCTAGTTTAGTCGAATTGGTCGACAAGTTGACCAAGTTGACAAAAGTCAACTTTGGGTCAAACTTGATCCAATTCGACTCAAACGAACTTAAAATGACCTAGAAACTTATGTATAACCTAAAAATTAGTAGATGGACTAGTTGCCCAATGTTTGACCAGGTTTGACCAGTGTTGACCAGGTTTGACCAGAGTTGCCCGAGGGTTGACTTTGACCAAAAGGGACCTAGAAGCATGTAGTCTTGCATTGTAACTATTTTCTTTGATATTTTAGACTTGGTTGTGACATGTGTATACTTTAAATGGGTTTATATTGCCCCTGTTAGCTACACTTCATCATCAGCAGTTCGATTAGCCAGACGAGTACATTCTCTGATCTTTTCATACTTGTTTGGATATGTTCTCTTGTTATAGACCAGTATACTTGATGGTGACACGATATTCACACGGATTAGTACCCTATGGATCTTTTCATACGATATTATCCCCTCGGATACATCAAGTATATCATGTTCATGTACTTTATTGTGTTCATCATGTACTCCATGTATTCATATTTATCCATGTACACTCATATGTTATTCATGTGCACTCATGACCATATGAGCTCCATGTATAAAGTAGTTGTTATCAATGTGCAATAACATATCATGTCTTGATCCTTGTGTATTGATTGGGGACAGGAAGAGTGTAGTTGGTTATGTGATCATTATTCCCAGTAGGTATCCATGTGCAACTCCATAGTTTATCCATGTACAACCCAACTTGTTTACATAACCAATTTATGCTCTAAATTACGTAGATAGTTACATTTCCCTATTTATCATAGTCATATCTAGTTTCGATATTCTCTCTCTTGTTGATTTTTTTTACAGCGCTTCATGTATAATTTTCTATAGCTTGCTTTATATGTCCAATCCTGATATAAACTGTTGTGAGAGATATGTCCTCGTTCCGTCCTGATTGGGCATGTTGAAAATTTTACAGGTGATGATGAAGAGTTCTGCCCTACTTATTATGGCATTGGCTTAGATAACACTGGTGACGTGGATCCTCAGGAGGATCCAACAGTCGCTGAGGACTTGCCCATAGTCTAGCTGAGCCTTAGTATTTATTTGTCTTTATTTGAGATATTATGAGTTGTACTTGAGATTTGTTCTGGTGGTTTACACCTAGACTTTTATTTATATCTGTGACTCTCTTGAGATTTATTCTTCTATTCAATCTTAGTTGTTGTGATTGAGTTACTTATTATTTTATTCTCCATTCGGAGCATATTCTAGACTGTGTTAGATACTATGACTCAGGACAGCGTTCTACCGTCGACACTACGGCGTAGGCTGGGCGTACTTCACTTTTCGTGCCCTTTCACTGGGTGCGGGTCGTGACACCGCTCGCGTAGGTTGTTGCATTGTGCCATCACGCAACCTTATGAAGCACGTGCAAAGTATTCAAATTGTGTTCCAGACAGAGTGACGTTGCGTGCAAGCCACTAACTTCATAGATCATGTCCATTATACTGCTCACGACCACACGCATCTCAATCAAACGATGTCACGCATCCAGAGCAGTTAGTACAACCGTTTGCACAAGTAAATAGGAGGCGCGCAACCTGAAGCGCGCACAATCCAGAATAACTGCTAAACAGTTATTTCAAGAACTCTATAAATAGGGTTTGAAATCAATCTCAAATAATGAAGGGTGATCATCATCTCCTGCTAAAGTGCTGCTGCATTCTCCAGAGGCTCGTGTCTTCGATATAACATCGTCCAAGGGATAAAGTGATCGTCTTTTGATAAAATTCCCAAAGTTGTACTTTCCAGAAATTAATTGTACTTCTGTACTCTTTTTTTTAGTTTATAATAAAACTTTTTGTTCTTTACAAACAAAGACCCCATTCTGGGTGAGGCACTGTCCTTGAAACAAATCCAGAGCTTTCATTTGTGACGCTCGGACTGATCCTTGCTTGAGCGCATAACCATTGATGTGCGCCCAAAACAACAAGCTTCTGTGAGCATTCTTATGCGCCTACAGATGTATGCGCCCACACACTTTGTTGTGTGTTACGCACCTACGCAGAACGCTCTGTGTTCATGAAGGACTATTATGCACCCAAAGGCCATGTGGGCGCATAAAATTCAGGCGCATAAAATGTTTTTCCTGGACATAATCTTTTTTTTTGACTTTTTGTTCTATTTTTGCAGTGGACATGGTTGTCCCAGCTCTTGGTGGTTGTAATGTCCCAGTCTCAAAATACGTAGGACTAGGCACATCGACATGTCAGCTGTATACATACGAAGTATACTCCAATATATGGAAACCTCGTATGAATACATAAGCTGTAAAATACAGTAAACTAAGAGTAATCTAATCTCATCCAAAAAATAAAAGAATAAAAGTTGTCATATGATGATAATAAATTGTCATTTGTACATGTAGTTGGGAGGAGACAAATCCACTACCAACTATGAAAAGAAATACATAACAAAAGAAAGAGTTTGGCGAGCGAAGCGAAGACGATCTAAGCGCAATCATCCTCGAAGAAATAGAGATGGTCATGGCTAGAGCTAGAGCACCTGAGAAAGACAAGAACACACACCTGGAGTGATAACCAGGTCCTCAGAGGGACGTAACAAGACACATAATATCATACCATCTAAACTGAATAAATATCGCTCAAATAAATAAGTCAATTGAATTATAATATGGTCCAATACATACCTATTGAACTAGCTTACCATCCCCCAACCAAACAAGGACAGGAGATGGTAAACTAATTCACAGTGATGTATCTTTCCATGCTATAAATCCAATATGGTATCCGGACCCCAACAAGGTTCAATGCCTTCTCATCGGAGTAGTAAGTCACACCTACAACCAAATAAGGACAAGATGTGACGAACTAATATGCGACAAGTTATTGTTCCAAGCCACGGTCAGATACAAGTACCCAAACCAAGAGTACTCATACCTAACGGATAAGGGCGCCTAACCAATCTAAGTGAATACAGTTTTAAGAACAGTTCATGGTCGCATGACTACCGGGTCAAGTCAAGAAAATACCAATGCAGTACTTCATTAGCGAGTCACAACACCATATACTATTCCTCAGTATCGAGCGAGTCTATAGCATATAGTCTACCTATCGTTCCTCAGTAGCGAGCGAGTCTACGATAGATAGGGTGGTAGTCAACTTCCAATCATGCTCTCCCCGCCCAATGCCAACTCATAAACTGCTAAGTCTTCTAGCATGCAAATCTATTAGCAGTTATTTCCTAACGTACGGCTTATACGTACTGGTGGCCAGCCAATCACGCATGTCCGAGTCCTATATGTGACTCACAACAACGTGGTATAAATGTGTCAAGGCCTATGTATGCAACACACAAGGTGGTCCATTAAATCTTGGTTTAATGCGTAAGAAAAATAATACATAGCAGAAAATATAAATGAACAGTAAGTTCTAACAGGTTATGCCATGTATCACAGTTTATTTTGCATAAAAAATAATAAACAATGCATAAAATATGAGCTAAAATAAATAAACAGCAAATGGCAAGGTGTCTTGCCTGAGGGTGGTGCGAGATGTTGCAAAATCCAACAGTCAGAATCGTCAACACGAAAGTCAAAATCCACAAGGAGCTCCGGATACTGAAACAAACATCACGAATGAGTTTGGAATAAAAGATATGCCTAGGAAATGCCTATCCAAAAGTCAAATTCTAGAACAGGGGCAAAATCGTAATTTTGGGTCAAAACGATGTCCGCCGTTGGACCCGCCTTGCACCGAAATGTGCGCCAGAACCTACGGTCTTTAAAGTCGTCAAACTACATGTCTATGAATTTGTTTTTCCGAGACGAACTCAACGGTATGTCCAATTTTGGATTCCGAGGAGCCGTGCACAAAATCGCCCGTTGAGTGGGATTGTGGGCCCGCCAAAATGGTGTCCCAGTCAACGGTCTCAGAATCCGACCAAACTTGGCATACAGGACCAAAAAAATATTTTGAGTCCAATGGCACAAGTTTCGTCACGGTTTGATGAGTGTGCACAAAGTAATTAGGAAATATCGAAAAGGCCCGATACGGAAAAATTTGACGGATACGGATCAAATTAGTCGCGTACACACAACCAACTTGAATTCCGTCAAAGCTCGCACGTCCGCAAAGTTGATACGGACCCTTCGGTACTCTCTGTTTGCGACGGGGTCGCCCGGTTTGTCGGGACGTACCTCGTAACGGGGTTTTTAAGTTTTTGAAAACTGATTTTTTCGTCATTTTTAATCTAATTAAACCTGGAATTTATTAAAGAATAAATAAAACTATTTGAAGGGAATGCTGTAGGGTCATGTGGGCTTTCTACAGGAATTTACGGATCTAAAAACGGACAAGAATTGGAAGAGAAATTAATTGGAGAAGTCGGGTACCTCGATATTAAAAACTGCCGTTGTTGTGGGTGTTTGTTGTTGTTGCCATGGCGACCGTGAGGCGGAGATGCTGTCGCTCCGGCGAGGCTGGCACGCACGCCGAGGAGTGGGAGGAGGATGGACGAGAGAGGAGGAAGAAGATTCGGATTAGGGTTGACCATATATATATGTATGCATATATATGAAGGGGAAATAAGGGGTCGGCCAATTATGCATTGTTGCTGCTGCCTTTGGGGTTGGGTTGGGCGGCCTAGCATTGCTGCTACTGCTATCCACTTATTTGTGGCGTGGGTGGTCGGCCAGGTGGTGGGGCCGACCACTCTATGCATAGATATATATGCATTTATTTCTTACTTTACTTATATTATCTATATATACATATATCCATATATATATATATATATATATATATATATATATATATATATATAAAATCTCTATAAAATCCAAATATATATATATATATATATATATATATATATATATATATATATATATATATATATATATATATATATATATGTAAAAAAAAAAAAATATATATATATATATATATATATATATATGTAAAAATATATATTTTATATATATATATATATATATATATATATATATATATATATATATATATATATATATATATATATATATATATATATATATATATATATATGCTATATAAAATCTCTATAAAATCCAAATAAAATTTAAAAGTCAACTATCCAATTATTTAATATATTTGAGCATATCTACATATATATATATATATAAATTCAATCCTTAATAAATCAACTCAACATAGTAATAATATTTAAATAGGAAAAACATGTTTATTAAATCTTCACAAAATAAATTTTGATAATAATAAATTTAAAAAAAAATTTCCAATGGGTAAACTTATACCGCACACCCTTATCCGGGTCCAAAAATTTATACAAATATTGCACGATATTATTTAATAATAAAATACCAATAATAGTATGAATAATTAAATAATTAGAAGTTGCACATAAAATTCTAAAGTAATTTAGAAAATATTTGTATATAAATAAAATATGCCTACTTTGCCACTTTTGGTCACACAACATGCTTACATGGGATTGGGTTCGGTCCGGGCCCAGTTCGGACTGAATTGGACAAATCGGGTCATCTAAAAATTAATATATAAAATAATATTTAATTAAAATACTTTAAACAAGTAAATTCACAATTTGGTCTGGTTTTCCTAGTTTGGACATCACCATGGCTAGGCTTCCCCCGGCATGACTGGTACACTAGTCAAGGAACACTGCTACAACTTTTGTGCTAAAAGTCATGGTCGTCTAGTGCTCCAAAACTCAACAATGGTTAAGGTCATTTTAAAAAAATAAATAAAACCGTAAATTGTATAAATTCATTTTTAAGTCTAATAAAATAATAAAAATAATTAAAAAATAGGGGTTTTACATCCTACCCAACTTACAAGAATTTCTTCCTCGAAATTTAGGAACAATAGGGTAGATGGGGTTGAGGGGTAGAAGGAGTAGTTTAATGCGAGGATATAGCCACATGACTAAAGTGATACCTTGGGTCCATTTCTCAAGTATAGTGCATTGACTCTCTAAAATAAGTTAAAGACAAGAACAATAAAGGGTTTAAGACGATGCTATTTAGTACCCTACGTGGTTCATAGACGACGAAAATAATTCAAAAGAGAATTGCCAAGGCTGTCGTGGATGAGACTCTAAGGCAAGTTTAACTATATCTCCATCCACGTAGAATAATATACGAAGGCGAACCAAGGTGCAATAGGTTGATCAGACCATCATGCACCGGTTCTGACTAGACAATATGTTAGTGGGTGCACCCAATAAAATATGTCATGATCAAGCTTGGTAAAGAAATAAGCTTGCAAAACTTAGGCTAATTAGCAGCATAAGACAGTCAAAATACAAGTAAGGGAGAATGATAAAGGAAATTAAATTGTCCAGGATCTTTTAAAAATCTAAGTTCCGCCCGAAGTTTGGGCCTGCGCAGTTGGCTTGGTTGACTAGCTAAGTTAGGGTCCTCTGAATTTATAGTCTGAGTAAACTTATCAACATGGGTCACAAGGACAAAGACTTTGTTGGGTCGTGGGGTATTCTACCCAACTTACAAGAGTTAAGCTAGTAGTGTGATGGGACAATGGGTCAAGAAATCAAGATAAAGCACAAATTTAAGCATTTAAGGAATTAAGTAGAACAAAATCATATATCGGATCGAAAAAAATTGAGTCGAGGGTTGAATCCCTATCCGTGGTCGAAAAATATATCGGTATCATGGTAAAGATTATAGTTTGGCCATTTTGACCATAAGGTCATATCAAAAAATGGAGTACAAGGAGATGGGTTTTAGTGTGACATGATATGTCTACATGAAGGTGGACTTGTTTAGGCCTCACATATGGAATTTGTTGGAGAAAAAAAGTCTCGTATTGTACTCCAAATACCCAAGTCATGGTAAGGGACGCCAAAGATCTAAAATAGAAAGTGGGAGTTCACGAGGTGATAATTAATGCACAATAATAAAGGAGATCAAGTTAAAGCATGAGATAAAATTAATTAAAGAATTCCGCAAAATAATTTAGGAACACAATTTTGGAGAGAAGATAGTCTCCTAGATGAATACAGTTAAGGAACCATTAACTAATTATTCAAATTGCAAATGGGTTAGAAGGTCGCAATTAAAAGATCTAGAATTGAAGGAAGGTCGAGTAAGTCGAGGTGGTAATACAGTCACATAGCTAGGTAGATGAATAACAACACTTGTGTATATACTACTATCATGGTCATGAGTGACATGGCAATTAGTGTGGAATACTCAGTAGGGTTATCTTGGGGCCTACCATTAAAATTTTAACTCAAGTATCCTCCAAAAGTTTCAAAAATAAACTTTCAAAAATATACCACCAAAATTTGTATTCACTCCAAGCCGTTCAAATTCATCATAAAAATTTAAATCACTTTCTTAAATCTCAAAGCAAAATTTTATCACGTTACTACTAACCTTTTCCAAAATTAACGTTTAAATTAAACTATTTAACTCATGGGTTCATAATTTACGAATCCATAAAAATTTCATAATCAATCAAAAATTTAAAACTCTAAAATTTTCCAATAACTCATAATAAAACTCTTAGCATATTAAAAGCAATCTCAAAAAAACAAGCTCAATGCTCTTATCAATTTTAACTTATATTCATGCTAAGTTATTTTAACAAGTCACAGCTTTTAAATGGTAACTTCCTTTAATCAATCAAAATAACTTTCCATCACATCCTTCGAAATCCTTCCAAATTTTTTTTAATATTAGCAATCCCGTATTAAACTAAATTTTCAAATAATCTTATCTGTCAAAATCTTTTTTTTTACCAAAAATCTAAATAGATTTGTAAATCCTCAATCATAGGACACCATTTAAAATAAAAAAATTTCATAAATCGTTTTCATAACTTTCAATAATTTAAACCAAAATTCACCGTCATTACTTTCACTTAAAATTCAAAATTTAATAAACACGAAAATCGTAAGTTGTACAACTCAAATTTAAATAATTCTTATGGCCATTTTTTTAAAAGCTAAGATCATTTTCAAACCAAATTTATAACTGTTCAAAGGTGTATAACTATAATACAATAAATCATAAACATCAAATCTTGAAAATCAATCAATTTCTTAAACCAAGTATGAAATTCTGTAAATCCTCTGGTGTTTACTATTTTAGAAATCTCAAGGTTAAAACTTTCCATGGTAATATCCTACTTTACAAATTTCTAATCATTAATCACACAAAAAAAACCTTTTTACTCAATTAGAGTCTTGAATGTATTCCAATTGCCAATATAACCATTCTAGCCATATGTGTGTCCTATGAGCATATACTAGTGTAGTCATCTTCCTAGTTAATACTAAGAACGAAAATAAGAATCGACGGTAGAAAGGAATCAAGCAAGGTGCAATTCAAGGAAGTCGAACAAGAGTTTGGAATTTGAAGCCAAAGGATGAGGTCAAGTTGTATGGATGAGATTTCTAGATTCTAATCCTATGTTGCAGGCTCACATCGGTACAATTACGTAACCGAAGTGACAAACTCGACCTGCATGGGCCACCACAAAAAATATAACGTCCCAGTCCCAAAATACGTAGGACTAGGCACTGTTTCACTTAACAAAATGCCTAGAAATCGGATTTTGGAAATAAAACGAGAAAAAGTACAAGAAGTACAAATTTGATTATGGGAAGTATTGCTATGGAAGTCTGATCTATAAATGATAACTTTGTTCCTTGGACCATACGATGATGATGAAGATCACTGCTAGAAGATGAACAATTGGAAGAACTAAGTCACCAGAAAGGTATCGACGCACTTGGGCACTGATGGCGAGGCCGAATGCTTTCCTGCTTTGCTTCACTCTGTTCTGGAAGAAAAGTTGAAGAAGAATGCTCCGAAAAATCAAAGTCTCTGGGCTCTGATCTCTATGTATTCTCTCCTTTCTCTCCGTCTCCGTTTATATGAGAAAAATCAGTTTATTTATAGACTTGGCTTCTTGTGCGTAAAAACTCAGCAAAAGTTTCGCCTTTACGCTAACAACTGCCACCCATGATTGGAGTTATCCTCTACATACGTTGACACATGTCCCATCATTTCAGTAAGAATAGGATGCACGTACACACGTTCTTCGAGATATGTGGCATGAAAGCCATGTAGGCAAACCACGTTCTGAATTGGAATAGGGCATAAAAACAACCCAAATATACCCTGAGCGTAAAGTAGTAGACTAGGCGTACAATAGCCCTGATGTAGACTTCCCGCATAAAGTGGTTGTTAAATAACCTTGAGCGTAAAAGTAGCCCAAATAAACCTTACGCACACGTCAACCGTTGAGCGTAAAAACTCGTATAGTCTCCGTGCGTAAAAGAAGCCATATTATGAGCGTAAGATAGCTCAGTCCACATACTAAACGACAAATGGGCCTCTAGTGTAAAACAAATCCCTTTGATTTCTGTGATATATGCCGTCATTAAATCTTCTTGTCAGACTTTGCATTAAATGCAAGACTTGACAGCTTTGTCCGGCGTAAAAGTGGCTAGCCTGTCTTGGGCGTAAAACCATTAGCTTTGACCCAGGCGTAAAATGATTAGCCTGCTTCAGGCGTAAAGTGATTAGCCTCTCTTAGGCGTAAAGTGGATCAATTTGAATGGAATAATCCATCTCTTTGACTCATTCTTATGAAGCACTTTTTACGCTCCTACAGGCACATCGACATGCCAGCTGTATACATACGAAGTATACTCTAATATATGGAAACCTCGTATGAATACATAAGCTGTAAAATGCAGTAAACCAAGAGTAATCTAATCTCATCCATAAAATGAAAGAATAAAAGTTGTCATATGATGATAATAAATTGTCATTTGTACATGTAGTTGGGAGGAGACAAATCCACTACCAACTATGAAAAAAATACATAACAAAAGAAAGAGTTTGGCGAGCGAAGCGAAGATGATCTAAGCGCATTCATCCTCGAAAAAATAGAGATGGTCACGGCTAGAGCTAGAGCACCTGAGAAAGACAAGAACACACACCTGGAGAGATAACCAGGTCCTCAGAGGGACGTAACAAGACACATAATATCATGCCATAAAAACTGAATAAATATTGCTCAAATAAATAAGTCAATTAAATTATAACATGGTCCAATACACACCTATTGAACTAGCTTACCATCCCCCCAACCAAACAAGGACAGGAGATGGTAAACTAATTCACAATGACGTATCTTTCCATGCTATGAATCCAATATGGTATCCGGACCCCAACAAGGTTCAATGCCTTCTCATCGGAGTAGTAAGTCACACCTACAACCAAACAAGGACAAGATGTGACGAACTAATCTGCGACAAGTTATTGTTCCAAGCCACGGTCAGATACAAGTACCCAAACCAAGAGTACTCATACCAAACGGATAACGGCACCTAACCAATCTAAGTGAATGCAGTTTTAAGAACAGTTTATGGTCGCATGACTACCGGGTCAAGTCAAGAAAATACCAATGCAGTACTTCAGTAGCGAGTCACAACACCATATACTATTCCTCAATATCGAGCGAGTCTATAGCATATAGTCTACCTATCGTTCCTCAGTAGCGAGCGAGTCTACAATAGATAGGGTGGTAGTCAACTTCCAATCATGTTCTCCCCGCCCAATGCCAACTCATAACTGCTAAGTCTTCTAGCATGCAAATCTATTAGCAGTTATTTACTAGCGCACGGCTTATACGTACTGGTGGCCAGCCAATCACGCATGTCCGAGCCCTATATGTGACTCCCAATAATGTGGTATAAATGCGTCAAGGCCTATGCACTACAAGAAAAAAGGGTTTTAACGACACTCAAAAAGTGTCGTTATTTAGTTTCCATGGCACTTTTCAAGTGTCATGTAGAGGGGTGTCATAGAAAGTATTTTTCTTTCAACGGCACTTGGAAAGTGCCAAGTAATCCATTTATGATGACACTTTTTAAATGTCATATAATGTTCAATTTATGGCATGATGTTGGTGTCATCTTTATGTGTTTCAATGACAGCTTATAAGTGTCGTCATAATTTTTTTTAGCTTTCAACAACACTCGAAAAATGCCATGTAATAACTTTATGACGACATTTTCTGAATGTCATATAATGTTCATTTTATGGCATGATGACGGTGTCATCTTTATGTATTTCAATGACAACTGATAAGTGTCGTCATAAATTTTTTTTAGCTTTCAACAACACTAAAGAAATGCCATGTAATCCATTTATGATGACACTTTATATGTGCCATCTAACTCCCTTGAACGACACATTTTAATTGCCTCTAAAATGTCATTAAAATATATGAAATATAAATAATTTCATTTGTAGATATCACATTAACCAAAATCAATTTCACACATAATAAAATTTTAATGCAACAACATTAATATATATTAAAATATCTCAAATCCATACAAGGTCCCAATATGTTGTTCTCAATACAACAAAGTCTATTACACAAAAGATAATATTACTACTAGTACTACTTAGTCTCTCTTTCCAGCATCAAACTCGAACATAATCCGAACTCATCAATCGACCTGCACACAAAAAGATAAGAATTAATATTTTATCTTTCAAACTGACAATGCAAATGCTAATGGAAAACAATATGAAACCAAACTATAGGTGTTTGCACTAGAAAAAAAATATGACGACACTTATAAGCTGATATGCCATATTTTTAAGCAGGAAAGCGTTAGCCTCTAATTCTAACATGTAAGCAGGATTTGAATGTGAAATAGGAAATTCCAAACAGAAGGAACATCATGGTTACAAAACTAGGATACTCTAGCTCATATGAAGTTTCAATATGTTTCAATTAAATGCAAGCAGCAGTATAATGCTAAAGATAAAATACTTAGCAGGTACAACATCCCAAGGAAACCTCAAAAACGTACGCAGATCACCAGAAAAAAGGTAAACAAACCTTGATGCATGTATAAATCACAACTGCTTAACAATTTCCCTGCTACAACAAAAAAGAGGAAGCGTCCTATGTTCCATCTAGCTTAGCAATAAAACAAAATGTAAGGTGACAAAGCATTAACAAGCACAATTATCTGTTCATCAAAACAGTAATCTAAACGCACTATTATGTTTTCAACAGACAAAGTGAAGTTCATATTCACTACCATCTCTGTTCAAAAGTCATGGCTGAAGCATAAACCTTCACTGTGGATGCTCTAATAACACTAAAGATGCTCTTGATGTGGGTGTCCCATAGGTACTCCTTGGAGTTCAAGGCAAGCCAAACAAAGTCTCCCATGAGGATCCACTCACTCGTCGCAAATCAATTTCATCATTAGGGGGGATATGAGAAGGTTCATTCATCTACACACTATAAGATGAGATGATAGAAAATGAGGAACCATCATTAAAGTTGTTAAGTGAATTCTTCTCCTACAGCTAATTACAACAATAATATAGTCTTTAATAGCAAGTTTAAGTTCAGCACATGAATGAATGAATCCTTCAAGCCTGCATGTCATAATGGATATACCACACGACAAAAGGAACCACACGACACAACAAGAATAACGAAGAAGAAGAAGTAACATTGGTGGTTCCATGCGAGAGCCTGATTACCAGAAGTTAATTTATATCTTTCTGTGTGTCATATCTTTTTTATTTTGTTCAAATGAAGTATAGATATAATACAATTTAATATAATAGTTCATCATAAAGAGCACCAAATTCCGATATTAAAAGTACAATTTCTGCTGGACTAACATACCTGCAAGGAAATAACAGGATAAAGGAGTCCAACAAGTATGTCCAACAAATATGAAGACCTTCCAGATTTTAAAGATGAGATAACAAAATGAAACGTCTGCCACAAATAAAGGAAAGGAGAAGAAGAAGAAGAAGAAGAAATTAGCTCAATGACTGGGCGAGTTATTGTAAGAAAGCTTAATAAGATTAGGTACCGTTTCCATCCTTCTAAGATCTGCTTCTGTCTCGGTGTTTATAGAGCCATTTTCATGAGTTGCATCTGCCAATGTCTCCATAATCTCAGAATGATTTGCACTTTGGATATTCAAAGCAGATTTAGAAGCTGTTTCGATTAATAGCTTAGCCCAATTTTCCCTTTTAGGTGACTCCACCATGCATTGACCAGCTTCTTCCGAACTTGTATGATCAAATGTTGCAAAAAGCCGCATATTCGAACATAATACAGAAAGAGTAACACCAATCACCTCCCTTACCTGCACACATTATATATATATTATTTATCTAAAAGTTTCAAAAAGGTAAAAACTCGGATATGTTGTGGATATACAAACAGAAGAGCCTATTCAATGTTTTAGGTTCAAAAAGATTCGTACATCTATAAATCGTATGAATAGAAACAAAAATGCCGAATTTAATTTGATGATAACTTGAAGACGCAGGTTAAAGTGAATTTTATAGAAGAAGTTTGATAGAAGATATATATAAGGATCCAAAAGAATTAGGAACACATATCAAACAATTAGGGAGTCATCAGCACAGTATTTTGAATACATTGTCCCTAATGCAAGAAAACGATTCCTATTTACAACAGTTACCTGTGCACTCATGCACATGTTTTCCTATTTACCTACTGCCTATATTACTCCCATAGACACCAACCATATATTTGTATGAAATTACTACATGAATGACAAGTTAAGATATAATAGTAGTCTTTTAAAAATCCACCTATGTGGCTGCCTAGGCAGCACATGGTGCCCGTCCGATGCCCGCCTAGGCCGTCCCAACCCCCAACTATGCATGTTTTTGGCTTTTATGGACTCTTTCTGCAATTTTAGTAGGTTTTTGTTTTTTTTTTAAACTTTTTTTTTAGAACCACGACCACCTAGAGGCCCGGTGCCCACCTGCCCGACTAGCGTCTAGCGCCTTTTACAACCTTGATAATACAAGCTCACATATATTTTTCTACGGAATCAGATTCATATATGCAATTTAAGACTATCAACCCAAATCATGATTGAAATAAGTTTTGATGTATAAGATATATACCAGATAGCAAAAGGGCCAAACAGAGTATAATGTATTCACATAACCTCTCCTTCTAAATAAGTAAGATGCTAGTTAGATATGGATACAATTTGCTACAGCAAATTAAACTATCTTAACTATCATTTACCTATTTTCAATAAAAAAAATATCATTTTATCTCTTCTTCTAAACTCTTTATAGTGTAAGACCAGCTCACGGCACAGTGACAACCAATCATTGTGAGCTCATTTTAAAAGGTTTTTTATGCTCTATAGCCAACCACATTATGAAATGGGAGAGGGTTCATCCACAACATGGCCTCAAAAAATGAGTTAGGAAAAATAAGAATCAAACCTAAAGTTAGAGCTTATATTTAACCAAGAAGATATGAAACTGAAAACTGGAAAATACATTGATGAACCTAACCAATTGCATCGAGTTTCATCCAAAACTTTTGGCAACAATGTTTCAAACTTTTGTTATTACAATTTAAAAAGTTGAAGAAGAAAAAAAAAACTAAAGTTATCACATCACAGATGACAAAGCCTATAAAACCCACTAGCACCATAATAAAGTTATCACATCAGTATATGACCCATGAATATTATCACTCTTTTAAGTAAACCTTTGTCGCTAGAAAATATATCTTTGGACTTGGCCTACTGTATAGGCATTATTGACTGAATTCAATATATGACCCATGACGATTAGCACTCTTCCTGGATCAATTATGGTCTCAATTGCCATGCACATTCTTTTGCCAATATTGATAATATAACAGCATATCTGTATAACAACTTTGCCTAGAATAATTTGAAATTTTATCAGTGAACATTCTTATCATGAACACTCCATCTAATGGAAGCCCGCCAAGTTACTAAAACATGAAACATGGACCTATTTTAGTTATATTGATAGGACATAAGTTCTGCAACATCCTTTCAAGAATTTTCTATTGCTACATATGGTTGAAAGGGGAATATATCTATATCTAATTAATTTATGCAGCTTCCTGTTGAAAGGAACTTGATGAAATAAGAAAAGTGATGTTTAGGAGCTATGTCCATCAGACTATATTAGAGGGATAAAATGTTACGATTTACATGGCTGCACTTCTCCCCATTTTTATTTGTCCATTTTGTTCTTTCTTTCATAAATGCCTAACTCCTTGTTGTCTGTTTTTCTCCTTTGACCTCTTATTAATCCTTCATCCATTGTTTTTTACTTGGTTCCTGGAGAGGACAATTCTATCATTTTTCTTTCGCCCTCGAACAGAGAGTCAACAAGATTGTATAAACTCGTATGCTTTTATAAAAGGAAAATTCCTTGCCACACTACTTTCCTCAAACTGATTTACAATGAGAAGGCATAAACTCCTATGTTTGTTGCCTTCTGTCGAACTCTTTATTTGCTATTTGTAGCATTCATTAGTTTAGAGAAAAATCTTTTGATTCATGTATCAAAGAAGGTACAAGAGGTGCAGGAATGATGTAATCTGGGTAACTCAATTTGTCGTGTCATTCAACTTCACATAGTGTCATACAATTCGAAAAAAAATGGTTACAATATACAAACTTGCATATCTTAGTCTTAGAATAGTAGAAACCAAGTAGACAAGGCAATGGCACTAGCAAATAGGCATCACATGTGTATCTGTCTAAAGATGATGCAACTAGGTATGAATATATGGTAAGTCAAAATAAGAAAATAATACCACCCAAAAGCTAGTTGGACTCATGTTAGGAAGCTCGGGTGTCGGAAGGAGTTTACAAAATAAAGTTCCACATACATATTAAGATTACCAAGAAAAAATATATATGTTCATGTACTGCCTCTGCTAACTATAAACTATAACATTTTAGGCCAAGTATAAATTGTTTTAATAAATGAAAGGTGAAAAAATGTTGTTCATGCCTAGTTCTTGTGTCCAGTCTAAAATGCACTTACAACCATGTCCTAACCATCTTGTATTGTATAGTAGTTAATAACAAGGCCAGAGGAGCTAGAAACATCAGAAAACCTACAATCATGTGAGACCTAACATCCAATTAACCTAACATAACCACTTCAATGGATTGCCTTTTCCTACCAATTATTCCAGAAAAACATGCATGCTGCACGAGCAAGAAGTTTGACAATCTAGGGCCTTCTCATTATGGAGGAAAAACAACCTTTTTGTCAATGGAATAAATGATACAGAGGAATGTCCAACAACTATGCTTCTTCCATACTAGACATTGAGTGAAGAAAATGTTCCAAATGAAGTCTACAAGTAATATAAAACAAAAGATGATTCCTTGGAAAAGCTCAAGCAGGCCCTAGTTTGGGGCAAAGCAAAGTTTCTCACAGGAGTACAAGCACATTCAGTGTGATAATAGACCTAGAAGGATGTACCAGTGAAGCTACACTTAATGCTTCAAACAATACTTATGCTAAGAAAGAGTTTTGAACTTTCGATAATTGTCTAGCTTCAGAATTTAAATAGTGGGTCGACTCCAAACACATTTGAAATTTACAATCCATAACATCAAAGAAAGGTTCATAGGGCACACACAGAAAACTCGCTGCAGAGAATAGGAGTTAATGCTTCCATTTAAATGAAAAGAAGAAAACAAATGTGCTAATAAATAGATGGTCAAAAGATGATGCATAACCAGCAGCACTGAAAAAAGTAAAGAAAACAAAACTTATACAGGTATTATATTCACAAAATATTACCTTCAATGCCATTCCAATTCTTCATTTCCGTCTCTCTCGCATCGGTGAGAGCATGCCGGACTTTGAGGAGTTAACATCCACCCATTTTTTCATTTCTTTATAGTTCTCCTCAAAAAGACCTGATTGGTCACTCTGTGCAGAAGAATCCTCGGTAGATGACTGACCAACCTGATAAGAAAGGTATATATGAAACTACTATCCTTGTAACTGACAATTATTGTACTGTTGATCACCCAGAGAGAAAAGAGAAAGTTAATGAAAGCAATTTATTTTGAAACCATGAACTACCTTAATGGAACTTCTCAAACATAATAGTGATAAATAGGATTCTTGATATAAGTATCGTGAATTCAATCAGGATTTACTGGATTCTAAAGATGACATTTTAAAGAAATCATAATCAAGAAAACAATTGTAACAATTTTAATGCATAATACTCTTTTAGAGTGTTTTTACTAAATAATAATGAATAGTAGGAAGCAAAGCAGATAGTTAGAAGCTACAGGCGCACAAACTTTCTAGTGTCAAATTTACGTATCTACTGATCCTATAATCTGTATGATATGATCGAACAGGTTTTTTTAGAATTTTAAGCACACGTCTATATATGAAAACTGGTGCCTCTCATCCTAATCTCTACTCATATACCTTTCCATACACAATGCTTTCTGTTTTTTCTCTTACATGTCGGTTATCCCATTATGTAGCTGCATCAAAGAGGGAAAAATCATAGCAGACACCAAAACAAAGAGCAAAGAGTCAACAAGATTGTAACTTCAAATCAGAAACCTCTAAGCTAGGAAGCTCATATACTCTCCAGAACATGCTAGGACAAGCCAAAATCAATTGAGTGTCCATGTCACCGTGTTTGTGTCATGTATTTGTACCGTGCAACATAGCCTCTTAACAGAACAAGTGCCAAAATCAATTACCATAGGATCTTTGATACTTGCTTTTCTTTCATGGGTCGACATGGTCGTAGTTCCGTCCACATAAACCTATACTGGGAGAATTCTTCAGTCAACAAAATGGAAGCTAAAGACATGAACTTGAGCAGGCGTAAAAGAAACCCCGAACCTTATAAATCAGAATTCGAAGCAGCTAGAGAGTCCTGCAATGTGTACTCTTGTGTTGGAGGATGCAAATAGGAACAGTTCTGGGATCTTACCGATACACAACCGCAAAAACACTGATCCTCGAATCCCCAACCTGAAGTTCGACAAATTCGAACTCATGAACCTCCTTTGAGACATATCAACAAACATGTGGTGAGCGGATCGTACAAGAATAGTTCAGAGATCAACTGATTTCAATGGATTGATTAGAAAGAAAATAAGTTCGAATTAAATGAAAAGGAAAACAAAATCGAGTCACAATCAGGAAAGAAACAAATGTGAACTTACTGCAATCCGGAGGACCTCGATCTGATCTCGTCGAATTTAACAAAGCATATGAACGGTCACCGTCGGCCACCGACAGTGCGAAGACATGGATGGTATATCGAAATGAAATGGAGAAAAGTGTTCTCCACCTTGCCGCATAGGTCAAGGTTAGCCGTGGCCATAAGGGCGGTACATCAGCACGACGCCCTGGCTGACCCCGTTCGTGCCGGAGGCATGAGATCCGACATAAGAGTGCTCCTGACGAGGTTAGAATAGCTACGTACTGATGGTGGCATCGTTGATTTTGAATCGAGAAAGACTACAGGAAGGCCAAGCACGGAGGCCTTGTCCCAGAGCTCTGAGACGGTGATGACAAGCTTAGGGAAGAGAAAGGAAGAAGAGAGAGAGAAAGAGAAACCAAAAGCAAAAAATATAAGGAAGAGGAAGTTATGGCTGCCATTTTCTAAAGCAGGCGCGGTGAAGGCGAACACCTTTTTTTTTTTTTTTTTTTTTTGCCGAAGCGGTAAAGTGAAAATAATGGGGGGAAATAAAATTTGATACCACTTTTCAACTGATGTATTTAGCATTTGAAAAAAATTTGGGGAAACCAAAATTTAAGACGACACTTTTTAAGTGTTGTATTTAGTATATAATATTATACGGCATTTTCAAGTGTCCTTAAAAGTGTTATTAAATTTATATTTATGACATTTTTATGAAAGTGTCATAGATTATGATAAATAGTTAATTACGACGACACATTTTAGTAGAGTGTCATCACTATAAAGAATTAACGACACTTATTTAGTAAGTGTCGTAAAAAAAGTGTCGTTATTAACATAATTTGTTGTAGTGATGTATACAACACACAAGGTGGTCCCTTAAATCTAGGTTTAATGTGTAAGAAAAATAATACATAGCAAAAAATATAAATGAACCGTAAGTTCCAACAGGTTATGCCATGTATCACAGTTTATTTTGCATAAAAAAATAATGAACAATGCATGAAATATGAGCTAAAATAAATAAACAGCAAATGGCAAGGTGTCTTGCCTGAGGGTGGTGCGAGATGTAGCAAAATCCAACAGTCAGAATCGTCAACATGAAAGTCAAAATCCACAAGGAGCTCCGGATGCTGAAACAAACATCACAAACGAGTTTGGAATAAGAGATATGCCTAGGAAACACCTGTCCAAAAGTCAAATTCTGGAACAGGGATAAAATCGTAATTTCGGATCAAAACGATGTCTGCCGTTGGACCCGTCTTGCACCGAAATACGTGCCAGAACCTACGGTCTTTAAAGTCGTCAAACTACATGTCGATGAATTTGTTTTTTCGAGACAAACTCAACGGTATGTCCAATTTTGGATTCTGAGGAGCCATGCACAAAATCGCCCGTTGAGTGGGATTATGGGCCCGCCAAAATGGTGTCCCAGTCAACGGTCTCAGAATCGGACCAAACTTGGCATACAGGACCAGAAAAATATTTTGAGTCCAATGGCGCAAGTTTCGTCGCGGTTTGATGAGTGGGCACAAATTAATTGGGAAATATCGAAAAGGTCCGATACGGAAAAATTTGACGGATACGGATCAAATTCGTCGCGTACACGCAACCAACTTGAATTCTGTCAAAGCCCGCACGTCCGGAAAGTCGATACGGACCCCTCGGTACTCTCGGTTTGCGACGGGGTCACCCGGTTTGTCGGGACGTACCTTGTACCGGGGTTTTTAAGTTTTTAAAAACTGATTTTTTTCGTAATTTTTAATCTAATTAAACCTAGAATTCATTACAGAATAAATAAAACTATTTTAAGGGAATGCTGGAGGGTCATATGGGCTTTCTACAGGAATTTACAGATCTAAAAACGGACAAGAATTGGAAGAGAAATTAATTAGAGAAGTCGGGTACCTCGATATTTAAAACTGCTGTTGTTGTTGCCATAGCGACCGTAAGGCGGAGATACTGTCGCTCCGGCGAGGCTAGCACGTACGCCGAGGAGTGGAAGGAGGATGGAGGAGAGAGGAGGAAGAAGATTCGAATTAGGGTTGACCATATATGTATGTATGCATATATATGAAGGGGAAATAAGGGGTCGGACAATTATGCATTGTTGCTGCTGCCTTTGGGGTTGGGTTGGGCGGTCTAGCATTGCTGCTACTGCTATCCACTTATTTGTGGCATGGGTGGTCGGCCATGTGGTAGGGCCGACCACTCCATGCATAGATATATATGCATTTATTTCTTACTTTACTTATTTTATCTATATATATACATATATCCATATATATATATATATATATATATATATATATATATATATATATATATATATATATATATATATATATATATATATATGTATATGTCCATACATACTATATAAAATCTCTATAAAATCCAAATAAAATTTAAAAGTCAACTATCCAATTATTTAATATATTTGAGCATATCTACATATATATATATATATATATATATATATATATATATATATATATATATATATATATATATATATATATAAATTCAATCCTTAATAAATCAACTCAACATAGTAATAATATTTAAATAGGAAAAACATGTTTATTAAAACTTCGCAAAATAAATTTTAATAATAATAAATTAATAAAATCTTTCCAATGGGCAAACTTATACCGCACACCCTTATCCGGGTCCAAAAATTTGTACAAATATTGCACGATATTATTTAATAATAAAATACCAATAATAGTACGAATAATTAAATAATTAGAAGTTGCACATAAAGTTCTAAAGTAATTTAGAAAATATTTGTATATAAATAAAATATGCCTACCTGGCCATATTTGGTCACACAACATGCTTACATGGGATTGGGTTCGGTCCGGGCCCAGTTCGGACTGAATTGGACAAACCGGATCATCTAAAAATTAATATATAAGATAATATTTAATTAAAATACTTTAAATAAGTAAATTCATAATTTGGTCCGGTTTTTCTAGTTTGGACATCACCATGGCTAGGCTTCCCCCGGCATGACTGGTACACTAGTCAAGACACTGCTACAACTTTCGTGCTAAAAGTCATTGTCGTCTAGTGCTCCAAAACTCAACAATGGCTAAGGTCATTTCAAAAAAATAAATAAAACCATAAATTGTATAAATTCATTTTTAAGTCTAATAAAATAATGAAAATAATTTAAAAAATAGGGGTTTTTCAGTGGTATTCCTTTCAGCTCTACCCGCCATGCTAGGGATTCAAGCCTCGTCACTGCCATGATCAAGAATGTTCAAGCTAAGATCAACCAAAACCAGCCTTCGGTGCGAATGATCGCTATCCTTGAATAGGACAAGACGTTCCTAAAGCAGATGATGAACATTGAAAAGTTCGTGCTCGGAGGGGCGCAGAGCTTCAAGAGATCGTACTTTCTGTTCGGTGACAGCCTGGAGTTTAAGGGTGACGAGTCGAAACGTCTAAGGGACCCTCTGGTGGTCAGATTGAACGACATAAAGATATGGTTTCTGACTATGGAACGCCAATACCCTCTGTCGGTGTTTATCGATTTAGTTGTCAGGAGACAAATAAAATGGGATCTGACCCCCGAACTTCATGGAGTCATCTTTGGCAAGATCTAATTTAACTCTGGTGACCGGAAGAAAGACACCTTCAAGCGTGTCAAGGGCTCCATATCCTATTCCACGAGGGGGCTGTATCCTGGGGCCATAATAAACGACGTTCCAACTGATCTTCATCCTTATGCTGCCGAGACCCTCTCTAATCTAATGATGTCAAAGAAGGAGTCGTATCCGAAAGGGAAGCTACGGATGGAAGGTTGGAGGTACTCCATCCCATTCTGGAGTGTCCTTACTGAATGGGTGCTTTCGACCTACGAGGACATCCTAAAAGCTGTCGGCCTATTTTATACCGTTAGAGCCACCTAATATGACATAAAAGTGAATTAGCCTATGTTTATCGCATTGGTGGATTTGTACAATCATTACACCTGTACTTTTTTACTTCGGGTAGGGAGATGGGTTTGGCTCTACATGAGATGTAGACAATATCAAAGCTGCCCTAGGGAACGGAGCCGTACAAGGAATATGTTCCTTGTGATGAAGAGCTTTTAGACTTGGAGAAGGAAAACCCTGAGATGGTGGGAGTGTATAAAGAGTTATTCTGTCACTTCTTCATCTGTCACATGATCACCAAGTAGGGCAAGACCGAGGGGGCCATTCCCCATACGAGGTCTTGGACTAACTATGTCTTCATTAAGAAAGAGGAAGAAGACGGCTCGGTCTTTTTTCAACTCGCAAGCCCTTAATGAAATATGAGATAGAGCAACTGATGACAGATTACGGGGCAACAGATATCGACGACAGCGATGTTCTGGAGGGACAATCCCCAATTTATCACTTCTTTCGGCAAGCTGAGTTCAAGTTGTCCGAGAATGCTGTGTTGGACGCCTTTCTGATGACGTGGCTCCGCGACTGTAGTCCCTGGTAGTTCAGGTCTATTGAGAGGATAAGCCGGGCTATGATTCTTTCGACTGTAAGACTAGTGTTCGGATACCGGCTCGCCCTACTTTCTGCAATGGTTTGCGCCATCCAACGAGGTTTGCGGGACTTTACTGCAAGTGCGGTGATGCCAGATGGTAGAAAAGACTTTGCCAGGACTGAACTTTCCTTTTATTTACTTAATGGGATGGCTGGTGCTACAATGTCCTAGATTAATGAATGCCGGGCTGATGGCAGACTCTTTGGCAGAAGATGTCTTTCTTCGTAGGTTCAATGATGCAGATTAGGCCGTCATCGGGGTGACTGCTTGTAGGAGGGCTTTGAGCTTCCTATATAATTATGAGTTCTTCAGAGTGTCCTCTCCATCTGGCAGTGGCTGTACAAGCAATTCTTTACTAGGTGAGGGAGCACTCACTACGAGCTTGACTCCTGGATAGGAACTACACTTTCCTAGAACCTTATCTGCCAAGTCGTTTTGCACGATAATTTGGGTATAGCCAGCTTCTTCTGGGCAACCCTAGCCCTCATCTTCAGTCGATAGGAAGCTTGAGTAACGGGGCACGTGTATGGGGCTATTACAGTGTCGGATGTATAGAGGCATTTTTTTACTTTGTCGGAAGATAAACCTAAAAATCACCTGCTCTTTGCTGCTACAAAGTTTTATACTCAGGTCAATACCCTTAATCCTCGATATAACCGTGAGTAAAGTTTAGTATCAGGGACTAGGCTTGCCCCCACTCTTGTTGATATAGGATGAGCCCGACCAATGAGGGGCCATAGAAGGGAAGGTGTCGTACCTGCAGCAGAGCCAGCTGAAGCACTACCACGAAGGGCAACTCTTAAAGAGCCGACTGCTACCGCACCGTAAAGGGAAGATATTGAAGGAGATACTTCTCTCCTTGATCTTCCTTAAAAATGAAAAGCTTCGACTGAAATGGCTCAACAGTCGAATTTTAAAAGGAAGAAGAAACTTGCTGTCAGAGGTGTAAAGAAGGTCAAGGATGTGGGTGTCGGCTCGCCTCCTCCCAGAAGATCTTCCCGGCAAACTCAAAGGAGTGAAACGACGTCACGGGCCGATACTATCCTGGAGGTAGATCCCTTTCTGGATTCTATAGCCGTCTTGGTGAAACCAATACTCGTGTTGTCTTCAAATAATGCTTTCTTACCCTTGCGTTTGTCCTTTTCACAGGCTGTTGAAGTCGTGCCCGAGGCAGGTGCCTCTTCGTCTGAAGAGGTGGACGTGACGACGGTGTCCCCCATTCGTCCTCAACCGACGGATGAAGCCAGTCCTTCTTATGATATCTCTTTAGGAGATATGTCTGAGCTTGGGGCTTTAATGAATAAGTTGGACGAGAATTAAGTCCAATCGGCTCACCCTCCCGCGAGTATGTTATCTTTGCACTTTACCTCGGATGAGATTTTTTGCCTTCGATTTTGTGTACTCCTCGTGAGGCTGACTGCCATCGTATATTCCCTTGTAGATAAGGAGAGGGAACAATATGCAGAGGTTGCCCAGACACTGGGGCAAGATAAGAAGTTGCCCCCGGGTCTCCCGAGGTGGTTGGTGCGGAAGGTTTTGTCAGTAAACCAGCATCGGTTGCTGAAGAAGTAGTTAAACGGCGCGTTAGGACGGCCGCTATTGAACCTGCTCCGGGTCCAGCTGGGTCCCTTGAACCATTTTTTGGTGAGTCGGCATCGGTAGCTGAAAAAGTTGATCAGTGTACCGAGGCGGCTGTTATCGACTCTGCTCCAAGTCCAGCTGGGGCCGTAGAAGACAAGCAACCTGCATCTATTTCGGCTGAGGTTGACATTGAGCGACCTGGGTTTGCTCTTATTTCCTTAGCTCAAGTTGACATTGAGCAGGCATTAGGTATGAAATTATAACTCTTTCACACTCGTTAAGTTCTTTTTTCCGTTGCTGATATGTATATTGCTTGATTATCATGTTCGGCTTCTTTCCAAGTATCTCTTCCTGGACGGAATATCCCCATCAAGCTCCCTCTCCAACAACCTCTTCCGAAGACGACGAGATGGCCCAGGAAGTCATTTCTATTCTATTTTGAAAGTAAAGCTTCCTGAAGTTCTAAACCGGGATGCCGCCTTTAGACCTGCAAAGGCTATTGTTGAATGCTAAGTGACGACCCTTAAGAGCATTGCCGGCTACGAGGAGCGGGCTAATGGTCTGAGAAAAGTTTTGAATGATCTAGAGGACCAGGTGGCCAGACTCTAGGAAGCCAAGCAACAGAGTCTAACCTTACCGTTTCTTGAAGAAGACGAGATTTTGCATGCGGTTCTTGCAGAGGAGGAAGGTACTTTCCAGGCAAGGAAGGGTGCCCTTGCTAAAGAGGTCAGTGAACTGGCTGATCAGTATGAACAGTTCAACGCTACGAGCGAGGCTCGTATTGCTTCAAAGAACAAGCTGGCTGCCCAGATCACTGAAAAAGTATAATCACATAGAACAGATCCACAAGAAGATTGCCTAACTGGAGGCTAGCTTAGTTATGTCTGAACAGGAGGACTATTCGGTTCAAGCTGCTATGATGGCCACAACTTTAGACCAATTAAAAGAACAGCTGGTGAAGTTGGAGGGGGAGCACGTGAAACTGATCCCTTTCAGGGATGAAGCTACTTGACAGGAAGAAGCACGCCGTCGTGCTACTGCCAAGTCCCAGACTAAGATTGCGGCTCTAAGGGATAGCATCAATCGGTTGTGTATCCCTTAGATCTTCTTTTTGTAATAGGCTCAATTAACCGTAAAGACTCTTGTATCTTTTTCTTTTCTCTGCTTCTTTTTTTAGAGACATTTTTAATAAAAAATCTTTTGGCTTTCGAAACTCATGAATAAAATTTGTGAAATATCAGAACTAGAGGTATTGTAGACGTAGTAGGGATATTTCTGGTGGGTATTCTGCTAGAGAATTTGATGTGGACTTGTTATCTATTTTATGTTCAAGATTCTCGAACATAGATAATAAGTTGAAAGAAACTGCTAACAGAGGTAATGAGGACGTAATAGCAGAGGATGTTCTATATCTAACCAGAGGTAATACAGACGTGGACGGATATATGACATTAGGTAGGAGTGGATAATTCAGAGGTAATATGGACGTGATTATCTTTGACGAATATTTTGCTCAGAGGTTGTATGGACGTGGCAAGACATTTCTTAATTATTCTATTAGAAAATAATTATCAAAAAATAGTTCAAAGGTAATATGGACGTGACCGTTTTCATAAGACCGAGTTTGGACAGAGTCCAAAATGAAGATAATTCTACTGGGGAATCATTTTTAGAGGACCTATTATCCGTGGCGTATCCAAGACTCTTGAAATACAGATAATAGTTAGATGATTCTTCGAATCACGTAAACATTGCACTGTACATTAACATGATTAAAATAGGGTATATGTGAACGCTGTACATGAAGGTTACACATAATATTTCTTCAGGAACTTGCCGTTGATCGGCATCATGCGCAAGTCACCATCAGGCTTGGTTAGTCGATACGTACCGTTAGAATACACTGATTCTATAACAAAAGGACCTTTCCATTTGGGCTTAAATTTTCCTTTGGTCTCATGCGTCATGACCATTGTTCTTCTCGCTGCTAAGACCAGATCACCAACTTGAAAGATTCTTTCCTTCACCTTTTTATTAAAGGCTCTAGAAAGGCGTGCTTGGTATAGCTCAATACGCTGTTGAGCTAATAATCATTTTTCATTTAGCGCTTCCCGTTCTTGTAATCGTAGATGGTAACTTTCTTCGGTAGTCAACTCACTGGCTAAGGCTCCTCGAAGAGAAGGAATCTGGATTTCTAGGGGAAGAACTGCTTCACTCCCATAAACTAGAGAGAATGGCAGACTGCATGTATGAGTTCGGACCGTTGTACGATAGGCCCAGAGATATTTGTCGAGCTTCTCATTCCAATCGTGCTTGTTTGAAGACACAAACTTCTTGAGAAGTTTGATGATAGTCTTATTGAAGGGTTTTGCTAATCCATTAGTTGCTGGATTATAAGCGGTAGAGGCTACATTATGAATTCGATTCTTATCGCAGAACCGATAGAATGCATGGCTCGTAAATTATGGACCATTATCATAGATGATCCTGCAAGGTAAGCCGAAGCGGTAGATGGCATGATGTTTGACGAAACTGATCACATTCGACGTCTTTACTTCGATAAGCGGTATAGCTTCCGCCTATTTAGAGAAGTAATCGGTTATAGCTAGGATAAACCGATATCCTCTAGAGGATGGCGGGCTGATTGGGTCGATGACGTCCATACCCCAGGCTTCAAAAGTCCAAGATGCTACCGTCGAATGTAGAAACTCTGAATGTTGATAAATGAAATCGGTGTAGAAATGACACGCCCTATACTTCTTTGCATATTCAACAACATCTGCTATCATCGTGGGCCAATAATAACCCATTCGTCTGAGACGATCTTGAAATTTTGGGCCTGGTTTGGGTGCACCATAAATTCTGCCGTGAGCCTCACGGAGTGCATGTTTGGCTTCTGTGTCTGATAAACATCGTAATAGTAGCCCATCGTAAGAATGTCGGTATAACATTTTGGTAGCTGTATTATAGTAAAGTCTGAGGGATTGCCTTTGGACAGATACTTCTTCCTTTGGGGTCCTCAGGAAGGATTCCATAGACGGCGTAGTCTACGAAAGAAAATTTCCAGTCTTTGACGTCGACATTTATTTCTGTTGCATAACTGTGATGAATATACAAGGCATTTTTTGCACAGAATAACTCTCGACCAGATACTGTGATCGAATAATGAGTATTGATAGGGACGGTCAAGAAAGCAGCCAGACCGGCTAAAGCTTCTACTTCTATAATCTGTAATCGAGGCATATGCTCGATGAAGAATCCAGCCAAGGTAGAAGCCAATTCGATCGTCGCTTTGTGATATGGGATGAGATATTTGTGATGAATCTCATAATCCCCTCGGACTTGACTAACTATTAGTTTAGAATTGTCGTAAGCTTCTAGATAGTCAACTCCCAGTTGTTTTGCCAATTGAAAGCCGATCAGTAGGGCGTTATATTCAGCCACGTTGTTAGTGCAAGGTTCCACGAGAGAATATGCATGGTATATAACCAGACGGTCGGGTGACACAAGTACGATGCCTACTCCGGCCACGATATTTCATTTAGGTCATGTTCTTGACACACCGTCAAAGAACATTCTTTAAATGGGGAATTCCTCAGTTGCGATGTTAGACTCAACCACTTCATCTCGAATTTTATCGTAGAGTTTGAAAGATTCTGGCACCAGAAAAGCTGCTAAGAAATCAGCTAATGCTTGGCCTTTTACTGCCTTCTGAGGGACGAACAACATATCATATGGATTCAACAGCATTGCCCATGTAGCCAAACGCAAATTAAGAGAACTCGATTTACTCATGAGTTTTCTAAGAGGATTGACTCTAGATATGATGTGGATAGTCTGTCCAGACACAGTGATGTTTCTTCTGGATAGAAAATACCAGTATGAGACATTCTTTTTCCACAAGTGTGTATCTGTGCTCGGTACCAACCATCATACGGCTGAGGTAGTAGATTGCCTGTTCATGACTGCCTTCATTCTTCTGAGCTAATAGGGCGCCAAGGGAATGATCCATAGCGCAGGCATATAACAAGAAAGGCTTTCTAACTATCGGAGCCACTAACACTGGAGGGCTTGTGAGATACTTCTTGATGTCGTCAAATGTGCGTTGACATTGTTCAGTCCGGACAAAAGATACTTATTTCTTTATGAGTTGAGTAAACGGTTAAAATCTTCCAAAAAAATTTGAAATGAATCGTCTGATATAGGCTAACCTTCATTGAAGTCCGCGTAGCTCTTTAGGATTTCTTGGACGACGCATATCGAGGATAGCTTTCACTTTCTCTGGGTCAAGATGTATACCCTTTGAAGTGATAACAAAACCAAGGAACTTGCCGCTGGAGACTCCCAGAAAAGACTTGGTTGGATTCATCTTAAGTTAGTGTGTACGCATTAGTTCGAACACCGTTCTCAAATTTTGGAGGTAGTTACCCTTGAGATGACTTTTAACAATGATATCATCTACGTAGCATTCCACTATTTTGCACAAATAGTTGCAAAATATTGTGTTCATAGCTCGCTGGTATGTCGCCTCTGTATTTTTCAATCCGAAGGGCATCACCGTATAGCAGTATACCCCCAACTATGTTCGAAAAGATGTGTATTTCTCATCATCGGGGAACATCTTGATCTGGTTGTAGCCTGAGAACCCATCCACGAAGGACATTCGCTCGAAGCCACAAGTATTGTCGAATATTACGTCGGTGATTGGTAGAAGGAACTCATATTTTGGGGATGCAAAGTTCAAATCACGGTAATCGATACAGACTCGAACTGTACTGTTCTTTTTTATGACCGAGACAATGTTAGCGACCCAGTCAGGGTGTTGTTCTTCGCGAATGAACCCACTTGAAATAAGTTTCTTGACTTCACTCTCGATGGCCTCTATGATATCTGGTCGGAACCGCTGTTGCTGTTGCTTTACTGGCTTAGCTTTAGACGAGATACTTAGGCGACATATGAAAACTTTAGGGTCTAAGCCTGGCATGTCTTCATAGCTCCATAGAAAGACGTTAATATATTCTCTTATAAGCTGTATAAGAGATTGTCGTTCTTTACCAGATAGAATTTTGCAGATAAAGATTGGTTTAAGAGATGATTCATCTCCTAAATTAACTTAGACGACTTCATCTTCAGTAGGTAGTTTACGTTGTTCGAAACGTAACTCCCACCTGGTGTCCATCTTTTGAGCCCATTGTTCGAGCTTAATTGATTGGACATCTTCTATAATTTGGTCAACTAACACCATGTTGACGGACAAAGTTGCTTCGAGCATGTCTCCAATGATGGAGTCTGAACCCCAGAGGCAGGAATCAGAAGAATGAGAACAACGATCCACTTCGACGTCTGATCCTTCAGGAGTTGTTGGAGGAGTAACATAACCCAAACCAACACTGTTTCATTGATAATAGTTCTCGAGTTTGTCGGAAGGAACAAAGTGACGTATTGGCAATCGTCGCCCTTGACCGTAGTTTAGTCCCTGTTCGCTTTTTATATCATATTCCATATTCTAGATGATATTCTTGGCCTGCCAACTATATCAAAAAAATTACATTTTTCCAGAATCATAGTCAGCTTCAGTGTTGTAATTGGGAGTAGTAAAGTCCAGAATGAACTTTCTTTCACTAATTATTCGACCGAAGATGATCAATTCTTTACCCTTCTTTCTAGCTGGAACGATGAAGTAGTGGATATCTTCTGGCCAGACATTTTCCCGCAGACGAGGCATCGTGATCGGCATACAGAGATGTGGTCCTATGCCATGCTCTAGGGCGTACAATATATCTATGTACTGGTTTATAGATTGGTAGACATCATAGTAATTCAAAGATAGAATTTTACTCAGAAAATATGCATGTTCTTCTAAAGGGATAACATCATCCACTGAAGGAACATTATTTTGAGTATTGATATACTCAATGAGGGGTTCATTTTCTGGAACAGGAGTCATAGTCTTGGTCAAGTTCACCACGTAGGATAACTCATCAGGATTGGGAGGACAAACTTCAGCAGTTTCCATCCGGGTCTCTTTGCGGAGAGTAATGGTCAATGGTTTGACAATATCAGGATTCTTCTTTTTGACCCGGATTGTGAGAGGCTTTGGAGTAGTATCTCCTTTGACTCAGATAACCAGGGGACCGTCACTGGCAGATGAATTAACTTCAACTTCATCGTCAACTTCGTTGTCATCATCCTTGGAAGGCTGAGATTGATAAAGTACTGAATCTCCATATTAGGCTTCAATACCTTTAAAAGGATCGACATCGGCATTCTCCGTCTTCACAATGCCATCACCGTTGACGTACTTAAAGCACTGGTGAAGGGTAGAGGGAACGATTATGTTCTTGTGTATCCACAGACGTCCCAACAAGATGTTATAGGACACATTGGCATCGATTACATAGCAAGCAACCTTTGTTCGGAGATCACCAATCTGGCACTTGAGACGGATCTTGCCTAGTGGATGACTTCTTCCAGCATTCAAAGCCATGATAGTTGTATTGGTTGCAGATAGCTTGTGCAGAGGGATCCATAGAATCTGGAGTAAACTTCTAGGGATGATGCCGAGGGAGGAACCTGGATCGATATGAGTCCGATCCACCTAATCGCCCTGATATATCCTGTATAGTACAGAGGTCTGTCATAACGATTGTTTTTGAGTAGCATGTCCTCTTGTGAAAAGGTAATGTTGGATACCACTTCTATAGTACTATGGCAATAAGGACAAGACAATAGATCTTCAGCGGGGGCTTTGACTTCAGCGAGATAAGAGTCGGCATGTAGTAATGCCTCACTTAAAGCTTTATGCGTCTCTTTGGAGAGCTGCAGTAGATCGAACAAAGACAATCTGGCAGGTGTATTGGCCAGTTGTGCCAGTATGACAAAGTTGTAAGGCCAATCTATGCCTTCGAAAGTTGGTGCCTTCAAAGACTTGTAAAATCACGTCTCCTTCTGCTTAGCTTTTTCGGTAGTTGACGACTTAGATGGACCAACTTATGAACATGTAGGGGCAGCAGGAGCTTAAGAAGTCACTACGTCTTCTTGTGCGGGGTCATAAGTCCGTAGGTAAGTTTTTTCGGATTGCATCTCGCCAAATAGAACTTCGTAAATGGAAGAAGACACCATATGACATGACTTATATTTCTTGCCCCTCTTTTCTTTGGAAGGCACCACCCTTGCGTCCTTTCTTGTACAAGGTCTGGATGGACCCACATGATCTTACCATATTCTATCGTGAGTGGCACCAACGTTGATGTTGAGTCACGAGCTGGCGGTAGGTTAACAACTTCATTACTGCCTTAGGGATCGGGACTATGTCGTTTGGGACATCTATGGGAGGAAAGTTACCAAATTGAAGAGAGATCATGTTAGAAGATACGACCTTGTCTCCAGCTTGGAGATTGATAACTTGGCTGTCGATAAGCTGTTGTATCTTCTTCTTCAGGACGATGCAATCCTTGGTAGAATGGTGCACGTACTGGTGATAAAGATAGTACTTGGGATTGTTGAGTTGGTTACCTCTGCTGGACACCGTGGTGGAGGCAATGTCAGTTTATTTTCCTTCATCAATGTGTAAAAAATGGTAATAACATCTTCTTCGTCAAAGGAGAAAGTCTCTTTGGATTTGTCAAGAGTGTTCTAAGAATTGGAAGCTTCCTTGGAAGTGTCGACGTTCAAGACTTCTTTCCCTTTACCCCCACGGATAGGGATAGTTTGGGGGTGCCGGCTTTTGTCTTCAGATTTAGGTGTCTTCAACCCCAGTAATTCTAGATTAGAAACATCATTCTCAGCAGCATCAGCAGTCCCGATGAAAGTGGGCCATGTATCATACTTATGTATACCCAGACAAAACTTTACTATAGAAAGAAAGTTATGCCGATAAGTATCCATAAGCTCTGAGTCTGGTATACCCAAGGGCAATGTTAGTCGCCTGAAGCATTTGATAAAAGCAATAACAGACTCACTCCTCCTTTGCTTGGTCTTGATGAGGGTGGACATACTAACATGCATGCCACTCTCATAAAACCTGTTGAGGAATAACCTTTCCAAGTCTTTAAAGGAGATAATGCAACTGTCAGGCAGACTGCAGAACCTTTCAAAGGAGCTATCCCCTGCAAGGTGCTGATAAATAGCTTTGACAAGAACGCATCTCTTGGTAAGTGCAGAGTCTGTGTGTTGAAGTATGTCATGTGTTGGCGAGGAGAAGTCATCCCGTCAAAAGAATTTAGCGTCAGTGGCTTGTAGTTAGGAGGGCAAGTAGCATTCTCCCATTCAGGAAGATAAGGTTGAGATATCCCTATCTTCTGAAGCTCGTCTTTGTGTGAGATGGTATCGAGACGGGCACCAAGAGAATCAATTGCATCTTGCTGATTAAGCAGATGTTGATAAATGGTTGCTATACGGTTGTCAAGTATCGTCGGCGAAGGACCACCCCCAGTATTTACTGGATTTGGAGGAGGCACAACGGAATGATAATCCTTTTATAGTGAAGGAGGGTTGTTGCTATGAGCTGGACTAGCGTGTGCTAAGACATTCGATTGAGGTGGAGGAACAACCCCAGCAGTTTGGACCACCATGATGCTAGTAGACATATCAGTGATCTTGGCAAATGTTATTTCAAGACTCTCTAGCCGCTTGTTGGTCTGATCACTGGCTTCTTCAGGTCTCTCTCCATCTGCCATGTACGCAGATAGCATATGAGGATGAATAAAGGAGATAGTACAACTGGTGCTGATATTGTCTGTCTTTGAGTTGAAAAGGCCCTCATCTTCAGGCAGGGGAGGTAGATAGTCACCATCGGACTGAAAGAGATCATCATCATCTGGAAGGCTACCCCCGATATGAAGGTCGTCTGCTTCAGATTCTGAGGGAATACTACCCCCAGCTGAGGGAAGATCACCCCCAGCTTGAAAGTCCTCGCCATCTATATGGAATCTCGTCCTTCACCAAGTACCCATATAGACTCCTTCAGATGTAACAGCTCACTGGCTGTTTGCTAGCAGACTTCTTCTTCTTCTGTTCGCGGAACCGAGAGAAAAGGTTGGGTTAGTGGTCCACCTTATTTGATTAGGGCTCCCGTAAGGAGGACCCCATGGAACCATGTTACATGAAACACATAACAGCTTTTAATCATCAGAGCACTGTAGTCGTCGAAACACCGACTGCCTCAGGGGCACCTTCATTGGTTTGGAGCAGCAACAGTTGATGACAATACTGGTGCACGGATGAACCCCATGAGTTGTAGTATCCTTCCTCACTTTACGCTTATGATTTATCATGTTGCGTAAATCGGCGAAAGGGAGTTTTACCTTAAAACCCGTGTCACATGCAACGCCAAGCTTTGCATATGGGTTCGTAAGGGAAGTTGGCACATCCGGACTTAGTTCATGTGCAGGGGCAACCCCCACACCTAAGTTTCGTTTTGACCTTGAAGACAGCCCCATGCTATACGCATTGGGGCCTGTCTTTTTGCTGTGGGCGTATAGACCCTGGGGCATGCCTATGGGCACATGCTTTCCTGAAGTTCTGGCAGCATGCCTGGTCCTCCTGGATGTGGGCGCATAGAATGGGTCATCAGAGCCTGGGCGCATGGCCCTAGACGTATTGCTTATTGAAGACAGAAATCCTCTGGCCAGAGTTATGCGCCCACATACTGCCTTGGACACGTGCTTTGGAAAACAATGATGTTTTTATCCAATTTTGCCTTCTTCGTTTGTGAGCCTCGCTGAGTTTGTTCAGAGCATCGAACACTTCGATTCTTATATCGTAGTATTTTTCTTTGCCAAGTCTCGAGTGTTGAACACTCTGTTATTGATTGCACAAGAGGGAAGTCGCTGGGCTAGTAGAGCCCGGAACGGTATGCGCTTTCTTCACATTAGAAGCTTTTATGGAAAGGTTATGCCCCCCCATGACAGAGTTCGCCTTCGGTTGCATATCTTCTACGACACTGGCAGGATATGCAATACGAGCCTTCGGAAGCCAAGTCTCGCGAGACTTGTTTTGCTTTACTGATTTTGAGGGAGTAGAGTCATCCCTCGAGACCATCTCTTCGAACAGCGGTTGATCGAACTTCACGATCAACATATTCTGAGTGCTCCAGACTTTATCGGTATCGGATTGTGTCACCACCTTCTCGTCAGAGGAAAAGGTAGTCCCCAGCAGAGTTGCCATTTTTGTGGACACACACAAAAAAGAAGAAAAAGTACTATCTTTTCTTATTGGCGCAAGGCACTACAAATGGAGTACGCGTGAGAGATCCTGCACTGAGAATCCCCGAGTACAAAAAGAATTCTGGGAAATGGGACGATGGAGTTCGAGCGACAGTTGCTCCTTTACTCCGTTGACACTCCGATTTACAAAAGCGGAAGAAAACCTAAGAAAATTGCTAACTCTCGGCTCACTGGCAAGAAGGACAGCAATTTGGCTCTTGAAATACTCTCCGTTCTATGTTTTAGAAGAGGAATGTGACCTCTATTTATTGTTATTTTGCACTGAAATGACTATTATGCGCACACAGGGAGAAAATACACTGATTTTCCTGTGGGCTCATAGTCTTCTTTTGGGCTCATAGAGTATAGGCGCATAAAGACTGGATGATCGTGGGTAGATCGTGGTTGACGTGGCCACATGCTTCGATGCACGGCTGCTCGTGGAGACTGACGTAGCCGCATGCCTCGGCCCAAGATTGATCGTAGATGTTGACCGGGTCGTAGGGTTGTTTCTGCCTTGGGCGCGTAGTATTGAGAGCAAACTATGCGCCCACACTTGGGCGCATATTTCTACTGCATAAAAAAAATGTTGTGGGCGCATAGCCCTTTTGGCCATGTGGGCGCATAACTGTTTCTGACTTGGGCGCATAACTGTTTTTAGACTTGGACACATAGCTGTTTATGACTTGTGCACATAATGCTGAAATTTTTATGCTTCTACAGCTACTGGATGAATTGAGTTAGCATAGAACGATGTGAATTGAGGAATTATGTTATATGACTCGAATTTTGTTGTAAAGGAAGATCGTCAGGTTTTGTACATCATCGATGGTACTAAGACGTATCAAAGATCGATGTGCGATAACTCAGGGGTACTCTGATTCGAGGATTGATGATCGTGTAAAATATTATTTTTCAGATGGAATGTATACTTAGGATTTTGATAGTAATGGATGTTTGGATTACTTAATTTGATGAACTTGAAGTATACATGAATAAATGATAGTTGGACTATGCAAAACAAAAATGTTGATGGATTTGGTGATAAATAAAATAAGGAATGTTTGAGAATGGATTAAAATATTACTTGAATGAAAACAGAAGTGTCTTGATTGCTTCAATGATAATCACAACGTTGACGTTCTTGTCTTGTGCGAGCGCAACTCCAGTATCGCACATGCGTTACACTGGATTAGGACGATCAGTTCGCGGGAGCGTTGGCATGGTGATTCATGTCCAGCGGAGATGATCGAACTTGCAGGAGATCATGGCATGGAAATAGATGATTTTGACTTGTGGTTTGATGTGAAGGTGAATTCCATGATTATTTGGACTTGTGATTGATAATAAAGTAAGTTGAGGATTGAGTAGATCCAATGTGTGTATCGAGAATAAAATAGTCTAGACTTAAAGCAAGAGTTACGCCCCGATGAGAACGATTATCCTGCAGGAGCGTTGGTATGGTGATTTTATGTCCAGTGTGGATAATCGGACTTGCTAGAGGTTTGGGGCATGACATATTGTTATGCTAGACGATCTTGTGATCGAATACGTGAATTGTGTGAAGCAACTTAGGAAATATGGTACGAAAATTATGGTTTAGTGACAAATCTTGTCATTGTATACTTGACTTGGATAGGATGGATAGGTGGTCTATATCGAACATGTTTGAAGATATAGACTATGCGAATTGCTAGTTTGGATGTACTATATTGATCTGTCAGGAATTTGTTTGAGCAAAATTTACCGTAAGATAGCTTTGCTGAACAGACTCGGATCCCGTACTAAGAATGTCTTGGTGCGAATAGGATGAACATTGTTCGATGTTTAGAAATCTGAATGAAACGAGCTTGGCCAGTGTATCCCTTACGAATGAATAATGGTTTAACCCTAGGATTGGGGCGAGCATTGTGCAATGAGTTTGCACGATTAGCCACAAACTTGAGTTGTGACTATGACCTTGTGAACCTAGTGGATAGATAGACAACCCTATTCCAAGTGATTGAACCTGTGTGACTGATCTGAGGCAACAAGCTTAGAGTTAAGACGTGGAACTGGAAGTGTGCGCTAGCAACATTGATATTAGACATTAACGAAGTTAATGATAGAAATCTGTGATACACAAGTAAAGTTGGGACACCGAATTGAAACATTGCTTGAAAGACGTACTTGATGGTAGTGCAATGCTTGGTATTGAATCAGACTGGAATTACTTAGATTTTGGTCGACTCCGCTAGAAGTAATTGTATTTTTCATAAGATGAGAACGCTTGATAAACGAATCGTGTCATCTCGAGGATCGAGATAGATGATAGTGAAATGAACTGTAGTTCGATTTAGTTGAGTTAGTAAAATGACTGGCAATTCGAAACTATCACGAGTAGCTTGTCCGACTTCTCTATCGCTATGCTTGGTTGAAATGTGGGATGCCTTGAATATGTGCACGATCTAGGCTTAGCGATATGTTGAACTCGAATGTAGCTGCAAGTGGATATATTGAGATGTGCATAGATGAGTAAGTTAGCTTCAGCCTAAGACCCTCGTATATGATGAATTATGATGTACCTCGTGTGACCATTATAGTCCCGTGACAGGATGCAATAGACTCGAATGAGTGGTAAAGCCATTCAATGAAATTGACCAAATACAAGCGATGTGGAACTTAGAAAGATACTTGAGTATAGTTTGATGCCATCAAATGATAGAGTCGTTCGATGTGAATTGTCTTAGACACAAACACGATATGGATTAAGGAACGGTAGGGTAACTTGCACTCAGAAAGTCTCGAGGATGAGACTTATTCTGAGTGGTGTATTATGTAATGACCCACTCCGCACAAACGGAATGCCAATTCAAATGGCACAAGTGCAATGACTCGAATCCCGCCTTGCTCGGCAAAGTGACTCGTTCGAGGCAAAAGCAATGGACTTTGCCCTTCAGAAGAATCCAGATAGAGACTTTTGAAGGCGCGCTCAGAGTCTCGCTTGGCCGATACAATCATCGCTAAGGTAGGTGGCTCCGATGAACCTGTCTTTGCTTAGCCTGGACACATAATATCATGGAGGGTATTGCTAGATCGCTAGGCAATAACCCCCTTCATGCTAATAAAAGAACTTAACACATCTAGCTAAGGGAATAATCCCATCTTGTATCGCTTGTGAGGAACATGAAAATGAACTTGAAATATTACTTGAACTCGTGCACAACACACCACGCTCGTGCCAAGGCACATCTTACGTTCGAGTAGATTTACTTATGCGCTTAATTATATATGAAATGCTTGTCAGTTAGATCATACCCAAACTTGAGGCATAAAACAATTAATGGTTAACTGAATCGAGACAGGAAGACTATCGAAATAGTTGTTCCAAGCCGAGTAATAGAAACATGGAAAGGCTTCGGAACTGTTGGGTCACCAAGACAGTCCCATATCGAGAGCTGCATAATAATAATGAATGAATGAATGAACAAATGATCGAATGAATGAATGAATAAGTGAAAGAAAGAAATGCATGAATGAATGAAAGAAAGAAAGAAATGAACGAAGAAAAGAATGATTAGTGATAGGTATATCAGGGACGTGCAACGAGGCTCGCTACCCGTGCTACACGGATGCCGCCGCCAACATAGTTGACAATCCGTTATGGCTCAGAGAGCCTGGCTTAGAGAGCCCGATAAGTTAAAAAAAGAAAAGAGAATATGAAATGGTCGCGGACAACTCGTGCACGAGAAAAGAGAAATAAGGATTCTTCGGACGATCAGAAGCTGGATGACTAGGGATCGTGCCAACATAGGAGGAATTCATGGCTTACAGGTGACTTGGGTGCGAGTCTGGCCACACAAGCAACGTAATACTGGTATTGCGTAGCCTATCAGGGTGTACCGGCCATCACGCCTGGTAGTCACTATGAATACGACGTATGTATAGTCCAAATGGCTTGTGGTGCCAGCTACCGGTACATATAGATTATGTGGGCTCGCTGACGGCTATCCACGTGCAAGTCCTTGGATTAAAACAAGTAATCTGAGTAAGCTGAACAACTGAGTAACTAAATGAAACGCATCTGAACGAAGATTAAGTATAACACATCTTGACAAAACTTGAGTACCTCGTCCACTTGAGGGAGAAACACACCCATAACGCTCGTATTTTTTATAAAACTCTATCAAGTCGTTATGTATAAAATTTTATAACCTTGGACAAGGAAGATTGTCTGGTAAGTATGGTAAGTTGCACATGTTATTCCTATGTGACACTTGATATCGGTAACATAAGATAGGCTTACATTATATGCCATAAAACTGATCCTAAGGCAAGATTAGAAAGACAACAACTGATAGTTGGTGCACGAAACTAAATTGAACATGTTTGGTAATGATAGCGAACAGACGAGCTAGCCTCTCCACCAGTGCATGCAATGTACTGATAACTACGTAGACTGCTTGCAGGGTACGAAAGAACCTCGTCTGGTGCAGAGTATTTCTCGAACGTACTAAGGCACAGAGCTAACTTTGGAGCCTTGGAGCGTTACAAACGAACTAAAGCACCATATACAGACATAATGTATTGGAACATCACCATGTATCATTCCATATTGTAAGCCGCTTGACATGCCTTTTATGTTTCAGAGAGAGAGGGAGAGAGAGCTTGAGCAAATTGTAATATCGGCCTAGTGCTGCCTATAATACTTTTTGAATATCAATAAAGAGCTTGAATTTGTTTCAACTTGTGTTCATTTACTTTTTGCTGGAAGGGAAACACTTTTTGCGACTCTGTGGCCTAGCTTCAATCATCCGTTTCAGGACTTGTCCTTATGCGAGCACAGCTTAGCCCCGCTCGAAATCACATCTAAGCAAGGACATTCACTCCTCCGGGAGTAGGGCATGACACTTTGCAAGCATCCAATCTTTGTTCCCAAACAAATTGTGATGACCATATCTCCCGGCCACCCTACCAAAATCAAGTTGTAGCGCAAACTCGGCACATGTCGTGTACACCTGAGGAGAAGCTTCTCACCAAACTCCCTCGTCAAGTGCACATCACCGATGCCTACAACTGCTGCCGTCCCCTTGTAGCCCATCTTCAAACGTCCAAACTTGCCGTCGCGGTATGATATGAAGATCCTCCTCTGTGGAGTAGCATGATATACGATGCCCCCGTGTCCATGACCCAGTCGTCGTCTGTAATGCCCAGTCCTAAAATACGTAGGACTATGATATCATATACATGCCAAATACATATCAAGTGGACTCTATCCCAGCTCGAATACGTATAAACTGTCTTATTATTCTAAATCAATTATATCTCAATCCACTAAATATTGGTAACAATGACGAATCATGTGAACTAAGGTTGATCAGACTGTAATACACTGATTCTAGAATAGATAAATATATCAGAGTGGATCTCCAATAACACATGTATCATGAACAAGCTAAAGGAAAAATGAAGCTTGTAAAAGACTAGGCTATGATAACAACATGAGTCAAATATAGGACGCAATATAAATACGGATAACACCAACGAAATATACCTGAAGTCTTAGTGAAGCACCATCATCCATCAATGTATTATACCTTGATAACTTTATCTAATACCTAGAGAGATCACTAGGTCCTTAGGGGACAAGCAAGATACATATAAACATGCCTACTATGACAATAAAACACATGCGAGGAAAAAGATGAAACAACTACTAGAACAAGAATGAAGAGCACATGAAAGAACTCTATAGATAATGACATGTCATAGAGGAAATAATACTAAGCATGGCTACAAAAAATCGAATGACCGTAGTCCTACGTAGTGCTTCCGGTTCTATAGCTAGTAGTCCTACGTGGTGCTCCCTAACTATAGTAGTCTCTATCGTAGCCTTGTGTGGGTTTCCGAGTCGAGAGTGGTTAAGTAGCAAATCCTAGTGTCGGTCAAGGGTCAACTCAAGTAACAAGGAACACATGACCAGGTCTGGTCACTCAAGTAAACAACAGTGTCGAAGTCATGTGTGAAAATATATAAAACAACTAATGATAAAAGCAAGTGATAACATGGATAAGACATGGAAATAAATTATAGCAGGGATGCAGGTACATGATAGAAGATGAGACATAAACAAGTAAGAATAATAGGAAATATGCAAGTAAATAAACAATACAAAGTTGGCAAGGTATACTTGCCTGGTGAGGAATCGACCGCGCCTAAATAAGCACTCGTCAAATCAAAGAGCCATATAAGCCAAACTTCCACAAATGTCTTCGGATGCTAAAACAGGCATCACCATCATTTTCGGCATATGTAAAATGTCAAAGTTTGGCTACCCGTAAGTCTAATTCTCGACACAGGGACAAAGCTATCATTTCAGGTCAAAACTGTATCCGTAGTTGGACCCACTTTGCAACAAAAAGTGTACCCGAATATATGGTTTCTATACTTGACAAATTATATACCTATGAGTCTATTTTTTGATACGAACTCAATGATATGTCCAGATTTGGATTTCTACAAGCTGTACACAAAATTGTCCGTTAAGTCAGATCATGGGCCCGCCAAACTTGGGTCAGAGGACCAAAAAAATGGTATGAGTCCAGTAGCATAAGTTACGTCGCGATGTGACAAACATGTACGAAGTAATTGAAATTTTTTCGAAGTGGCCGATACGGCATTCTTCGATCGATTCACCTCGAATTTGTTGTGCACATGCAACCAATTCGAGTTCCGTCAAAGCCCACGCGTCCGCAATCCATACGCACCTTTCGATGCCTTCAGTTTGTGATGAAGTTGTCCGATTTGTTAAGGCGAACGCTGTATCGGTGAATTTTATTTAAATTCTACTTGTTTAAAAACTATTTTTCGTGACTTTGGAAATCTGTTTCCTCTATACACAGTGGACGAATTAAAAACTACAAATTGGTTTTTAAGCCCTATATGTTGTCTACAAAACTGTTTAAGTTGTTTTAAAAATATTCGTTATCATAAAAAAATAGTTTTCAAAATCGTATGTACGAAAGTGTTTGTCTTGTCTTGATATTCAGGAAACCATTTTTTCGATTCCCTAGGCAATCTAAGGCAATATAATTAAATCTATTTGAAGGGCCTTTAAGGGGGTTAGGTTAGGAACATACCCGCGAAATTGGTTCATAAAACAATCTATCGAGGAGGCCAGAAACTCGCTGCGACGAAGGCGCTAACTGCTGTTGTTGCGGCTCTGTGATGCTGCTATCTTTGTCGCGCATTTTTAAGAAGACGGCGAGGTAGGCGGTCGAACGGTGGCGTGAGGGTTGCGGGGTTGTCGGGGAATGCTCTAGGTCGATCAGGAGGGGTTGGCGAGGTAGTTTGGAAGGAATTTTTTCTCAAAAGAACTGTCGTATCCTGATTATATACACTTAGATTTTTACTCCGAGTTTAAATGAAAAAGATTTCAAAGGTTAAAATTCAAAATTTAGATTGAAGAGGATATGATTCGTATTATGTTCGAAGAGATCTAATTAAATTCGATTTAAAAAATTGAGGAAATTCTAGGATTTAAAGGAAGGAAGAATAGCGAACATATCTTCTCTCCTGGGCTTCAAGCGCGCGGGTTTAGGGGGGTACTTCATCTTACGGGTTTATTTAGCAATACACACACACACATATATATATATATATATATATATATATATATATATATATATATATATATATTGAAAATTCTTCAATACATTCCATGGAAAAATTTGTATCGATACATCCCAAATCTGAACCATTGGATGTTCATCCAATGGTTCGGATTAAATAACTTTTCTTAGACTATTAATAGAGGTAAAAAGTCAAAATCAGCATTAAATGATGTTTCCTACTCTATTATTCAATCCGAACCATTGGATCAACATCCAATGGTTCAGATTTTAGATGTTTCGATACAAATTTTTCCATGGGATGTATTGTAGAAGGACCCTATATATATATATATATATATATATATATATATATATTTTATATATATATATATATATATATATATATATATATATATATATATATATATATATATATATTTATTTTTTTTATTTTTATATGTATATATATATATATATATATATATATATATATATATATAAAATATATATATATATATATATATATATATATATATATATATTGAGGTGTCCTTTCTCCAAGCCGGGCTGTCACTACCTCATTTTTTACTTGAGGGTATTTTAGTCATTTTGATTTTCTTGGTGAAATTGATTTTTTATTAATTAAATATGTGCTAATTATTATATAAGTCTTAACCTAGAAGTTAAGCTAATCTAGATATGACCATGAGACTAGATATTACTTAAGAACCTTCTAAGCTAAGTGCGAAGATTAGAAATATCTAGATATTGTGTTAGTAGGAAATTTTGGTTAGATATTATTAAAGGTAAACCTAGTTTTGATACGAGCCATAGATTGGACTAGATTTACCTAGAGAGAAGCTTAGCCACTCATCTAACTTTTTTCCTAACCCTAATTCCTATGCTTGGCTGGCCACATTACCCCTATAAATAGCTCCACATGAGTTTATCTTGCTTCTTTTAACACCTACAAGAAACCTTAATCTAGTTCTTCCCCAATTTCTCCCATTTAATCCAAATTAATCCCAAATTAAGTCAAATCATTTGCATCATCATCCCCAACAGTAGTGGAGGCTAGCGGAGGCTTGCTAGCAAGGTTTGAGGACCATTGAACTATAGCAAATTGGTAGAGGAGCTCATTCCTAGGGTTTTTACATTGAAATTGAACTCTCAATAGGTAAACCTCTCTAAAGACTCTAAAATCATGATTTCTCTTCATAGATGCATACATCTAGGTGCCATACCCCTGTAGACCAAGTTTGGTAGAATCTCATGTCTATTTGGTATGCGTATCGGACACGTATCAGTATTTTTAAATAGGTGTTTGATGAAATGCCCAAATGAACTATTTGTTTGTAATTTTTGAAACTATTTACAAGTTTTGATAGCCCTATATGTGAGAAACACAAAACCCTAACTCTGAGCTGGATTTTGTGTCGTGTTCGTGTCTAAAATGGATACGAACCGACTGTACGAGGCCACGCTGAGTGTCCTGCTGCCACGCTGTTCGTGTGCGCTGCACAGGCCACATCGCAGTGTGCCACTTGGTGGTGTCACGACCCGCACCCTGTGTAGGGGCACGAAAAGTGGGTACGTCCAGCCTACGTCACAGTGTCGGCGGTAGAACGCTGTCCTAGGTTACTATCTAATCAATAACTCACGCAATTATATAATGTACTTGTCAAATCTCAACTCCGAACGGTGGACAAGTATAGATATAATGAATCTCAATCACAGTCTAAGAACGATAAGATATTACAGAAGTTTATAACTAAAGGCTAAACAATAACAATTTATAAACTACTAAATAATAATATCTCAAACAAACTCAAATACAAACTCGTATCTCAAGTTATTACACTTCAAGTTCTAAAACATGAAAACTAAACCAAGTCTACTAGCTAGTCTCCCGATCACTCCTGAGTGTCGGGGCCATAGGTAGCTAAGCCATCTCCTGCTCCAAGGCAAGTAGGACAAATGTCCTCAGGGCAATCATCTGTAATATTTTCAACAGGTCCAGTCAGGACAGGAACGAGTACAATTCATCAAGAAATCCCAAGTAAATGACAGAGAACTATAAAGCAGTTATAGACAGTTTTATTGATGAACATTGTAGTTTGTATACAGGTGATGGTATAGAGACAGATAAAGTACAAGGAAAGTAAGTAACTAAACAAGAGAAGAATCATGGCAATAAGAACAGTAAAGCAGAAGCTAGCTGAACCAGGGTAACATGATGTAAGTCCAGACAGTAAATGTAGACAAGTGTAACTCCAATGTAAGTCCAGTACAAGACGAATATAATACAAGATGAGTCCAGTACGAGACGATTCCATTCATAGTGATCAAGGATTCCAGGGTGAGTCCAGCCTATACTCTAACAGTGTGTTTTAAAATATCGAGATCGACATGTAAACGACTGTAGGTAATACGGCACATCGCACACTCGAAAAGTATGGGATGGCTATCATTCCAGTATAATTCCAAGGGAGTAGTTCCAATATTTGGGTAATGTTCACATGTCTACTCTAATATTTCCCCGTCCACAAGTACAAGTGAATCCAGAAAATGATACGAGAAATCGAGATAAGTCCAGCCAATCATAATGATACCAGCAAGAGATTCCAGAGTGATTCAAGTAGGTGGTTCCAGTAGTGATTCCAGAAGGTGATGTCGTAGTGGTTCCAGAAGGTGATACCAGTAGTGGTTCCAGAAGGTGATGCCAGTAGTGATTCCAAAAATAGAGGCCAAACAAAATGGTATGTGTGTCGCATATATGAATCCAAAAATATCCATACGTATTGTAAAAATCACATAAAACTAACTAGAACTGAAGTACTGTAATTGACAAGTAAATGAAAGAACTATCAGAGAATGTACTCGCCTGCTACTCTGAGAAGAGTAATGTAATATCAAATGTCTGCACCGGAGTCACAATGTCCTAAATAGAGCAGTATGGGTTATAATGTGTTTAAAATAAGATAAATGGAGTTTACGATGCAATTTACATGATTTTTAGGTTAATCTAGGTCAATTGGTCACATTTAGACTCAATGTTGACTTTTGGTCAACTCTAGTCAATCCTGAACTATTGGGTCAAACCTTGGTCAATTCTAGGGTGGTTAACTGTCAAGTCAACTCTAAGTAAAAACTCAGATCCACACCATAGACTTACATATCCTAGGATACCATATTTATCTATATTATATTACCTATCAATGTATACATATCCAATGTGTATAGCCCTGGACATACACAAGCCTATCAAACAAAACCACACACCTATACCTATCTATCACATATATCCATCAACTATATATTCATGAATATATATACATAGGAATCATATATGTGTATGTCTACATATATATAGGTATCATAAGTAATGTGAGCTCTCAAACCTACACACACACATAGCCTCATGACACAATCACTACTCCATCTCACCAACCAACTCTCATGTAGCCCTCTTGCTACAATGCTAACTAATACTAACAGTCTAATACCAAGACTGCCTCTAGCCTATGCCTATAACCTATCATATACACCAACTAGAGACTAACAAAATACTAACTAACTCTCTCTGTCTCAAAGACACACTATAAACCTCATAACCTAAATCAATGTATAACTATAACCCTGAAAAATTAACATAATCCAAGTAGCAATATCAGGGTTGAATCTCAAATACCAAACTGGAACACAGAGATCAGTGTATTCTCAGTTCTGTCATAGGCAATTTCAGGTTCAACTGCTTACAACCTAATCCTAACATGAACTAAAATCCTAACTTACTAATATCCAAATTTCCTTAAACCCCAACACCTCAGTTTAACAGTTTCGAACCCAGACATCTAAAACCCAAGTGAGTGTCAAAACTGGAAATGAATTCAGTTCAATATGAGCATTGCATTCGAAAACCTAACTAAATATCAAATTCAAACTATAATATATATATATATATATATATATATATAAATAAAATATATATATATATATATATATATATATATGAAACAGTTAAAATGATACATAAATCTCTGAAAACTTATTCAAATCCAATTCCAGTTAACCCTATTTTACCCAAATTGAACTCAAGGAGTTAAATTCCTTATTTCGAATTCAATATCAGGTTATGTAAGTATCAGTAATCGAAACCCATTCAACCCTATATTCTCATGTATCAGTTAGATTCAAGAACCCAAATTCCAACCTAAACTCAAGTTTGAAATCCTGAACCATCTCAGGTTTTACAGCAACTGTACAGTTCAATAACTGGGATGAACTGATACATAGTTTTACTTCATTTCGCAAAACCAATCCTTTAACCACAACTCGAAATTTATTAGGAATATATAGTGTACAGAGTTATGAACATACCAGGCATGTCTACGTGTCCGTTCATGTCCAGAAATCAGGACACGAAGGTGTCCAAATGTGCAAAATTCAGTGTATCAGAAAAGGGCAGTAAAGGCTGCCTCGTACAGTGGTGTCGAGCAACCTAGGAGCTCGTGTGTCGACCCTAGAGCCTCGTGCTCGTGTCCAACCCTAGGGTAGGTATAGGGCTAGGAATACAAGTGCCTGTATCGAGTCTGGGTTGTGTCATGTCCGGGTTTGAGTCGTGTATCAGTGGGTTTTTCTGCGTGTGTGCATGTCTGTACAAAGTCGGTGCGAGCTCGATAACTTCTAGAATACAAAACCAAACCGACCCAAACTTTGTGTGTGTCATGTCAGACATTAGACCCATGTGTCCACCAAGTTTCGTCCGTTCTACTGTCGTGTCGTGTCCTACAGGGGGCCCGAGTGTCAGGGGAGAGCACGGCATAGTGCGGTGCCTCGTGCACGCGTGTCACAGACTCGTGTGCGTGACACACGACACATGACACATCGTGATCATTTCTAGGGGTAGTAGAAGACTAGGGCTAGGGGTCTAGGTGCCTGTACGAAGTCTAAGACATGTCGTGTCCATGTTTTAAAGCCGTGTCAGTGAGTGAAAAATCAGTACACTATGCAGTATCAAACCAGTACAGCTCATTTTTTGTGTCCGACACGACTCAAAAAGTTGTGAAACTTTAGGGGGGTCCTGACAGTGTCTTCCCCCACCTTCGTTCCAATTTGTACGTGTCCAAGTGTGTGTACAGTGAGAAAACAGTGGGTGGTAGCAGGGCATGGGTACGGGGCATCGTGGTGAGGTTCGTGTCCAAATTTGGACACGAAAACAAATCCAAATCATGCTCAGTCACATACATACATAATCTACATATAATAAGTTTTCCAAATATGTAATTTGTTTTGAAAACCAAGAACGAAAAGTTCTAAGAAGCATTTCGTCGAACACCCCATTAAATACACCGATACGTGTCCGATACGGATACGAAATGGACACGAGATCCTACCAAACTTGGGCTACACCTAGGGGAACCCTAAATGAATGCATCTATATAAAGAAATCAGGAATTTAATAGGGTTTGTAGGGTTTTACCTATTGAGTGTTAAAACTCAATGTAAAGAGCCTCGATTCGACGTCTTCCTCGGTTTTTCGCGGTTCAAACGTCCTCCAACCTCGCTAGCAAGCACCCACAAGTATCCTCTACTATTGGTGATGATGATGCAATTGATTTGACTCAAATTGGGCTCAATTTGGATTAATGGGGAGGAGTTTAGGGAAGAACAAAGTAGGGCTTTTCTTGGGTTTGTAAAAGAGGCAATTATTTCTTAAGTGGGATACTTATAGGAGGGAGGGGGCTTGTATGGCTATTGAAACTATTAGGGCTAGGGTCTTAGATGAGTGGTTGAGGTTCCTCCACCAAATTCCAACCCTTCCTATTGGTCCAAGGCTTCTTTTCATAAATATCTCAAAAAGAAAATATCCTTCCTAATAATATCTAGATATTACTAACCTTGGCACTTAGTAGGAATGTTCTAACCTTAATTCTATCCTCATGACTAATCTAGGTTAGGTTAACTTCTAGGTTAAGGCTTAACTAAAAAATTAGCACAATATTTAATTAATCAAAATTATAATTCCACAAAATTGTCAAAATGACCAAAATACCCTTAGACTAAAAATTGGTAATTTGAATTCCTAATCACATGACAAGGCTCCCTTGGTCATGGTTAGTCTCTAGGCTTAGGAAAACTTGGGTTTAACTAGTTAACCATCAAAATCAAAATTAAACATTTTAAATAGTTTTAAATTGATTAAAAATCACCAAAAATCATAATATGAATTAAATATCATTATTAAATGATTATAATTATAAAATTTCAAAATTACCCTTATTTGGAAAACTGGGTGTTACAAGTCTATACCCCTTAGAAGAATTTCGTCCTCGAAATTAAGATAATCGTACTCCTGCTAGGTCAAACCCCCAAATCAAACAAGGTCAAAATAATATGCAAAACTCTGTCCAACTGGTCGTGATTCCACAGTCTCGAACAGGATAACTATGCTATCTAGCATATCACAACATATCCTGGCAGGTACTAATAGAAATCACACATGAAGATGAAAAGAAGGAAATGAAAGATAGACCTGCTAACCCGTCACCCATAGCGTCGGTCTACTCGACTGTCAGCACAAAAGCCCTGACCCTCTGGGGTATATCCCTCTGATGGTACGGGGCACGATGCTGCGCTATAGGTGGCCTAGCTCCCTCTATCTAATCCATGATACTCAAGTAACATCCATACTGATATTCCATTCCATCATACTAAGGCACCATCTATATGGTATCTATTCTAAAATCTGATAATCATACCCATCTATCCAGAACCATGTAACCAGAATCCTCGTTATGCCAGTAAGTACTACATCGATAATCCATAGAGTCCGCGACTAAGGTATATACCTCTAGAAACATGGTATTTAAAATTTTCGCATTGCCGCTAGCTTGGCTGCAAAAACCTTAAATTCTACACCCGAGAAATACATCCAAAATTAGACTCTATCTTATCGCCAAACCAGCTAATATGGCTGTTAAAGACTCTCGATTCTATGACTGAGGCAACCTAGCCCATAATGTTATCTTGGTAGAAAATCAAGTCAATAATGAATACCAAGAATCAAATTCAACGATGAATAAGGAAGTAGACGGAAACTGTCGGAATTGAATTTCGAGATAGTTTATAATGAGATTCTCAAGGGTCATCCCAGGAATCTTCTCAAGTAGTCCTAACTGTGATTGAGTACTCTCTCAACTAAAGCCTATTCCTTAGTTCCTATTACAGGATGTAGTGATACTCTAGTTCGAATACCACTACATAAACTCGACCTGCATGGGCCACCACTAAAAACGTGTCACGACCCGCACCTTGTGTAGGGGTACGAGAAGTGGGTACGTCCATCCTACACCACAGTGTCGGTGGTAGAACACTGTCCTAGGTTACTATCTAATCAGCAACTCACGGAATTATATAATGTACTTGTCAAATCTCAACTCCGAACGGAGGACAAGTATAGATATAATGAATCTCAATCACAGTCTAAGAACGATAAGATATCACAGAAGTTTATAACTAAAGACTAAACAACAATAATTTATAAACTACTAAATAATAATATCTCAAACAAACTCAAATACAAACTCGTATCTCAAGTTGTTACACTTCAAGTTCTAAAACATGAAAACTAAACCAAGTCTACTAGCTAGTCTCCCGATCACTCCTGAGTGTCGGGGCCATAGGTAGCTAAGCCATCTCCTGCTCCAAGGCAAGTAAGGAAAATGTTGTCAGGGCAATCATCTGTAATATTTTCAACAGGTCCAGTCAGGACAGGAACGAGTACGATTCATCAAGAAATCCCAAGTAAATGACAGAGAACTATAAAGCAGTTATAGACAGTTTTATTGATGAACATGGTAGTTTGTATACAGGTGATGGTATAGAGACAGATAAAGTACAAGGAAAGTAAGTAACTAAACAAGAGAAGAATCATGGCAATAAGAACTGTAAAGTAGAAGCTAGCTGAACCTGGGTAACATGATGTAAGTCCAGACAGTAAATGTAGACAAGTGTAACTCCAATGTAAGTCCAGTACAAGACGAATATAATACAAGATGAATCCAGTACGAGACGATTACAGTCATAGTGATCATGGATTCCAGGTGAGTCCAGCCTATACTCTAACAGTGTGTTTTAAAATATCGAGATCGACATGTAAACGGCTGTAGGTAATATGACACATCGCACATTCGCAAAGTGTGGGATGGCTATCATTCCAGTATAATTCCAAGGGAGTGGTTCCAGTATTTGGGTAATGTTCACATGTCTACTCTAATATTTCCCCGTCCACAAGTACAAGTGAATCCAAAAAACGACACGAGAAATCGAGATAAGTCCAGCCAATCATAATGATACCAGCAAGAGATTCCAGAGTGATTCAAGTAGGTGGTTCCAGTAGTGATTCCAGAAGGTGATGCCAGTAGTCGTTCCAGAAGGTGATGCCAGTAGTGGTTCCAAAAGGTGATGCCAGTAGTAATTCCAGAAATAGAGGCCAGACAAAATGGTATGTGTGTCGCATACATGAATCCAGAAGTATCCATACGTGTTGTAAGAATCACATAAAACTAACTAGAACTGAAGTACAGTAATTGACAAGTAAATGAAAGAACTATCAGAGAATGTACTCGCTTGCTACTTTGAGAAGAGTAATATAATATCAGATGTCTGCACCGGAGTCACAATGTCCTAAATAGAGCAGTATGGGTTATAATGTGTTTAAAATAAGATAAATGGAGTTTACGATGCAATTTACATGATTTCTAGGTTAATCCAGGTCAATTGGTCACATTTAGACTCAATATTGACTTTTGGTCAACCCTAGTCAATCCTGAACTATTGGGTCAAACCTTGGTCAATTCTAGGGTGGTTAACTGTCAAGTCAACTCTAAGTAAAGACAACTCAGATCCACACCATAGACTTACATATCCTAGGATACCATATTTATCTATATTATATTACCTATCAATACCCAATGTGTATAGCCCTGGACATACACAAGCCTATCAAACAAAACCACACACCTATACCTATCTATCACATATATCCATCAACTACATATTCATGAGTATATATACATAGGAATCATATATGTGTATGTCTACATATATATAGGTATCATAAGTAATGTGAGCTCTCAAACCTACACACACACATAGCCTCATGACACAATCACTACTCCATCTCACCAACCAACTCTCATGTAGCCCTCTTGCTACAATGCTAACTAATACTAACAGTCTAATACCAAGACTGCCTCTAGCCTATGCCTATAACCTATCCTATACACCAACTAGAGACTAACAAAATACTAACTAACTCTCTCTATCTCAAAGACACACTATAAACCTCATAACCTAAATCAATATATAACTATAACCCTGAAAAATTAACATAATCCAAGTAGAAATATCAGGGTTGAATCTCAAATACCAAACTGGAACACAGAGATCAGTGTATTCTCAGTTCTGTCATAGGCAATTTCAGGTTTAACTGCTTACAACCTAATCCTAACATGAACTAAAATCCTAACTTACTAATATCCTAATTTCCTTAAACCCCAACACCTCAGTTTAACAGTTTCGAACCCAGACATCTAAAACACAAGTGAGTGTCAAAACTGGAAATGAATTCAGTTCAATATGAGCATTGCATTCGAAAACCAAACTCAATATCAAATTCAAACTGTAATATATATATATATATATATATAAATAAAATATATATATATGAAACAGTTAAAATGATACATAAATCTCTGAAAACTTATTCAAATCCAATTCTAGTTAACCCCATTTTACCCAAACTGAACTCAAGGAGTTAAATTCCTGTTTTCGAATTCAATATCAGGTTATGTAAGTATCAGTAATCGAAACCCATTCAACCCTATATTCTCATGTATCAGTTAGATTCAAGAACCCAAATTCCAACCTAAACTCAGGTTTGAAATCCTGAACCATCTCAGGTTTTACAGCAACTGTACAGTTCAATAACTGGGATAAACTGATACATAGTTTTACTCTATTTCGCAAAACCAATCCTTTAACCACAACTTGAAATTTATTAGGAATATATAGTATACAGAGTTATGAACATACCAGGCATGTCTACGTGTCTGTTCGTGTCCAGAAATCAGGACACAAAGGTGTCCAAATATGCAAAATTTAGTATATCAGGAAAAGGCAGTGAAGGCTGCCTCGTACAGTGGTGTCGAGCAACCTAGGGGCTCGTGTGTCGACCCTAGAGCCTCGTGCTCGTGTCCAACCCTAGGGTAGGTATAGGGCTAGGGATACAAGTGCCTGTATCGAGTCTGGGTCGTGCCGTGTGTCACCCTCATTTTCCGTATTTTTCGTATTTCGTATTTATACTCGTATCTGGATTTTGGCATATATTTTTATTTTTCTCAACTTATGGAATTTCGATATTTCTCGTATTTTGGGTTTTATCATGGCTCGGTTTTAATTGGATTAGTTTGGTTTGGGTTGGTTTATTATGCATTGGAACACCTTAGCCTAAGCTCCAACCTCAACACACCACATCTCATCCTCTTTAAAACCCTACCAACCTTTTCTCTCTCCTCATAAACCTCCATTAATTTTCTTCTTCTCCTTCCTCTACACAACACTCTTCTCCTTCCTCTACACCCACCCATAGGCAAGTGCACCTTGCCACCACATGAGAACCCTCTTTTATTTGTCCATTTGCTAGATTAGGACATGGTGATCAACATTAGAACTTAGCATTTTGTTATTTGGAGCCTCCATTGTTCTAGATCTAAGTTTTCCCTATTTTCGATTTTGTACGGTTTTGATCTATTTAAGTTGGATTTTTATGGGTTTTGATGTTTCCATGTGGAAGAGAGTTCAATTCCACCCTGGTTAGAACTTTGGAAATCTGGATTTGGAGCTCGGATGGCCAAGTTCTGATGCCTTGAAGTTTTGGAGCCATGGGAGCTTCTTTTCAGCCACGGAGAAGAAGATCCTTTCCCCTGCGTGCGTGTTTTTACGCGTACGCAGCTCTCCTGTGTGCGTGTTTTTACGCGTACGTAGCTTTCCAGCGTGCGTGACTTTTCGCGTACGCAGCTCTCCTGTGTGCGTGACTTTTCTCGTACGCAGCTCTCCTGAGTGCGTGACTTTTCTCGTACGCAGCTCTCCTGCATGCGTGACTTTTCTCGTACGTAGCTCTTCTGCGTGCGTGACTTTTCGCGTACGCAGCTCTCCTGCGTGCATGACTTTTCTCGTACGCAGCTCTCCTGCGTGCGTGTCTTTTCTCGTACGCAGCTCTCCTGCGTGCGTGACTTTTCGCGTATGCAGCTCTCCTGCGTGCGTGACTTTTCTCGTACGCAGCTCTCCTGCGTGCGTGACTTTCCTCGTACGTAGCTCTCCTGCGTGCGTGCTTTTGTGCGTACGCTGTGTGTGTCCTTGTGCGTACGCTGCACCCTGAACCCCTTGCTTAACCCATTGTCATGAACTTGATTTTTACTTAATATGTTTGGAATGACTATTGTACATGGCATGGCATGACATGGAACTATCATAACACGACAATGACCCGTAGTGGTGCACTCCTGACATGACCAACCTGACATGATAGTAGCCCGTCGTTGCGCACTCCTGACAAGTACCATGACATGATTTATCTTGATAACTTAACGCTGTTACGACGGCTAACTTAACTTGACCTGCCTTGACACCGTGGGTTATTCTTTCTTGCTTGCTTGTTAAATTCACTTGTCCTGTCTTGCATCATGTCTAGGATAGGACTCCTGAGTACCACGGTCAGGAGTACCTACTAAAATGGATTAAGGTTAATAACTAGAATAACACAGTAGTCATAAAGAGATGACACAGCTATAGGCAATCCCGTTACCTGGGCGCTCTTGGGATCTGTAGCCTGCCGTCGAGTAGGGCACATTTCCAGCACACCGTCGCATGTTGCACCCTCTAAGTCACCTAAGGGTATATTTGTCTCCCAAGCGATGTATCCACCTGAATTCAACCTCTAATTTTCGACCTGGGTAACCTGGATGGTCTGCAGGGCTTGTGGCTGTGGAACAATCTCACTGCATCTTGTTAGTAATTAGGCCTGTGATAACCTTAGTTAATTAAAGTAGTAAGCCGTAGTATCTGCTTGGCCATGATTGATTGAATGAGGTATAACTAGTCTAACCATGTCTTGATCCAGTACAAGATTGCTCCCTGTCTTGATTTCTTACTTTATTATCTTGCCGATAAATAGTGGGAAACCAAGTTCTGTTCAGATGAAGGGTTACAACCCCGGTCCTTGTTTGGTTTACGGGTTGTAACCTGGCTATCGGAATAGCTCCATGGTTATCTCGTCGTATATCATCCTGCCATGTTTTCGTACATTCTAGTTTTAATATTAGATTTTCTTGTGCTGATTGCTGGCTTTTGTTCTTATTTCGTGGCCCCCTTGTGGCACTTGCTCTTTCTGGGGTTGACCCAGCTGGTTTTGTGTGGCCAGATTTTGGAGCAGCTCCCGAGGATCTACCAAGCTTCCAGCCCAATGGTGGCGACTAGAAGGAACCCGGGCTACGAGTGGGTTTTCTATTTTGTTTCGCTCGCTCTATTGTAAAATTATTCTTTTGAGGCGTTTAGCCGACGATCACCTGTTAGCTCGATGCACTTTACTTACTGTCTGCCTACGGGCTGTAAACATGATTAACAAATCCTAGGGTTGATCATGTATGACTTAACTCTTGCTAGTCCTAACATTTTGTAATGACTAGCTTCATGATCAGCTGAATATGTGATATTTGGGATGCCTTATTATTGTATATTTAATGAGCATACATCTTGCGACCTGACTTACTTGCTTGTGATTGAGACATTAGGCTTGTTCATGACCATAAGGGACTGTTGGCTTGTAGTAAACCCTCATATTTCTAGACAGCCTGACCGTATATCGAGGTGGTTTCCATTTCAATATACGTAGCTGGCTATGTCTGCCCCCGCTCTCCAGTATTCTGGTTCTGGGGCGTGACACCGTGTCCAAGTTTGAGTCGCATATTAGTAGGTTTTTCTGCGTGTGTGCGTGTCTGTACATAGTCGGTGCGAGCTCGATAACTTGTAGAATACAAAACCAAATTGACCCAAACTTTGTGTTTCGTGTCAGACATTAGACCCATGTGTCCACCAAGTTTCATCCGTTCTAGTGTCGTGTCGTATCCTACAGGGGACCCGAGTATCAGGGGAGAGCACGGCACAGTGCGGTGCCTCGTGCACGCGTGTCACAGACTCGTGCGCATGACACACGACACGTGACACGTCGTGATCGTGTCTAGGGGTAGAGGGGGACTATGGCTAGGGGTCTAGGTGTCTACACGAAGTCCAAGACGTGTCGTGTCCATGTTTTAAAGCCGTGTCAGTGAGTGAAAAATCAGTGCACTGTGCTGTGTCAAACAAGTGCAGCTCATGTTTCGTGTCCGACATGACTCAAAAAGTTGTGAAACTTTAGGGGGGTCCTGACAGTGTCCTCCCCCATCCTCGTGCCAATTTGCACGTGTCCAAGTGGTGTGTATAGTGAGAAAACAGTAGGTGGTAGCAGGGCATGGGTACCGGGCATCGTGGTGAGGTTCGTGTCCAAATTTGGACACGAAAACCAACCCAAATCATGCTCAGTCACATACATAATTTACATATAATAAGCTTTCCAAATATGTAATTTGTTTTGAAAACCAAGAACGAAAAGTTCTAAGAAGCATTTCGTCGAACACCCAATTAAATACACCGATACGTGTCCGATACGGACACAAAATGGACACGAGATCCTACCAAACTTGGGCTACACCTAGAAGAACCCTAAATGAATGCATCTATGTAAAGAAATCAGGAATTTAATAGGGTTTGTAGGGTTTTACCTATTGAGTGTTAAAACTCAATGTAAAGAGCCTCGATTCGACGTCTTCCTCGGTTTTCCACGGTTCAAACGTCCTCCAACCTCGCTAGCAAGCACCCACAAGTATCCTCTACTATTGGGGATGATGATGCAATTGATTTGACTCAATTTGGGCTCAATTTGGATTAATGGGGAGGAGTTTAGGGAAGAACAAAGTAGGGCTTTTCTAGGGTTTGTAAAAGAGGCAATTATTTCTTAAGTGGGATACTTATAGGAGGGAGGGGGCTTGTATGGCTGTTGAAACTATTAGGGCTAGGGTCTTAGATGAGTGGTTGAGGTTCCTCTACCAAATTCCAAGACTTCCTATTGGTCCAAGGCTTCTTTTCACAAATATCTCAAAAAGAAAATATCCTTCCTAATAATATCTGGATATTACTAACCTTGGCACTTAGTAGGAATGTTCTAACCTTAATTCTATCCTCATGACTAATCTAGTTTAGGTTAACTTCTAGGTTAAGGCTTAAATAATAGATTAGCACGATATTTAATTAATCAAAATTACAATTCCACAAAATTGTCAAAATGACCAAAATACTCTTAGGCTAAAAATTGGTAATTTGAATTCCTAATCACATGACTAGGCTCCATCGGTCATGGTTAGTCTTTAGGCTTAGCAAAACTAGGGTTTAACTAGTTAGCCATCAAAATCGAAATTCAACATTTTAAATAGTTTTAAATTGATTAAAAATCACCAAAAATCGCAATATGATTTAAATATCATTATTAAATGATTATAATTATAAAATTTCAAAATTACCCTCATTTGGAAAACTGGGTGTTACAGGTGGACACCTTCGGGCAGTGACTAACAGGTCATCCCTCGAGTCTCAGAGCTTCTCGTGTCATGTCGAATACGGTATTGGCACGGGTTATGTACTGTGCCAGTGTTGTGCTTTTTGGCCTACTGATACATGTTTCGTATCAGCAGAGGACACATTGTGGACACATTAATGTCGAATTGGTAGCCCTACATGTGTGCTACGTTTGTTTGTGGACACGTGGACTCTTGTGTCTTGTGGCGTGTCCATGAAGCATCGAACCCACCGTACGAGAATACTGAGTTCATTTCCACTGATGCTATGTTTTAATTGAAATTCGACTCTTGTGTCCAGCAATATGGACACGAGACAATCCCTACTGACACATATCATATGCCACAATGCCTATACACATTTAATTTGATGAATAATTAGGTTTTCAAAATCAATTTTGGGTTTGCAATGTCGAGTTTCATAAACTCTGATACTGTGAATAGTTGGCACTATTTCTTGAGTTTTTTGAATATTTATATGAAGTTTGAATGTAGAATATAAACTGTAATGGCATGAATTAAACTGGGATTGTATGTGGGATTGGGTTTATACATCTTCTTTCAATATCGAGTTTATTTTGTATCAATCCATGTTCAACTGTTATGTTTAACCTGTAAACTGAGAACTAATATATGTTAACCTATTCGAATGAAACTGAGTTTAGGTTTTGGTAATGTAAACCTGAGATTGTTTAGAAACCTGAGAACTGAGAACTTAGTTTGACATATGAGATTGAATGCGTGTATGATACCTGTGAATGAATACAGTGTAGAAAGCTGAAAACTCAATAGATTAACCTGAAATTAGTTTGTGAAAACTGAGTTTAATATAGAGAATAAAATTGGGTTTCAACTGAAAATGTAAACCGAGGATTTTATAATTATGTAAACTGTTAACATATGAAAAGCTGAGTTATATGAGAATGATATGCATGTATTATAAAATCTTTGTTTCAGTCCTTCCATTTTCCCTCTTTCTAATAATGAATGCAATACATGTATAGGTACATATATGATATCTAATTGTATGCATTATAAATATGTATAATGCATGTAGGTAATGTATATGCATGATAGGTATACATATTGTAATGTATAATGCATGTAATAAAATATGTGAAATGTATTCTTGTACTAAAATATATGAATGTATACATGTAATGTTATAAATGGATGAAATACAAGCATATGGGTAATGCAAGGTATTGTAATGAAACATGTATGAAAGTATCCATGTGTAAGTAGGTAATGTACATACATGATATGTTTTAGCTATGTGCTATAGGTTAGCATGTGATTAGGCCGTGTTAGGTAACCTTGGTATACTAGTATACTTGTTATACATAGGCTTTGGTTTTGGTTAGGCCTAGAATTGTATAACCTAGATATAGGTTAGCTTGACTTGTTTAGACCTAGAATGGACTAAGTTAGACTAGTTGACCATGGTTGACCAAACCCTAACTAGGGTTGACCTAGTTTGACTTTTAGAGTTGACCAGAGTTGACCAAGATTTGACTTTGGTCCAGAGTGACCTAGAAACATGTAGATGCATTGTACTTTTCAAATTATAATCCCTTTGTATACATCATGACTTGTGTTGGTCTAAATAGGAGTCAGATACCTCGCTTCAGATTTTATATTCTCACGGACATTCGGATTTCAAGCGAGTACATTCTCTGATTGTTTCATACTTGCTAGGACTTATATTCATGCTCAAGATTACTTTACTTGATGCTGACACTTGTTATCACAGATTAGTACTATATGGATCTTTCATGCGATGTTATCCCCTCATAGTATACATCGGGTATTTCGTGTTCGTGTACTTTATCATGTGCATCGTGTACTCCTTGTGTTCGTGTTATTCGTGTACAAATCGTGTGAAATCATGTACTCTCATGTGCTCACATGATATTCGTGTACAATAACATAACTTGACTGGATCCTTGTGTATTGATTGGGGACGGGGGAGTAGAAGTGGTTATGTGATCATTCTTGTAGTTTACTCGTGTATAACCTCAGTAGATTACTAGTGTATAACATCGTGCCGTTTATATAACAATCTTGTGCTCTGAATCACTAGTTACTTACAGTTCTTACCTATCATGTATATATTTCCAGTTTATAAATATCTCTCTTGTTTTCATGTACATCTTCATACAGTTCATGTATCTTACTCTTTTGCAAGCTTTATATTTCCTGCCATGATATGAACTATGTGAGATGTATTGTGCTTGTTCCTGTCCTGACTGGACCTGTTAAAATATTACTGAGGACGATGAGGACTTCTGTACCACTTACTACAGAGCCCACATGGATACCTGTGAGCTGATTCCACATGAGGACCCTGCAGCAGTTGACGACACCATCCCTTTAATCTAGGTTAGTTAGCTAGACAATTATCTAATTTCTTGTTGTCTTTTCTTATTTTGACATTCTGAGATGTATTATGTTTTGAGATGTTGTTGTTGTGTAGTATAGACACTTAGAATTATTTCCTTCTGTTTGTATGTTCTCTATTTGAGATTTCATATCTATCATATCGTGCTATTTCTACCTTAGATTGAGATGTACCTTCTATATTGTCCTCCATTCGGAGAGTATATCTTGTGCAGTTACATTTATAGTGTGTTAGATTTTGTGACCTAGGACAGTGTTCTACTGCCGATACTGCGGCATAGGCTGAACGTACCCACTTCTCGTGCCCCTACACTGGGTGCGGGTCATGACACGTTTTTATGGTGGCCCATGTAGGTCTAGTATAGTTTTTGTAGTGGTATTCGAACTAGAGTATCACTACAACCTGCAGTAGGATATAGGATATAGTTTTGAGGCACTCAATAACATTTAGAAAAACTCTTATCTAAATTCCTGCTATTTAAACTCTTGCCGATAATTGCTTTCCTTTGAAATAACTGTCCACCTTTGATTTTGTTGCTTCTTTCTCAGTATTGATTCTTTATTTGATCTGTCTCCAGGATGGTGATTGAGACACGATCGCAGTGCCCCATTATGGGAGGTACGTCAGAGAGGTCTGCCACTTCTCGTCCAGTTTAGCCAGGACCTGAGACGGCAGCTCCCCTAGTACCGACTCATGTTGGAGCCTCTGTAACTTTCGAGGGAGCACCTCCACCTGTTCGGAGGCTGACCCTAGTTATTCTTGAGGTGCTTCAGCCGTAGCAACAGCCACCTGCAGGATTGGTTGACGCTGTGCACCTCTTTTCCTTCGTAGAGCGAATCTTGGAGTCGCGTCAGCAGCAGCAACGCCAGACTACTAACTTCCGTCAGGATATAGACGATGCCCACCAGCTGGTCAGGACGACAGTGGAGATGGTGGCTGCCCAGCCACATGGAGGCCAGATCCAGCAGTATTAGCAGCGGACGCCAGACATCCAAGATTTCTAGAAGATACGTCCTAGGGACTTTCGAGGCACAGAGGGGATCTTATATGCCGATGATTGGATCGAGCATATCGAGGAGATATTTCGGCTGGCGAAAATACCAACCTGACTTCAGATCGAGGCGGCAGGCAGCCAGATACAGGATTTAGCCCGTACTTCATATCAAACGGACCCTAGAGTGGTTACCGAGGGACAGACTTAGGCAGCCTTCAAGAAGTTGTTCAAGGAGCAGTTCTTCATAGACGTAGTACTGGGGGTCATAGAGCAGCAATTTGAGAGTCTGGTTCAGGGGAACCAGACAGTCGAGGAATATGCTGGAGAGTTATGCCGGTGAGCTAATTTATTGAGGATCTGAGAGAGACAACGAAGGTGAGAAAGTTCCGTAGAGGTTTGATCAGGGAGGTCCGGTCCTTGACTAAGAGTGACCGGGATGCTACTTTCGCGAAGATCCTAGCAGGAGCTATGGCAACAGAGAATGACCTAGGGTTGAAACTGAAGAGAGGTCGAGACTTTCACGGAGCCAGTAGCAGCGGAGGTTCGGCCAAGAGGCCCCACTTCCAGCAGCAGCACCAGCAGAGGCAGTTCCAGCAGCAGCCTCAGGGTCAGGGCCGAGCACCTTTTCAGTAGGTGCAGCAGCAGAATGCCTTCAGGCAGCAGTAGACCACCAATTGTCCTTTCTGCAAGAAGCTGGGACACGAGTGGAATGACTGTAGGAAGAGGCTGGGGAGGTGCCTGATGTGTGGTTCGTCGGACCAGCAGATGAGAGACTGTTCCATTGTGGTGATTCGTCCGGTACCAGGAGGAGCCAAGGCTCCAGTAGGCCAGCAGAAGGGACCAGCCCTGCAGACGCAGCAGCAGAGGTTTGTTCAGCACCAGCAGTAGGCCAGGAGAGGCCAGCAGGGGCGAGCATTCGCTATGGCAGCGAAGGATACAGAGGCTATTGGAGAGCTGTTGCAGGTTCTGTTCTTCTAGACTCCTTTCCCGCTTTTTCATTGTTTGATTCTGGGGTGTCCCATAGCTTTGTGTCAGTATCTTTTGCTATTAGACACCATCTTGCTTCTGAATCGTTGCCTAGGACTTGGAAGATCATGACTGGCGTCATCCTTGTCAGTGAAATTTACAAGAATCGGAGAGTAGTTTTGGGAGGCCCAGGACTGGATGTGAGTCTGCTCGTAAGGCCACAACCGAACTACGATATAGTACTCGAGATGGATTGGTTGAGCAGGCACTATGCCAGTATAGATTGTCGCGGTATCAGAGTTCTTTTCTGCCCGCCAGGAGAGCCAGAGTTCGAGTTTGCCAAACGGAAGGCGGAGCAGAGCAGCGGAGTCTTCTACGGAGTTTTAGTTGAGGAGCAGATAGTGCCACATCTATTGATAGCAGAGTTCATGGATGTCTTTTCGGAGGACTTTCCAGGACTACCACCGGATAGAGACGTTGAGTTCTCTATAGACTTAGTGCCCGGTGCAGAGCCGATATATCAGCACGTCTATAGGATGAACAACAGCGAGTTGGTAGAGTTGAAGAAATAGGTGGATGAGTTACAGGAGAAGGGCTTCATTCGATCTAGTTCTTCACCATAGGGTGCACCGGTGCTTTTTGTACCGAAGAAGGATGGGACGGTACGAATGTGTATCAACTACAGGGCACTCAACAACCTTACGATCAAGAACAGGTATGCACTGCAAGGATCGATGATCTCTTTGATCAGTTGAGCGGAGCTATGGTATTCTTGAAGGTCGATCTAAGGTTAGGCTTCCATCAGGTGAAGGTAAAGAGGAAGGATATCCCAAAGATGGCATTCAGGACGCAGTATGGCCAGTTCGAGTTTATGGTGATGCCGTTTGGGTTGACGAACGTCCCGATGGTATTCATGAACCTGATGAACAAGGTGTTCCAACAGTACTTGGACAAGCTCATGGTGGTTTTCGTCGATGATATCTTGGTGAACTCAAAGACCGCAGAGGAGCATGAGGAGCATTTGAGAGTGGTTCCGTAGACTCTCAGGAAGGACGAGCTTTATGGCCAGCTCTTAAAGTGTGAGTTCTTACTGGATCGAATTGACTTCCTGGGTCATGTTGTGACTGGAGATGGGATCTCAGTTGACCCAAGAAAGATCACGGCTGTTGAGGCGTGGACAGCACCGAGTTCAGTTGCAGAGATCAGGAGCTTCCTGGGATTGGCAGGCTACTACAGGAGGTTCGTTCAAGATTTCTCCCGGTTTGCAGAGCCGTTGACTAGGCTGACCCATAACAATACAGAGTTTATCTGGTCGGAGGAGTGTCAGGTCACTTTTGATGGGTTGAAGAAGCGATTGACGACAGCTTCGATTCTGATATTGCCATCAAGATCAGGAGAGTTTACTATCTATAGTGACGCCTCAGGGAAAGGTTTGGGTTGTGTCTTACAGCAGCATGAGAAAGTAATTGCCTATGCTTCCAGGCAGTTACGTCCGTATGAGAAGAATTACCTTACCCACGACTTGGAGTTGGCGGCAATTATCTTTGTTCTGAAGTTATGGAAACACTATCTATACGAAGAGCGTATGGAGATCTTCACAGACCACAAGAGCTTGAAGTATGTATTTACACAGAAGGAGCTCAACATGAGGTAGCATAGATGGTTGGAGTTGATGAAGGACTTCGACATTGCACTACAGTATCATCCAGGAAGGCCAACGTGGTTGCCGATTCTTTGAGCAGATATACGACAACCATGTATTTGACGCTAGATCGTCATATGCTACCAGATCTGGAGAGCTTGGGGATCGAGGTGCTAGTGCCAGGAGTGGAGATGCAGATATGGGGTCTGCAGATTCAGTCGGACTTGATAGAGAGAATCAAGTCGACTCAATTCGAAGATGTTGCTCTGTGGTGCATCTGAGAGCAGGCTCGAGCAGGATTGGTGGATAAGGAGTTCACCATTGCAGAGGATGGCGTATTAAGGTACGGTTCCAGACTATGTATGCCTAACAAAGAGCTTCGGGAGCAGGTTATGCTGGAGGCCCACTGATCTCAGTACTCTATGCATCCAGGTGCTAACAGTATGTATAGGGATCTGAGGGAGCATGTATGGTGGTATGGGATGAAGCGGAAGGTAGCACGCTTCGTTGCTAGATGTTTCGTCTGCCAGCAGGTGAGGCAGAGAGGCAGAGGCCAGGAGGTTTGTTACAGCCATTGCCCATTTCAGAGTGGAAGTGGAAGCATATCATGTTGGACTTTGTTTCAGGATTATCGTGTACGCCAGGAGGGAAAGACACAATTTGGGTCATCGTAGATAGGTTGACCAAATCAGCTTACTTTCTGCCATTTAAAGTGGGTTTGTCTACCGAGAAGCTAACAGAGATTTATATGCGACAGATTGTCAGGATTCATGGAGTTTCGGTAAGCATTATCTCGGATCAGAATAGTCGCTTTACTTCCCATTTCTGGGGGAGTCTGCAGACTAGTTTGGGCACTCAGCTCAAGTTTAGTACTGCATACCACCCTCAGACGGACGGACAGTCAGAGAGGACTATTCAAACACTCGAGGATATGTTGCGGACATGTGTCTTAGATTTTGGAGGTTCCTAGGAGGATCACCTGCACTTAGTAGAGTTTGCATACAATAACAGTTTTTAAGCTAGCATCGAGATATCACCGTTCGAGGCACTATACGGGCGTAGATGTCGTACACCCTTATCTTTGGACGACGTTGGAGTGCGTGCTTTATTGGGACCTGAGATGGTTGAGGATGCAGCCGAGAAGGTGAAGCTCATCATAGATCGACTTCGCGTGGCGCAGGACAGACATCGGCATTGGGCAGATAGCCACCGTAGGCTATTGGAGTTTGAGGTGCAGCTTAGAGATAGGGTTAGAAGTAAGATTATTTGTTTTGTAATTTTGATGATTATGTTTGATTATTATAGTTAATTTGAGACCTTGTTTGTGATTAGGTTGGAGATCTGGTTTTTCTGATGATATCTCCGACATGTAGTACCATACGTTTTGGTGGAGGTAGGAAGCTTAGCCCGCACTTCATCGGACCTTTTGTTATCATCAGGAGAGTCGGTGACGTGGCTTACAGGCTAGATTTGCCACCTGTATTAGTGGGGGTCCACAACGTATTTCACGTGTCGCAGTTGAGACGGTATGTGGTCGACCCTAGCCATGTACTCGATCATTCAGAGGTTGAGGTAGGACCTACTCTTAGCTATCCAGAACAACCTGTGGAGATTCTGGATCGACGAGAGAAGGTACTGAGGAACCAGACGATACCCTTGGTTCGCGTCGCTTGGAGGCATCATTCTCCAGGAGAGTCTACCTGGAAGAGGAAGGATAAGATGCGCTAGCGATACCAATATCATTTTGGACCTTGCGGTATGACTTTCTATCCTTCTCATCAGTTTAGTTTCGCCTTTCAATTTCGAGGACGAAATTCTTTTAAGGATGGTAGACTTGTCACTACCACATTTTTGACTTGAGGGTATTTTGGTCATTTTGACTTTTTGGTGAAAATTGAATTTTTATTAATTAAATATGTGCTAATTATTATTTAAGCCTTAACCTAATCTAGATATGACCATGAGACTAGATATTACTTAAGAACCTTCTAAGCTAAGTGCCAAGATTAGAAATATTTAGATATTGTGTTAGTAGGATATTTTGGTTAGGTATTATTAAAGGTAAACCTAGTTTTCATATGAGCCTTAGATTGGACTTGATTTACCTAGAGAGAAGCTTAGCCACTCATCTAACTTTTTGCCTAACCCTAATTCCTATGCTTGACCGGCCACATTACCCCTATAAATAGCTACACTTGAGTTCATCTTGCCTCTTTTAACACCTACAAGAAACCCTAATCTAGTTCTTCCCCAATTTCTCCCATTTAATCCAAATTAATCCCAAATTGAGTCAAATCAATTGCATCATCATCCCCAACAGTAGAGGAGACTAGTGGAGGCTTGCTAGCAAGGTTTGAGGACCATTGAACCATAGCAAATTGGTAGATGAGCTCATTCCTAGGGTTTTTACATTATAATTGAACTCTCAATAGGTAAACCTCTCTAAACACTCTAAAATCATGATTCCTCTTCATAGATGCATACATCTAGGTGTCATACCCCTGTAGACCATGTTTAGTAGGATCTCATGTCCATTTGGTATGCATATCGGACACGTATCGGTGTTTTTAAATAGGTGTTTGATGAAATGCCCAAGTGAACTATTTGTTTGTAATTTATGAAACTATTTAGATGTTTTGATAGCTCTATATGTGAGGAACAGAAAACCCTAACTCTGAGCTGGATTCTGTGTCATGTCTGTATCCAAAATGGACACGAACCGACTGCACGAGGCCACGCTGAGTGTCCTGCTGCCACGTTGTTTGTATGCGCAGCATATGCCACATCGCAGTGTGCCACTTAGTGGACACCTTGGGGTAGTGACTAATAGGTCATCCTTGAGTCTTAGATCTTCTCGTGTCGTGTTGGACATGGTATTGGACGTGCACGGGTTATACACTGTGCCAGTACTGTCCGTTTTGGCCTACTGATACATGTTTTGTATCAGCAGAGGACACATTGTGGACACATTATGACATGTCGAATTGGTATCCCTATATGTGGGCGACGTGTATTTGTGGATATGTGGACTTTCGTGTCTTGTGGCGTGTCCATGAAGCATCGAACCTACCGCACGAGGATACTGAGTTCATTTCCACTGATGCTATGTTTTAATTGAAATTCGACTCTCATGTCCAGCAATGTGGACACGAGATAATCCCTACTGACACATATCATATGCCACAATGCTTATACACATTTAATTTAATGATTAATTAGGTTTTTGAAATCAATTTTGGGTTTGCACTGTCGGGTTTCATAAACTCTGATACTGTGAACGGTTGACACCGTTCCATGAGTTTTCTGAATGTTTATATGAAGTTTGAATGTAGAATATAAACTATAATGGCATGAATTAAACTGGGATTGGGTTTGTACATCTTCTTTCAATATCGAGTTATTTTGTATCAATCAATATTCAACTGTTATATTTAACCTATAAACTGAGAACTAATATATGTTAACCTATTCGAATGAAACTGAGTTTAGGTTTTGGTAATGTAAACCTGAGATTGTTTAGAAACCTGAGAACTGAGAACTTAGTTTGACATCTGAGATTGAATGCATGTATGATACCTGTGAATGAATACAGTGTAGAAACCTGAGAACTCAATAGATTAACCTGAAATTAGTTTGTGAAAACTGAGTTTAATGTAGAGAACGAAATTGGGTTTCAACTGAAAATGTAAACTGAGGATTTATAATTATGTAAACTGTTAATATATGAAAAGCTGAGTTATATGAGGATGATATGCTTGCATTGTAAATTCTCTGTTTCATTCTTTCCATTTTCCCTCTTTCTAATAATGAATGCAATACATGTATAGGTACATGTATGATATCTAATTGTATGCATTATAAATACGTATAATGCATGTAGGTAATGTATATGCATGATAGGTATACATAATGTAATGTATAATACATGTAATGAAATATATGAAATGTATGCATGTAATGAAATATATGATTGTATATATGTACTGTTATGAATAGATGAAATGCATGCATGTGGGTAGTGCAAGGTATTGTAATGAAACATGTATGCAAGTATCCATATATAAGTAGGTAATGTACATACATGATATGTTTTAGCTATGCGCTATAGGTTAGCATGTGATTAGGCTATGTTAGATAACCTTGGTATACTAGTATACTTGTTATACATAGGCATTGGTTTTGGTTAGGCGTAGAATTGTATAACCTAGATATAGGTTAGCTTGACTTGTTTAGACCTAGAATGGACTAAGTTAGACTAGTTGACCATGGTTGACCAAACCCTAACTAGTTTGACCTAGTTTGACTAGGGTTGACCTAGTTTGACTTTTAGGTTTGACCTGAGTTGACCAAGAGTTGACTTTGGCCCAGATTGACCTAGAAACATGTAGATGTATTGTACTCTTCAAATTACAATCCTTTTGTATACATTATGACTTGTGTTGCTCTAAATAGGAGTCAGATACCTCGCTTCGGACTTTATATTCTCACGGACATTCGGATTTCAAGCGAGTACATTCTCTGATCGTTTCATACTTGCTAGGACTTATATTCATGCTCTAGATTACTTTACTTGATGCTGATACTTGTTATCACGGATTAGTACTATATGGATCTTTCATGCGATGTTATCCCCTCATAGGATACATCGGGTATTTTGTGTTCGTGTACTTTATCTTGGGCATCGTGTACTCCTTGTGTTCGTGTTAATCGTGTACAAATCGTATAAAATCGTGTACTCTCATGTGCTCACATGATCTTCGTATACAAACTAAACTTCATGTACAATAACATAACTTGACTGGATCTTTGTGTATTGATTGGGGACGGGGGAGTAGAAGTGGTTTTGTGATCATTCTTGTAGTTTACTCGTGTATAATATATGTAGATTACTCGTGTATAACATCGTGCCGTTTACATAACCATCTTGTGCTCTGAATCACTAGTCGCTTACAGTTCTTACTTTTCATGTATATATTTCCAGTTTACAAATATCTCTTTTGTTTTCATGTACATCTTCTTACAGTTCATGTATCTTACTCTTTTGTATGCTTTATATTTCCTGCCATGATATGAACTGCGTGTGATGTATTGTGCTCGTTTCTGTCCTGACTGGACCTATTGAAAATATTTTAGAGCACGATGAGGACTTATGTACCACTTACTATGGAGCCCACATGGATGATACCAGTGAGCTAATTCCATAGGAGGACCCTGCAGCAGTTGACGACACCATCCCTTTAGTCTAGGCTAGTTAGCTAGACAATTATCTTATTTCTTGTTATCTTGTCTTATTTTGACATTCTGAGATGTATTATGTTTTGAGATGTCGTTGTTGTATCGTATAGACACTTAGACTTATTTCCTTCTGTTTGTATGTTCTCTATTTGAGATTTCATATCTATCATATCGTGCTATTTCTACTTAGATTGTGATTGAGATGTACCTTCTATATTGTCCTCTGTTCGAAGAGTATATCTTGTACAGTTACATTTATACAGTGTTAGATGTTGTGAACTAGGACAACGTTCTATTGCCGACACTGCGACGTAGGCTGGACGTATCCACTTCTCGTGCCCCTACACTGGGTGCGGGTCGTGACATGGGCCATGGCTATATAAGCAGCCTCCCGAGGGGTATATATATATATATATATATATATATATCGACACTGCGGCGTAGGTTGACGTACCCACTTCTCGTGCCCCTACACTGGGTGCGGGTCGTGACATGGGCCGTGGCTATATAAGCAGCCTCCCGAGGGGTATATATATATATATATATATATATATATACACACACACACACACACAAACCCTATATCATATATTCAAGGCGCAAAATGCCGAAGCCTTTACAAGTAAGCTCAAGAACAGAAAAAGACATGAAGACATAAAAGGAGCAGGGGCACTCTCCCTCTGTACGACAAAAACTCAAAAACAATGCTAGTTCAGCTGTTCATAGGATGCCAGAATCCCTCTCGGATGTCCTTACGGAGACTGCTAACCTTGTTGATCTGTTTGTGAACCTTCCTGATCAGTTGGATAGAGTTTTATTGGTGACCCTCATACCAGAATTTGTTGATATTCTCTCAAAGGACCCACGTGATGGAGACTTCGATGATCTGGTAGCCGTACGAGGCACCACCCCAGGTGGCATGAGATCGTTGAAGCTCCCAGCATCATAATCCTGTCGATAATAATAGGAGAAGGCGAACCACACCTCCTTAGCCGGGTCTCCAGTCGCAAGAATGTGTCGGACCATTTCAGACTGGCGCGTGTTGCAGCAATGACACGCTGATGCTAAACTGAAGCCAATGGTGGTGAGAGCATCATCAATGGGGAGCTTCCAACGAAGAGCTCTCCAAATCAAAAATTATTATTTTTTAGGGATACAAGACTGCCAAAAGTGCCCGATGATGGAAGACGGCACACCGGTTCCACAAACCGCTCGTCTCGCAAAAGCAAGAGAGAAGTGGCCGTTGGCCGTCAAGGGCCACCTCAGAGTGTCAGGGTCTGTCCCAACTGCCAAGTTGGAAGTGGTTAATGCTTCAGTAGCCTCCTCCCCTATCCAAGTCGTAGCCCTCTCCCGATCCCATTCCCCTATGCTAGACCACAGACCTCTGATGGCGCAGTTATGGGGGGTTCCCGCGTTATGGGGGAGGAGGGCGTCCCCCGACCATCTTTCGTAAAATAGGGTCGAATGACCCGATCCTAGCTGGAGTCGAATCGAAGGCTCGACGAGACGTCGTCCGATCAGGATATGTCTCCAGGAAGCAGAGGATTTACTATTAAATGATGCGGCGGTCGGGTGAATGTGCTTGAAGTATCTGGCCTTCAGGAACCGAGCCCAGATAGAACTGCTCTCACGAAGCTTCCACCACATCTTCATCGAACAAGCATCGACATCATGGGCCAGCTTATAAAATCCTAGACCTTCCTCGTCCGCAGGTCTGGCCATGGTGTCCCAACTAGCCCAATGATGCTTATCCTTCTCATCACAATGCCCCCAGAAAACGTTGGCGAATAGGTTTTCAATGGAGGCGAGGACCTTCTTAGAAGGGGAACAAGCGACCAAAGTGTAGATCGAGATGGATGTGAGCACGTGCTGGATCAGAATAATCTTACCGTCCAACGATAAAATTGCGTTGTGCCATACCTCGATCTTTTTCCTGACTTTTCCTAACAGTTTGTCAAAGATACCCGCGTTGGATCTACCGTACACCAACGGGCACCCTAAATATGTGAAAGGGGGGTATGCCATAGTGAAGGAAGTAGTTTCTATGAGACTAGTAGAGTGGACTCTATCAGTGGAGTGATGGACTTAAATGACACTTTTGTTGGAGTTGACACGCTGACCGGAACATCTGGTGTATCTCTGCAGCGTATTGTCAACCACCTCGACGGACCCGGTGTCGCCAAAAGAGAAGATGAGAACGTCGTCAGCGTAGACCAGGTGGGTAATGATCGGACAACTGCTGGAGGTATGAAAGTGTTGGAAACGAGGGGTACCAACCATATTGTTCAAATTTCTGCTTAGTAATTCGATGGCAATAATGAAGATGGTGGAAGATAAAGGGTCTCCTTGTCTGACACCACGAGTCGATTTGAAGAATACTTCTGCTTGACCTTCATGACAGTGGAGAACCACAAGTTGCCAATCGATCTCCATACGATGTCAATCCAGATCTCCGAAAACCCGAAGGCCCTAAACACCCAAATCATGAATTGCCAGTTGAGCCTGTTGTAAGCCTTCTCCATGTCCAGCTTAATATCAATGTTCTCACCCTTGGACGGGAATTTCATGCAAGTAATCATCTCCTGAGCTAGAAGAATGTTGTCTAAGATGTCACGACCACGGACAAAATCGCTCTGTTCTTCAGATATAATCTTGGGAAGCAGCTCGGTCATGCGGTTGTCAATAATCTTCGAGATAATTTTGTTAGTGAAGGTGCACAAGCTCAGGGGGCAGAAATTAGTGGAAGTCTCCGAGTTATCTTTCTTGGGGATCAGTTTCAGGTTGGCGCTGGATATCGATTTGAGGTACTTGGCTCCTAGGAAGAAGGTAATCACCGCCTCGTGGATATCCGACTTAATAATGTCCCAGCATGATCTTAAGAAGACCCCAGTAAAACTATCCGGCATAGGGGCACTATGCTCGTTCAGTGCCCATACTACTTCCTTAACTTCAAGTTCAGCATAAAGGAGCTGCAACTGGGTGTTATCTCTCTCTCCAATCATGCGAGGGATCGCCGCTAGGAATTCTTAATCCTTGCTAACGGCTTTTTTCATGAACAACTGAAATTAAAAAGCCGCCGCGGCCGACTGAATATCCCAATAGTCTTTGATGATGTGACCGCTCTCATCAGTGATCTAGTAGAGGTTGAGTTGTTGTCTACGCCCCTTGATGCAAGAGTGGAAGTAACTAGTGTTCTTGTCGCCCTCAATGTCCCAAGTCAGCCTAGCTTTCTGTTTCCAAAAATCCGTCTCGACTTTAAGAAGAAACTTCAGCAGCGCTCTGATGAGGTTAAGGGAGGTCCAGGCCGCTGGAGAACCATCGCGAGTGAACAGGATCTCCGTACGGGTGACATCGTCCTAAGCGGAGCGAACAGCTTGGAAGATGTCGTCGAAAGCTTCCTTGCTCCAAATGGTAAGGACTTTCCCGGTAGTTTTAAGTTTGGCCACCAAATGGAAGAGAGGATCGAGGGCGTCGGGTCCCCTCCAGGCGGCTTCCACGGTATTCCTGAACTGGGGATGATGACACCATAGGTCGAAGAACGAAAGCTTTTTTTGACCTGTTCGACTTACTGCTGACTTCGATGAGGAGGGAAGAGTGGTCCGATTCAGTCGCGTTGAGGTATGAAAGACTGGAGGTGACATCCATATCTAACCATAGTACGTTAATGAGGGCACTGTCAAGATGGGAGTATTGCCTCCAGGCGCCTTCAGTCATGTTACACCATGTGAATGCGCTACCCGGGAACTGAAGGGGAGATAGGTGAGCGTTGAATTTGAAGTTGGCAAAGTCGTTCATGGCTGCCGTGTGGGGGACCCAGCCTTCTGACTTCTCCTCTCTGCAAGTGACTATGTTAGAGTCACCAATATAGAGCCATGGGAGGTTGCTTTGGTTGTGGTGGATGTCAATCAAGGAGTCCCAAAGCTATTTATGTTTCATGATGTCGCAGCTACCGTGAACGACTGACAAGAGGGACCGAGTGTGGATCATGGGGTGTTCAATCCAACATGTGAGCGCCTGTATAGAGTCTTAGATGATGCTGAGATTCACATCGGTAGTGAAGAGGATCCAAATATCGTTGCATCCGTCTACGGTGGAGGATAAGCCTAACTGCAGTTGTATGGACTTGATTTTCTTATGGGGGATTTTAGGTTCAATAATTACTAAGATGTCAATTCTGTTGATTTTCTTGAGACAGTTTAATCTTCTCAAGGTAGGTTTGTTCAAAAGGCCTTTGGCATTCCAAGAGAGGATGTTTGTAGGTCCTAAAAAAATCAAGTTGCACCTATTAACAAAGTCGGAAAATTAAGAAATATAACTTTCAAATGAACTACGCAGACATCAGATTGCGCATCATTCAGATTGCGCAAACCCAGACTGCGCACACTTTCAACTGTGCAGGCTGATGTGGCAATGTCATCATTATCTGACAAAATCAAATCTTTCTGACAGTTGACAGCACAAAGAACGAGAAGACTGTTCGTTTATTGTACCGCACAGCACTCGACGGTAGTTGGACAGCTGTACATACAGCACAATCCAGTGCCTGCATAATCCGGCCCCGCGCAATCCATCTCAGCGCAATCCGAAGTCAGCGTAATTCATGTGGCGCACTTCATCATGACAACTGACAAAAGTACACATGGCATTTATGCCATCAATTGCTCGTTACGTGGCAACCGTCTTCACACGATCATGCGCATTTCAATCAAATGATACCATGTGTCCAAGACAGTTGGCCCACGACCAGACAACTGGCTGCGCAGTCTGATGTTGCGCAATCCAACTTGCGCCATCCAGAATAACTAAAAGTTAGTTATTTCCAGAACTCTATAAATAGAGTTTCAAGTCTTCATTCAAGGGGATCAGACATAAAGCTCAGAAATATCAGAGATTTCAGGAGTTCTTGCCCAAGTGCTGCTGCATTCTTCCGAGGCTTTTGCCTTCAACTTTAGAGGCTATCGTCTTCAAAGTTCACATCGTCCAAGGGATAAAGCAATCGTCTTCTAGATTGGATTCCTACAGTTGTACTTTCCTAGAATTCTTGTAATCTTTACAAAGTTTGTATCAATAAAGTTTCATACTTTTGTTTTTGCAAACAAAATGGCGACTCTGCTGGGGACGACTTTCTCCTCCGACGAGGAAGTGACAACTCAATGTGACGTTGCGTCTATCGGGAAGACGTAGAAGACGCTGGTTGTGAAGGTCAACCAGACGGCCTACAAAGCCATGATCAACTCCAAGACCACCCCCCACACTGCAACAACTTATGCCATGAGCAAAGTGCGCCCTGTGTGGGTCCCTAAGACTGCTGCACAGTCTGGCAGTTCTGTCACCAAGGCTGCTGCGTAATCTGTGGCGCGGTCTGCTTCAAAGACTGTTGCACAGTCTGCCAGTAAGACTGCTGTGCAGTCTACCCATTCTGCCACCAAGCTTGGTGCGTAATCTGATGTTTCAACTGCGGCACAATCTGTCTCAACTACTCATGCGCAACCTGTTGTTGCCAGTACACAAGAGACTTCATAAGCTGCCCTATCAAGGTGCAAAACTCCTCTGCATCTGGCGCAGTTGGCTGCCAATCTTCCTGCGCAAACCAACACTCCAGCAACTAGAGTGCACCCCAAACACTCTATGGCCATAACTCCTGATGCGCAAACCACAGTGTCTGTGGCCAGAACCAGAAAGTCATCTACCAAAGATTCTCCTGTGCAACCTGCCAGTGCGCCATCTACTCATACGCAAACCATGCCTGCGCAATCCAAGAAAGACAGCCCTTTGGCTAATCTTTCTTCATCTCACAAACAGGGGAAAGATTCAACTTCTCTTCCCAAGCATTCTGCTACTCCAGCACAATCTACTGGGGGTAGTCTTTTGGCTATTCCTCCTCCTCTCCAGAACAAAGGAAAAGGCCCTTTGGTCTTTTCTCAAACTTTCTCGTCTCTTGACTTGGAAGACAATAGAGGGAAATGCTCTTTAGCTAACCCTTCTTTCCAAAACAAAGGAAAAGGCCCTTTGGTCTTTTCTCAGTCTTCTTCGGTCTTTACCGTAGAAGATCATACTGAACGTGCCTCGGCAGTAGTCAGTACAAAAATTCTTTCAAACAAGGATTCTTCTCTCTATGTTAAAAGAACTTGTACTGATCAGAGAGGTATTTTGCCTACTCCGATAGCAGAGTTCCAAGATCTCCCAACCCTCAAAATCTTCCGTTCAAGACAGGGTAAATTGTTGGTGTCTCAAACAGAAACTCCTGGGGGTGAGTTTGCTGATTTAAGAACTTATCTCAACAGATCAACTTCGGTGAAACGTAAACAACTAATGTCGAAGACCAATCAATATCAGAAACAAACTTCCAGGATCAAGAATTCGGATACCTATGCCAATAAAATGAGCACTTCCCTGTACACTCAAGGGACAAAACATTTGAAGAACCGGAACCATGTTCCGAATGTTATTAAAGAACATATCCCTCAAACTTGTCCTCGTCCCGTTGCTGTTCCTGATCTTCGAGAACACCTCAAGCTAAAAGGGACAATATCCCAACATCCCCAGTGCAACCACTTGGACAGCACTTTAACCACAAAGTTGTCATCAAGTGTTGTTGTCAAATAACAAGACGATCTGTCTTCGATCGTCTGAACTTTCCTAACTCTCATCCTATGTCCGAAGATGAAGATGAGGTTTTGTACCCCTCTGTCAACATGACTTCCAGAGACACTGGGGGTAGGAAGTGCTCCAAGCACGGGAAGCCTCGCAAGCCAGGACAACGGTATTTAGATCTACTCCAAGAATCCTCTGAAGGAGTATTCCAACATACCCGTTCCCGAAGCCGAGACACAATCGGTCAAAGGAATCTTCAAGATCCTTCTGGTCGTTTCCTTCCTTCTCATTCAGGAGATGATTCTTTTTTCGATTATGATGCATACAGCGAAAGCTCAGAACAAACAGTATCCTCCACTGTACCCAGGAAAGTGACATCTTATATTGTCAATGAAGATCCCGACGCTTCCAGTTCAGCCAGCCAAGAACAAAGAATAGCTGCACTAGAAGATAAGCTGAAGACCATGGCTGAAATGGTCACAAGTATGTATTCCATTATTGTAGCCCAGCATACAGTACCACCGACCGTACCTCCTACAAATCCTGAAATCATAGCATCGTCGGTGCCTGTTAATACTGGACTGGAGGTAGCACCTACTCAAGTACCTCCTGTATAAGTCCAATCTACACCCAGTCAGTCTGGTGCTGGAGGTAGTGCTTATCATGCTGTTTCTCCTCCTAACTCCGTGGTTCAGCCTACTCCTTCTACATCAGTGGAAGATGCCAATGAAGCTGTCAAGCTCTTGCAAACTCAGTTCGAAGCTTTCAAGGAGAAAGACAACTTGCAAAGGTTGGGGATCAAGCAACCTTACCCAGTTGAATGGAAAGAAGTTCCATTTCCTCCGAAGTACAAAATCCCAACCATCTCGCTGTTTGATGGCAGTACATCTCCCAGTCAGTTCATTAACCACTTTGAGGTTATGACTGTCCAACTTCAACCAAATGACGCTCTTCTTACCAGAGTATTCGTCGGCTGTTTAGCTGGCGTAGCATACGATTAGTACAGAAGCTTGCCCGATGGTTGTATCACCTCCATCTCTGGCTTAAAGCAAATCTTCTTGGAACGATTTTATGAGGGGATCAATGACATAACTATGTCAGCCCTCAACAAAATCAAGCAAAGACACAATGAAACTGCTGAGAGTTTCATTGAAAGGTTCCGCCGGGAAGCTTTGAAAATGCCTCCTGGAACTCCAGCCGCTGTCACCATAGACACCTGCAAGGCAAATCTATTGCCTATCATCAGCATGTGGACGGGGTCTACTCAGTTCCATGATTGGCCATCTTTTATTGTCAATGCTAAAGCCGCTGAAGTTAGCGCTGACAAATTCAAGCAGCTAAGGGTACAAATGTCTAACCCCGACCGGGATGAACATCAAACATCAGGTGGCGGCAATCGCCAGAACAACCGCAAAGCAAAGGAAACTTTGAACATCAATTTGAACAAGAACAAAGAATCTCTGGCAGTTAACGTAGCTCCCCCTACGTCTACTTCCACTCCTTCTGTACCTCCACCAAGGGAACCTCGTCCTAAAGTAGAATATTCCTTTGATGAGAATGACACTGCTAGTATCTTTGATTGCTTAATCAAAAGCAATAAAATCCAACTTCTAGATCCCAAGAAGCCCGATGAAGTCGGTAAGACTGATCATCCCAAGTACTGTGTCTATCACAGGTTCATCGGACATCCCACTCGAGCATGTTATGTGCTCAAAGGCAAAATCCAGGAGCTGGTCAATGCTGGTGTTGTCACTCTGTAACAAGATGAGAAAACTGTTACTGCAAACATGGTCTCAGTACAATTTGGTGACTTCCCGCCACAGATGGTGCAACATGGCGTCATTCCTATTCCCAAAGCTACTCTCGAGATCGAGAATCTCCCGCCTCCACGAAGTGAAGGTCTTGTCCCCTTGTCTCTTGACAATGGCGAGAATATATGGATTCATCCCGATCTTGCTTCAGAGTTTGAACTTCCCTCTTCCTCTAAGAAGAAAGACCGTTCCAAAGGCCAAATAAAGATTTACAATATGGTGTCTTTTGACCCTATAGTTGATGAAGAAATCTTGCTAGGCACCAGATCAAGGAAAGCCTATCTGAAGGATTACCCCGAAACTCAAGAGAATCCTGCTTCTTCTTCCTCTGAGCCTATTCCAGTGCAGCCTGCTTCCATTGAAGATATTCTTACTACATCTTCACCGGTTGTAGTATCTATTCCTCCCAAGCCGACGGTCGCCGATAAAGGCAAACAGCAAGTCCGCTTTGATAAACCTTTGAAGAAGTCATCTCCTTCTGGACTTGAAAAGCCTTACAACTTTGACATCTTAGCCCAGTTGGCTAATACACCGGCCCGGCTGTCAATCTTCGAGCTCTTGCGCCTATCCAAAGAGACTCGAGAAACCTTGAGTGAGGCTCTTATGCAAGCAGAAACCTGTCTAGCCCTGCTTAAGAAGCCGAAAGCAGAACCAGTTTCTTGCCTCCATTGTCATAGTGTGTTGGAGTTAATTCCAAACATAACTTTCACTCAAGATGACATGTTGATGGAAGACAACAGGCACGATCGTCCTCTCTACTATACAGGATACGTCGACTCGATAAAAGTCGATCGTATTCTGATAGATCTAGGGTCTGCCCTCAGTATTATGCCAAAGACAATGTTGGATGCACTAAAGATCCCAGTGCATAGTCTCTCCAATACAATCACCACTATTCTTGGGTTTAACCAGGGAAGGAGTGAGCCTCTGGGCAAGATTCGCCTAAAACTCCAAATAGGCAATCTTCGTACAGAGGTTACCTTCTACATCATTGACAATCATGGTTGTTCCTACAATGCTTTGCTGGAAAGACCATTTCTGCACGAGCATAACATTGTCCCTTCGACTCTCCATCAATGTTTCAAATATGTTGATGACAATAGAGAGGTACAAAAGGAGGTTGCTGATCTCTATCCTTTTAAAGGCATCGAAGCATACTGCAACGATGCTCGTATGTACAAGGACGAATTCATGAAGGTTGTCCTTTATATGGATACTGAAGAAGAGCAAGAAACAATGCCTAATGACATCCTTATCATTCCTGTCAAAGGGCGTGTTTCTCGTCCTCAATCCTCCAAGCCACTGGCTATTCACTTGCCAGTCCAGAAACAATCTATTGATGATGATCAGGACAAAAGGGAGCTCACCTCCTCTGAGCCGCTTGTTATCGACCTCCGTCGTAACAAGGATAAAAAGCAGCTCACTTCTTCTGAGCCACTTGTTATATATCTATCTCATAACAAGGAGAAAAGGGAGCTCACCTCCTCTGAGCCGCTTGTTATCGACCTCCATCGTAACAAAGTCAATCATCCTCCACGTTCTTCTTTTCCCCATCTTGTAATCAATTTGACCAAGACTGATAAGGCTAAAGGTCCTGCTGCAAATACCAATGTACAAATTAATGAAAAAGCACCTACTTTCCAGTATACTGATGTCATTTATCATGCTAAATGCTATTTGGATATGTTAGATAGCTATCAGTCATTTACAATGAGAGTTGTACAATCTCTTCAAACAGAAGTTTCATGTGAACACTCAAAGGATTCATATCGTATTGTTCCCGCTCGTAAGAAAGGCAAAAATCCAATACTCTTTAGTAAAGGACCGGAACAACAATTCAGTTATACAGATGATAGCAAAGTCAACGATACGGGGCATCTTCAATTCCGTCGTTACAGTCAGCAATCAAAAGACATCATCCGAAAGATGGGTTACGACTTCAAGAGTGGCCTCAACTACGGTAAGGGTAGAAAAACTCCTCTCCGTACGGCTATTCCAAAAGGAAAGTCAGAGATGTATTACAACAGGACCAAAAGAGGTCTTGGATATGCTTCTCCCCTATTATTATCCCCAGCAGGCTCTGAATCTGATAGTGAAGAGCATTTTAACTCTTCTGATTCCAGATCATGGGATTCTGACACCAGTATCGGTCAAGTTCATCGGCTGACTGTATCTTCTAACATGGTCTCCGTCGAACTTCCAGAAGGCTATGACGAGGATGTTGAAGAAAGTTCTGAAATAGATCCTTGGGCTCAACGAATGGATACCTAATGGGAACTCCGATTCGAACAAAGCGAACCTCCTACCGAAGATCAATTGGTTCAAATTGATGTAGGGGAGAGCGGGTCACCTCGTCCAATATTCATCAGTAAGAATCTCCCAGAGGCAGACAAACAAGAATTAATTCTTCTGATTAAAGAATACATTGATGTCTTTGCCTGGAGTTATGAAGACATGCCAGGACTAGATCCCAAAGTTGCTACTCACAAGCTGAACATCCTGCCAAATGCAAGACCGGTCAAACAATAACAACGGCATTTCAAGCCAGAAATGATGGACGCAATTGACTATGAAGTCAAGAAGCTCATCGCTTGTGGCTTTATTCGAGAAGAATAGCATCCTGATTGGGCAGCTAATGTTGTTCCAGTTCTAAAGAAAACCGGCAAAGTTCGAGTCTGCATCGACTTTCGGGATCTTAATGAAGCATGTCCAAAAGATGAATTTCCTCTCCCTATTACGGACGTCATGATCGACAACACCTGTGGGTTCGAAAGAAAATCTTTCATGGACGGATTCTTCGGATACGATCAGATTCGGATGCATCCTGAAGATGAGAAGCATACTTCTTTTCGCACTCCTTGTGGAGTCTACTGCTGTAATGTTATGCCGTTTGGTCTCAAAAACGCTGGTACAACATACCAACGAGCAATAAGTACCATCTTTTGAGATCATCTACGCAAGACTGTCGAATGCTACATTGATGATATTGCTGTCAAAAGTCGTCTGAAAGAAGATCACATCCAAGACTTGAGAACTATCTTCAATCTCATGCGACAACACCAACTCAAAATGAATCCCACCAAGTCATTCTTGGGTGTCTCTAGTGGCAAATTTCTTGGCTTCGTCATCACCTCTAAGGGTATACACGTGGATCCCGAGAAGATCAAAGCCATTCAAGAGATGCGTCCTCCACGCAACCTAAAAGAGCTACGAGGATTCCAAGGTCGACTTGCGTACATGAGGAAATTCATTTCATATCTGTCTGGACGCTGCAGACCATTCACTCAACTAATGAAGAAGGGTGTATCTTTCGTTTGGACCGAAGAATGTCAACGAGCATTTGACGACATAAAGCGGTATCTCATGAACCCACCAGTCTTGGTGCCACCAATCTCTGGCATACCATTTTTAATGTATGTCCGTGCTATGGACCATTCATTGGGTGCTTTACTCGTCCAAAAGAACAAAGAAGGCCACGAACAAGCTATCTATTATCTCAGTCATACTATGATTGGTGCTGAACACCGTTATAGTCCGGTCGAAAAAGAATGCCTAGCTCTTATGTTTGCTGTTCAAAAGACGAGGCATTACATCATTGGCCAAACTATTCATGTCATATCACGAGTTAATCCTCTCCGGGTACTCATAAAAAAGCCCAGCACACTCAACTCTCGGTTGGCTACATGGGCCATTTTGTTAGCCCAATATGACATGGTATATGTTCCTCAAAAATCTGTCAAAGGTCAAGCTCTAGCGGATTTCTTAGCAGCTCATCCTGTTCCAGAGACGTCCAAACTCTATGATAAAATTCCAGATGAGACATTGGAATCTAGTACAATCTCTGAAGAATTTCCTACTTGGCATCTATTCTTTGACGGTGCATCCAGAATCGGACCCAATGGTGCCATCGTCGCAGGAGTTGGAGTTGTCCTTGTTTCTCCAGACAGGTCAGTTATTCAAAGAACATACTCCTTAGATGAGCCTTGCTCCAATAATGTGGCAGAGTACAATGCTCTACTCATTGGCCTTCAGCTAGCCAAATAACTTGACATCGAGTATCTTGAAGTCTATGGTGACTCTAAGCTGGTTGTTAATCAGGTGAGAGGAACTTATGAAGTTCGTCATCAAGATCTAGTGCCTTACTTTGAAGCGGCAATCAACATGGCTACATCATTCAAAGCTTTCTTCATTGAATATGTACGCCGAGCTTGTAATACCGAAGTAGACGCTTTGGCCAATCTTGCAGCAGTCCTAGCCATCCCTATCAAAAGACAGCAGATGGTGGTTATCTCTAATCGGGAATTGTTCTGCGCCGAAAACAATCGTAATATTGAGTTCAGTAATCTTACTGAAGTCAATGTTATCAATGAAGATTGGAGAGCTCCCTTCATCGACTTCGTAGTTCATGACATACTCCCTAAAGATCCCAAGGAGGCTATGAGTATTCGTCGGCAGTTTCTATGATTCTACTATAATCAGACCACCAAAACTCTCTACCGGCGGACTTATGACGGCCTACTCTTACGCTATCTAGCTGGTGATGAAGCGAAGCAAGTATTGTGTGAGGCTCACGACGGTGTCTGCGGAGCACATCAACCCAGTCCTAAGCTACGGGATCGTATCCGACGTATGGGTTACTACTGGCCTTCTATGGTATCAGATGCCATCGAATATACGAGGAAATGTCGAGCTTGTCAAATCCACGCAGATTTTATTCATCAACCTTCAGAATTTCTGTATCCGACGGCTACTTCATGGCCTTTCGAAGCTTGGGGCATGGACATCATTGGTCCCATCAATCCTCCTTCTTCTAGAGGACATCGGTTCATACCGGCAATAACCGATTACTTCTCCAAATAGGCTGAAGCTATACCTTTGGCTGAAGTCAAGACTAGCAGTGTCATCAACTTCGTCAAACACCATGTCATCTATCGATTTGGTGTACCTTGACGAATCATCCATGACAACGGACCACAATTTATATGCCAGAAGTTTACAAGATTCTGCGATGATCATCGAATTGACAATGTCGCTTCGACAGCCTATAATCCTGCCGCTAATGGATTCGCTGAAGCTTTCAACAAAACCATCATTAAGCTCCTCAAGAAGTTTGTATCCACTAACAAACGGAATTGGAGTGAAAAGCTTGGTGAATGTCTTGGGCTTACCGTACTACAGTCCGCAATCCCACAGGCTTTACACCTTTCTCTCTGGTATACGGTTGTGAAGCAGTTCTTCCTCTGGAACTTCAAATTCCTTCTTTAAGGATTGCCATTGCTAACGAACTCACTACAGAGAACAATGATCTTCTTCGACTTCAAGAATTAGAAGCACTCGATGAAAAGCGGCTATTGGCTCAACAGCATATTGAGTTGTATCAAGCCCGCATCTCGAAGATTTTCAACCGCAAAGTCAAAGTCAGAGCCTTTAAGCAAGGAGAACTTATTCTAACAGTAAGACGTCCTATGACAATGACTCACTCGAGCAAAGGCAAGTTCGATGCGAAGTGGGAAGGGCCTTATATTGTCAGCAAAGTCTTTTCAAACGGAGCTTATCAACTTTCAGAGTTAGATGGTCGAGTTGCAATGATGCCTATCAATGGCAAATTCCTTAAGAAATACTATGTATAAATGTAACAGAGATTTTATGTAAATAAGATCAGACAGTTCATAAATAAAGTTTGATTTTTATTTCATCATAAAAGATGTTACATGATATCAAGGAAGGTCACTATCGTCCTTCTTAACATTAGGACGCGGACCACTGCCATCCTTATCAAAGACATAATCAGCAAAAGAGTCGAGGACATCCTTGTTCGAGCCTACCAAGAACTTGCAAGCAGCCATCCTCATGGCCTCCTTCTCTTCGGTCTTTCCTGGTTCAAGCAAGAAATATAGGATATCCTACGGTGGTTTTGGATGCCGATGAACCTTCGCCTGTTTCTGCCTGCTTTGGCTGGACTGGTTCGGCAGGGCATTCTTCAGTGCCTGCTTCAACCTTTGGGGCAATTTTAGCCTTCTTGGATGCATCTCCGGACGACATCTTTATGTTGAAAAGTGGAAATAATTATTCTTTCCAGATTTCTGTTCTATTTATAGGCAGAGATTCTCAAAATAATGAAACGATACATACATCCGACGGTTCGCCCGTTCATTAATATCAGACGGTTCATCCGTTCATTCACATTCATCAGATGGTTCATCCGTTCATCAGACGGTTCATTCGTTCATTCACATTTATTTGAAGGTTCATCCGTTCATTAATATCTGACGGTTTTCTCGTTCATTAATTCATCCTGACGGTTCATCCGTTCATCATCACCTGACGGTTCATCCGTTCATCATCATCCGACGGTTTATCCGTTCATTACGACGATTCATTTTGTTCATACCTTTTGACGATTCATTTTCGTTCATTTAATCATCCACATCAGTAACTTATCATCCTTGATTAAGTTATCTATTAAAATAATAATATTCGACAAATTATATTCTGCCACATCCATATTACCTCTGCGCAGATATAATGAATATAATTATTTTCTACAAAATCATCAAGAAATATATCATGTCCTGCACCTCTGAATATATTTTCTATCGCTATTATGGATATCTGAATAAGATATGCAAGAAATAATAGAGCCACAACAAAATGTCTTTTATTGATCAAAATTTAAGACATTACAAACATAGCATAAAGAAAGACAAGAAGATACAAGATGTTCTTTCTACTGAGACGGAGGCATCATCAGATTAGCAATATGTTGTTTCAGAATCTGCAACCGTTCTTCGCGAGATGCCATCACTCTCCTCCTGGCCTCTTCCATCCCAGATTCTTCATTAAAAAGGGGCATGGTTACCATTCGGCGAGTGATTTCAGCATCATGAGCTGCTACATACTCATCTCTTTCCTAAGTTAGAGCACCAATTTGTTGGACTGCAGTCTGATGCTCGGCAACTTCATTTTCTAATTCCTCTTGGAGACGAGCAATCTCCACTTTCAGCTCGGCAATTCTTCTCTCTTTTCTCTCAGCAGTTGAGATCACCGATTCCAACTTGGAATTATACTCAGCAGATTTAGTAGAATAGGCATCCAAAAGGTTATGGAGGTTCACTCTTTCAACTGCAGCTGCCTGAGCCATCTGTTCAAACTCTGTTTGTACTAAGGGTTCTACTTCCCCCTTATTGAGCTCTTTATAGTTCTTTATTGAAGCTTCCACCTCATTAAATATGTGGTCAAGAAAAGTGGCCTGGGGCTCATCACCTTGCTCCCGGATGGCCTTTACTAAGAAAGAGGTCGGACCTCTAACCATGTAAAAATTAGCGTCTTCTTTGTCCATTATTCTATTGATCGAAGGCCCCAAGGACTCGAAGAAGCATTTGGTGAATGATTGGATGACAAGCTGATTAATCGCCAGAGCACCAGGAGTTACAGCTACTCCTGTTGATGACGAGGCAGCAGGACGTTCAATTTCTCGGGTCTGAACGGAAGGCTCTCTGAATAAGGGAACTAAAGTGGAGCTGGTTGCTCCTCTTGGTTGTTCCTCTACAAAATTAAATATTGTTACTTTGCCTGTCATTTGGCTATTGATAAAGAGAATCAAAAGTGAAAACAGTCTTACCATGGTTTGATCCAGCAATAGGCCTATCATCTGCAGGAACAAACTCTAGTTGAGCAGAAGTAGCTTCAGACACTACGGCCTGACTACTTTCTACTTCAGAGCCACAGGATAAATGACGACTGCTACTAGCAATCGTCATCGCAAGAACTATGTCCATGCTAATTTCATTCTATACCTTGGGGATTAGCAGCAGGAGTTTCCTCTAGAGCCGTTTCTTCGTCGGCTATCTTTTCCGGATATGATTGCACTTCAACATCCTTTTCAGGATCTAAAGTATCATCAACACCTCCGGAAGACATCTGCACATCAGCATCCAAGGTGTCGTCAATTGCTATGGAAGATACATGCTCATCCTCATCTCCTTCAGGATTTTGTATATCTTCATTAGCTTCTGAGGAAGTGCTCTCTCCATTTTCATCTTGCTCCAGTATCTCCTCACTGGCAGTTGCAGTGGCTTGGTCAACATAATCCTCCTATGTGCCGAAGTCACAGTCTTCTAAAGCTTGGATCATCAAACGATCTTTCTCCTCACGGTTTGCTCCCGGTGTGGCAGGAAGATGACTTTCCGCTACTGCTGACAATGGAGATTGCAAAGGTTCATGCTCTGCTTCTGCAATATTGTCTCTAGACTCTATGGCCTCATCTCTCCGGTCAATCTCTTCTCTCTCCTCAATATCCTCCCTCTGTTCTGGACTAGGAGTTTTATGTCCAGCCTCAGAAATAGGAGTTGGAGATGGCATAGTGAGTCCAGCTACAGCGTTCGCTACTACCGAAGACAAAGCTTGTCTAGGAGGAGAAACTGTTATCTTCTGTCTTCTGTGAGCCAGCTTCTTCCTTCTATGTAGAGGCCTCTCAGGGCTCTCTATGTTTACTATATCGACTTGTTTATGAACAGAGGTTGGTGTAGCGGCTTCATCTCGAGTGGACTCGGCCAATTGTCTGGATTATGATCTTGTCGTAACCTTCTCTGAAGAATGTTCCAGAATTAGTTTCTTCTTCACAATGAGGGCAGGAGGCTCTTCCCTTCTTCTTTTCTTCTCCTTGGCCGGAGATTTAGCAACCTTCAGAGAGACTCTTATAGGTTGATTAACTTCCTCAGGGAAATTGACTTCCCTAGAAGCCTCCAGTGGATCATCCACTGGTTCGTGTTCCTCATCATTGTTAGGAGCCAGTACATCAGTTGCTCCCTTCCTCAGACGGTTTGCCGTCGCAAAACTATCCACAAGGCTAAAGTTTTCGGCAATAGTGTTGGCAGCTGTATAAAACTGTGAATATGTGTATAGCATTCTTGGACCAGCATTATTCCTATGTGGCATCGAGAACACTGCCCGTGTGTCTCGAGCATTGTAGTAAGCCCACGCTCTGGCTCCGTCGATCAAGTATCATGTTCCTCGTAAGCAAGTTATTGCATTCCCCACGTGGAACTGGTCATATCCAAATTGTCGAGCGAAGCGACTCGGCAAATATGGCTCCAGAAAGCATTCTTTCTCAAATCTATATACTAGATGTGACGGTCTGATTGCCTTCAACCATTCAAAAGTTATTCGACCTATAGGCTGCCTCCCAAGGCCAACCATGTTTGGTGCCATGAATTCATAACCCGTTGGAGGGGGTGTACAAAGAAAATTCCATCCTCTGCCTAGATTTAAAGTGCGTCTGCAATCTTTCAGGCTAGTGTATAGCCATCGGCTCTGTGAGAACCGGTGCAGAAAACTGCCATCCACTGCCCCCATGGCAGGATTCATCAGAGATGGATGGTGCAGGAGTAGCCATCCGAATAAATAAGTGTAAGGTAATTCCAGTCTGGGGAAATTACCTTTATCACACTTACCCTTAAGCATGGAATCTACATATTTATTCTGCAAGTCATCGCTGATAGTAGATCCATCCGGTAGCCGAAGACTAACCGGACAGCAGCAAAAAGGACACCGTGGTGGAAGCGGTCTACATCACTTGCCCCAGGCATAACGAAGCGGCGGAGCCAGTACGTCAAATATCCTGCTAATTGAGCTTCTTTGGACATGGGCCTGTAGCCCATTCTTACATGGCTCTCAACAAAATCTCCAACTTTAAGAGGCGGATATTGATGTTCATCCTCTACTAAAATATCCAGTCTCTTATTCTCCTCCATCAGCTTTATCACTTCACTATGGGTGAGAGGTTGGAAGAAGTCTGGATTGTAGGAGTCGTGATCTTTTGTCTTTTTCTCAATAATATGGTTGAGAAAAAGATAAGTCAACCATTTCGAAGAATAGCATGTACCAGACGAGCCACTCTTGTAGTAGAAAAAGCATACGTTGTAATAGCATAACAACTCGTCAAAGACTTCTACCATCTTCGAATTCTCTCGACGCAGTCTCTCTAACTCGTCGTTGGTGGGGACATACTCCTCGTAAGGAAAGTCTGCCATTGGTAAGTACGAGATATACTTCATCTCGTGGAGAGCCAACCCCATCTCTCCGCAGGGCGTCATGAACGTCCCTGTCCTGTAGTTGTACCTCTCTGCCAGTGCCAAAAACAGATGAGGGTTTGGGTAGAAGCCATATACCGTAGCATGTACCGCTTCATATAGTTCAATCTTTTTGAGTTTATCTCCAAACTGAACTAGTATCCAATTTGCTATACTGCTCCACCTTTTGATGTCTGGGTTTACCAGACCTGTCAACCGGATGTCTTGATTCGGGTAACTGCCTTCAACTTTTGCGTACTCATTCGCAAAGATTGGGATCCTCACAGGCATTAACAGAGAAGAATTCTCTGGAGGGATGCACCCTGGTTTCAATCCTCTAAGTAAAGTACTGTGTCGTTCTGAGGAACTATAGAACATGTCTATGTTATTCCGGTCCTTCTTGACACAGATTTTTCCAGTCCGAGCCTGCTGAAGAGGAGTGATGTCCCAGTCCATTCTCCTGGGGTAGCTAGCATGAGCATATCGTACCAAAGGAAGGCACCTGGCAATATCTGGTAGCAAAATCAGTTTCTCCTTCCCCTGAAAAGTTCTCTGCTCAACACGTGGTCTTGGTTGAGAACTTTTGTCAATTGCTTCACCAAACAGGAACATAGGTTTTCTGTGGGTGACAGCATCAATAGTCTGTAAAGGCTGTCCATTCATCAGGCATAGCAATTGTACGCCTCAAAAATGATAGTCACGCTGAGTTGATCAGGACAAGTCAAAAGTCACGCTCAGTTGATCCAGACAATATTTACAAATCACGCTGAGGAGACAGCTCATCATTTGTCAGAGAGTAATTATGACTGACAGCACAACAGTCGAAGAATGTCTCTTCGTATGCCACGTATGCACTGAATTCAAGAGATCACAGCCGTCTATTGCGTGATTTTCGAAATCTTCTTCAGCAAGACTCAACCTTCGTCAAGTTGGCGTACCAAAAGAGCTTCTTGTCATTTAATGCGACTGACAAAAGTAATCACTGTTAGAGATTTTGTGTCAGTCAAGGCACGCTGAATCAAGACAGCTGGCAGTCCTATCTCAAGTCTGCGTGTATTTTGAGCTTTCCCTCAAATCTGCGTGGATTCTGAAGTTTTCTTCCTCAAGTCTGCGTGGATTCTGAAGTTTTCTTCACCAAATCTGCATGGATTCTGAAGCTTCCTGCCCCAAGTTTGCGTAGATTTTGAAGCTTTCTACCCCGAGTCTGCGTGGATTTCGTCTTCAACAAGTCTGCATGGATTTCATCAAATTTGAGTACGTAGCAGCCATGCCACTGATCTCTTGCCTGCGTGTACTGTAACTTGCACACGACTCATGCATGATCGCCATGTGTCCAACAGTTACAGGCCACGTCCAGTAACTGCTCACAGTCTTGCGTATGTTAAATCCTGCATGATTTTCAACTAAGCACAGGCTGTGAAGACAGTTATCTTTTCAGTTATTATTTTTGACTCTATAAATAGAGTTCTTTTTCTCATTCATTGTACAGATACATAGTTATCTACTGTCAAAATTTTGAGAGCTTTTCTTCTTCGCATAGTCCAAGGGATAAAGTGATCGTCTTCTAGATCAGATTCCTACAGTTGTAATTTTCCCAGATACATAATAAATAAAGGAATTTATTTATGGAAAACAAATTGGCGACTCTGCTGGGGAAAACCATCTCCTCTTCTGAGATGGCAACAACTCAATGCGACACTTCGTCAATCGGCTCGACGAAGAAGGTGATGACGATCAAATTCGATCAACTTGCCTATGAAGAAATGCAGCGGGCTAAGAGTGGTAAGCCCACTACAGCCTCCATCATCACTGCCAAGTCGAAGGGACACTCTGTCTATGTCCCTAAGAATCAGTTGGCAGCCAATGGTTTAGTCTCTGCCACAGTGTCTACTCCTAACACTGGCAAGAACTCTACTGCAAGCACGCACACTCTTGTGCGCTCGAAGATGACATCAATCAAAGGTCACGCTGACAGTACTGGCTCTTTAGCCAAATCTGTTTCAGTGTGCAATCTCACATCCAAAAATCACGCTGACAGTATTGGCTCCTTAGCCAAATCTGTTCCAGTGTGTGTCTCCAAAATTAAAAGTCACGTTGACAGTACTGGCTCCTTAGCCAAATCTATTCCAGCGTGCAATTTCAACCCCAAAAGTCACGCTGACAGCACTGGTTCCTTAGCCAAGTCTGTTCCATTGTGTAATTCTAAAATCAACAATCACGCTAACAATACTGGCTCCTTAGCCAAATCTGTTCCAGCGTGTATTTCCAAAGTCAAAAGTCACGCCAACAGCACTGGTTCTTTAACCAATTCTGTTTCAGCGTGTATTTCATCTAAGAAGAATAGCTCTTTAGCTATCTCTTCTTCTTTGCCAAGTTCTACTAGAACTGGGGGTGGTCTTCCACATAAAGTCCCTTCGAAAAGGAATAACTCTTTAGTTGTTTCTTCTGTTCCAGTAGTTTTTACTTCAGGAACAGCTTTGACTGACAATTTTGTTAGTCAAAGAAAAGGAGATGGTCTTTTGACTACTCTTCCTTCTGGACATTCTATGTCTCAAAACTTGAATGAGTCTAAGAAGAAACATTCATTAATGTCTTCTTCTATGACTTTTTCGAATTAGGCACAGAATTTGTCTAGAAAAGGTCTGTTACCAACTCCTAATCAAAGAGGTGGTTCAACTCTTCCTTCTTTGCAAATATCTAGATCAATGGAAGGAAAACTCTATGTTTCCAAAACTAATGTGTTACCTACAACTGATCTAAGAACAAAAATTAACACTTCTGGTGTTAAGAAACCATACCAGTTGGAAACAAGGATAAGAGATCCAGATGCAGAGTATGCAAGAAACTATGTGGCTCATATTAATCATTTTCTATATAATCAAGAGCCATCAAGACCCAAGAACAGGAAATATACTCCTCAATCTTCACAAATAGATTTACGAGAATATCTTCAACAGAAGAGAAGAAGTGATTCTGTGTCAAAGGACCATGCTGAATGTGACTTCTATCCAAGAGTCATAATTCAATACAGATGTCAATCAATGGCTCATGACCATGTTGATCATGAATATGACTTCCAGCCAAGAGTCACAATGCAATGCAGATGTCAAACAAAACGACAATCTGTCTTCAATCGGATTCAGTGTGAACCTAAGCCTGATGAAGATGAGCCTTTGTTTGCTTCTGTCAACATGACCTCTCGGGATACTGGAGGTAGAGCTGATGGTCCAAATGGAGTATATAGAAATACCAGAGCAAGAGTCTTAGCTTCTAGTCAAAGAAATTTGATCTCTGAAGATGATTCTGAATTTCTTGGAGAAACTAACTTCCCACCTCTTCCTACTGGGGGTAGTTCTCCTATAAATGACTTTGATGCACGAAGTAGTGATTCAGAGCATACAACATCCACTAATTCATCAATAATCCCTCGTACAGTCACTACATATATGGTGGATGGGAATACTGAATTGAATAATGAACCTTCCTCTTCGGTGACTCCTCAAGATCAAAGGATTGCTTCTTTGGAACTGCAAATGAAGTCTATGGCTGATACTATGAAATCAATGTATGAACTCATGACAGCTCAGTTGCAAAATCGACAGACTATACTAGATGCTATACCAACTGACACTGATATGAGTCCAGTACAAGTTCCTCCAGCAGTACAATCCAATACTCCTGGACCAGCTCAACTAAACCCTAGTCTCTCTGGAGCTGGGGGTAGTGCTTATAATGCTGTTCCTCCTCCCAACTATTCTCTACAAGTTACAACTCCATAATCTTTCGGAGTTGTTAATGAAGAATTGAGGAATCTCAAAACTCAATTCGAGGCATTCAAACAGAAGGATGGTTTACAAAGGTTAGGCATCAAGCAACCTTATCCGATAGAATGGAAGCAAGTATCGTATCCTCCTAAATACAAGCCTCCTACTATCTTATTCTATGATGGAACCACTTCTCCAAGTCAGTTTATTAATCACTTTGAAGTGATGACTGATCAGCTGCACCCAAACGACGCCCTCCTTACTCGGGTGTTTGTTGGATGTCTCAAGGGAACGACTTATGAATGGTATAGAAGTCTCCCAGATGGGAGCATTATCTCATTTGCCGGTTTCAAATAGATGTTTCTTGAACGGTTCTATGAAGGGCTCAATGACATGACTATGTCTGCTCTTATTAGAATCAAGCAGAAAAATAATAAAACTACAGAAGAGTACATTGAACGGTTTCGAAGAGAAGCTCTGAAGATGCCTCTTGGAACTCCTGATGCTGTCACCATCGACACGTGCAAATCAAACTTGTTGCCAATCATCAGCATGTGGACAGGATCCACCCAATTCCAAGACTGACCTTCTTTCATAGTTAGTGCCAAGGCCGCAAAAATTAGTGCTGAAACCTTCAAAGGTTTAGGAGTGCAGATGACTCCCAAAGAAACAGGTCAAGGTACTAACAATAAAAACAATGCTCGCAAAAAAAAGAAACTCTTGAAGTTAATCTTCAGAGCAAAGATGCATCAACTGTTCAAACTTCTCCTACCTCTACAACTCAACAACCAAGAATACCTCGCCCCAAGGAAGAATACTCTTTCGATGATGATGATGTCCTTGGTATCTTTGAATGTCTGCTGAAAGGTAATAAGATACAATTACCTGAAATTAAGAAACCTGATGAAGCTGGTAAGACAGATCATCCCAAATACTGCCCATATCACAGAATTCTGGGTCACACAATTCGTACATGTTATGTACTGAAAGGAAAGATCCAAGAAATAATTAAATCTGGAGCTATCTCCCTTACTCCAAAAGAGAAGACCGTCACCTCCAACGTCGTCTCTATGCAATTCGGAGATTTCCCTCCTCAACTCCTTGAAAGTGGGATCATTTCTATTCCCAAGGCAACTCTTGAGATAGTGAATATTCCTCCTCCGCAATCTGAAATTAGTGCCAATTACTTTGGAAACAGGAGAAATCATGTGGATTCATCCTGATCTAGTGGCAGATTTTGAATCTCCTCAAAAGACTACTTCTCGAAAGTCCAAGAAGGCTGGAAAGATTAAGTCATGTCATATGACTTCTTTTGGGTCTACCTCTGACACAGAGCCAAAAGAGAAAGAAGAAGCACTTGCTGGTGCTACTCGAACGGGGAAACCTTATCTAAAGGATTATTCTAAGAATCCTGAGGATACTCTTGATATCCCTCCAGCTGATAAAGATGCTCCTAATGTTCCTCCTGAAGAAGAATCATCCATTGCACCTGTTCCTTCAACTACACCAGTCGAACCTGCTCCTTCCAAGCCTACAGCTCTTGAGAAAGGCAAACAACAGGCTCGGTTTGATAAGCCAATCAAGAAGTCCCCTCCTCTTGGACTTCAGAAGCCTTATAACTTCGACATTCTAGCTCAACTTGCTAATACTCCAGCTAGAATGTCCCTCTTTGAACTTCTACGTCTTTCCAAAGAGACTCGGGAGACGTTAAGTGAAGCACTTCTACAGGCTGACTCTTGTCTTGCACAATTGAAGAAGCCAGATGCAGAACCTGCCACTTGCTTACATTGAAACAGTGTATTGGAGATTATCCCAAATATTACCTTTACATAAGACGACATGCTATTGGAGGATAATCGACATGATCGGCCTCTCTACTACACTGGTTATATCGATACGATGAAGATAGATCGTATCCTCATTGACCCAGGGTCTGCTATAAGCATAATGCCAAAGAGTCTGTTGGATGAACTAAAAATCCCTCTTCATAAGCTCTCTAAGACGGTTACTACTATCTTGGGATTCAATCAAAGCCGAAGCGAGCCTTTGGGAAAGATTCATCTGAAGCTTCAGATAGGCGATTTCAGATCCAAAGTCACTTTCTATGTGATTGAGATCGTGGGATCCTATAATCTTCTTCTTGGGAGGCCCTTTCTTCATAAAAATAATGTGGTGCCTTCTACTCTTCATCAGTGTTTTAAGTACATTGATAGCAATGGAAGAGTATAAAAAGAAGTTGCCGATATAAATCCCTTCCATGGGGTTGAAGCTTATCTCAATGATTCCCGAATGTACAAAGAAGAGTATACAAGGGTCATACAAGCTATGGAGAAAGAAGATTCACAAAGTGAGACTTTAATAATCCCTATTAAAGGTCGAGCTACTCAGCAACAATCTCCCAAACCCTCCGGAGAAGGTTCTTTCATCATTCCAGTGAGTGGACGGATCTCTCCGTTGCCTCAGTCGTCTGCTCAAGATACAATGATTAATCCTGTCAGTGGGCGTACTGCAGTTCCTGCATCTCCACATGTGAAACAGGATACTCTGCTAATTTCAGTTGGAGGGCGGATTATTCTTCCATCTCAAGCTTCAAGGGAGCTCACCTCTTCTGAGCCATTTGTTATCGATCTTAATTGAAACAACGCTTCTTCTCGTTCATCTTCTCCCCCTTTAGTCATTGACTTGGCTAAAATCTCTAAGGCTCAGCCTTCTCCCAATGTAAATATTGCTGTTTTTACATTTAATGAAAAGTCTCCATCTTTGCAGTATGTTGATGTGTGCAATTATGTTCATAGTTATTTACATTTGTTAGATGACTTGAACACAATAATCATAGGGGTTGTACAGACTGTTCATACAGATGTATCCCTAGAACCTGTACAATCTTCATACTTTCTAGTTCCCAGCAGAAAGCCAGGAGACATTCCAATACTCTTTTACAAAGGGCCCCAAAATCCTTCTGATTTCGAAGATGATGACAAAAATGATGATACTGGAAGATTACAACTACGTCGTTATATTCAGCAATCTAAGGACATCATCAAAAATATGGGCTATGACTTCAGAACTGGCCTCAATAGTGGAAAAGGAAGAAAAATGCCTGTCCGGATCCCTCCTCTGAAATATGGGAGGACTAAATGCGGATTGGGCTATACTGCTCCTACTCCTTTCATCAATATTGTTCATGAAGATCCCGAATCTGACGAAGATAAGAGATCTGATTCTTCTAGTACCACTTCTTGGGATTCCGATACGAGTATCGGTGATTTCTACTGCAACGTTCTGTCCTCCAACATGGTCTCCATTGACCGTTCTGAAGAAAGTGATGAAGATGAAGAAGAATTTGAAATCTCACCTGAATCAGAACAATGGGCCCAAAGGTTAGATAATCAATGGGAGTTCCGTTTTGAGAAAAAAGAACCTCCGACTGAAGACAAACTTGTTCAAATAGATATTGGTGAAGAAGGATCTCCCAAACCAATATTCATCAGTAAAAGTCTTTCTGAAACTGATAAGCAAGACATGATCAAACTCATTCGTGACTACATCGACGTCTTCGCTTGGAGTTATGAAGATATGCCAGGACTTGATCCACAAATTGCAACTCACAAGCTCAATATCTTGCCGAATGCTAAATCGATCAAACAACAACAGCGACGATTTCGTCCAGACATCATGGATGCAATTGAAGCTGAAGTTAATAAACTCATGGCCTCTGGGTTTATTAGAAAGGAACAACATCCCGATTGGGTGGCTAACATAGTTCCTGTCCTTAAAAACACTGACAAGATCAGAGTATGCATAGACTTCCGTGATCTCAATGCGGCATGCCCTAAAGACGAATTTCCTCTACCAATCACTGATGTCATGATTGATAATACCTGTGGATTTGAACGGATGTCATTCATGGACGGGTATTCTGGGTACAATCAGATTAAAATATTTCCAGACGACGAGAAACACACTTCTTTCAGAACGCCGATCGGTACATACTGTTATACAGTTATGCCATTCGGTCTCAAAAATGCAGGAGCAACTTATCAACGAGCTATGAGCACTATATTCCGTAAACATTTGCGGAAAATAGTCGAATGCTATGTTGATGATATTACAGTCAAAAGTCGACAAAAGGAGGATCATATCCAAGATTTGAAGACTATATTTGATCTAATGCGTAAGCATCAATTAAAGATGAACCCTACTAAGTCCTTCTTAGGCATCTCTAGTGGTAAATTTCTCGGCTTCGTCATTACCTCTAAAGGTATACACGTGGATCCCGAGAAGATCAAAGCCATCCAAGAGATGCGTCCTCCACGCACCTTAAAAGAGCTACAAGGATTTCAAGGAAGGATCGCTTATATCAGGAGATTCATCTCTAATTTATCAGGACGCTGCAGACCATTCAACAAACTTATGAAGAAAGGTGTTTCTTTTGTCTGGAATGATGAATGTCAGAAAGCATTCGATGATATAAAACAATATCTGATGAGCCCTCCAGTATTGGTACCTCCCGTTTCAGGAATTCTATTTCTCCTATATACTCGAGCAATGAGTCATTCATTGGGTGCATTACTCGCTCAAAAGAATCAAAATGGTCATGAACAAGCCATCTACTATCTCAGTCGTACTATGACCGGAGCTGAACCTCGATATTCACCGGTCGAAAAAGAATATCTAGCCTTGATGTTCGCTGTTCAAAAGACACGACATTATATCATTGGCCAGACTATTCATGTCATCTCCAGGATCAATCCTATACGGATCATGATGAAGAAACCCAGTGTTTTGAATTCTCGATTAGCTAACTGGAGAATCCTACTTGCTCAGTATGACATGCATTATATTCCTCAGAAGTCAGTCAAAGGACAAGCTTTAGCTGATTTTCTAGCTGCTCATTCAATTCCAGAAGATTCAAAACTCTATGACGAAATTCCAGATGAAGTCCTAGATTCAAACCAAATTGCTGAAGAAGATCCTACTTGGCGTCTATTCTTTGATGGAGCTTCAAGGATAGGTCCTAATGGTGATATTGTCGCTGGAGTTGGAATCGTTCTTATATCGCCAGAAGGTCTTGCTATCCAAAGAGCTTATTCTCTCGATCAGCCGCGTTCAAACAACGTAGCTGAGTACAATGCATTACTCATTGGTCTTCAACTCGCTAAACATCTAAATATTCAACATTTGGAGGCGTACGGAGACTCTAAACTCATTGTTAATCAGATAAGGGGTACTTATGAAGTTCGTCATCAAGATCTGGTTCCTTATCATAGATCAGCTATATCTATGGCTTCTTCGTTTGAAGAATTCTTCATTGAACATGTTAGGCGAGCATGTAACACAGAAGCGGATGCTCTAGCTAATCTTGCAGCGGTGTTGGCTATCCCGATTAGACGACAACAAATGATTATTGTTCGCAATCGAGAATTATTTCATCTTGAAAATAACCTGACCCTAGGACTTCCAGTTGACATTGAAGAATCAACATCTCATGACATCAACACAACAAGAGGATTTGGATTTAGTCGTAAATCTTTATCATCTTCATCTGATTCCAGCATAGAATTCATCTTCAGTAACTCAGCCGAGAATCAAAATACGGATACGGATTGGAGACTTCCTTTCTTAGATTTCGTATTGTATGATATTCTTCCGGATGATCCGAGTGAGGCAGCATCTATCGGACGACAATCACTCCGATTCTATTACAATCATACAACAAAGACCTTATATCGTCGAGCTTATGATGGTTTACTTCTTCTATGTGTTGCCGGTGACGAGGCTCAACAAATTATTCGCGAAGCACATGATGGAATTTGTGGAGCACATCAGCCTGGACCAAAACTTCAAGACCGTATTCGACGTATGGGTTATTATTGGCCCACTATGGTATCAGACGCCATCGAATATGCAAAGAAGTGTAAAGCTTGTCAAATCTATGCGAATTTTATTCATCAACCTTCAGAATTTCTACATCCAACAACAGCATCATGGCCCTTCGAAGCTTGGGGCATGGACATTATCGGCCCGATCAATCTGCCGTCATCCAAGGGTCGTCGGTTTATTCTCGCAATAACCGATTACTTCTCCAAATGGGCCGAAGCCATTCCTTTGTCTGAAGTTAAGACGTCCAATGTCATCAGCTTTATTAACCACTACATCATCTACAGATTTGGTGTTCCTCGACGCATTATTCATGATAACGGACCACAGTTTATTAGTCAGAAGTTTACTCGATTCTGTGACGATCATCGGATCAACAATGTGGCTTCTACCGCATATAATCCGGCAGCTAATGGATTAGCAGAAGCTTTCAACAAGACCATCATCAAACTCCTAAAGAAGTTTGTCTCTACTAACAAACGTAATTGGAGTGAGAAGCTCGGTGAATGTTTGTGGGCTTATCGCACTACAGTTCGTAATGCTACTAAATGTACACCCTTCTCTCTGGTGTATGGTTGCGAAGCTGTTCTTCCATTAAAGATTCAAATTCCTTCTTTAAGGATAGCAATCTCTAATGAACTCACTGCTGAAGATAATGATCGTCTTCGACTTCAAGAATTAGAAGCTCTGGATGAAAAGCGATTATCTGCTCAACAGAATATTAAATTCTATCAAGCTAGAATCTCAAGAGCTTTTAATAAGAAAGTCAGAGTTCGATCGTATCAAAAAGGAGAGCTTGTTCTAACAGTCAGACGTCCTATGACTATGACTCATATGAGCAAGGGCAAATTTGACGCAAAGTGGGAAGGACCCTATATTGTGAGCAGAGTTTTCTCAAATGGAGCTTATCAACTCTCAGAATTGGATGGTCGAAAAGTTTTGATGCCTATTAATGGCAAATTCCTTAAAAAGTACCATGTATAAATGTAAATGCTTGTAATCATCAGACAGTTTCATGTTTAGAAATAAATTTTTTATTTTATTTTAATCATGAATGATGATACATGATATTAAGGAAGATCACTATCATCCTTTTCTATATTTGGACGTGGGCTACTGCCATCCTTTTCGAAAACATGATCAACAAAAGAACCGAGGACCTCCTTGCTGGAACCCACGAGGAACTTGCAAGCGGCCATTCTTATGGCTTCTTCTTCTTCTTCAGTCTTTCCTGGTTCGAGCAGAAAGTCCAGAATGTCCCTTGGTGGCTTGGGTGCAGATGAACCTTCGCCTGCTTCCGCCTTCTTGGATTGAACTGGATCTACAGGGTGTTCTTCAGTGCCTTTCTGAACCTTCATGGCGATTTCAGCCTTCTTGGATGCTTCTTCAGACGACATTTTTTTATGTTTGAAAGAAGAAGCGTTCGTTCTTGTCAGATTTCTGCTATATTTATAGGCAGAAGTTCCTCAAATAATGAAGCGTCACATTCATCCGACGATTCATACATTCATTAATACTTGACGGTTCATCCGTTCATTTATTACATTCATTCGACGGTTCATCCGTTCATCATTTCCTAAACGGTTCATCCGTTCATAATCTTCTATCAATTTCTTAAGTGGGGATTCGTTATTGATCACGTTTTCATAACCTCTGAATCAATTTCGAATCTACTTGCTCATTTGTCATTTTTGACCTCTGCATAGAAATCAATCTATTTTCTTTTGAGTTCCTACATATTATCACGTCCATAATACCTCTGATAATATCATATACTCTAAAACAGAAAAGAAGATTTTATTATCTATCATGTCCACAATTCATCCACAAATACAAATCTTTGAGCATAGAAGAAATATCATTTCCATTCTCATTTTACCACAAAAAGTCTATTACATTTTCTTAGACTTTCTTACAAATTATAATGGAAATCTATTACAAATCTTGGATTTTCATTCTACACCACAACAATAACCTAATAGAGATCTATCTTCTTCTTTGGATCTTCTTCGTCGGACCTTCTCCGTCAAGTTCGTTGTTGGTGGCAGTTCCTGACTGTCTGGGTCCCAGTCACGACCAGATCAGCAGGAATCAAACTCTGGTCTTCTCTCTCAGACGAGAGGAGAACCACAGAGTATGGCAGCCCGAAGTCGTGGTGCTGCCAATACAATTGGAGGATTGGGAGCGGCCTTTCAGAAGAGACAGGAATGTATCCAAACCTTGGGATACAATTCCTAGTTCTGCCTTGAAAGGAACTCTACTACCCGATTTCTCGGGGTAGAGTTGACTCCACCATCCAACTCTTGTGTATAAAGGCTCTTCCTACCATCTGAGGAAGACCCTTCTATCCCACGAAGAGTTCTGAGTTGTCTGATGTACGCGTCAAAAGCGTATGAGCTCCCTGATGTAGATGTCAGCAAGATATTGTCCACAGCATCTACATCACCAATGCCAGTTCTGAAGAAAATTTTCAACCGAGCTTCTGCAGAGAACAGCAAGGAAGAAGAGAATTAATCAACAGAAATGTCATTTAGCACACACTAGCTAGTCAAGCGTGTATTTTTTTAGTCAGAAACATAAAAGCCTATCTTCAACAGCAACAAAAATGGTACGCGGACTTACCATCAAGTTTGGTGCTAAGGATTGGCAAACCCATGTTTGATACAGTGTGCAGAAATCGAACATTAGAAAACATTGCTTTCCTGTTTGAGAATGAAATCTCCCAAAAATTTCATGCTCAGAGAAGAAGAAGAAAAATGGGAGATGAGTATGTGTGAAACTCATCTATCTATTTAAAGAACAAAGTACAAACCTATTCTTGGAAAAGATCCACGTAAATAGTGCTCATAAATTATGGAATGAGTGTCACATGTGCTTTGGAAGACATCGCAGCATTGGAAACAGTCAAAGAATGCCACTTAATATTCTTCATTAATGCACGATGTTCAAACACAAAAGTTGTACTACATTCTTCAAGACTGGCACTGATGGCCTTACAAAAGACAAAACAAAAGAGTACAACATTTTCAAAAGCATAAAAGACACACTCTATTCTGCAGAGCGGCTGAGCTTTGCGCCTAGTTCTTCTACGCTCTTGACCCCCATACAGTGTAACAGAGCCTTCAATATTTCACGCTGCTCTACAAGGCTACGTCCATCAGAAGAAGACGAGCCATCCAAGCCAAAATAGCTCAAGATATTCTTGGCTAATTGCATGGGATCGTCTTTGAACTCAAAAACCAGAGGCTCCGGTTCTTTACCCTCAAAAGTGGGATCACCATGGGAACAAAAGCCCAACTTGCGTGCTTCTTCTTCAGCTTCTTCCTTCGGAGTCATGTTGACGTAAGATGAACAGCAAAGCTGAGTTTTCTCTCTGTTTATATAACTGAGCTCGCAGGCGGTTCATATTCCACCATAAATTGGATGCAATCAGTCTCAGAGAACGAAGAGTCATTATGACATTTAAATAAGTTCATTTGGATGTTTTCAAAGAACTTCGAAGTCTTTTCGATTTCCGAAAAATTTGAAGTCATCTCAGCGTGACTAAGTTCATTTTATTTATTTTATTTTCAAAGTATTTCGAAAATTTTGAAGTCTTTTCAATTTTCGAAAACATTGAAGGGGGTTTTATAGGCCTCAAAAATGACAGCCACGTTGAGTTGATCAGGACAAGTCAAAAGTCACGCTCAGTTGATCCAGACAATATTTACAAATCACGCTGAGGAGACAGCTCATCATTTGTCAGAGAGTAATTATGACTAACAGCACAACAGTCGAAGAATGTCTCTTCGTATGCCACGTATGCACAGAATTCGAGAGATCACAGCCGTCTATTGCGTGATTTTTGAAATCTTCTTCCGCAAGACTCAACCTTCGTCAAGTTGGCGTACCAAAAGAGCTTCTTGTCATTTAATGCGACTGATAAAAGCAATAACTGTCAGAGATTTTGTGTCAGTCAAGGCACGCTGAATCAAGACAGCTGGCAGTCCTATCTCAAGTCTGCGTGTATTTTGAGCTTTCCCTCAAATCTGCGTGGATTCTGAAGTTTTCTTCCTCAAGTCTGCGTGGATTCTGAAGTTTTCTTCACCAAATCTGCATGGATTCTGAAGCTTCCTGCCCCAAGTTTGCATAGATTTTGAAGCTTTCTACCCCAAGTCTGCGTGGATTTCATCAAATTGGAGTACGTAGCAGCTATGCCACTGATCTCTCGCCTGCGTGTCCTGTAACTTGCACACGACTCATGCATGATCGCCATGTGTCCAACAGTTATAGGCCACGTTCAGTAACTGCTCACAGTCTTGCGTATGTTAAATCCTGCGTGATTTTCAACTAAGCACAGGCTGTGAAGACAGTTATCTTTTCAGTTATTATTTTTGACTCTATAAATAGAGTTCTTTTTCTCATTCATTGTACAGATACATAGTTATCTACTATCAAAATTTTGAGAGCTTTTCTTCTTCGTATAGTCCAAGGGATAAAGTGATCGTCTTCTAGATCAGATTCCTACAGTTGTAATTTTCCCAGATACACAATAAATAAAAGAATTTATTTATGGAAAACAGCAATGTATCATTATCTTGTGCTATCAGAATAGTCTGGCGAGAGGACGGAAGTGCATATTACAGAAAAAGTACGTGGGACAAGTCCTCTTTGAACTCAGATTCTGCAAGAGTTCCTATAAAAGTTTTATATTCGGGATCTTCTCTGGTATTCACTGCATCCAACAGAAGAAAGCAGAATTTAGTACAAGTCAAAGTCAGAAAATTCTGTCATCAGATTGTGCAACCATCAGACTGCGCAACCATCAGATTGCACAACCATCAGACTGCGCAACCATCAGATTGCGCAACCGTCAGATTGCAAAATCGTCAGATTGTGCAACCATCAGATTGCGCTGATAAAGCTTGCGCAAATCAGTCGATTGTGCTGACTTTTGCCAGCGTAATTCAACCGATCATGCAAGAAGATATTCTTCATAAAAATGAAGAATAACTAGTTCGTGCAACCAAAACCCTAAAGAGGGTGGCGCAGTATGATCACATCTCTAAAAAGAGATGGATTTTGAAGATCAGTGGAGTCGAAGAACCCTAAAGAGAGTTTTTTTGATTGAGTCGTCTACCTAGCAAAGCGGGATGCGCAGTCTTATGTCAAGAAGGACGGGGCACAACCCTAGCCGAAGACTCGACGGAGGCCTTGCCCTTGGCAGCGGCGGAGGATCGCTTGGGGGCCATGGAGATCGATGAGGAGAATCGGGAAAGCTCAAGAAGTTTCTCTTTTGGAATTCGAAAGCAAGTAAAGACTGACAGAGAGAGAATGCGAAACTATTTATAGTTTTTCAAAGGAGAACGGCCGCCTCAGATTGTGTCGAAAAAGCGGGGCTAAATCATCCAATTGCGCAGACAGCTCACGTATGCGCAACTTGATTTTGAAATTTGAAATTCAAAGTATTTCGAAACTTTGAATAAATTCAACTTTCGAAAACTTTGAAGGAGGTCTTGTAGGTCCTAAAAAAATCATGTTGCACCTGTTAACAAAGTCAGAAAATCAAAAAATACAACTTTCAAATAAACTGTGCAGACATCAGATTACGCAAACCCAGACTGCGCACACTTTCAACTGCGCAGGCTGACGTGGTAATGTCATCACTATCTGACAAAATTAAATCTTTCTAACAGCTGATAGCACAAAGAACGAGGAGACTGTTCGTTTATTGTGTCGTACAGCGCTCGAAGGTAGTTGGACAGCTGTACATACAGCGCAATCCAGTGCCTGTACAATCCGACCCCGCGCAATCTATCTCAGCGTAATCCGAAGTCAGCACAATTCATGTGGCATACTTCATCATGACAACTGACAAAAGTACACGTGGCATTCATGCCATCAATTGCTCGTTACGTGGCAACCATCTTCACACGATCATGTGCATTTCAATCAAATGATGCCATATGTCCAAGACAGTTGGCCCACGACCAGACAACTGCCTGTACAGTCTGATGTTGCGCAATCCAGTTCCTGTGCAATCCAACTTGCGCCATCCAGAATAACTAAAAGTTAGTTATTTCCAGAACTCTATAAATAGAGTTTCAAGTCTTCATTCAAGGGGATCAGACATAAAGTTCAGAAATATCAGAGAGATCAGGAGTTCTTGCCCAATTGCTGCTGTATTCTTCCGAAGCTTTTGCCTTCAACTTCAGATGCTATCGTCTTCAAAGTTCACATCATCCAAGGGATAAATCAATCGTCTTCTAGATTGGATTCCTATAGTTGTACTTTCCCAGAATTCTTGTAATCTTTACAAAGTTTGTATCAATAAAGTTTCATACTTTTGTTTTTGCAAATAATGTTAAGCATTAGAATTGCTGGAGGTGGAGGGTTTGTTAAGTTTCATGGCTGATCGAGTGATCGTGGCCGCGGCCTCTTTCGCGTTTCTCTTGTTGGGCTTTTTATTGTTGGCTATAGCTTTTTCGACTTCCTTGTGTTGTCTGACTGTGCCTAGTTTGGGAGTTAGCTCCTCCGGGTGCAAGTAAACCTCTCTCGCTATTTCGGCTAAGGCTCCAAAGTAGTAGTTCGAGCTAGTGAGGCTAGCGTCAATGGCCTGTTTCAACCTGGCCACAGGTGCTTGGCCGTTGTTGGCCAGGGTATCCGCTTGAATTACTACTATGTCGTGGGGTGTAACAGGTGCTTCTGGGTCGGAGTGTGGAGTTTCCGTCGGGAATTCTGGAGTTAGAGGCTCCACATATGTTGTCTTCTTACCGCCGCCGATCACTGTATTTGCTACCGCAATGGGAGCCTCCTGGTTGTCCTCGGTATGGGCTGTCTTTTGAAGTGCATCTGGAAGTTCTGAAGTGAGGGTGTCAAATTTGTTGGTAAGGTTTAGGGTTGGGGGCCGTAAGGAACTATAGCCCTACCCTGGGAAGCTTGTTCTTGAATCTAAGAGTTGTCGGCGCTGGCTTCAAATCAAATATGGGAATTGGGTAATGGTAGAAGGGGGATTGATGACTTTTCCAGATAAGTTAGGTGTGGGCGACCTGCCTGGTCACTTTCTTCTTCAACTCAAGTTGCGCGCAAAAATAACGCTCGGTGGAGTGGCATCTCATGTTGTAATGCTTGCAGAAAATGATATTGTTGTTGTATATTATTTGTTGGACATGCGTCTTATTGCCGAGCACAAGTTCGATATGGTTGGGGAGGTCGTTCGATAAATCGAGATCAATGCATATTTTAGCGTAGTTAGCTTTAGAGAGGTTGTGGGTTTCTTTCGACGCGGACACAAACATCCCAAAAGAGTTGGCGATCCTCTTTAGCACTGCCGGCATGAAGCATATGAGGGGTAGGTTAGGGAGGGTGACCCAGACAGAAACGATCACCGAGTCTTCTTTATTATTGAATTTCGGTGACCATCTGACGATTTTTAAATGGTGGCAGTCGATCCGTCCCGAGCCTCTAGTCCAGATATTCTTGTGATCTGTTTCAGAGGACAGGTACAGGAGTATGTATTTGGGATCCAAGGGAGCCACCCTGTATACCTAGGTGACCCCCAACTAGCAATCGCTTCCTATACCCGCGAGAGGTTCGGGCATCCGATGGAGAATTTGAGGACAAAAGTGTACGGGAAGGTGCCTGATAGAGAATAAATTTCTTTCTCAGTAAAGGGCACCGAGATATCCTGAGCATCTGTAACGCCCCAGTCCTAAAATACGTAGGACTAGAAACGTAGACATGCCAGTTGTATTCATACGAAGTACATGGGCCTTGTATGGATACATAAGCTATAAAATGTAGTAAACCACAACTAACTAATCTCATCCACAGAAATGTAAAAGATATCATATAATAACCATAATTTGTCTTGGTACAATATGTTGGTTGGAGACACATCTACTACCAACCAAATAAAAGGAAAGAAGTACATGATATATAAAATGATTTGACGAAAGTAGCAAGATAGATCCAAGGCACGTCATCTTCGAATAAATGAAGAAGATCATGACCTCTGCTAGAATACCTGCGAAAGACATGAACACACACCTGGAGAGGTAACCAGGTCCTTAGAGGGACGTAACAAGATACATTATATCATGTCATATTAACTGAATAAATAATGCTAAAAAATAATAAGTAAGATCGGATCAAAACATGGTCCAATACCTTACCATTTGGATTAGCGTACCATCCTCCCAACCAAACAAGGACAGGAGATGGCACACTAACCCACGATGAAGTATCTGTCCAAGTCACGAATCCAATATGGTATCCAAACCCTAACAAGGTTCAATACCTTCTCATTGGAGTAGTAAGCCACACCTACAACCAAACAAGGACAAGATGTGGCAAATTAATCCGCGACAAGTTATTGTTCCAAGCCACAGTCAGATACAAGTACCCAAACCAAAAGTACTCATACCTAACGGATAAGGGTGCCTAACCAATCTAAGTGAACGCAGTTTTAAGAACATCCTTCAACGCATGGGCCCTGGCTAAAATAGGATCGGCATGGTCCCCCCATGGGTCACCAGAAGCCCAATCAATAAGAACATAACGTTCCGCAGAACGCCAGTGGCCATCAGTAATTATGGGTAATCTCACCCGTGTCACCGGCAGAGCTCACATGTTATAAAAGGTAAAGTGCATAGTAGCTCATACGCTAAGGTATTGTCCTCCCCACCCAATGCCTACTATGTTGTATCCACAACACAAAACCTCTATTAACCGCTAAGTCAAACTAAGCATGCAACCTCTATTAGAGGTGTGTCCTATCGTACGGCTTATACGTACCAGTGGCCAGCCAATCACGCATGTCCGAGTTCTATATGTGACTCACAACTTTGTGGCACAAATGTGTCAAGGCCTATGAATGCAACACAACAAGGTGGTCCCTTAACTCTAGGTTTTAATGTGTAACAAGTAAATAAATAGCAGTAATATAACTTTATTTAGCAAAGTATCACAGTTTATAATAAATAATGCATGAATATAAGCTAAGTAAATAAACAGTTGGTAGCAAGGTATCTTGCCTCGTAGGACGTCAGGTGTGCTGCAATGATCAATGTGGCACAAAGTTTGACTTCGGTGTTACAACTATGCAGGACGGCCTCCAATGATGGCACGGACTGTTCCATCGGTCCAAAATAGTCAAATTAGTTATGGTTGATATAAGGAAGTACATAATTGGTAATGTGATAGAATTATGCGATTGGTCACGGACAGGAGAATAGTCGAAGAATATTAGATAAGTAAATAATATATATAAGATTTTAGAAAATATTTTATAATACTCGAAAATATAATTTATTAGTCAAAATATGCCTTTCTAGTAATACTCAAAAATCGAAAGTTGTTTTAGGGCAAAACTCTAAGGTTATAAAGATAAATTTTTAGATAGGTAAGCTATGTTTTTATTATTAGAAAATATATTAGAAACCTAAAAAAAGCTAATTGAGACAAAACTATAAATTTTGTTAATTATATATTTTTAGATTATACATAAAATCTAGAAAAAAATGTTTAATGCTAAAACTAAATATTTGCAAAGTATAATAATAACAATAATAGTAATAATATATATATATATATAAATATGTATATATATATATATATTTTATATATATATATAATTATAAAAAATTCAAAAAAACAATTTAATAATATCCTAGGAATATATGTGTATTTCAAGGTTTATAAGCTAAATTAAACATGTAAAATTTTATAGCTTTTAAAATATAATTCTGATATTGGTAACCAAGCAGTAATAGCAAAAATAAAATATTATAAAAATATGCTAATTGTAATGTGGTAAGCTATATTAATACTGTATATTTCTTGTATAAAAGCATAAGATAGTAAAATGTTCAAATGTCTTTTGTAAATAAATCAATAATAATATAATAATAATAAATAAAAAGTTTTATAAGGAATACCACAGTTGTAAAGCTATTCTCTCAGAGGAGAGAGAGTGTTAAGGAAAGAAAATTTGGGGGAGAAAAGCGAGAGAGAGAGCGAGAGATCGGGAAGGTCGAAGAGAAGGTGGACAGGGTCAGAATCTTACCGGCGGGAGAGGAGTTGCCGTACGGAAGGTGCGGCGGGCTATGGGGTCCCGTGCGTGTGGCCACGGCAACGGGCCGTGCTGGACTTTGGTGCGGAGAAGCACGCTCGCGGACGGCGTAAGGTGGATGTCGACTACGAGAAGCGTGTGCGGGCGGAGTCGAGAGGGCGACCCACGTGCCCTGATCTGGTCGGAGGTCAACGACGGCGGTACAATGGTGGCGTCGACCCTATGGAAGCGGGGGGAAGTCGACATGATGGCGGGTGTTGTGCACGAGTGGAGGGAGGCAGCGTCGCTGCGGTTTCGGTCGTCGGCCAGATCTGTGGCACAAGATTGGAGGCGACCGGAGAGGGAAGATCTGGCCATGCTGGTGAGGCGATTACGTTCGACTGTGAAGCGTGCTCACCAACCCGAGGTCGTCGAAGATATTCGTCGGCTGGGCAGAGGTAAGTTGTGGGTGGTGGTGACGGTGTGGTGGTGGCGATAGTCCTGGTGGTTTGGGGGTTTTGGGTCTGGACGAGTAGAAGGCGGTGGAACCCAGTGGTTACGATGGTGGTGCCGGGGGTTTCTACGGTGGAGGTGGCCGGGCACCAGGTGGTCGAGGAGATGCTTGCGAACTTCGGTCGGAGAAGACGGGGTCAGGTCGAGCGGTGGAGGATGCGGGGGTCGACATTGGGGCGGCGGCCAGTTGGGTGTTGGGTTTAATGTGCTACGTTGATGGTGGTGACGATGATGGGTTTTTTTTTGCGTTGTAGTGGTCGATGGGGTTTTGGCCGGAGGTCGGATGTGCGGTGGTCGTGTCGACTGCTGCTGGTGAAGGAGACTGGAGCTCGGGTGGTGTTGGATGTAGGCAGGTGGTGTGTCGATGGGTTGGCAGCGTGTTGTTGGCAGTAGGCCGGTGGAGGAGAGGGTGGTTATGGTGGTAAGGTCGGTAGTGCTGTCCAGGTCGTGGACGGGTAGGCAGGTGATGGCACGGCGGGGACGGCCCGTGGTGGAGGTGGACAGATGGCTCGTGTAGGATTAGGTTAGGTTTAGGGATTGTTTTGGGTTGTATCGTGTCGGGGTTGTCAACACGGAGAAGAATCCAGTATATGTGTAAAAGAAGGAATATAGTGGATGGAAGTCACACAGACATGGACACGATGCACTCACGTTGGTTGTGGTGGATGGAGATTGGTTTGGTAAAAATTTGTGGAGGAAAAATAATATGGAGGCTCCCTATATATAGGGTTGAGGAAATCCTTGATAGATAAAGATTAGGACTTATTTAAACCCAATTAGATAATTCACTTATAAATTTAAATCAATACAATCAAATCTAAATCCAAATTCAATCCAATTTAAATATAGATAAATCAACCTTTACATTAAATTATATAAACTAAAATCCATAAATTCAAATTTGTAAATCATCATAATTAATTTAAACAATAATCAAACCATTTTAAAATATCTTTTATAAATACTAAAATAATAATATTAATTAATTTTGAAAATAAATATTAAATATTTGAATAATGTTTTTCAAGTAAATAAAATAATTATAATTTGTTTTGAAAACTAATATATTCATGAATCAAATTTCATGTTCCACGCAAACGAAAAATATTTATATAAATACTATTTTTGAAATTAATAACCATATTTGTATATTAAATAAAATAACATTTATAAGAAAATAAGACCTATGTTTTGGCAAGGATTTGGAATGACACTAAATAAAATAAAATTTACTTCCATATAAGTATTTCGAGCGAAAATATTTATTCGTTATATTTAGTAACAATTTATTGTAAAATTAATTTAGAAAATATTTCATATCACGCATTCGTAACGTATGCCAAAATAAATTTAAAAAAACTAGAAAAAATTTAGGGGATTTACATCCTATCCAACTTACAAAAATTTTGTCCTCAAAATTAAGAATGAGTAGGGGGTTGAGAAGGTACAAGGGTATATCGGTATGGGCACGATCAAATCATTAAGCGAGGCAAGGAGACGACATTTTAACATGACATGCATTAGAAAATTGTGGTTTAGATAAAACGCAAGAAGGAAAAAGATTAAGGGTTCTAAGTAGGTCAAGATAAAACGTGAATTTAAAGAAATAGTGAGTAGATTAAGAAAAATAATTTAAAGGATTAGGGGTTATGGTTCCTTGAGAGAAAATTTTATGATAGACGTTTTAGGTTGAGGTACGATTATGGAAACGCTTCTAATCATTATTAGGTTTTCCAACGATTAGAAAGTCGTGATAGAAGATATAGGGTCGAAGGAAAGGTCGAATAGTTTAAGACGAGGATATAGTCACGGGTTGGTCGATGGTTAGCTACACTCATGTATATACAATTATCATGGGTATAGGAGAAAATGGGTGTTTTGTCTTTCTAAAATAAGGGAAAGACAATAAACTGTGAAGAGTTCAAGAAGATGTTAGCGAGTACGAATACCTAGTTCAAAGACGATTGAAAAATTTCAAAAAAGAATTACTAAGGCAGTCGTGGATGAGTTTCCAGAGGCCAAGTTTAACTATGTCTCCATCCACGTAGAACGATATCTAAAAAGCGAACCAAAGTGCACTAGGTTGATCAGACCATCATGCACCGGTTCTGATTAGACAATATGTTAATGAGAGAACTCCCAATAAAATATGTCTTCAACAAGCTCGATAATGAATGAGCTTACAAAACTAGGCTACATTAGCATCATTAGTCAAGATAGTCCAAAATATAAGTATAAAAGGTAACGATTGGCAGGAAATATGAATAGTTCAAGTTCTAGGTCTTGCCCGAAGTTTGGGACCATATAGTTGTCCTAGTATCTCCTTGTCTATGGCTTGGTTGGCTAAACGTGTTAGGGTCCTCTAATTTCTACAGTCTAAGTAAACTTATTAATATAGGTCACAAGGACAAAGGGATTGTTAGGTCGTGGAGTATTCTACCCAACTTACAAGGGTTAAACTAGTAGTGTGATGGGACAATGGGTCCTGTCTACCTAGTATGGGTTACCTTCCTAACCAATAAGAAGTTACGGTAGAGGGAATCATGCTAGATGCAAATAAAGGAGTCAAGCAAGAGTTTAAAAAATAGAATCGAGGAAGGAGGTCAAGTATGTGGATGAGATCCTAAACTCTAATCCTATACGCAGGCTTGCTTGTTACGGTAAAATAACCAAACAATTTATCTTGACCTGTATGGGCCACCATAAAAACATGTAACGTCCCAGTCCTAAAATACGTAGGACTAGAAATGTAGACATGCCAGCTATATTCATATGAAGTATATGGGCCTTGTATGGATGTATAAGCTATAAAATACAGTAAACCACAACCAACTAATCTCATCCACCGAAATGTAAATGATATCATATAATAACCATGATTTGTCTTGGTACAATATGTTGGGTGGAGACACATCCACTACCAACCAAATAAAAGGAAATAAGTACAAGATATATAAAATGATTTGACGAAAGTAGCAAGGTAGATCCAAGAGACGTCATCTTCAAATAAATGAAGAAGATCACGACCTCGGCTAGAATACCTACGGAAGACATGAACACACACCTGGAGAGGTAACCAGGTCCTCAGAGGGACATAACAAGATACATAATATCATGCCATATGAACTGAATAAATACTGCTCAATAATAAAAAGTAAGACCGGATCATAACATGGTCCAATACCTCACTATTTGGATTAGCGTACCATCCCCCCAACCAAACAAGGACAAGAGATGGCACACTAACCCACGATGAAGTATCTTTCCAAGTCACGAATCCAATATGGTATCCGGACCCCAATAAGGTACAATACATTCTCATCGGAGTAGTAAGCCACACCTACAACCAAACAAGGACAAGATTTGGTAAACTAATCCGCGATAAGTTATTGTTCCAAGCCACGATCAGATACAAGTACCCAAACAAAGAGTACTCATACCTAATGGATAAGTGTGCCTAACCAATCTAAGTGAATGCAGTTTTAAGAACATCCTTCAACGCATGGGCCCTGGCTAAAATAGGATCGGCATGGTTCCCCCTTGGGGCACCAGAGACCCAATCAAAAAGAGCGTAACGTTCCGTAGAACGCCAGTGGTCGTCAGTAATCATGGGTAATCTCACCCGCGTCTTCGGCGTAGCTCAAGGGTTACAAAAGGTAAAGTGCATAGTAGCCCATACGCTAAGGTATTGTCCTTCCCGCCCAATGCCTACTATGTTGTATCCACAACACAAAACCTCTATTAACCGCTAAGTCAAACTAAGCATACAACCTCTATTAGCGATATTTTCTATCGCATGACTTATATGTACTGGTGGCCAGCCAATCACGCATGTCCGAGTTCTATATGTGACTCACAATTTCGTGGTACAAATGTGTCAAGGCCTATGAATAAACACAACAAGGCGGTCCCTTAACTCTAGGTTTCAATGTGTAACAAGAAAATAAATAGCAGGAATATAACTTTATTTAACAAAGTATCACAGTTTATAATAAATAATGCATGAATATAAGCTAAGTAAATAAACAACTGGTGGCAAGGTATCTTGCCTGGTACGACGTCGGGTGTGCTGCAATGATCAATGTGGCACAAAGTTTAACTTCGGTGTTTTAACTATGCAAGACGGCCTCCAATGATGGCACGGACTGTTCCATCGGGTCCAAAATAGTCAAATTAGTTATGGTTGATATAAGAAAGTACATAATTGGTAATGTGATAGAATTATGCGATTGGTCACGGACAAGAGGATAGTCGAAGAAAATTAGATAAGTAAATAATATATACATGATTTTAGAAAATATTTTATAATACTCGAAAATATAATTTATTAGTCAAAATATGCCTTTCTAGTAATACTCAAAAATCGAAAGTTGTTTTAGGGCAAAACTCTAAGGTTGTAAAAATAAATTTTTAGATAGGTAAGCTATGTTTTTATTATTAGAAAATATATTAGAAACCTAAAAAAAAGTTAATTAAGACAAAACTATAAATTTTGTTAATTATATATTTTTAGATTATACATAAAATCTAAAAAAAACCTTTAATGCTAAAACTAAATATTTGCAAAGTGTAATAATAATAATAATAATAATAATAGTAATAATTATAATAATATATATATAATTATTAAAAAGTAAAAAAACAATTTGGGACAAAAACTTATTAATAATATCCTAGGAATATATGTGTATTTTAAGGTTTAAAAGCTAAATTAAACATGTAAAATTTTATAGCTTTTAAAATATAATTCTGATATTGGTAACTAAGCAGTAATAGTAAAAATAAAAATATAATAAAAATATGCTAATTGTAATGTGGTAAGCTATATTAATATTGTATATTTCTTGTATAAAAGCATAAGATAGTAAAATGTTCAAATGTCTTTTGTAAATAAATCAATACTAATATAATAATAATAAATAAAAAAGTTTTGTAAGGATTACCACAGTTGTAAATCTATCCTCTCAGAGGAGAGAGAGTGTTAAGGAAAGAAATTTTGGGGAAGGAAAGAGAGAAAGAGCGATAGATCGGGAAGGTTGGAGAGAAGGTGGACAGGGTAAGAATCTTACCGACGGGAGAGGAGCTGCCGCATGGAAGGTGCAGCGGGCTATGGGGTCCCGTGCGTGTGGCCACGGCAACTGGCCGTGCTGGACTGTGGTACGGAGATGCACGCTCGCAGACGGTGTAAGGTGGATGCCGACTACGAGGAGCATGCACGGGCGAAGTCGAGAGGGCGACCCACGTGCCCTAATCTGGTCGGAGGTCAATGGCGGTGTTGTAAGGGTGGCGTCGACCCTATGGAAGCGGGGGGAAGTCGACACGGTGGTGGGTGTTGTGCACGAATGGAGGGAGGCAGCGGCACTGCGGTTTCGATCGTCGGCCAGATCAGTAACGCCCAGTCCCAAAATACGTAGGACTAGGAACGTAGACATGTCAGTTGTATAATCAATATACGTAAGCTGTAAAATGCAGTAACCATAGCACTAAATCTTATCCATAAAGATAAATAATGATATAAAAGCAACTTTGAATTTGTCATGTATACAATCGTTGGGCGGAGACAAATCTACTACCAACTATGAAAGAAATACATAATAGAAAAAAGAGTTTGGCGAGCGAAGCGAAGACGATCGAAGAGCAATCATCCTCGAAGAAATTGTGACGATCATGGCCATGGCTAGAACACCTGCGAAAGACAAGAGCACACACCTGGCGAGATAACCAGGTCCTCAGAGGGACGTGACAAGATACAATAAACATGCCATATAAATACTGAATATAAAATATGCCACAATCACAGAAAGTGGCAAGACACCAATAAGGTAACCTAACTGTACTAAAGTGAACATGCAGTGAGAACAAACCTTTCGTCGCATGAGCCCTGGCTGTAAATGGGATCTGGTATAGTTTCCACTTGGGCACCAGTGACCTAAGCGCATGACGTTCAAAAACGACAGTGGCCAACCTGAGAGGCTCATACCCGTATCTCCAACGGAGCTTCCGGGTTACAAGGGAAGTACAATCGAAGCCCATACGACAAGGAAATATTCTCCCTACCTAATGTACCTATCATGTCGCATCCATGACCATGTAACACTACTAACCGTCAAGTCTTCTAACATACAACTATTGACAGTTAGACCTAACGCACGTCCTGTACGCATCAGTGATCAGCCAACATGCAAGTCCGTAGACTATATGCTACTCATAATTCATACATCTTGTGGCACATCAGTGTCAAAGTTTATCTAATACACTAAACTAGTGGTAGTCCCTTAACTCTAGGTCCATATGCAATCAAAGAATAAGTAACAAGGTACAACTAATATCACTGAGCAGGCAGTAAATCAAGAACTGGAAATAAATGAACAATAATATGTAATAAATACAAACTAAAAATGAACAGTATAATAGAAAGGTATCTTGCCTGGTGTGTCGCCTGGTATGGTGCAATGATCCGACAAGTCCAGTTTTGTCCAATAGTCGGGGTCGAGGTGAAGACGTCTGAATTTGCGGGAAAATAGGAATATGGTCAGTCATGATCAAGATATGCAGATAGTGAGAATTTAAGAAGAAAAATATTTATACTATTTTAAAAATAGATATATATTTTACTTAGAAGATATTTATAACTTATTTATAACGAAAAACTATATCTTATTGATCAAAATATTTGTGGATAATTATTCCTTTAAAAATTATTTTAGATAAATAGTTGAAAATTCTAAAAATAAATTTTGAAATTAGGTGAAAAAATACTAAACTTTATAAATACAATATATTAAATAAATATTTGACAATATTAATAACTTATTTAAACCAAAACTATAATTTTGTCAAATACATGTATATCTAGAGGAACATATTATTACTAAAGATAACTATTGTAAAAAATAATTTTTAGGTACGAAGCCGTCTTTCTATAAAAATAACTGAATATTAGAGAAGACCATATTTCAATGGTCGAAAATATTTTTGTTAAATACTCGATTACTACTAAGAATATTATTAAATTAAAACTATAATTAATTGGCCACAAATTTTACCAAAAATATTTATATGTATAATGACTTACATTATAACCAGGATAATTAAAATACCCATAATAATAATAAGGATAAAAATTTTAGTAATAATAATAACAATAATAATAATAAGAATAAGAATAATAATCCACAATAATAATAATCATAATAACAGTAATACTAATTCTAATAATAATAATAACAATAATAATATTAATATTAATATTAATATAAACTTCACTAACTGTTCACTTTCTCAAAAAACACAGTGATAAAGAGAGAGATGGGAAAGGAAGAGGGAAATAAGAGCTCACCCGAGGGTTTCAATGGGCGGAGGTCGGAGGGGCCGGGGCCAACTCGGCCGGCGGAGACGCAGATGGGCGCCGTCGGCGCTGGTCGCTCGGCGGGAATACGACGTGTTAGGTCGGCGGTTCTCAGGCGGGCTGAGGCGGCGCCGGTGGTGGCGTGGTGATTTCGACAGTCAGAGAGGAGAGAGGGGGCGGCACTCGCGGGAAGTCGAGCGGGGTGGTACGCGGGCGGCCGTGGCCGATCTGAGCGGCGGTCCACCGGTGGGGATAGGCGGTGGCACGGGGATTTCGCGAAGGAGGAGGCGTGCTTGGCCTGAGGCTGTGCGCGACGGTCATGGCGACCGGAGGAGGTACGGTGCTGGTGGGCACGGTAGCTCCGGAGAAGTCTTGACGAAAAGTGGTGGCACGAAGCCGGTGGCGGAGGTCAGATGGTTACGCGCCGAGCGCACCGATCTGTACTTGCACGGCAAACTCGCGCCGGAGGAGAGCCGGTGGTGCCGATGCGACGTTGTCGGATCTGGAGACGTCGGAGGCTCGCGGGGCCTCGACACGGAGACTGCGCCGAGCACGGTCGGCTCAGGTTTGGGTTCTCCTTTCCTTTTTCTTCGTTGGGGTTTTTGGGATGGTGACGGAGTTGGTGTTGTGGGATGCCGAAAATATTTGATGGTGGTTGTTCTGAGAGCGGGGGTGGTTGCGACGAGGGTGATGGTGGTGATGGGAGTTATGGTGCAGGATGGTCGAAGTTTGATTGATGATGGTGGTGGAGTCAGATGAGGAGTTCGGAGCGGTGGTGGCCAGAGTCGGATGCCGGGAGACGGAGGCAGGTGGTTGAGACGGAGATGATGATGGCGGAGATGGGAATGTTGGTGACGACGACGTGGAGGTGATGATCGTGTGTCGGGATTGTCGACATGGAGGCGGATGTGATGTATATGTAATTAAAATTAATGGAGGAAGGGATACACACAGACATGATGCACATGCACCTTTGTGGAAAATTTTGGATGATCAAATTTATGGAGGAGTACCTCTCCTTTTATAGGAGGTGGGAATTCCCATTAGGATAAGGATTGGGATTTGATTAAATCCCCAATAGATAGAATCCATACTAATTTAAATCGATTAAAATCTAATTCAATATAAATAAACCTATCTTTAATTTAAAATCCATTTAATTTAAGGCAAATAAAATCTTTTCCAATTTAAATTATCAAAATAATTCAAATATTAAGTAAAACAAAATTTTAAATATCTTTTTCGTAAATATTAAAATATAGCATTAATTAATTTCAAAAATCAAGATAAATATTAACTCATAAAATAGCTTTTACAAATAACAAAATATATTAATAAACAAATTTTAATTTTCGCAAAAATATTTGGAATACATTTCATATAATCATAATTTTTCAAATCACTACTTATTTTCAAACGATGAACAAAATAACTCTTTTATAATAAAAATATTTTTCAAGTAGAAATATGTACGCTTGCACATATTCGTACTCGTCGAGCAAATACGAAAGATGCGAACTCGTACGCGACGTATAAATACGAAAAACAAAATTAACACCAAAAATAAAAATAAAAAATTATAGTAAAAATTTTAGGGGGTTTACAAGATCTGTGGCACGAGACTGAGACGAGCGAAGAGCGGAGATCTGGCCATGCTGGTGAGGCGATTGCGTCCGGCTGTGGGAGCGTGCTCACCAACCCGAGGTCGTCGACGATATTCGTCGGCTAGGCAGAGGTAAGTTGGGGGTGGTGGTGACGGTGTGGTGGTTGCGACAGTCCTGGTGGTTTAGGGGTTTTGGGTCGGGACGAGTATAAGGCGGTGGAACTCGGTTGTTACGATGGGGGTGCCGGGGGTTTCGACGGTGGAGGTGGCCGGGCACCAGGTGGTCGCGGATATGCTTGCAGACTTCGGTCGAAGAAGACGGGGTCGGGTCGAGCAATGGAGGATGCGGGGGTCAACACTGGGGCGGCGGCCAGGTGGGTGTTGGGTTTAATGTGCTATGTTGATAGTGGTGACGATAATGGGTTTTTTTTTGCGTGGTGGTGGTCGGTTGGGTTTTGGCCGGAGGTCGGGTGTGCGGTGGTCACGTCGATTGCTGCTGGGGAAGGAGACTGGAGGTCGGGTGGTGTTGGATGTAAGCGGGTGGTGTGTCGATGGGCTGGCAGTGGGTTATTGGCAGCATGCCGGTGGAGTAGAGGGTGGTTATGGTGGTAAGGGAGGTGGTGATATCCAGGTCGGGAACGGGTAGACAGGTGATGCCACGGCGGGAACGGACCTTGGTGGAGGTGGACAGATGGCTCGTGTAGGATTAGGTTAGGTTTAGGGATTGATTTGGGTTGTATCGTGTCGAGGTTGTCGACACGGAGAAGAATACAGTATATGTGTAAAAGAAGAAATATAGTGGATGGGAGGCGCACAGACATGAACACGATGCACTCACATCGTTTGTTGTGGATGGAGATTGGTTTGGTGAAAATTTGTGGAGAAAAAATAATATGGAGGCTCCCTATATATATGGTTGAGGAAATCCTTGATAGATAAAGATTAGGACTTATTTAAACCCAATTAGATAATTCACTTATAAATTTAAATCAATACAATCAAATCTAAATCCAAATTCAATCCAATTTAAATATACATAAATCTACCTTTACATTAAATCTATATGAACTAAAATCCATAAATTCAAATTTGTAAATCATCATAATTAATTTAAACAATAATCAAACCATATTAAAATATCTTTTATAAATACTAAAATAATTATATTAATTAATTTCAAAAATAAAATATTAAATATTTGAATAACCTTTTTCAAGTAAATAAAATAATTATAATTTGTTTTGAAAACTAATATATTCATGAATCAAATTTTATGTTTCACGCAAACGAAAAATATCTATATAAATACTATTTTTGAAATTAATAACCATATTTGTATATTAAATAAAATAACGTTTATAAGAAAATAAGACCTATGTTTTGGCAAGGATTTGCAATGACACTAAATAAAATAAAATTTACTTCCATATAAGTATTTGAACGAAAACTTTTATTCGTTATATTTAGTAACAATTTATAGTAAAATTAATTTAGAAAATATTTCATATCACGCATTCGTAAAAATCCATGCCAAACTAAATTTAAAAAAAAGTAGTAAAAATTTAGTGGGTTTATAGCATCCGAAGAAGAGGGTTTGAGTTCCGGGAGATCAACGTCAGTGATGATCGGGTGTAGGCTGGCAGATCTATCCGGCCTTAACTTATCTGCATAGGACGCAGTACCGGAAGTCGCGATCTCACGGGCGTTGGAGGGGCAGCGCGCCTGTAGAGGATTGTGCGAGAAGAGAGGGGGCAGGAGAGGCGCTAAGGGAGGGGGCGAATATAGGAGGTGCTGGGGCAGTACGTGCCCCTGCAGAGGCGGGGAGGAGTGCGCCAAGCGCATGCGGTGCCGATGGCCCAGGGAGGAGCGTGCCATCCGGGGATGGCGTAGAGAAAGTCCCGAGTGACCTGACAGAAAGTGTGGCACAAGGGTCACCTAAGGTAGTTGGCACATGGGGCAAGCACGCAGCAGCGCGTTCTCCTACAGACGCAGGAGGAGTGCACGAAGCATAGGCGGTACGATGGCACAAGGAGGAGCACACCATTCGAGGATGGCACAAAGGAAGACCCGAGCTGCTTGACCGAAAGAGTGGCACAAGGGTCTCTAGAGCTGCATAGTGTAGGGGGCAAGCGAGCATAGAAAACTAGCGCCAACGGCTTGGAAGTGCTACCTGAGAGCAGCACAACACCCGAGGCTGCTACAGAGAGGTCCTCGGTCTAAATAACCAGGCTCTCTACTAACGGAACAGGCTCACTGCTCGAGGTCGAAGGGACAGAGGACATAACCTTTATCTCTACGAGGAGAGAACGACCAGGTCTCTCCATCCCGAAGACCAGTGGGAAGGGTGGTGCTAGCGGATGCTGGTGCGGCGGATAATCAAGCGAGGCCAGCCAGATGAGGGCCGTCCAAGAGTGCCGCAACGGAGAGGGAGGAGGGAAAGAACGGGAGAAGGAGGGAGCCGGGACAGACAACCCGAGAAGGGCAAGCTGAACTGGAGTCCAAGGAAAGTTGGACGACGACCCGGCCACAAAGGAAGCCATGGGGGCACCGCCTGAAGGACCGCACCCCCGTAGAGGGGGCCGGACATGACGGCGATAGAGGAACAACCAGGGGGGACAACACACAGAGAGGAAAGGATAGGGAGAAGCAACGTCGATGAGGACGCCGAAGTACTGCCACGGAGGGTGGCGACGGCAACAGACCTGGGCAGAAGGACGAACCACCTGCCATAGGGAGAGGCTGGCTGCAGGCAACCGAGGACTACGAGCGCACAGGGGCACCGCGGGGCGCTCCTTGGAAGAATAATTTTAAAATATGTATATATATCTTATATTTGTTATATATTTTTTATTTTTTTATATTTTTATATTTCTATATTTTTTTATTTTTTTTATTTTTTTGAGGGAACCAACCATTTTATTCAATAAAGTTGAAAGGCCGAACCTTTACAAGTATACCATAAGGGGCAAAATGCCGAAGCCTATACACGTATATCGACAAAGAGGAGTCAAACAGAAATAAAACGGCTAAGCCGAGGAAAGGAGAGAGTTCCAGAAGGCCTCTTGGCCATGTCTACAGAGAGGTCTCCGCTTGTGGCAATGGCGAGTGGTCTCCCAAATGAGTTGGTCCGTGCTGTATTGTCGACCTTCGTATCTCGCCTTGTTCTGATTCTTCCAGATAACCCACGTGGTGGCCACAGCGACTATCTGGTGTCCATGGGACGCTGACGCCCAGGAGTCCATGAGATGGTGGTAGTTGTCGCCTCCATGAGTCATTTTGCATCGCTGGAAAAGAGCTCTCCAGACCTTGGCCGGTAGATCCCCCTGACTGAGGATGTGGTTGGCTATTTCCGATCGTCTATCCGAGCAGCATGTGCACATATAGGCGAGGCTGAACCCGTTAGCATTGAGTTTGTCGTCCGTGGGGAGGATATTACGGAGGGCTCTCCAGATGAGGAAAGACCACTTCTTGGGGATGCACGTCTGCCAGAACGAGGAAATAGTAGGGGACGGGACCGCGTTGCCCAGGATAATGTTTCTGGAAGACTTAACCGAGAAGGCGCCAGCACAGTTGGGCGACCACATGAGCTTGTCTGCATCCGGTCCGATCCTTAGGCTGCTACGACGAATGTGGTCGGTCGCTTCAGATCCGACCCAAGACGTGACTTTAGTCCAATTTTATGAGTTATTAGGAGGGTCCCATAGGTCCTTGATAGTGCTATTTCTGGGAGCCGTCGGTGTGGGGGTGAGCAAGAAGTCGCCATTCTAATGCTCCAAGAATGGTGATGCTTCCCCGTGGCCCACCTGAAGGCGAATCGCTGGTTCGACCAGGGATCAACCATAGAGAATGCGGCACCAGGCCGCAGAAGATCTGCTATTAGCGATGGCCGTGGACGGGTGGATATGCTTGAAGTATTTGGCCTTCATGAACCTGGACCATAAGTTCTTACTAGTGCGAAGCTTCCACCACAATTTCATCGAAAAAGCATTAATAATGTGGGAGAGTTTAGAAAAACCCAGACCTCCCTCACTAGTAGGACGAGCCATGGTGTCCCAACTGGCCCAATAGTGTTTTTTGTGGCCGCCGCTGTGTCCCTAGAGAAAATTGCTGAAGATGCTCTCGATGTGGGACAGGACTTTCTTGTGGGGAGCATGCTGCTAAGGTGTAGATGGGAATGGAGGTGAGGACATAATTGATGAGGATAATCTTGCCTCTTGGGGATAGGGTGACATTGTGCCAGCCCTCGAGCTTCTTCGTGATGCGATCGGTCAGGTTCTCCACAATCCTGGAGTTGGATTTTCCGTACACGAGGAGACACCCAAGGTAGAGAAATGGGGGTACTTGATGGGGATTGATGTGGTGGTAGATATGGTGGTCGTTTGCTCTCCGTTGATATTGTGGTGGGTGTAGATGACGCTCTTATTCGGGTTGACCTTCTGCCCTGAGCACCTCTCGTAGTTTTAGAGCGTATTATGGACGATTTCCACCGATCCTGCGTCTCCGGCTATTAATATAAGGATATCATCTGCGAAGGCTAGGTGGGTGATGATTGGGCAGCCGCTGGCCATATGGTAGTGCTGGAAGTTGGGGGTGCTCGTCATTTTATTAAGGTTTCTGCTCAACGCATCCGTCGTAATGATGAAGATGGTGGAGGATAGCGGATTCCCCTGTCTGACCCCCCGAGTGGATTTAAAGAACCCATCCACTTGGCCGTTGATAACCATGGAGAACCACTAGTTGCTGATCGATCTCCACACCACGTTGGTCCAGGTTTCGGAGAAGCCGAAGGCTCTGAAGACCCAGATCATAAATTGCCAATTTAGTCTATCGTAGGCTTTCTCCATGTCTAATTTGATGGCAATGTTTTCCCCTCTTGCTAGAAATTTCATACAGGTGACTAACTCTTAGGCCAGCATGATATTGTCTTGGATATTTCTCCCTCGAACAAAGCCACTCTGCTCCTTTGAGATGATCTTGGGGAGAAGGCCTGCCATGCGGGATGTAATAATCTTAGAAATAATCTTGTTGGTAAAGGTACAGAGACTGATAGGGCAAAAGTCACAGAATGTCTCGGGGTTGTCTTTCTTTGGGATAAGGATGAGGTTGGTGCTCGATATGGCTCTGGGATAGGTGGTACCTTGGAGGAAGGCGGAGGTCGCATTGTGGATGTCAGTCTTGATGATGTCCAGCAAGTACGGAAGAAAACCCCTAAAAATTTGTCTGGTCCTGGGGCGCTATGCTCGTCGAGGGCCCATACTTCTTTCACTTCTTCCTCTGAGGGAGGCTGTTCAAGCCTGAAATTGTCTGTGTCACTGATAAGTTGGGGGATCCCGTCCAGAAAGGTGTTGTCTTTAATAACCATCTCCTTGGAAAAAAGTCTGGAGTAGAACTTCGCAGCCTCCTCTTGGATCCCCTTTCGGTCGGCGACGCTGGTGCCGTTGTCTGTGGTAATATGATGGAGAGTGAGTTTTTGTCTACGCCCGTTGACGCGGGCATGGAAGAAATTAGAATTGTTGTCCCCCTCGTTGTTCCATTTGAGCCTAGATTTCTACTTCCAAAAGTTGGTCTCAATCTTCAACCTGAATTTGAGAATGGCTTTGGTGAGATTCAGCGCCATTCAGCGCCCTCCTGGTATGAGGTGAGCAATCTGCTATGTATTTTGCTTCAGCATGAGTCACATCGTCTTCTGCTTCGTGAATGGCTTAGAAAATGTCCCCGTAGGCTTGCTTGCTTCAAGCTGTCAAGACTTTTCACGTGGCTCGAAGCTTAATGGCCACACGATTAAGGGGATCAATGGAGTCTGTGCTATTCCAGCTTCCGTGACTACTCCTAAGAATTGGGGGTGCTCGCTCCAGAAGTCCAAGAAGCGGAAGCTCTTTCTGGAATGGTTGGATGTGGTGGTGATTCCCACCAGTAGGGGGCGTGGTCGGATTCAGTGGCGTTAAGGTGAGAAAGCTTGGAGGTTGTCCCCGTGTCAAGCCAGTTGGCATTCGTTAACGCCATATCAAGGCGAAAGAATTACCGACGGTCGCCTTCCTGGATGTTGTACCAGGTGAATACGTTGTCGGTGAACGGGAGGGGGG
>JANAVB010033017.1:15234751-15339751 GCA_029216955.1 Iris pallida | reverse complement strand
TTTCCCCTCTATTTAATCATCTCTTCACAAATTCCTTGCCTCTTTTTATTCCTACAAGAAGTCCTAGTAGTGTTCTTCCCCAAATCACCCCCAAATCTCCATTTCTCCTCCAAATTGAGCCTAGTCTTTTGCATTGGACTCCCCTACAGTAGAGGAGGTCAATAGTGGGCAGCTAGGAAGGATTTGGAGGCTTGGGATCATTACAAGTTGGAGAGGGACTCTTATTCAAAAGGCTATTTCTTGAGGTTTCACCCTCAATAGGTAAAACCTATCAAACTCATTCGAATTCCCAATTTCTTTCTATAGTTGTATTCATTTAGGTATACCCTAGTTGTCCCTCAAGTTTGGTAGGAATTGGAGTCCATTAGGTATACGTGTCGGACACGTATCAGTGTGTGTATCAATGTGTTTGATGAAATGCCTAAACCAATGTTTTGATAACCATTTTTGAACTATTTTCATGAATTTATAGCCCTATATATGGGGATTAGTTTTGCATGTGACTAAGTTGATTTTGGTGGGCATTTCGTGTCCAAACTGGACATAAACTCGCCCGCAGGACACTACACAGGGGAGTACAGTGCTCCACTGCAGCTCGAGTGTCTCAACGGACACGACACGGCACCATATGCCATGAAACTTCATGGACACATGGGGGAACCTACTGACATCATGTCCATGAAGTTTCAGGTGTCCTCGATCAATGTGCGTGAAGAAATCGCGTGCATACTGATTTTGTCTGTCACTGTGCACAGTTAGAATTGGGCTCTGACACGGGTTCAGTTCTTGGACACGACGACACTTGGACCTATTACAGGCTGTCGAACACGTAGCCCTACCCCTGGTGAACACGTGGACACGAGCATGAGGTGTCATGTGTCGTGTGTCGTGTGCACGAACTTGTGTCCTCGCCGTACGATGTTGTGCTGTGCAGTTCTCGTGTCTGTGTGTGTTTAATTCATTTTGGATACTTTGTGTCCACTTGTGTGGACACGAATGCATCCCTCATGACACGTATTATATGCCTCTCACTTCTGTGCACATCAATTTCTTGTTTTATTGGGTTTTTCGATTTTAAATTTTGGTTTGAATGTCGTTTCATATGTTTACTGAAACTGAAATGTTTTTTTGAATGTTTATACGAGTTTCAAATGATTAAATATGAAAAATTAGAGTTAATTAATAACTGCTATATACTGGGAATTTATAGGAGTATTTGTTTTAGGTTTTATGGGATTTCGAATTTGAATTTGGGGTGCACACATGTGGACTGATACTGAAAACTGGAATGGGGTATTCAAAAACTGAGAATTTGATGTGTTAACTGATATGTGAAACTGTGAATGAATGGCATGTTTACTATGTTTGGCTCATGTAAAATTGAGTTGTTGTATGAAAACCTGAGTTTACCTATACTGAACTATGAACTTGGATATTAACTAAGATTCAAATGTTAAAACCTGAGATTGATGAATGTTAAAACCTGATACATGTTACCTGAGAATTAGTTGTTAGGTAAACTGATTTTTAAATGAAACTAAGTTCAAGAAACCTGAGATTCAATGGACTATAGGATAACTGAGATTTAGGTTTACATATATACATGTTATACTGCCATGATAAATCTGAGATTAAGCTTTTGATATGTATATGCGATAATGATGATGATGATGATGTGATGGTGTCTATAATGCTCTCTGTGAACATTGAACCCTTGCCATGTTAACCCCTCACACACACACATTCAACCCCCTTGCCATGCACACTCACTGCCACACTAAACACTTCACATTCATTCACATATGCCATGCCACATCCACTATTCTTTTCCCCTTACCTCTATATAAATATATATATATATATATATATATATATATATATATATATTTATATATATATATATATATAAATATATATATATATATATAAATAAATATATATATATATATATATATATATATATATATATATATATATATATATATATATATATATATATATATATATATATCATGATTGGTATGTTATTTGACTTGAATATATGTATATGAGTAGCTATTTTGGTGTGGATTTGAATCGTATTTATATTATATATATTATGTTATATAATTATGTAATGCTTGATAGCTATATGATATTGTATTGGAATAGGATTTGGTATAGGGTTTGGCTAGGCCTAGATTGACTTAACCTAGACTAGACTTGGACTTGTTGACCGTAGTTTGACTTCAGTTGACCAAGAGTTGAATTTGACCCAGAATGACCTAGAATTGACTAACCTAGACTAGTTGACCATTGTTGACCAAACCCTAGATAGTTTGACCACAGTTGACTATAGTTGACCTAGTTTGACTGTATAGTTGACCAGAGTTGACCAAGAGTTGACTTTGACCTAAATTGACCTAGAAATCATGTAGGTGTGTTGTACACTTCATTTGTCATCCCTTTGTATACATCTTGACTTGTCTTGCTCTAAATAGGTGTCAGATACCTCGATTCGGACAATATATTCTCACAGACATCCAGATCGCAGGCGAGTACATTCTCTGACCGTTTTATGCTTGCTAGGACTTATATTCTTGCTCCAGATTGCTTTACTTGATGCTTTCACGTTATCATCACAGATTGATTCTATATGGATCTTTTTATGGGATGTTATCCCCCTTAGCGGACGCATCAGATATGTCATGTCATGTGTTTCATGTACATCATGTATTCCTTGCTCTTGCGTTATTCATGTATTCTTATGTTATCTCATGTACTTTCTTGTATGCTCATGTACTTTCATGTGCTCTCATGTACGTTCATATTTTCTCAAGTGCTTCATGTGTAACCAAACTATCATGTTCGTAATGTAACTTGACTGGATCGTTGTGTATTGATTGTGGGTAGGGGTGAGTATAAATGGTCATGTGATTTAGCCATCATGTTCACTCTATTACTTTTTATGTGTTTATCATGTACGACACAGCCTTCTTGGCTAGTGTCCCTCATGTACACCAATGTTATATCATGTTCAATCCAAGCCAATTACATGCCATCTCGTACTCTAAATCACTAGTCACTTACAAATCTTACTTATCATATATATATTTCCAGTTATGAAATATTTTTTCTGTTTTCATGTACATCTTCTTACAGCGTTTCATGTATCTTACTCTATTGCTTGTTTTATATTTTCTGCCATGATATGAACTGCGTGAGATGTATTGTGCTCATTCCTGTCCTGACAGGACCTGTTGAAAATATTACAGAGGATAAGGAGGAGTTCTACCCTACCTACTACGGAGCAGGCTTAGATGACACTTGCAACCTGGACTCCCAGGAGGTTCAGGCAGTTGCTGAGGATCCTACCATTGCCTATAGTAGATAGTTAGACTGTTATTTCCTTTCTTCATGTCATTTATTGTTTATGGTTTCAGAGTTGTATTATATTTGAGATGTTGAGACTTGTGGTTGTTAACTTGGATTTATTTCTCTTTCTGTTTGCACCTCATTTTGAGGATTTCATTATCTATCATATTGTGCTATTTTCCATCTTTAGACTTGTGATTGAGTTGTACTTTCTGTGTTTGGCCTCCGTTTGGAGAGTATATCATATTGTGGTTAGTTGACCGCCGACACTGCGAAGTAGGCTGGACGTACCCACTTCTCATGCCCCTACACTGGGTGCGGGTCGTAATGCTATTTGGTTGTATAATATCCCAAGCCAAATTTAAAAATAATTCTACTAAGTCATGGCACCCTAACATGGCTCTACCAGGTGGGGTTGGCTAGGTTAGGGTCCAAATATATTTGTAGTCAAATTGAATCCGAAAGTCAATGAATGAGTCTCTTGTGCCATTTGCAAATAAATAGAACATGGGCACTCGATTGAGTGGTACACCCTTAGTATGTGTGTAGTAGACTCAAAATGGGTCAAAACCATATATTAGGTCGAATAATTTTGATTAATGTCGAGTCCCAAACTCATGTCGGAAGTTAGGTCTAAAATTATGGTAAACGATCAAATGGCCTTAATTGACCTGAAGTTGCGCAAAGTCAAAAGAATGTTAGGGAGCAAGTTTGGATGGAACATGATATATCAAATTGAAGGTGGACTTGTCTACTTCAAAACTCATGGAGGACGTTTCAAAAGATTGACATTTATTCTGCTCCAAAAATCAAAGCTACGAAAAAGTACATCTATAGTCATAATAATTTATTTTTAAAAATAAATTAAAAAATTATTTCCAAAAATCTGGGTACTTATAATCTACCCAACTTAAAAGAATTTCGTTCACAAAATTAAAATAAGACTGACTAACGTAACTAAGAATAGTTCAAAGGGGTACACTACGTTACTATGGTCTCTCCCAATCAAGCAAGTAACGATCAATCTTAAACAATTTTTGTATGCAATGTTCATATCAAAGAACTATAAATGGTTACCTCTAGTCGCTCCTCTTGGTGTTGACGGTCTTACAACGACATGTTGAAGGCTTGTCTGTAGTGCCCCTCTCCTCGCGGTCCACTATGTAATACCCACGGCTTGCTGACTCAGTCTTGAACTGAGTATTTGGGAAACCTTTGCCGGTATCGATTAATCATGGATGAAATACAATGAACCTTTCCAACTAATAGATCGTCTTTTATTGAAATAAAACCAATAGTTTTGTTGGATATTTTCTTTCGATGCTTGGTTTTGATGAATGCATTTTCATGTTGGTTTTCGATGATTGGTTTTCATTGTTCGCTTTTATCGCATTTCGCATTCATTCCGAATCTTGAGAGAAAGAGACCGAAGTATGCTAATCAATTGTTGGTGCCAATGTAGGACGCATGAATGGTGCGTGAACGGCACGTGAAGTCCCTCGTTCTCTCAAATAAGATTCAATCTCAGTGAGTTGCTCTAACCGGGCTTATATTTATTTGCACGCCCTAATAAAAATGATCTATAGTCCACTCTGTTAACTCGTCCCTACGATCAACGATACCAAAATAATAAAAGATAAAAAGAAAAAAATAAATTGAATCAAATATTGGATTATATGCTGCCTCTTAATCCGTTTCCATATGAATAATATATGTTGCCTATGAGTATCTTTCAATGTTTAGATGTGTATAGATGGACTTGTACATGTTGCCACAGATAAAAGAATTATCCCAAAGCTAGACGCTATAGCTCTGTTGTGAATAAAAGAAAGCATGAATGAACATGTTGCATAATAGTTGCCTAATAGAGTATGCATTGGTCATGGACAACTTGGGCACAAGGAAACTAGATCTCTCGGGCGGTTCTTTGGGCACCTTGAATCGTTCGACCGGAAAGAGATTGCCTAGACATCCCGAGGTACAAGAAACCTCGGGTGTTGCATCACTTCCAAAAGCGATGAGCTGAACCCATGTGTCACAGCGGCTAATCATGGGAAATGACCCATGAACCAACATGTAGTTAGGTGTATTTGTGAAATCAGAGTGTATTTCAAACCTAGCACTGAATAAAAAGACAGATAATAGTATGCTTTACGTCATATACAGATTGTGCTAACCTGTCTTGTGCAGGGATGACTGTCGGTAATGGGTAAGAATTATTATGCAAGTATATTATACTGCTAAGTTTCTTATAAATTGTTAAAAAAAGAAACTAGACAAGTAGAAAGATCACTAGTAAAATGTTAGCTTCACATGTTGACTTATTGCAGATATTTGTGAGTTTCGGCCAAAGGCCGCTCGCCAGTACATGATGTGTACTAACCCATGTTATGGTCATCCTTTTCAGAAAGCAAGGAGACAGGGGGATTTCAGTTGAGGCACTAAAGCTCAGAGCCTGTGGATTGCCTCGAAGCCACTTTTCATTTCCAGTCAAGTCACAAGTTTCTTTTTTCCTTTGAAGGTATCTTAACATTTCAAGCATGTAATAAAGGAATATGATTTATGGGCATTACGGCTATTTACAAGAAGAGTTTTCAAAGAGAAATATGTAGCCAAGATAAGGCACTCCGAGTTTGCAAAGTTTTGTACTTGTATTCCTATCAAGTTTATCAATAAAAAGAAGCATTTCTATTTCAAATCTCTCTGTCCAATATTCGGTTTTCTGTAATTAAATATACTGGGTACGTGTGTTTTGTCTTGTCTAGTTGTATTGTGCAGGTACTGGCCTTATGCAAGCGTAACTTGGGCTTACACGGCATCACGCTTTAGCGAGGATGAACGATCCCGCAGGGATCAAAGCGAAGACGAACGACCATAGCGGGATCAGGGCATGACATTGTCCTCCTTGACCACCAAGCCAAGAACTTAATTAGTAGTCCCTTAACTATTTCATTTTCGATTTTCTTTAACCTTTGAATCTACTGACTCATTTCCTCAAATGTTTTGTCCTATATTTTTATTCAACTTTTGAATCTAAACATCAATTAGTAGTAATAAACTACAACCATCTAATTCTCGAAAAGTAAATCCAATCTCCTCTCTCGCAAGCTTGTAAATGCATAAAACTTCTTCGATCATTTCAATCATTAATTCACCATCCATAAATCATATTATGCGTTGAGGATGTCTACCCTCATTTGGTCACACTACCCCATCTAACACATAATACCCTAAAATTTTATAACGTTTGCACACTAGTTATAAAAATTTGTACCACTAGATACCTATGGCATACGACATCTCTAATCCCCTCCTATTTATCAAGCAACCCAAAATTCAGTAATCAAACTAATTTATACTATAACTTAAGAATTTCTGATAAATTCTATAAATCACGATCATTCGTTGCTCCGAAATAGGAAGGGACGAGAAACAATGGTACAGGAAAGAAAAGGAAGAATAGTCGAGAGCAAATATGAGGTTCAAGGATGGTAGAGGAATTTTGAAGGAATTGTTGTCATGACCCACACCCGATGTAGAGGCACGAGTGCGGGACGACACCCAGCCTACACTGCAGCATCGGCGGTAGAACGCTATCTAGGTCTGCTATACTAACAGTACACATATCATAACCTGTCAAGATAATCATCACCAAACTGAGGACAAGTAATGACAATATTCATACTTAATCATAAGACTATAAGGAAGATTAATGGCACAAAAAAGAAAATGACAATATGATATGAAATATCTAGAGAAAGTCTAACATAAAAGTATTACAAGTCCAAGAGAGTCTAAGATTCGACTAATCTCGAATATAAGTATAAAATAATAGCAGGCCAAGAGTCATCAACTAGAAATAAATCCAGTACAAATCTAGCCTAACTGAGTCGCTAAATAAGCCTCATCGACTGGAGCTAAACACTCCCGAATCAGAGTCTTCCGATCTATGCTTATCATGTCCTATGTACCATAATAGGTAGGGCAACCATCATCAGTGTCATCTGAAAAATATATCCAGTCAGGATTAGAGTGAAGTACATATATAATAACAGTTCTAGTAAATGATAAAGACTATGTAACAGTAAATAGAGAGAATATACAAGATAAGGTAATCATGTACATGAATATAATATATATGGAAATACTGTAAGTAAAGAGAAGAAGCAGAATCATTATGTATAGTAATCAAAAAATAACTATCTACGTGAGTGAGTACTAGTTTTAATATGTGATCGACTTAGGAACTTGCACAAGAATATATGGCCTGGTTAATCATACGTGCGGTGTATGATTAACATTCATAGGGAACAAGACATACACATGAAGGATATGATCATATATCTACACAACTTCTCCTCGCCCTCGATCGGTACAGTGGATCCAACCATGGTACATTACGATACGAGATTCTCTGAGAAGGTCGTGAGTCCCTCGCAGGAATCGTTGTCCATACAAAGCACAAGAACAATAACAAGGCTTACATAAGGTACACCAAAATAAGCAAGAAATAACATCTCATGATGGGATCCAGGAAATACTAATCCGTGTAATCGATGTGTCAAAAAATTAAGGATATCTGCACTAAATACATGAAACATAAAAAATATTATAAACATGAAATTGTCAGAAAATGTACTCGGCTGAGATCCGATATAAAGTGTAAATAGTATCCGATACGGTACCTCGAAGACCTAAATATGAAATATCAATGTCAATTCATATTTTGGAATCATAGACATGCTATACTAGGTCAATACTAGGTCTCCATATTATTTTAAAGTCAAACTAGGTCAATCAAGGTCATATCTTGCTAAACATGGTCAAACTAGGTCATACCTAGGTTTTGGGTCCATACTTTGCCATACTAAGGTATTTTAGTCTATACTAGGCTACTATGGACACACATAAAAAAGAAGAAGAAATGATGTCTTTTCTTATTGGCGCAAGGCACAAAAAATCGAGTACGCCTGAGAGATCATGCGCTGAGGATCTTCGAGTACAAAAAGAATTTTGGAGAATGGGACGATGGAGATCGAGCGGCAGTTGCTCCTTTACTCCGTTGACACTCCGATTACAAAAGTGGGAGAAAACTTAAGAAAATTGCTAACTCTCGGCTCACTGGCAAGAAGTGCAGCAATTTGGCTCTTGAAAATGCTCTCCGTTCTATATTTTGGAGAGTTATGAGACCCCTTTTTATAGTCGTTCTTGTACTGGAATGATGTTATACGCCCACATGAAAAAATATACTAGTTTTCATATAGGCGCATAGTCCTGCTTTAGGCGCATAGGGTGTAGGCGCATGCAGAATACGTGATCGTGGATTGATCGTGGTGTTGACGTGGCCGTATGCTTTGGTGCATGACTGCTCGTGGAGACTGACGTGGCCGTATGCTTCGGTGCACGATTGATCGTGGGTTTGACCGAGTCGGGGGCTGTTCTGGCTTGGGCGTATAGCCTGAAATAGGGCTATACGCCCTCTTCTGGAGTATCCTAGAGTGGGCGCATGGGCGCATAGCTCACTCTGGAGACTTAGGCGCATATGACCTCACTAGTGGCTTGGGCGCATATGACTTCACTGGTGACTTGGACGCTTATGACTTCACTGGTGACTTGGGTGCATATGACTTCACTTGGTGACTTGGGCGCATACGGCTTCACTCGTGACTTGGGCGCATATGGCTTCACTGGTGACTTGGGTGCATATGGCTTCACTGGTGACTTGGGCGCATATGTCTTTCCTGGCTTGGGCGCATGGTTGTCAAGTCTGTCAAAATTTTTATGCTTTTACATGACCCCCTTCAAAGTTTTTAATACTTGAACAAGTTCAAAATATTTTAAAAGAAGCATGGTCCGTCTTCTCGTGATGCAGTGGACGCATAGCATAGCTCTCCCTTTGGGCACATAGAGTTTGGCCAGTCTGTCAGAGAGATGGCTGTTGAGATCTTTCTCAAAAATCTGAACTGACAGATTCATCGGGGTAGAATTTGAAGAGGTCCATCCTTCATGCGTTGTCCATGTTAGCAAGTGGCAGTCGTATAATATGCAAGTGACAGGGTCTTCACGTGGGCGCATAAGTCATAGTGGGCACACAGCACGCAGTGGTCGCATAGGCGCATAGGAGTACTGGGCGCATAGTGGTTTGGCCCATGCCTATAAATAGGCCTTAAAGAGAGAGAAAATTCATTATTCTCTTTTCTCTTAGAACTTTCAATAGACTTTTTTTGGCCACACACAAAAAAGAAAAAGAACCGCTATATTTTCATATTAGCGCAAGGCACCACAAATCGAGTACGCCTGAGAGATCCTGCGCTGAGGATCCCCAAGTACAAAAAAAATTATGGGGAATGGGACGATGGAGATCGAGCGGCAATTGCTTCTTTACTCCACTGACACTCCGATTACAAAAGTGGGAGAAAACATAAGAAAATTGCTAACTCTCGGCTCACTGGCAAGAAGTGCAGCAATTTGGCTCTTGAAAATGCTCTCCGTTCTCTGTTTGGAAGAGGTATGAGACCCCTTTTTATAGTCGTTCTTGTGCTGAAATGATGTTATGCTCCCACATGAGAAAACATGCTGGTTTTCATGTGGGCGCATAGTCCTACTTTGGGTTCATAGGGTGTAGGCGCATGCAGGATGCGTGATCGTGGGTTGATCGTGGTGTTGACGTGGCCGCATACTTTGGTACACGACTGCTCGTGGAGACTGACGTGGCCGTATGCTTCGGTGCACGATTGATCGTGGGTTTGACCGAGTCAGGAGCTGTTCTGGTTTGGGTGCATAGCCTAAAATAGGGCTATGCGCCCCTTCTGGAGTAGCCTATAGTGGACGCATAACTCACTCTGGAGACTTGGGCGCATATGACCTCACTGGTGGCTTGGGCGCATATGACTTCACTTGGTGACTTAGGCGCATATGGCTTCACTGGTGACTTGGGCGTATATGTCTTCACTGGTGACTTGGGCGCATATGTCTTCACTGGTGACTTAGGCGCATATGTCTTCCCTGGCTTGGGTGCATGGTTGTCAAGTCTGCCAAAATTTTTATGCTTCTACAAGACCCCCTTCAAAGTTTTCGATACTTGCACAAGTTTGAAATACTTTGAAAGAAACATGGACCGTCTTTTCGTAATGCAATGGGCGCATAGCATAGCTCTCCCTTTGGACGTATAGAGTTTGGCCAGTCTGTCAGAGAGATGGTTGTTAAGATCTTCGTCAAAAATCTGAACTGATAGATTCATCGGTGTGGAATTTAAAGAGGTCCATCCTCCATACGTTGTCCATGTCAGCATGTGGCAGTCGCATAATGTGCAAGAGACTGGGTCTTCACGTGGGCGCATAAGTTGTTGTGGGTGCATAGTGCGCAGTTGGCGCATAGGCACATAGGAGAAGTGGGCGCATAGGGTATGGCCCATGCCTATAAATAGGCTTTAAAGAGAGAGAAAATTCATTATTCTCTTTTCTCTTATAACTTTTAAAAGACTTTTCATCTCCTCTCTTTACGAACCATGTCTCCCAAGGCCGCCATGAAATCTGCGTTGGGCAAGGGGCTGCACCGAGTGGCTCTCCTCCTGCGAAAGCATCGTCGCCAGTCCAAGACCCGATTTTGTGTGAGGTTACGCCTCAAAACAAAGTCTTGAGCGTTAATTTGTGACGCTCAGACTTTTCCTCTGCCTGAGCGCATGCGCCCAAGGCAACATGCTTTTGTGAGCATTCTTATGCGCCTACAGAAGCATACGCCAACACTGTGGTGTATTATGCCCCCACATTGTTACTATATGTTATGCGCCCACATGCTGCTGCATGTTATGCGCCCACATGCTGCTGTATGTTATGCGCCCACAAGCTTTTGTATGTTATACGCCCACAGGCTGTTTTGGGCGCATAACCCTTTAGGTGCATAAGATTCCCCCAGCACTTAGTTTTTCCTACAGATTTTGAGTCTGACTTTCTCTTCTGTTCTTGCAGTTAACATGTTTATTCCGGAGCTTGGTGGAATCCATTTCAGCTCTGCTTGCCAAGTCCTCGGCACAAGCCTCATAACCAACATGGTCAGCAATGTTCAGGCCAAGATCAGTCATGACCAACCTGCGGAACGGACGATCGCCATAATTGAACAGGACAAAACCTTGCTGAAGCCGATGATTAACGACGAGAAGCTCTTGCTCGGAGGGGCACGTCGTTTGAAGAAGCCATACTTCCTGTTCAGCGACAGTGTAGGATTCGAGGATGACGAGACGATATGTCTAGAAGACCCTCTGGTAGTTAAGTTAAATAACCAAAGCATATGGTTGCCATCGATGAAGCACCAATACCTTCTGTCAGCGTTTACTGATCTAGTTGTGCAGTGGCAGATAAAATAGGACCAGACCCCTGAACTGCATGGGGTTATTTCTGGCAGGATCTAATTCAATTCTGGTGACCGAAAGAAGGACACATTCAAGTGTGTCAAGGGTTCCACGTCCTACTCCATAAGGGGGCTGCAACCTGGTATCATAATGAATGATGTCCCGACTGATCTTCACCCCTATGCTGCTGAGACTCTCTCCATCTTGATATTGTCAAAGAAGAAGTCGTATTCGGGAGGAAAGCTGCGGATGGAAGGTTGGAGACATTCAGTCCCATTCTGGAGTGACCTTACTGGATGGGTGCTCTCGACTTACGAGGCCACCCTAAAAGTTGTCGGTCTTCTTTATGCCGTTAGAGCCACCCAATATGGCATTAAGGTTAACTGGACAATGTTTGTCTCCTTGGCGGAGTTATACAAAAATCATACGTGCACCTTCTTCACTCCAGGTGGGAAGATGGGTTTGGCTCTTCATGAGATGCAGGCGATATCCAAACTTCCTTAGGGGACGGAGCCATACGCAGAATACGTCTCCTGTAATGCGAAGCTCCTGGATTTGGAGAAGGAGAACTCCGAGATGATGGAGGTGTACAAAGAGTTACTTTGTCATTTTTTTATTTGTCACCAAATTACGAAGAAGGGTAAGACTGAGGGATCCCTGACTAACTATGTCTTCATCAGAGAAGAAGGGGACGACTCGGTCTCTTTCTCGTCTCGGAAGCCCTTGACGAGCTCTGAGATAGAGCAGTTGATGGCAGATCACGGAGCTATAGATGCCGAAGATAGTGATGATCCTGAGGGGAATTTCTCGGTTTATCATTTCTTCAGGTAGGCCGAGTTCAAGCTTCAAAAAGGTGGTGCTAGCCGCTATCCTGATGATATGGCTTCGCGATTGCGAAGTCCCTGGTGGCTCAGGGTCTATTGAAAGAATAAGCTGGGGTATGATTCTTCCGGCTGTAAAGCTGGCCTTTGGACGCCAACTTGCTCTGCTTCAAGCGATGGTCTACGTCATCCAACGGGGTTTGCGACACTTTGCTGTGAACGCGATAACATCCGATGGCAGAAAGGACTTTGCTAGGGCTGAGTTTTCCTTTTATTATCTGATAGGATGGCTAGTGCTGCAATATTCCAGATTGATGAACGCCGGACTGATGGCAGACTTTTTGGCGGGGATGCCTTTCTTCGGAGATTCAGAGATACGGACTGGACCGTTACAGGGGTGCCTGTTTGTAGGAAGGTTTTGAGTTTTCTGCAGAAATATGAATTCTTCAGAGTGTCGCCTCCATCTGATAGTGGTCGTGCAGGAGACACCCTAGTAGATGAGGGAGCACTCACTACTAGCCTTCCTATCGAAGCATTTCGTTGGCTCCAGTCCATCAGGCCTTCCCATCTGGTATTTAGGAATAGGAACCACACTTTTCTGGAACCATACTTGCCGAGTCGCTTTGCACGACAATTCGGTTCTAGTCAGCTTCTCTTGGGCAATCCCAGCCCTCATCTACATTCGATAGGGAGTCTGATCAACGGCGCACGTGCTGTAGGAACGAAATCGTAAAGCAGAATACTCTAGAGGGGGGTGAATAGAGTAGGCAGCGAAATATTGCTAATTAAAAATCTCGTTAGTAGTTAGATCAAAGATATAAAAATAATCACAAAGTAAATGACAGTAATAAAAAAGTGATCAGAAGGCAAACGCAAACACCAAGATTTATACTGGTTTTCCTCTTGTGAGGACTAGTCCAGTCGGAAGAACTCTAGCTTCCAGTTGAATCCACTATTGTAAAATTCCGTAAGTTTTCATACGAAGTCCTTGCAACTTCTACAGATGCGAGCTTTGATACGAAGAACTCGACCAACTTCAATTGTGAAGAGTTGTTTCTTCAATCAAGCCTCTGATTACAATCGCTCTAAAACTTGTAGACCGTACCGTACTGGTAAATCGACTAGACGATTGTAACTGGCATAGGTTATGAAAATGTAAGCTTTTGAGAACTCTTTGATAAAAATGTAAGATTTAGAAGAGAAGAGATTGAAAGTGAATTGGTGATTTGAAATGATCAAATTTTTTCTCTATTTATAGTTTTTCCAAAGACAGAATTCTGACAGAATTCGGGCAGAACTCTGACAGAGCTCTTTGTAACAAACCGCAACAGAAGGGTGACCAAGTTCAAAATCAAACGTTCACATAACGTTCAACTTGGCCGAACTCTGGCCGAGTTCTGCTAGGGTTCTGCCAGTTGATTTTGAGAAAAATCATTTTGGCTTTTCGAAAAGTCCTTCAGAAGCTTTTTGTAAAATAGATGATTTTCAAAAATATAGGTCATTTTTAAAAGGATAGGGTAATTTTGAAAAACGATTCCGGACAGCCTATTTGCCAGTACGAATTGGTGTACAACGTATTCCAAGACTCAATAAAATAAAAAATTACATTGCTTTGAAGGAAATACATTTGGAGTGGCAAACAGCTTCAGTCTTGAACATCGTATATATCCATCTTTGAGCAGTGTCCAAAACATCGTAGGTAAACATCTGAATTGCCTTATATTTATATCGAGACAGAGTTTGATCAATTATTAAAATCAGGTTTAACCATGACCAATGGGCCAATAATCTCCCCTATTTTGATAATTGACAAACCTTGCCGATATAACATCTAAGTATGGATCAATTCAAAAAATGTGTAATACCAGAGAAAACAAAAATTGTTCATAACCTGTATTCATGAAGATGTTAGATCCTATTTCTTCCTCGTTGTCACTTAGCAAAAAATTGCAAAAGAGAAAGCTCCCCACAATAAATGCATAAGTAACAAACAGCGAAGAAACACAAAAAATATATATATAACATTCATCACAGGCATGGTATAGACAGTTAAAAAAAGATATTGTATAAACAACACAGGCATGGTATTTGTCACAGGCAGTTTATATGGAAGCATAAAGAATAATAATGCTATAATAAAGCTGAAACAAATAAAATACTGAAATAATAAACTAAGTGAAACATATGCCAAACCGAGGCATAAAAAACATATCTATAAAAAGTCACATAACTAAAAGAGTACTGAAAATATCTTGGAATGTCGGAGCATTTCCAAGTAAACATAAGACAAAATATCAGTCTCAATAAGAATAACATCTCAAAAGTCATCATCCTCATCATCATCGTCATCGGCTGCAGTGCCAACATGTCAAGATGGACCAGCTCCAGAAGTATGAGGAGTGGCACCAGAAGTAGGATACCAATCGTAAGCGTTCCCTGGCTGGAACAGAGAGTGGACCGCCTCATCATCAATACGGTAGCCAGAAACAGAAGGGTCTCGAGGTAGAGAGCTAGCAGAGTGACCCGTCTGCGCAAATCTCAGATCGGCGAAGGAGTTGGCAATAGCCTGGAACCGAGTCACGTTACGAAACTCACGTTCTCTGGAAGTGTCAACATAGAATGACTGCAGATCTGATAGGTGCTGATGAATAACCTCAAAAGTCATAGGGTAAGACTGAGGAGACCAGGTGTTATGGGAGTAGGTGCAGGAGGAGCAGGTGCAGTAGGTGGAGGAACAGTGGCAATGCTGCGACGAGAGAGTTTGAGGAACTTGGGCTCAGGGTCAACAGCATAAGTGGATTGGTCAATGTCAAATCTCTAAAAGATGCATGGGATGATCATTGCATAATAGAGGTTGCGGTCTCTTCCACGACATCTACCCATCATCTAAATGATAGTCTTAGGGAAAGAAAAAGGAATCCCCTTAAGAATGTGATATAGAGCAGAGAGCTCAAGTGCAATAACATCATCTTTGGAAGTGAATTTTGGAAGTAAAGTGGAATAGATGATGCGATGTAATACGTAGTTAAACAAGTTCAAGTTATTGGCCTTAAACTTTCCAGGACGAGCACGTGCGGGCGCACAAAGCTCATTCTTGAAACTAACGAGAGTCGTACCATCGAGGAAATCAAAATCAGTGATGTTATCGAGCGCGGTACCTTCGTTTGGCATACCAAAGATTTCTGCTAACGTTTCATTAGTAAAATTGATATCTATCCCTCTGACACGTGTTCTCGCGGTAAAAGTGTCTAACACAAAATTACAGTAAAATAATCTAATAGCATTAGTAGCTATAGGGAATTGTAAAGAAACAAAGTGTTGTAACCCTAATACCTCAAAGTAAGGACGGTGGTCGAAAAAGACAGTCCACTTGATCGGAGATCCGGTACAAATAGTATGCATAATGAAATCGGCATACCACAATAGGGCTTGGTCGGGAGTTTTAAAGTAAAACTCGTCCGATGCACCATCATCCGATTGGACCGGAGAAAAGAGAGAATCCGTATGTGGGTCCAAAGATGATGCCTTTTCACTGGCATTGGTCTTCTTCCTCTTGAAAGGATTGAATCCCTTAGGCATTCTATCCCAAAAATCTAGAAACCCTAATAATTGGAAAGTGGAGGAGAGAAGGAATTATACCTTCCGAGAATTGGATATGTTATAGAGGACAAAATTCTCCGCACGAATCCAAAGTTTGGACGAAGACCTCCACGCGGATTGGAAGAACAAAGGTGGAGAAGAGCTAGGGTTTTGGGGCGCTGCTGCTGCTGTTTGATGTTGTTTGGAAGAATGAAGAAGATGGAGGCCTCGGGTTCTGGCTGGTACATATATATACCCAGCCGAACTCTGGCCGAATTTGGACCGAACTCGGGCCGAATTCGCCAAGGGTTTCCTGGCTATATATATATATATATAAATAACAATGGGCCACATCTTTTTCATTAATTCGTTTCAAATATTTAATTCAGAGTTTAGTAATTTTAAATCTCAAAATAATATAATTAATATTATTTTATAAATTAAAATTCTTTACTCAGGATCTGTCTCAGATTAGTTGTAGGAGTACTGTTCCCAGCTAACGAAGGTTCACCAGGGAACTCTTAAGTACCGCTTCGCTTCGACCATAGTCGTGGTGACAGACAGACTCTTTTTAGGCTTGTCTCGAAAACAGTTTTTGAGTATTGAATAAATTAATGAATAAAACAAAATTAATTAATATTATTGATATCTAAAATTCCTAATTCTCGACGTAAATAATTGAAACGATCTTCCGCTAGAGGTTTTGTGAGTATGTCAGCTAATTGATTCTGTGTGTCTATGTATGCAAGGTCTATATCTCTATTTTGTTGATGATCTATAAGAAAGTGATGTCTAATCTCGATATGTTTAGTACGAGAGTGACATACTGGATTCTTAGTCAAATTAATAGAACTAGTGTTGTCCCAAAAAATGGGTATGTGTGTAAAATGCAATCCATAGTCTTCTAAAGTTTGTTTCATCCACAAAATTTGTGTACACCAGCGTCCTGCGGCGATATACTCAGCCTCGGTTGTTGATAATGCTATAAAATTTTGCTTTTTACTAAACCAAGAGACTAGTGCTTTTCCTAGGAAATGACATGTGCCGCTAGTGCTTTTTCTATCTACTTTGCATCCGACAAAATCAGTATCAGAATAACCGGTCAGGTCAAACGACGTGGTTTTGGAATACCATAAGCCGACAGAAGAAGTGCCTTTAAGGTATCGGAAGATATGCTTAACTGCGCACATATGTGATTCCTTAGGATTAGCTTGAAAGCGTGCACATAAACAAATACTAAACATAATGTCTGGTCGACTAGCAGTTAAATACAGTAAGCTACCGATCATACCTCGATACTTACGTATGTCGACAGGTTTGCCTTCTTCATCAATATCAAGCTTGGTTGAAGTCGCCATTGGAGTGCTAAGTGGCTTGACTGCTTCCATGTCGAACTTTATTAATAGATCCTTTGTGTACTTTGCGTGATTTATGAATGTTCCATTGTTGGTTTGTTTGATTTGCAGTCCGAGAATGAATTTCAGCTCTCCCATCATGCTCATCTCAAACTCATTCTGCATACACTTTGAAAATTCTTGACAAAGAGATTCATCAGTAGATCCAAAAATAATATCATCTACATAGACTTGAATCAAAAGAATATTATTATTCAAAGATTTTATAAACAAAGTAGTGTCAACCTTTCCATTTGAAAAACCATTATCAAGTAGAAAAGAGCTTAGACGATAGTACCAAGCACGAGGGGCTTGTTTCAAATCATATAAGGCTTTCTTTAACTTGAAAACATATTCAGGAAATTTGAAATCAGTAAAACCGGGTGGTTGAGCTACATAAACTTTTTCTTTTATAAAACTATTTAAAAAAGCGCTTTTGATATCCATTTGAAATAACTTAAATTTATGAAAATATGTAAATGCACATAACATGCGAATGGATTCTAATCTCGCAACTGGGGCATAAGTCTCATCGTAGTCGATACCTTCTTCTTGATTGTATCCTTGAGCTACGAGTTGAATCTTATTACGAGTCACTAAACCATTTTCGTTCAATTTGTTTCGGAATACCCATCGGGTGCCAATGACCGGATGATCAATGGGCTTGGGAACAAGTTCCCAAACTTGATTCTGTTCGAATTGGTTTAATTCCTCTTGCATAGCATCTAACCAAAAATTATCACTACATGCTTTATCAATATTTTTGGGTTCAAACTGCGAGACAAAAGCAACACAAGAAGCTATATCTTTATTTGAGGAACGAGTACTTACACCCTTGGTAATCTCACAAATTACTAAGTTCTTTGGATGATTAGCCAAGAATCTCATCTCTTTTGGTGTAGTCTCAAGATTGCTAGTTCCGGGTTCTTTGCTTGGAGGTTCATTTGATGCCTGATGTGATAGTTCTGCATCTTTGTGTGAAGGTTTTGCAGTAGCTGTACTTGGTGTGATTATGTCTTCATTGTCATCATCGTCTAAGTGTTGATTTAGCTCATCAAACTTGATATTGATAGATTCTTCGATGATCATGGTTCTTTTGTTGAAGACTCTGTATCCTTTGCTCTTTGCTGCATAACCTAAAAAATATACCTTCATCGGCCTTTTCATCAAATTTACTCAAATTATCTTTAGTATTAAGAATAAAACATTTACAACCAAAGATCTTGAAATATAAAACATTTGGTGTTCTATCAAACCATAGTACATAGGGAGTCTTTTTCGATATAGGTCGAATCAGAACCCTATCGAAAATATAGCATGCTGTATTTACAGCTTCAGCCCAAAAGTATCTAGGTAGACTAAATTGGTTTAACATTACTCTAGCTATTTCAGATAGAGGTCTGTTCTTACGTTCCACGATACTATTTTGTTGTGGAGTCCTAGGGCAAGAGAATTCATGCAGATAACCGTGTGTGTCACAAAATTGCTTGAATTCTGCATTCTCAAATTTGCCGGCATGATCACTACGAATGCGAGTAATCTGAACCCTTTTTCATTTTGTACTTTCTTATAAAAGGTGACGAATTCTGATAATGCATCATTCTTGCGTGCAAGAAAATAAACCCATGTATATCTAGAAAAATCATCTACAATCACAAATGCATATAACTTACCCCCTAGACTAGCAATTCTACTTGGTCCAAATAAGTCCATATGCAACAATTGTAAAGGTCTAGTGGTACTTACAGCGTTCTTGGATTTGAATGCGGATTTGGTAGTTTTGTTCTTTTCACATTCACTACATACCGTATCCTTCTTGAAAGAAATATTCGGTAAGCCTCGTACCAACTTCTTTGTAGATAGTGTTGAAATTGTATCCATGTTTACATGACCGAGTCTCATATGCCATAGTTGACTCTCAACGCTTTTGGCCATCAAATATCTACCTGCTTTGTTAGCATCTTCCAACAAATAGAAAACATATATGTTGTCTTTCCTAATACCTTCAAATATAGTACTACCAGTTGAACTATCAACTATAGTACATTTATATTTTACGAAGTTAATACCATAACCGTGATCAGCTAAATGGCTTATGTTGAGCAGATTATGTTTTAACTCGGTAACTAGACAAACATCTTTAAACACTGGATATGGAGCCTTACCAATGTCACGGATACCAATTATGTACCCTTTTAAATTATTACCGAAGGAGACGTATCCATCTTTATTCCTCTTCGACAGTGGTGCAAATAATGAAGCATCATCGGTCATGTGCCGTGAGCAACCGTTGTCGAGGATCCATTTGCTCCTAGCATGTGAAGGGTGTCCCACCTACAAAATAATTTACAGATAAAACTCTTGGTACCCATTTCTTGTAGGGTCCTGACTGGTTAGTTTTTGGTATCCATGAATAAATATTTAAATCTGCTAACTTTCTGATTCTACATGCAGAAGATATATGACCAATGAGGCCACAATAATGACATTTAGCATGTTAAGTGTTGAAAATAGTGTGAGGTGCATGATTGGTAGGTTTTGGTTTTCTAGTATAGAAGAATGCATGCCTATTAGTCTTCTTGGGCATAGTTTTGGTATAGTTTGGTCTGACAGTGTTGGGCGTGTTCCGATGATTCGGTAATTGACACGTGTTAGAATAGGAAGCAGCAACTTCAGGCTGTTTTCCTAAACTAATTTCCAACTTTTTGGAAGTGTCATATAATCTAGTATAGTCAGATGTGAGTGATTCTAATCTGAGCTGTGCACACTGAAGACTCTTTCTCTCCTTAGATAGGTCTTTCTTTAACTGGATAATAGTTTGGTCTTTTTCTTCGGATAGCTTAACAGTCTCGTGTAACAACAACTTAATAGATGAAAGCTCACCAGACTCATTTGAAGAGTCATTATCTCTAACATGATCTAGTAGGTCGGTAAGTCATCCTATTTCACCTTTGTACTCTTTGAGTACCTTCTTAGAGGTTTCATATTACTATGCAGTTTCCTGTAATCATTTAGCAGGTCACTGAAAGCCTCTCCTAGTTGCTCAAAGGTGAAATCATTATAAGGGTCGAAGAGGATTAGTGATTACCTTATCGCAAGCCATCAAGCATACATTTGCAGCGTCATCTAATTGTTCGTCTTCTGAGTCGCTGGCTTCACTTTCATGCCATATGCTTATATTGGCGTACCTCCTTGATGTAGATTTCTTCAGATAGCCTTTGTCATATTTGTTGTTTTTCTTTGATGATGATGCTATTGGACAGTCTTTCTTCATGTGTCCTTTCTTCTTACATCCATAGCAAATAGGATCTTCCTCGTTGTTGTTGTTGTTGTTGTCTTTTGTTCTCCTGTTAAATCTCATGAACTTCTTAAATTTTCTTACCAGAAGAGCTTGATCTTCAGAGTCGGAGTCGCTGTCATCATAGTCGTCTTCGACAGTTCTTCTATGTTGAGCCTTGAGAGCGATCGACTTCTCTGACTTCTCCTTTGGTGTAGCATCTTCAAAGTCTTGAAGTTCTAACTCGTGAGTGAGTAGCTTACCCATGAGTGTTTTCAGAGACATTGTTGAGAGGTCGTTCCCTTCAATGATTGTTGTAGCCTTTGGAATCCAATTCTTTGTAAGGGCTCGTAGAAGTTTGTGAATCTTCTCATTGTTATTGTAATCCTTGCCTAGTGAAGACAAAGGATTTATAATATCCAAGAAACTTGTAAACATCTGAGTGACTGATTCACTTGGCTTCATTTTGAACGCCTCGTACTCCTGAGTAAGTCTACTGATCTTTGACTCCTTGACTTGTGTTGTTCCTTCATGGGTTACTTCGAGAAGTTTCTACACTTCGTTTGATGTTGTGCAAGTAGACACCCTGTTGAATTCAGTTCTGTCTAAAGCATAAAATAGAGCGTTAATAGCACGTGCGTCAAGACTGGCCTTTTTTTTCTCCTCTGTATATTTGTCATGGAGTTTTTAACTAAAACTCCATCAACATTTATACGAGGGGGCTTTTTATAGCCATCAATAACTACGGACCATAAGTCAAAATCAAGAGATTTTAGAAAAAAAAACTCATACGTGTTTTTCAATAGGTGTAATTTGTGTTGTCAAACAGTGGAGGTCTGTTTGTGACTTGTCCTTCACTTGTGAATTTCACAGTTGCCATGTGTAATGTTGTGATCTATATAATAATTGAATATAATTGCAATTTTATCTTGGTTTACCTGTATAACCTGCTCTGATACCAATTGTAGGAACGAAATCGTAAAGCAGAATACTCTAGAGGGGGGTGAATAGAGTAGGCAGCGAAATATTGCTAATTAAAAATCTCGTTAGTAGTTAGATCACAGATATAAAAATAATCACAAAGTAAATTACAGTAATGAAAAAGTGATCAGAAGGCAAACGCAAACACCGAGATTTATACTGGTTTCCCTCTTGTAAGGACTAGTCCAGTCGGAAGAACTCTAGCCTCCAGTTGAATCCACTATTAGAAAATTTAGCAAGTTTTCATACAAAGTCCTTGCAACTTCTACAGACGCGAGCTTTGATATGAAGAACTCGACAAACTTCAATTGTGAAGAATTGTTTCTTCAATCAAGCCTCTGATTACAACCGCTCTGAAACATCTTGACCGTACCGCACTGGCAAATCGACTAGAGGATTATAACTGGCTTGGGCTTTGAAAATGTAAGCTTTTGAGAACTCTTTGGAGAAAATATAAGCTTTAGAACAGAAGAGATTGAAAGTGAATTAGTGATTTGAAATGATCGAAATCCTTCTCTATTTATAGTTTTTCCAAAGACAAAATTCTGACAAAATTTGGGCAGAACTCTGACAGAGCTCTTTGTAACAAACGCAACTAAAGGGTGACCAAGTTCAAAATCAATCGTTCACATAACGTTCAACTTGGCCGAACTCTGGCCGAGTTCTGCTAGGGTTCTGCCAGTTGATTTTGAGAAAAATCATTTTGGCTTTTTGAAAAGTCCTTCATAAGCTTTTTGTAAAATAGGTATTTTTCAAAAATATAGGTCATTTTTAAAAGGATAGGGTGATTTTAAAAAATGATTCCGGACAGCCAATTTGCCAGTACGACTTGGTGTACAATGTATTCCTAGACTCAATAAAATGAAAAATTATATTGCTTTAAAGGAAATATATTTGGAGTGGCAAACAGCTTCAGTCTTGAACATCGTAGATATACATCTTTTGAGCAGTGTCCAAAACATCGTAGGTAAACATCTGAATTGCCTTGCATTTATATCGAGACATAGTTTGACCAATTATTAAAATCAGGTTTGACCATGACCAATGGGCCAATACGTACATGGGGCTACTATAATGCTGGATGTACGGGGGCAGTTTTCACCCTGCCCGTGGATAAGCCTAACACCCACATGCTCTTTGCTGCTACCTAGTTCTATATTCAGGTCAATACCCTTCATTCTCGGTATGACCGTAAGCAGAGCCTAATATCGGGGACTAGGTTTGCCCCTACCCTTGCTGATATAGGACGAGTACATGCAATGGGGAGTTACAGAAAGGAGGGCGCCACACCCACAGTTGAAACGGCTGCAGTGCCACAGCAAAGAGTTGTTCTTGAAGAGCCCATTGTTGCAGCACCTCGGAGAGAGGATACTGAAGAACCTCTTCCTGACATTCCTCATAAGAGGAAAGCTTCTACCAAGCTGGTCCTACATCCTAAAAGGAAGAAGGTTGTTGTTTCTCGGGAGAGAAAGAAAGTCATGGACGTGAGTACCGGCTCGCCTCCTCCCAGAAGATCTTCTCGGCAGATGGCATCGCAGGCTGTTACTATTCGAAAGGTAGATCCCTTCCTAGACTCCATAGCCATTTTTGTCAAACTGTTAGGAGTTTTCTTACCATTGCATTTGTCTTTTGCATAAGACGTTGAAGTTGTGACTGCGGCAGGTGCTTCTTTGCCTGAAAAGGTGGACATAATAACAGTGTCCCCTGTTCGTCCTCAATCGATGGATGAGGGCGGGTCTTCTTCAGCTGTAAGGCTTGAGCGAAGGGATGATCAGGGTGAAGGCCCTGACCATGACGGCGATCAGAAAACCAGTCCCTCCTATGACATTTCTTTGGGGGATATGTCTGCGATAGGAGCTATGATGAAAGACTTGGATGAAAATCAAGTCCAATCAGCTCACCCACCTCTGGGTATGCCATTCTTGCACTTTTTTCGAATGAGATTTTCCAGGTTCAATTTTCTGTGCAACTTGTTAGGCTGAATTCCATCGTATATTCCCTTGTAGACAAGGAAATGGAACAAAGCACGGAGGTTGCTCCAGATACCGGGGTTAGACAGGAAGCTGCCCTTGGTTCTCCCAGTAAACCGGTATCGGTTACTGAAGAAGTTCCTGATCGGCCTATTGAGGCGGCCGTTATTAAATCTGCCTCGGGTCTAGCTGGGATCGTGGAAGGCGAGCAGGCAGATGCTGACAGTGAGCGACCTGGGCCTGCTCTTATTTCTCCAGTTCCAGTTGATGTTTAGCTGGTAAGAGGTATAAACTTACAACTCCTTTTTTAAGTAAGTTTTCTTTTGTTACTGATATGTGTATTGCTTTGTTTGTCAGTTTCGGCTTCCTCCCAAGTAGCTCTTCCTGGGATTTCATCAAGCTTCATCTCCAACGACCTCTTTTGAAGATGATGAGATGGCTCAGGAAGTCATAAGAGCTTTCTACTCTGTATTAAAAGTAAAACTTCCAGGAGTTTTGAACTGAAATGCCACTTTTGGGACTGTGAAGGTTGTTGCTGAATGCCAGGTGACAGCTCTTGAAAGCATTGCTGGCTATGAAGAGCGAGCTAATGCTTTAAGGAAGGTCATGGCTGACCTGGAAAATCAAGTGGCCAAATTCTGAGAGGTCAGTCAGCAAAGCCCAACATCATCATTTCTTGAGGAGGATGTGGCTCTGATTGTGGATATTGAGGAGAAGAAAGCTACTTTCCTGGCGAAAAAAGAGGCTCTGGCTAAAAGGATCAGCGAGCTGGCTGATCAGTATGAGTAGTTTGATACTGCCAATAGAGCTCGTATTGCCTCGAAGAATAAGCTGGCCGTCCAGATTGCTGAAAAGTACAACCATATTGTACAGCTTCGTTAAGAGGTTGCTCAGCTTGAGGCTGACCTGCGAACAGCTGCATCTGTGCAGGAAGACTACGTGGTTCAGGCTGCTCTGTCAAAACTTCAGATCAATTAAAAGCTCAGCTGGTAAAGTTGGAAGAGGTGCATATGAAACTGATTCCTTTCGAGGATGAAGCTGATCAGCAGGAAGAAGCACGTCGTCGTGCCACCGCTAAGTCCGAAGCCGAACTTGCGGCTCTAAGGGATAATATCAATCGATTGTGTATCCCTTAGATTTTTTTCTTGTAACTGTTTCTATTTTAGCCACCAAGGCTTTTGTATCTTTTTCTCGTCTTTTGATAGACGTTTTAAATAAAGAATCTTTTTGGCTTTCAAGAATGAAATTTTGTGAAATATTCGGGCTAGAGGTAATGTGGACGTAGAAAGGATATTTCTGGTGGGTATTCTGCTGGAGAATTTGATGTGGACCTATTATCCACTTTATATTCAGGGTTTTTTGAATATAGATAATAAGTTGAAAGGAGATGCTAATAGAGGTAATATGGACATAATAGCAGAGGATGTTCTATATCTGACCAGATGTAATATGGACGTGGGAAGATATATAATATTAGGTAGGAGTGGATAATTCAGACGTAATATAGACGTGATTATCCTTGATGAATGCTTTACTCAGAGGTTATATGGACGTGGCAAAACGTTTCTTAATCATTCCACTGGAGAAATAATTATCGAAAAGTAATTCAGAGGTAATAGGAACGTGACTTGTTTTCGTCAAACCGAGTTTGAGCAGAGTCAAAAACGGGAATGATACCACTGGAAAATATTTTAGAGGACCCATTATCCATGGCATATTTAAGACTCTTGAAATACGGATAATAGTTAGATAATTTTTCGAATCACATAAACATTGCACTGTATATTTACATGACTGAACATATGTGAACATCGTTTACAAAAGGTTACACATAATATTTCTTCAGGAACTTGCCGTTGATAGGCATTATGAGCAAGTCACCATCAGGTTTGGTTAGTCGGTACGCACCGTTAGAATATACTGATTCTATAACGAAAGAACATTCCCATTTATGCTAGAATTTTCTTTTTGTTTTGTGCATCATGACCATTGGTCTTCTCACTGCTAATACTAGATCACCAACTTGGAAGATTCTTTCTTTCACTTTTTTATTGAAGGCTCTGGAAAGGAGTGTTTGGTATAGCTCAATGCGCTGCTAAGCTAACAAGCATTTTTCGTCTAGCGCTTCGAGCTCCTATAGTCGCAAACGGTGGCTTTCTTCGGCAGTCAACTCACTGGCTAAGGCTACTCGAAGAGAAGGAATCTAGATTTCTAGGGGAAGAACTGCTTCGCTCTCATAAACCAGAGAGAATGGCATACTGCCTGTTGGAGTCCAGTCCGTTGTACGATAGGCCCATAGACATTTGTTGAGCTTTTTATTCCAATTGCGCTTGTTTGAAGACACGAACTTCTTGAGAAGTTTAATAATGGTTTTATTGAAGGCTTTTGCTAACCCATTAGCCGTTGGATTGTAGGCAGTAGAGGCTATATTCTGGATTCGATTCTTATCGCAGAACCGATAGAATGCATGGCTTACAAATTGTGGACCATTATCATAGATTATCCTGCGAGGTCGGCCGAAGCGATAGATAACGTGATGTTTGATGAAACTGATCACGTTCGACATCTTCACTTCGGTGAGCGGTATAGCTTCCGCCCATTTGGAGAAGTAATCGGTTATAGCTAGGATGAATCGATGTCCTTTGGAAGATGGCGGGTTGATTGGGCCTATGACATCCATATACCAGGCTTCAAAGGGCCAAGATGCTGCCGTCGGGTATAGAAACTCTGAAGGTTGGTGAATGAAGTCGGCATGGAACTGACAAGCCTTACACTTCTTTGCATATTCAATAGCATCTGCTATCATCGTGGGCCAATAATAACCCACTAGGTGATCTTATAATTTGGGGCCTGGTTGATGTGCACCACAAACTCCGTCATGAGCCTCCCGGAGTGCATGTTTGGCTTATGTGTCTGATAAACATCGTAACATTAGCCCGTCATAAGTGCGTCGGTACAGCATCTTGGTAGCTGTGTTATAGTAAAATTTGAGGAATTGCCTTTGGATAGACATTGCTTATTTTGGGTCCTCAGGGAGGATTCCATAGATGGCGTAGTCTATGAAAGAAAATATCCAATCTTTAACGTCGACGTTTGTGTCTGTTGTGTAACTGTGATAAATATGCAAGGCATCTTTCACACGGAATAGTTCTCGACCAGACACTATGATCGACTGCTGAGTATTGGAAGGAACGGTCAGGGCGACAGCGAGCCCGGCTAAAGCGTCTGCTTTTATATTTTATAGTCGAGGCACATGCTCGATGAAGAATCCAGTAAAAGTGGACGCCAACTCGATTATTGCTTTGTGATAGGGGATGAGATCTTCGTGGTGAACTTCGTAATCCCCTCGGACCTGACTAACTATTAGCTTAGAATCGTCGTAAGCTTCTAGATAGTCAACTCCCAATTGTAGGCCGATCAATAGGGCATTATATTCGGCCACGTTGTTGGTGCAGGGTTCCACGAGAGAATATATACGATGTATAACAGATGGTCGGGTGATACAAGCACGACTCCTACTCCGACTACGATATTTCCTTTAGGTCCTGTTCTTGATGCACCGTCAAAGAACATTCGCCAAATGGGGATTTCTTCAGTTGCGGTGTTAGACTCCACTATTTCATCGATGATTTCGTCGTAGAGTTTGGAAGATTTTGGCACCGGATGAGTTGCTAGGAAATCGGCTAACGCTTGGCCTTTTACTGCCTTCTGAGGAACGAACAACAAATCATATGGAATCAACATTATTGTCCATGTAGCTAAACGGGAATTGAGCGAACCCAATTTAGTCATGAGTATTCTGATAGAATTGACTTTGTATATGATATGGATAGTCTGCCCAGACATATAGTGGCGTGTCTTCTGGATAGCAAATACCAGTACAAGGCATTCCTTTTCCACAGGTGTGTATTTGTGCTCGGCACCCATCATTGTGCGGCTGAGGTAGTAGATTACCTTTTCATGGCCGCCTTCATTCTTCTGAGCTAATAAGGCGCCAAAGGAATGGTCCATAGCACGGACATATAGTAAGAAGGGCTTCTCCATTATTGGAGCTACCAATAGTGGGGGGCTTGTGAGATAATTCTTGATGTCGTCGAATGTGCGTTGACATTGTTCTGTCCAGACGAAAGATATGCCTTTCTTCATGAGCTAAGTAAACGGTTGACACCTTCCAGAAAGGTTAAAAATGGATCATCTGATATAGGCTATCCTTTTTTGAAGTCCGCGTAGCTCTTTGAGATTTCTTGGGGGATGCATATCGAGGATAGCTTTCACTTTCTCCGGGTCAAGATGTATACCCTTTGAAGTGATGACGAAACCAAGGAACTTGTCACTAGAGACTCCTAGAAAAGACTTGGTTGGATTTATCTTGAATTGGTGTGTACGTATTTGTTCGAACACCGTTCTCAAGTCTTAGAGGTGGTTGCCCTTGAGACGACTTTTAACTGCAATATCGTCTACGTAACATTCCACTGTTTTGCACAAATAATCGTAAAAAATTATGTTCATAGCTCGCTGGTATGTCGCCCCTGCATTCTTCAATCCGAAGGGCATCACCGTATAGCAGTATACCCCCAACGGTGTTCAAAAAGATGTGTGCTTCTCATCGTTGGAGAACATCTTGATCTGGTTCTAGCCTGAGAACCCATCCATGAAGGACATACGCTCAAAGATGCAAGTATTGTCGATCATTACGTCGATGATCGGTAGAGGAAACTCATCTTTTGGGCATGCAGAGTTCAAATCACGGTAATCGATACAGACTCGAACTTTACCGTTCTTTTTTATGACTGGTACAATATTAGTGACCTAGTCAGGATGTTGTTCTTCGTGAATGAATCCACTGGCAATAAGCTTCTTGACTTTATTCTTGATGGCCTCCATGATATCTGGTCGGAATCGTCGTTGTTGCTGCTTCATAGGTTTAGCTTTAGACAAAATATTTAGACGGTGCATAGCGACTTTAGGATCCAAGCTTGGCATGTCTTTATATATCCATGTAAAGATGTCAATGTATTCTCTTACAAGCTGTATAAGAGATTGTCGTTCATCGCCAAATAGACTTTTGCTGATGAAAATTAGTTTCAGCGATGATTTATCTCCTAAATTGACTTGGACAACTTCGTCTTCAGTAGGAGGTTCACATTGTTCGAAAAGTAACTCCCACCTAGTATCCATCTTTTGAGTCTATTGTTCAAGCTCGATTGATTGAACATCGGCTGCAATTTGGTTAACTGACACTATGTTGACGGACAAAGTTGCTTTGAACATATCTCTAATGCTAGAATCTGAATCCCAGATGAAGGAATCAGAAGATTGAGAACAACGATCTGCTTCGATGTCTGATCTTTCAAGAGTTGTTGGAGGAGTGACATAACCTAAACCAACACCATTTTGTTGATAATAGTTCTCGAGTTTGCTGGGAGGAGCAAAGTGACGTATTGGCAATCGTCGTCCCCGACTGTAGTTTAGCCCTTGGTTGCTTTTTATGTCATATCCCATGTTCTGGACGATATTCTTGGCCTGCCAACTATATCAGAAAAGTTGCATTTTTCCAGAGTCATAGTCAACTTCGGTGTTGAGATTAGGTGAAGTAGAGTCCAGAATAGACTTTCTTTCACCAATTATTCGACTGAAGATGATTAGTTCTTCACCCTTCTTTCTAGCTGGAACGATGAAGTAGTGGATATCTTCTGGCCAGACTTTCTCCGGCAGATGAGGCGTCGTAACCGACATGCAGAGGTGTGGTCCTATGCCGTTCTCTAGAGCGTATATCGTATCTACATACTGGTTTATAGATTGGTAGACATTGGAGTAATTCAAAGATAAACCTTTACTAAGAAAATACGCAAGTTCTTCTTTAGGGATAACATCATCCGCTAAAGGTACATTATTATGAGTATTGATATACTCATTGAGAGGATCATTATCTGGAAGAGGAGCCACAGTCTTGGCCTAGTTCACGACATAGGGTAACTCTTCAGGATTGGAAGGACAGATTTCAGCAGGTTCCACCCGAGGTGTCTTGCGGAGAGTGATGGTCAATGGTTTGACCTTGTCAGGGTTCTTCTTTTTCACCCAGATTATGAGAGACTTTGGAGTACTTTTTGGAGTAGTACGTCCTTTGACTCGTACAATCAGAGGACCATCGCTGGAGGATGAACTCGCTTCAGCTTCATCGTCAGCTTTGTTGCCATCATCCTTGGAGGGCTGAGATTGGTAAAGTACCGAATCTCTATAGTAGACTTCAACACCTTTAAAAGGATCGACATCGGCAAACTCCGTCTTCATGATGCCATCGTTGTTGACGTACTTGAAATACTGGTGAAGTGTAGAAGAAATGATCATATTCTCGTGTATCTACGGACGTCCCAATAAGACGTTGTAGGATACATTGGAGTCGATTATATAGCAAGAAACCTCCGTTCGGAGATCACCAATCTGGCACTTGAGACGGATCTTGCCCAGCGGGTGGCTTCTCCCAGCATTGAAAGCCATGATGGTTGTATTGGTTCCAGATAGCTTGTGCAGAAGGATTCCTAGAATTTGAAGCAAACTTCTAGGAATTAAGCTGAGGAAGGAACTTGGATCGATGTGCATTCGATCTACTTTAATCACCCCGATATACCCTGTATAGTATAGAGGTCGATTATTTTTTAGTAGCATGTCCTCTTGTAAAAAGGTGATGTTGGGCACCACTTCCATAGTACTGTGGAAAATGAAAAAATCTTCTCTATTTATAGGAATTTTTAAGACAGAGTTCGGACAAAACTCGGTAGGGTTAACGTTCATAATTTTGAACATTGTAGATCCAAAGGAGTAGGAATTTGCTGCTGACCCGGAGAAATTCAAGTGGACCGAGTTCGGGCAGAACTCTGGCCGAGTTTGGTTCCTTTGGTTCTGGTTCAACCTAAGTTGGTTTTTGGTTCAATTGGGTTTGGTTCGGTTTAAGGAATGAATCAAGATAGGTTGAGATAGACTTTTAATTGCCAGTGATCCCGACTCACAAATAATCTAGACTCAACAAATAGAAAAACACAGAATAAATATGAAAACCAATAGCCCATATGATGACGCATTTTTCTTGACATTGAAGAAGCATTTTTTTTCTTGACGGCAATCGTCCAAATATAAACAGAGAAGTCTTCTTGTATAACATAGTCTTTGGCCTATCATTAATTCTTCATTGCATATGTCCTGCTTTGACAAAGCTTGATCATGCTTACTGCATGTCTTAAAAGAACATGTTAGACTAACAAAGCAATATGATACAAGCATAGCAATATTGATATAGTGAACATAAGGACAATGCTATGTTTAAGTAGCAACAAGATAGTGATTATATGAATATTAGTGACTTCAATAGTTAAACTTAATTGATTAGCCATTTTCAAAAATGTGATGTAATCATTGGGCTAACATCTATCACATCGGTTAGGTACATACACATACTTTAGGTGTCTCCAAAATATATGTATTTCAGCCAACTTCTGTATTAGTGTGATTTCGATAAGCCACAGTGTATCTTTCTCCCCCAAATCAGACTTACACATTTCAAATATCAAACTTCAGTCTAGGCATTATCAGAGTCTATCAGCATCCTTTCAATTGACTTATTACTTTGTTTGCTTCGCCACAATCACTATCTTTCAAGCTACAAAACTTAACATCACACCAGGGACTACTCGAATAAGTTACTTATCCAAACAGAGTATTTCTAATATTCGGACCAAGGGTCTAACTTGATACCAACCTTACTAGGAGTTCACAATAGTCAATATGTAATTTCTATTCCTTTTTGAATTCAATAATGTTTCCCACCGAGGCAATTCATCTATAAAAGATACATTCTGATGCTCACTCACTATCAATTACTCGATCCAAGAATATAATTTCATGCAACATTCCATCCAACATAATATCCATCCAGCAATGTCTTAATTTGAATCTTCTTGCCGATTATGAAATCAACATTCAAACTTCTGAGCAATAGTCCATCTCTCCAACTTGATATACAACATTCGAGGTTACTCTAGCTAACCGACTATAGATACTGGTCTGACATTCCAATGAGCATTCCATTTCATCTCATGGAATAATTCACTGCTCGATACATACAACTAGAATCTTACCCCACTATTGTAGTTCCTGCTAAGATCGACATATTACTTCACTAGTGTCAAACATCTCTGAGGCTCACGTGGCCACATATATTTGCAGCATATATTTCTTTAGGTCATACTCATTACCAACATCTCTCCGCTACTACCAAAATTGTTATCAATGATACTTTATAGATGTCACTCATAAAAAATGTCATTAATGATACTTTTAATGTCAGCCCATTAGATGATCATCATTAATAACTTAATCAAAGACAATAAAAAATTGATGTCATGAAAGTGTACTACGATGACGATTAAAAAGATAAGGGTCGTAAATTTTTTTTATAGATGTCATCTTTGTGTATGAAAGAAAAGACTCGGACTAAAAATGACACGGTAATATTAAGAATCATATTTAGTTTAAACAACGACAGATACATTTTGTGTGTTATAATATATTGATTAAAATTTGATACTATTGGATTGAATCCAGATTGGACGAAGAAAGTATATGCTATTGGTTGGTTGGAGAGTGGATACTAATAGGAATAGAATTAGGATTAGTATTTTAAAATTTAAAACCTGATATAATTAGTTATTACAATTTGGGTTAGGATATTTTGATCCTTTTCACTTATATTTATTTGACAAAAAATGTGAAAGTTGAAGCAAATTTTTATTAAGGTTATAATTTTATTAATAAAATATTACTATAAATTAAAGACCCAAAATTAAAAAATTTATATATTTAAATACAATTTAGTCAAGTTTAACTAAATTTTCATGTATTTTTAGTTGGCCATAGTCCATTTTACATATAACGAAAGTCATACTAACATGTCGTATGTACATCGAATAGTACATTTTGAAAAGTACTTTCTACATATTTTGTGGTTAAGACAAATTATTAATGAAAAAATATGTATGGCAAGAAAATAATAAAACATTTTTATTATGGATAAAATATTTTTATTTTGTATTATTTTGCTTTTAGTTGCTTATAAAAACAAATACACTTAATCTATCACATGGAGGTAACCATTATTTCTTTCCTTTTTTGGAGTATACATTGTTTTCATGTTGATTTTTCTTTCCGTGTTTGTGATATATATTGTTTTCATCTTGATTTTTCATTCCGTTTTTGTGATATATATTTTTCCCTTCCTCATATGATTCTATTTTCCTTTTTTTGGTCTGCTGATTTTTCTTTCTTTTTTATGATATATATTTTTCCTGATATAATTCTATTTTGCTTTGCTAATTTTGCTTACAAATGTTGTATGTACATCGGATAGTACCTTTCGAAAAGTACTTTCTACATGTTTCGTGGTTAAGACAAATTATTAATTAGAAAATATGTATAGCAAGAAAACAATAAAAGTAAAAATGAAAATAAAATATTTTTATTTTGTATTCTTTTTCTTTTAATTGCTTATCAAAAATCAAAGAAACTTAATGGAGGTAACCATTATTTCTTTCCCTTTTTGTGGTATATATTATTTTCATGTTGATTTTTCTTTCCATTTTTGTGATATATATTGTTTCCTTGTTGATTTGTTTTCCATTTTTGTGATATATATTGTTTCCATGTTAATTTTTCTTTCCGTTTTTGTAATATATATTTTTCTTTCCTTATATAATTCTATTTTCCTTTTTTATTTGCTGGTTTTTCTTTCCTTTTTTTTGATATATATTTTTCCTTATTTGCTGATTTTTTCCTTTTTATGATATATATTTTTCTTTCATGATGCAATTGTGATATAATTCCTTTTTTTTAAAGATGATTCTTTTCTTTTTTTTTAAGTATAATTGATTGGAATCAAGTACATAACATAATTTTTCTCAAATCTCTCTGTCTCCAAGAGTATATTAAAAAGAATGCTAATAAAGTATATATATTTTTCAAAAGGATTCTCTATGATATTATCTATTTAATGCTTTTGAGCTGATATAATTCATTTTGCTGACGATTCTTCTCAAATCTCTCTCTTAAATGTCGGAGTCAGATTCATAAGAAAAACGCACCAAAAAGAATTTTAAGAAAGTAGATGATAGTTGTCGACACCTCCACCAAGGCTCCAGATGGATTTCAAAGAAACCAGGCATGTCCAGATTTCTTGAAGGTGGTCTTAATTACATATGTGCTCTATTTTTTCTTCGTCATTTTTTGTTTAACTTTGGCTACTGGATTGTTTTATTTGATTGCAACATACCTGAAGATGATTCTTTTCCATACTTAGACTTTGGATCATTATTTTACTTTTGTAGTTTGTGGAGTGTTGGAAACGATGGTACTTTGATTCTTTTCCATAGATAACGGTAAATTATATGTTAATATGATTCTATTAATGTAATATAGGTTGTATTGGTATAACATGACATCATTAACATAATAGTTGATTTTGTGTTTGTTTTTGTAGTTTGCTGGGAGGAATGACTACTCTATCAAAGAAATTGATGAAATGAGAGGAGTGTTGGCCAAATTTATCATGGATACTGTTAATGAAGACCATATGTAAAATAATAATGCGTTATGGAATTTGGAAGTATTAGTATTTTATGTTTTGAAGTATGTGAGAATGAAGTAATATTGTTTTAGCTCAATGTTCACTTTGAATAATTATGAAATGAAATGTTTTAGTTCGTGTTACATAGTATTTTTCTTATTCTTTATTTTTCTTCTATGGGATATTGTTTTAAATAATATAAATTGTACCAAATAAAAAAATGCGTACTCTAAATAATAACAAATATTTAATGACGCATGAAAATTATCCTTTATAAATAAAGATGACACATAAATGTCATCCTATATAAATAAAGATGGCATGTATTGTTGTACCCTCTATAAAAGTCATCATTTGTAAAATAAGTGACATATATAAGTCATCTTTTGTAAATAACCTTGATGTATATAAGCTATGAATAATGACATGTGTTGAATTGTCATTGTTTTTCTACGATAAAAGTCATTATAAATAATAATGACACATGTAAATCATCGTTTGTAATTAACAATGACGCATAAAAGTCATGTTATATATAAAATGATGACGTATTTTGAGTTGTCATTGTTGTACCCTCAGTAGAAATCATCTTTTTAAATAAAGATGACGCAAATAAGTCATTGTTTGTAAATAATGATGACGTATATAAATCATATTTCATAAATAAAAATGACATGTTTTGAGCCGTCATTGTTTGTCCACGATAAAAGTTATTTTTTGTAAGTAATGTTGACGCCTAAAAGTCATCTTTTATATAAAACGATAACATGTGTAAGATGTCATTGTTGTCCCATGATAAAAGTCAACTTTTGTAAATAAAGATGACATGTAGAAGTCATCTTTTATAAATAAAGATGACACACACAAATTATCTTTCATTGATAAAGATAGCGGGCGTCGAGCTGTCAATGTTTTCTCATGATAAAGATGACGATAACATAGATGACAGCCAAACAAATATCATCGGTTACCATTTTTGGCCGTCATTGTCAACCATTTTTGTAGTAGTGCTCGTTCAATCCAAAAGGGTCATCCAATGGATCGCCAACGGTCATCCTATTATTTGGTCAAATCTCTAAGGTTAGCTATACCGACAGCTAAACCTAATCATTTTGGTGACTCCCCTAGAGTGGACCGCTGCGAGGGTTATACTAATTTCTTATTCTTAGGGACAACAGCAACTGACAGTTCCAAGCAACTCTACCCAAACCTATGGGTATCAACTCAGTCTGAATAACTAATCGCCATTGTCGGCTATGTCGATAATTGGTTATGCAGCCCACCGTCGCTAGGGTCAAGTCTATCTATCCACGGTCATCCTCAAGAACTAATTTCCACAGAGGCTCATTCTAGAATTACCCAACTATCCACTAAGATCGATCTAGCAACGTTACGGTCTAAATCTCGACCTGACAAATAATTTGCAGCAATCTAATCCATCAAGTAAATTCCCAATAATTTGATTTCTATTCCAATTCCTTTGTATCCACACGAATCTATATACCGAGGATAACTATTTAAGGGTCATCGATTCTGATATTCTCAACAGAACTATGGAATCATACTATTCGGTCTGTATGACAAAGTCATACCACTAAGTCATAAGCCAGCAATCTATATCCTAACCGACAGCCGTTCATACTGTCACACCATCTACCAACATTATCCAACACATTCTATTATTCTCAATCCCTTTCGTTTCTCGGTCATCTAAATCTCATACACATATTCATATAATTTATCATATCGCATGGGTCAAGTAATTCAATCCCTTCAAATTTGGAAATCCATGTATTAATTAACCATTCTATATGCAACACAAGTATTCATTGTCACTACTTGTTACCTTTGTGATACAATTCAAACTCTCGAGTATACATTCACATATGCAACGACTATCCATCTTATCAAGCACGACCTCAAACTTCTTAGAATCTATCCTTCGATGATCAAGATGGTTTAACATCTATCACACCTTAGGGTCATAGCACAGGTTTCTAACATTCATTCGAGTCATTGAAAACATTTCCAAAACTTTCATAGCTTCAAAACTGTAATAGACACAACATTCTCTAACCAAAACTTTTACCCACAACTTAACTATCATCCGGCTAGTCTGAGTCCTCGTCAGACTGCAAAATTCCTAACCAAGGCACCAATAATACTTTTCATAATTCTTACTACCCAACATAACATCACTGTCAAGGGACACTCGAGTCACCTAGCAACAAGGCATGAATCCCAGCTAAGTCTCGACACTATCCAATACTCACAGATAGGCTCATAGCTATCATATGGAAAGGGTCATGATACATCTTATTCTGAAGTGGTATAGGCAATATACCACAAAGAAATGAAGCCATTCCTTAAACATTACATCACTCAAGTCTATTCCGGACAATCATGATCTAGATTAATCACAACACAAGCCAACATCTTAGGTCTCAAAGTAATAAGGCCACCATACATGAGTCAACTCGGTAATTCTATTGAACTCCTCCATCAATGTCCCATTCATAATTTCTTTCCAACATAATGCGCAATTCTCAACACGTTACAGCACATATGGCAACTTTTCTCTATTTCCACCTTCCAAACATCATTCGTAATATAGTATACTATGGCATCGAGTCATTATTAGGTAACTATTGTCCAAACCAACAATAATCAAACAATCAGGGGCATTACGTTATATTTAGACTTATTGTATGAAACATCTAGTGAGCTGCCAAGAGGGTCAAAGAAATTTTCAGACACAAATCAACTTGAAATGATCGAAGTAACAATATTGGGAAAATTGCGGAAGCAATTTTTGATTTAATTGCAGAAGCAACATTGAGTTATCGCGAAAGCAACTTTGGTTAATCGCTGATGCAACTTTGATTTGAAGCGAATCAAATAAGAGTCTAAGGACGTAAAGCTGTACTTTGTTATTAATTTGTCATGCCCCAATTCTGTAAAGTCATTCGATTTATCTCTGGGAACAGATCGTCCTTGCTTGGGCATAATGCTGTACAAGTCAAGTATTGCACTTGTACAAGTCAAAGGCGGTTCATAAGTGATAATCTTCAAATAGAAACATATCGTAGCGGCACAAGCAGACAAATTGAAGATAATGAGGACATTTTTCTTATCGAATAGAAACACATTACTGATTTATAGCAGCCGAGACAAGTAGATAACTTGAAGTCACAATAGATACATAGAAATGTATACTCTTTATTGATAATTGAAGCAGAGTACAAGACTTGTAATGGAATATAAAGATTATAACATATCTCATTTTACACTGATAGCCAACTTGAGTAAATGCCATATCAGCTTACATTGGATACTTGATACATAGACTTTACACTAGATATGCCAACTTGGCTTACAACTCACTAGTACAACTAATTTACAATGTTCCATACATTATGCCCTTTATAAACAGAAGTCGTCATCTTTTGCAAGGAGAGCTTTTGTATGCCCAATAAATCTTAGATGCCATGAGACTATTGTCACGGCCCGCTCCCGAATAATTGGGTACATGTCGAACACGTCCAGCCTTCATCGATGGATACGACGAAGTAAGCTGTACAATACTAAAGAAAACTCCAAGTCATGATAATATAAAATACCACAGCATCTATAAACGTCCAAGAAATTACCACAATCCACGAAGTCATTTGTATAATGTCATCTGGAGACAAATCTGCTAAAAGAATAAAATATAAAATAATGAAATCTCAATACAATGTCCAGAAAACAATCTAAGAAATAAACTAAATCCTACAACTGCAATGATATCACCATGCTCCATATGGCCTCAAACTCACATACAATGTATTCTGTCAGGAAATGAGCAAAGTACAACCCTGACAAGAAATAATCTAAAATTTAGTTTGAAATACAAGGTAAGGACTACAATATGAAACGAGGATACAAGAACTGAATATGAAACTGAAGTACGAAAACAATGAACAAGACAATCAATTTGAACACGATAATCAATGCACATATGAATTTGAAATATTAAACTAACGTGTGATCGGCTGGGGACCACAATCCACAATATCACAATATCACTATAAGGTTCAGCTTAATCGTACGTGAGGTGTACGATTAGGCTATTCACAATACCTAGTTGGGTGTGGTCACACACTAGTCATTATTTCTCCAATCCCTGCAAGAAACAATGAGCCACAATACAATGAACAAGGCACAATACAATCGTGTGAATCTCGTGTCCGATATGAGAACATGAAAGTATGACAGAAAACAAAGTAAAGAGTTCAAGTCGGTGTACTTGCCTTACTTTGGAAGCACGAGAGCAGTAAAGCATAAAACAGAATATTCGCCTGGTTTTTAGGTACAAGTTGGTTAGGATTCTACTCAAGACATTAACTAGTTAAATTATTTCCTAACTATAATCTTGTTAGTCATTAACCTTAATATAATCCTAACTAACAATATTTTAGAAAATATACAATATAGCTTTAAAATAGTCAATAGTAGCAACACCTTAACTATACTTAGCAAGGAAAATATTTATGTTCATAAAAATGCTTGCTAATTAAATTATTTAGAAAACTAATATTTTAGAATGTAAGTGCTAAAAATTGATACTCCTCAAAAGTAGGGACTAATCAATTTGATAAATATTTAAACTATTACTAACATTTCTAGGGACAAGAAGTAATACTACTGCATGATAATAAGTAGGATGATCATAATGCTAACATCCCCAAAACTCCAGCTCATAACCTTACTTATATTCCAAAATTCATCCCGGCCCAGTCCTTTGGCCTAAACCAAAAGCTTATCAAGCACAACAGAATATTGCAACCACAGACCTGTATTCAAATTCTAACCCAGTCTAACTCCAAATAGGTCCATACTCACTATCCTAGGCTATTCAGCCTAAACTGTTGCTAAAAATTTATTGAATAAAATTCTCACAGTGTAAACAACTGTAACATAAAAGCTAACCCGAACATATACTCTACTCTCTCATCCTCACATAATTCTCTCAGCCGTAACCGACAATCCCAACTCTTCTTCTTCTTTCCGTTCATCCAACCTAACACTAATTTCTTCATCTCCTTTCTTCCATCTAATAATAGCAGTTGCCTCCCCAAGAACAACATCTAACCCAAAAGCTCATTCTCCCCAATACTTTATCTTCTTCTTAATATAAACCCTAACTCTAATGTTTCTTCTCCCGATCTTCTTTCCCAAATAGCTCAAAATAAAACCCTAGATCCCAACTCTTCTTCTTCCTTAATCGCTCAAAGCCCATCCCGAAACCCTAATGTCACTCCATCTTCCCTCTCGAGCTGAGTGAACCCTAATCCCTAATTAACTTCTCATCATTTCACTTTCTACTGCCTACACAAGGAAACAAACCCTGTCCCTAAATCAAAACCCCAAAGAGTATGAGAAGAAGAGGTCCAGTGGATCGAGGCAGAGCTTACCTAGGCGACGTCTGCAGTGGAGATCCGAGCACGGCGGATCCGGTGATGGATTGAGCCTAGGGCGACGGTGGTGCTTCATCGCTTTGTGTTAACGGTGGTGCATATTAGAAGCTGGACGAGGAAGCCTTGACAGGCGGGGATGTACAGATCTGGTACAGATCTGAATCTGGCTTCACGACGAAGGATGGCTGCCACCGATGAGGTCCTGCCAACGATGACTGTAACGACTCCTTTAGAGAATAAGAAGAACATGACGAGGAAGATAAAATAGAGGAGGAAGAAGACAATCGACTCACCGTAGAGTGGGGGAGTAGATCCGACGGTGCCTGTGATCTTGGCGAGGTTGTCAACTCTGGCGGCGGTTCTCGGTTCTTGGCTCGACGGAGCCGAAACGACGGATCTGACTTCTCTGGTTGGATGGCAGTGGCGTGACGATGATCCTGTGGTTGGTCAGCTCCGACGAGTGGCTCTTCGGTTCTCGAGGAGTTGGCTAGGCTTGAACTAAAGGAGTCCGTGTCCGATCTGGACATGACAATGAATCTGTCGTCGTCTCCGGTGATGACTTCCATGCGTCGCGGGGGTCCCGCAGTGGTGGATACTTGTAGATGATTTCTGGCGATGGGCGGTGGATCTCGGCCAGTGATGGTGAAGTGAGGAGATCCGGTGATTGTGAGCTCTGGTGATGGAGGCGAACTCCGACGATGCTCCGGTCGGCTCACGGCGGTGCACGGTGGCGCTCGCGGCCAAGAACAGCAGTACAATGTGGGAGTGATGGTGATGTGACAATGTGTCAGGACTGTGCATAGGACAGTGTATCAGTGATGGGATTTTATAATAAAATATTTTAGTGTTATAACTGTAAATAGAGATAGATCTGGGGGGCAAGAAATAATGTTTCCAACAGATTCTCTAACTGAAATAGTTACTCCCAACTAATTACATGATTAGTTAATAGCTAACCAACTAACTAACTAACTAGTCAATTAATTAAAGGCTAACTAAATAACTAACCACTAAATTAGTTAATGCACTCACTACTACTAAAATTATTAGAAGAACAGAAATAGTTAATCTCTTAACATAATTAACAATTAATAAATAATCATGAAATTTTATTAGTACTAATAGCAATATTAAATTATAAGTATAGACAAAGAACAAGAAGCATAATTTAATTAAAATAAAAACCAAATTTATAATAAAATCAGTTGATAAGGAATAATCATCATTTCCAGTAAAACTAAAATAATCTTAAACATGATTTCTTTACGAAAAATATATTATTAAAATATCTTCATTAAAGAATGATTTTTTATAGAAAAATAATACTATACTCTCAACTAGTAAATCACAATTTGGTTTAGGGAGTTACAAATCTATCCCTTTACAAAAATTCCGTCCTCGAAATTTCAAAGGTTAGGTAGAGATGGACAAAATCAAGTAAAGATTTATTAGAAAATAACAAAAGAGTAAAATATTTTATTTTGTTAGTAAAAGAATTTGGACTAACAAGTAGTCAGTAGGCACTACGAAAAGACAGTAAAGGTAAGGAGACTTTAGAAGCAAGTCTCGAATAGGAATAACAAGCAAATTCTAGATGCTACAAGCAACATAAAGAAAGGTAATCCATGGTCATCATCGACCGTGCGAGAGTGCCTCTGGTCTTCAGTACTCGTCCGAGATCGAGATGGTCTCCACTTCTTTGGTTGTCAAGAGGTAGACTCGTCCATCCGGCTGCGCTCCCTGCTGCTGTTGAGTCTAGATAAGTGGGTCTTCCTGCTGCGCCTCTGGTGCTGGTCCCTGGCAAGTGAAGGAAGTAGGACCGTCTCTCACTTGGTGAGTGGCAGATCCGCAAACTAAGCACTGCCCTAGCCTCTTGCGGCATTCTTCGATACGGTGTTCCGGTCTCTTACAGAACACACAAGAAAAGCGAGTCTTAAGCTGTCTCTGCTGCCTTAATGATGTCGGAGCTCGGATAGGAGGATGACGTTATTGCTAGAGTATTGGCTGCTGAGGTAGCCTCCGTTGTGTGTTGGTCCACCTCGGTGGACCCTGAGAGCTATTGGCACCAACGTCTCTATCTCACTTGGCCTACGACTTCACGTCCTCCTTGGTCTTTGTCTCCTTTTTGACTCCTTGTGCAACCTTCAGGATGTCTGCATAAGTTGTCACCATGCTGATGATGACCGCCTGGCAAAGCTCTCGAGTAAGTCCCTTCTTAAATCTTCGGGCTCTCTCCACTGGATGCTGACTAAGCTCTCCGCGAAGCGGCTGAGGCGATTGAACTCCGATGTGTACTGGGCCACGATCATGCAGCCATATTGTAACGCCTCAAACTGATTCCTGAGCTCGTCTCGATCAACCTCCAGGAAGAACTTCTCTTTAAACAGACTCTTGAAGTCCGTCCAGAGAAGTCGAGGAGCGGCTAGCTGAGGCTCCTCTCTGTACCATGCCCTGGCAATGTAGAACAACTGTATGCTGGTGATCTCCACCTATAGATCCTCAGGAATTCGTGTCATTTTCAGCAATCTCTTCTTATTTTCCAGCCACTCGTCCGAGTACAAGATCCCCTCGGTGCCCAAGAAGTCCATCGGGTGGAGGTTCTCTCTGGCAGTCCCTGGCCTCGATGTTGGTGGCACTGGTGAAGCTGGTGGAGCGTCCCTCGATCGGAGTACGTCAGTGATGGTAGCTGCGAACTGCATGGACTGACCGCCCTGAGCATCGATCAACTTCTGGAAGATCCCTATGAGTTGCGTGTTGTCGAGAGTGATCGCCTGTGGAAGCGCAGTCGTCTGAGGAAGCGGAGGAGGTGGTGGAAGCTCCAGTGCATCGGGTGCAGGCTTCTCGCTAGTCCCAGTGTTCCTCGTAGAAACCATCCGGTAATATAAAATAAACTGTTGATTGCTATGTCCTAGAAAATAATAAGCAACCTAGAAAAATAATAGGTATAATCAAACTTGGATAACCATAACCATTTCCCACGGATCCTATGCTGTGATGAGCTTTCCTTAGTTTCGTTGGTCCCCCAATAGCACTTTATAGCCTAAGTACCATTAGGACAGACCTGTATGGGCCACAACTAAAAACATGTCATGACCCGCTCCCAAATAATCGGGTACGTGTCGGACACGCCCAATCTTCGTTGATGGACACGACGAAGTAAGCTATATAATACTAAAGAAAACTCTAAGTCACAATAATATAAAATACCACAGCATCTATTAACGTCCCAGAAATTACCACAATCCACCAAGTCATTTGTACAATGTCATCCGGAGATAAATCTGGTAAAAGAATAAAATATACAATAATAAAATCTCAATACAATGTCTAGAAAACAATCTATAAAATGAACTAAATCCTACAACTCCAATGATATCACCAAGCTCCATATGGCCTCAAACTCACCTACAACGTATCCTGTCAGGAAAAGAGCAAAGTACAACCCCGACAAGAAATAGTCTAAAATGTAATCTGAAATATAAGGTAAGGACTACAATATGAAACAAGGGTACAAGAACTGAATATGAAACTGAATTACAGGAACAATAAAGAAGACAATCAATTTGAACACAACAATCAATACACATGTGAATTTGAAATATTAAACTAATGTGTGACCGACTGGGGGCCAAAATCCAAAATATCACAATATCACTATAAGGCTCGACTTAATCATACATGAGGTGTACGATTAGGCTATTCGTAATACCTAGTTGGGTGTGGTCACACACTAGTCAATATTTCACCAATCCCCGCAAGAAATAATGAGCCACAATACAATAAACAAGGCACAATACAATCGTATGAATCTCGTGTCCGATATGAGAACATGAAAGTATGACAAGAAACAAAGTAAAAAGTTCAAGTCAGTGTACTTGCCTTGCTTTAGAAGCACGAGAGCAACCTGGTTTTTAAGTACAAGTTGGTTAGGATTCTACTTAGGATATTAACTAGTTAAATTATTTCCTAACCATAATCTTGCAAGTCATTAACCTTAATATAATCCTAGCTAACAATATTTTGAAAAATATATAATATAGCTTTAAAATAGTCACTAGTAGAAACACCTTAACTATACTTAGCAAGGAAAATGTTTATGTTCATAAAAATGCTTGCTAATTAAATTATTTAGAAAACTAATATTTTAGAATGTAACTGCTAATAATTGATACTCCTCAAAAGTAGGCACTAATCAATTTGATAAATACTTAAACTATTACTAACATTTCTAGGGACAAGAAGTAATACTACTGCATGATAATAAGTAGGATGATCAAAATGATCATAATGCTAACATCCCCAAAACTCCAGCTCATAACCTTACTTCTATTCTAAAATTCTTTCTAGCCCAGTCCTTTGGCCCAAACCAAAAGCTTATTAAGCACAAAAAACATTGCAACCACATTGTAACGCCCAGTCCCAAAATACTTAGGACCAAGTATGTAGACATGCCAACTGTATACATACGAAGCATACTCCAATATACGAAAATTTCGTATGTATATATAAGCTGTAAAATATAGTAACCATGAAACTAATCTCATCCACAAACTAATATATCATAAAGTCACTTATAAATGTCATTTGTACAAAATTTTGGGTGGAGACAAATCCACTACCATAAAAAAAAGAGAATATATAGTGACTATGGAAGAGTCGAGCGAAGCGAAAGACGATCCAAAAGCTAGCATCGCGAAGGTAAATTATAAACTATGTCCTTGGCTAGAGCACCTGTGAGAATCACAAACACCCCTGGAGAAATTACCAGGTCCTCAGAGGGACGCAACAAGATACAGGAAGAACATGCTAATATGAACTATCAGAATAATAATAATATGCAAAAGACTCTCCTAGACACAAATATGCAAAGGGGATTCTAACCGTTTATTGTGTAAGTTAGAGGACAACTTTCATTGTACATGGGTGGGATTTAGGCTATAAGTACGTAACTGGCGTCCAGTCATACGTATTTGGCCGTAACGTCCAAAACATCAGAGGGTATCTGCAAATATATCACGCCATAGTTCCTTTCGAAAACTATGGTTTACCTGTTTGGCTTCCCATATGCACTAGTGACTGTCCACCCCTAATATTTTCCATACTCACCAAGTCATGTCCATGACCCGCTCAGTTTTGTAACTGCTCGAGTCTCTATATATACCTTAATCATAGCAGTTACGATCTATCCAACACACGACTATAGAGATGGCCAATCAATATGCAATTCATGCCCCTAGCAAACTGTCTCAAACAGTGTAGTGTGAGTGTCATGGTCAATAGAGATATAAGGATATCCCATAATAAGAAGGTAGTCCGCTAAAACTAAGTCAACATGCATCAAATAAAATAAAGTAACAGAAAAATGACTAATAGAGTCGCTTGCACCCAAGTGTGGCTTGGACGTACAAAGTAAATAAATGATAAAAATAAATAATATGACAGTAAATATAGCAAGGTATACTTGCCTGGTGGTTGGAATATGTTTTGACGACATCGAGTAGATAAAATTGACAAGCGAGATGAAGCTACAATAGTAGAACCTCCACAAACGTTCTCGGATGTTGAAACAAATATCAAACATATTCTCGGTGTAAAAGATATATCTAGAAAATGCCTGTCCAAAAGTCCAATTTTGGAATAGGGGCAAAATCATAATTTTGGGTCAAAATGATGTCCGTCGTTGGACCCACTTTGCACCGAAATGCGTGTCAATATCTATGGTCTTTAAAGTCGTCAAACTACATGTCTACGGGTTCGGATTGAGGAGGTAAACTCAACGACATGTCCAATTTTGGATTCCGATGAACCGTGCACAAAATTGCACGTTCGATCGGGTCGTGGGGACCACAAAACGACGATCGGGTCAATGGTCTCAGAATCGTACCAAACTTGGCTCACAGGACCAGAAAAATAATTTGAGTCCAATGGCGCAAGTTTCATCTCAATTTGACGAGTGTACACGAATTAATTGAGAAATTTACAAAGAGGCCGATACGGTGAATCTCGACGGATACGCATCAAATTCGTCGCGCACACGCAACCAATTTGAATTCTGTCAAAGCCCACACGTCCGCAAAGTCGATATACACCTTTTGATGCTTTCGGTTCATGACCACATCGCCCGGTTTGGCTGGACGCAAGTCATACGGAAATTTTTACTAAAGTTTAAAGTTAGAAAAATCTGTTTTTCCCTTAACTTTGAAACGGATTAAACGATATCCTGTTTGATGAAAAATAAACCTATAAGTTGGGCTTCCATCTCCTATATGTTGTAACTAAATCTATTCAAACAGATTTTCAAGACTGTCAAGGAATCGGCAAAATTTTGCCTTCCAAGTAAGGGTTTTGGATTGGTCCTAACTCTGTTTCAAATATTTTTTCCTTTCGAATTTTACGTCGAATTTCTCAACTGGTTGTTGGACTATCTCCCAAACTAGTTGTTGGGATCTTGAGAGGGTTGTGTAGACTATATGTAGGAATTTACGGATTCAAAAACGAGCAAACATCGACAAAGAAAATATACCATAAAGGGGAGTTGCTAGCTGCTGTTGCTGTTATTACTACTGTCCTCTGTCCCGCACGTTTTGCCGTCTATCAGGCGGCTCCGGCGGTTCAGGGAGGCGTCCGGTAGTGGCGTGCACGTGAAGGCAGCCTACAGGGTTGCGATGGTAGGGAGATTACGAGGGACGTCGAGGATCAACGAAATAGGCGTGGTTTTCTCCATGAAGTTAGAGTTCTCAAGTACATATATACTCGAACAAAATTTAGATTTCTCTATGAATTTAAATCATAATTAAACCAGGATTTTAGTATATCCATAAGAGATTTAGATTAGGATTTGATAGGAAATTTTTTGGAAGATTCTGATTTGGATTTGATTGGGATTCAAAATTAAAATTTATTTCTCTACACAGGATTTGTCTCGCGCGTGCGGGATAGAAGAGGTGATGAACAGCGAATGCACTGTTCATCTCTTTTTTTTCCCTTTTTATTTATATACTAAACTTATATATATCAATGAAATTGAAAATAAATATATAAATAATTCCAAAAAATAAACTTAAAAATCAAAAAATACTTTTAAACTATTGTAGCATATATTTTTCTAGTATAAGGTATTTTACCTATGAATGTACATATATTTTAAAAATAATTTTCTAAGGAAATTATCAACTAACCAAAAATAATAATGATAAAAATAACAACGATAACAATAATATTAATACACCAAAAATCTTTAAATTAATTTCTTAAAAATCTAACATATGCCTAAATTATTATTGTAACATTTTCTATATGATGGTAGTTACACATACATATGTACAAGAAAAAAATCATTTAAAAAATGATTTAGCAATAACCTATAAACATGCTATTATTTAATAACCACATCAACAACCATAATAATAATAATAATAATAATAATAATAATAATAATAATAATAATAATAATAATAATAATAATAATAATAATAATAATAATAGACCACATATAGGGCAGTATTGGATGACACATATATTAAATAATCATAGATGAACACTTGTCATGCCATTTCCAAAATATCTACTTCTTGAAAAGTAATATCTTTTTCCTTTTATATAATAATTATTTACTTATAGAAAATAATATTTATAGGCCATTAAAGTAACACGAAAAATATACACAAATATAACTACATGGGCCTTTTTGGAAGCACTACCTGACTACCTGGGCGTATGTTGGGTTTGGGTTAGGTCCGGGCTAGAATGGTACAACCGGGTCTCCCAAAAGCCAATATTCTAATTAATAAATAAATAAATCATCGGTGGGGGTTAAATCGCAACTTGGCCTGTTTTCCTAGTTAGGACCCACTTATGGCTGGCCTTCCCTACCATGGCTAAAATACTAGTCAAGACACCCGAGTATACCATCCGTGCCATAATTCTTGGTCATCTTGTACTCCAAACTCAACCATGGCTACGGTCATCTCTAATAATTACTATTTAAATAAAAATATTCACACACAAAAATTAAAGTCCTATTTAAGTTAAATAAAAGTAAGAAGAAATTTTCAAAAATTCAAAGATTTTACATCCTACCCAACTTACAAGAATTTTGTCCTCGAAATAAAATAAAAAACTAGGGTAGGTAGGGTTTAGAAGGTACAAGGGTATATCGATAAAGAAATACGTTCAAATCATTAGTCGAGGCAAGAAACGACATTCAACGCAAACATGCATAAAAAAAATCATGATTTCTATAATGACAAAAATAAATTATGGATATGGAATTGAATGAGTGTCCCTAGTTAAGGCACTAAAATCATGATACACGAATTAGAGAATAGTAAGAAACCGAATAGATTAAATAGAATAATTTAGACATTTAGGAGAGGCGGTTCCTTGAGAGAATATAGTTGTCTAGGTTTGGATTTGATTCGTTACCGAGTTTCAAGAAGGTCGAGATAATGAATCTAGGATAGGGGAAAAAGGTAACTCAAGACGGAAATATAGTCACATTAGTTGGTCAGTGGCAAACTATCTTGGTAATAGATGGTGGGTAACTAGGGAATATCAAGTACGAGTGTTTGTCTTTCTAAAATAGGCAAAAGACAAAAATAATAAAGATTTTGAAGAAGATATTTATTGAATACGAATAAGTGGTTCAAAAACGATTAAGAATTATCAAATGAATTGCCAAGGCAGTCGCGGATGGGATTCTAGAGGCCAAGTTTAACTATGTCTCCATCTACGTAGAATATTGTATGAGAAGCGAACCAAAGTGCAATAGGTTGATCAGACCATCATGCACTGGTTCTGATTAGAAAATATTTTAGTGGGTGCACACCCAATAAAACATGTCATGATCAAGATCGAGAAAAAAAAATAAGCTTGCAAAACTTGGGCTAATTTAGCAGCATAAGATAGTCAATATATAAGTACGGGATAATGATGAAAGAAATTAAATAGTCCAGGATCCTCTAAGTCTCACCCGAAGTTTGGGACTATGCAGTCGTCCTAACGTTTCCTTATCTATGGCTTGGTGGCTAGATAAGTTAGGCCCTCTGAATTCTATCGTCTAAGGAAACTTATCAATATGGATCACAAGGACAAAGGTTTTGTTAGGTCGCGAGGTATTCTACCCAACTTACAATAGTTAAACTTGTATTGTGATGGGATAATGGGTCATGTCTACCTAGTATAGGTTACCTTCCTATCCACTATCAAGTACGACAGAAGGATAAGAATTAACGGTAAAGGGAATCAAGCAAGATACAAATCAAGGAATTCAAAATAGAATCAAGGAGGTCAAGTATGTGGATGAGATCCTAGACTCTAATCCTATACGCAGGCTTGCTTGGTACGGTAAAGTAACCAAATAATTTATCTAGACCTACATGGGCCACTATAAAAAAATGTAACGCTCCAGCCCCAAAATAGTTAGGACCAAGTACGTAGACATGCCAGCTGTATACATACGAAGCATAATCTAATATACAGAAATCTCGTATGTATATATAAGCTGTAAAATGCAGTAACCATGAAACTAATCTCATCCACAAACCAATATATCATAAAATCACTTATAAATGTCATTTGTATAAAATGTTGGGCGGAGATAAATCTACTACCAACAAAAAGAAAGAATATATAGTAACGATGGAAGAATCGAGCGAAGCAAAAGATGATCCAAAAGCTAGCATCACGAAGGTAGATTGTAAACTATGTCCTTGGCTTGAGCACCTGCGAGAATCAAAAACACACCTGGAGAAATCACCAGGTCCTCAGAGGGACGTAACAAGATACAGAAAGAACATGCTAATATGAACTGTCAGAATAATAATAATATACAAAAGACTCTCCTAGACACAAATATGCAAAGGAGATTCTAACCGTCTATTGTGCAATTTAGAGGACAACTTTCATTGCGCATGGGTGGGATTTTGGCTATAAGTACGTAACTGGCATCCAGTCATACGTATCCGGGCGTAACATCCAAAACGTCAGAGGGTATCTGCAAATATATTACGCCATAGTTCATTTTGAAAACTATGGTTTACCTGTTTGTTTTCCCATACGCACTAGTGACTGTCCTTCCCCAATATTTTCCATACTGACCAAGTCATGTCCATGACCCGTCCAGTTTTGTAACTGTTCGAGTCTTTATACCTTAATCATAGTAGTTACGATCGACCGACACACGACTATAGAGATAGCCAATCAATATGCAAGTCGTGCCCCTAGCAAACTGTCTTAAACTGTGTAGTGTGAGTGTCATGGCCAATGGAGATATAAGGATATCCTACAATAAGAAGGTAGTCCGCTAAAACTAAGTCAACATGCATCAAATAAGATAAAGCAACAAAAAAATGACTAATAGAGTCGCTTGCACCCAAGTGTGGCTTGGACGCACAATTTATAACAAATAAAACAAAAATATGAAACAAAGTAAATAAATACTGAAAATAAATAATATGACAGTAAATATAGCAAGGTATACTTGTCTGGTGGTTGGAAGATGTTTTGACTACATCTAGTAGATGAAATTGACAAGCGAGATGAAGCTACAATAGTAGAACCTCCACAAACATTCCCGAATGCTGAAACAAACATCAAAAATGTTCTCGGTGTAAAAGATATATCTAGAAAACGCCTGTCCAAAAGTCCAATTTCAGAATAGGGGCAAAATTATAATTTTGGGTCAAAACAATATCTGTCGTTGGACCCGCTTTACACCAAAATGTGTGCCAATATCCATGGTCTCTAAAGTCGTCAAACTACATAAATACGGGTTCGATTTGAGGATGCGAACTCAACGACATGTCCAATTTTGGATTTTGATGAGCCGTGCACAAAATTGCCCGTTGGATCGGGTCGCGGGGCCCACAAAACAGCGATCCGATCAATAGTCTCAGAATCGGACCAAACTTGGCTCACAATACAAAAAAATAATTTGAGTCCAATGGCACAAGTTTGGTCTCGATTTGACGAATGTACACAAATTAATTAGAAAATTTACAAAGAGGCCGATACGGTGAATCTCGATAGATACGCATCAAATTCGTCGCATACACGCAACCAATTTGAATTCTGTCAAAACTCACACATCCGCGAAGTCGATACGCACCTTTTGATGCATTCGGTTCGTGACCACATCGCTGGTTTGGCGGGACGCACGTCATATTGGAATTTTTTACTAAAATTTTAAGTTGAAAAAAAGCAGTTTTTCCCTTAACTTTGAAAAGGATTTAACAATATCTTGTTTGATGAAAAATAAACCTAGAAGTTGGTTTTCCATCTCCTATATGTTGTAACTAAATATGTTCAAACAGATTTTCAAGACTGCCGAGGAACCGGCGAAATTTTGCCTTCCAAGTAAGTGTTTTGGATTGGTCCTAACTCCGTTTCAAACAGTTTTTTCTTTCGACTTTTACGTCGAATATCTCAACTGGTTGTTGTACTATCTCCCAACATAGTTGTCGAGATCTTGAGAGGGTTGTGTAGACTATACGTAGGAATTTACAGATTTAAAAATGAGCAAACGTCGACAAAGGGGAGTTGTTGGCTGCTGTTGCTATTGTTACTGCTGTCCTCTGTCCCGCACGGTTTGCCGTCGTTCACACGGCTCCAGCGGTTCAGGGAGGCGTCCGGTGGTGGCATGCACATGAAGGCGGCCTACAGGGTTGTGATGACAGGAAGATTACTGGGGACGTCGAGGATCAACGAAATAGACGCGGGTTTCTCCACGAAGTTAGAGTTCTCGAGTACATATATACTCGAACAAAATTTGGATTTCTCTATGAATTTAAATCCTAATTAAACTAGGATTTTAGTGAATCCATAAGAGATTTAGATTAGGATTTGATAGAAATTTTTTTGGAAGATTCTGATTTGGATTTGATTGGGATTCAAAATTGAAATTTATTTCTCTACACAGGCTTTGTCTCACGCGTGCGGGATGGAAGAGGAGATGAACAGTGATTGCACTGTTCATCTCTTTTTTTTCTTTTTTTATATACTAAACTTATATATATCTATATCTATGAAATTAAAAATAAATATATAAATAATTCCAAAAAATAAACATAATATTCTAAAAATACTTTTAAACTATTGTAGCATATATTTTCCTAGTAAAAGGTATTTTACCTATGAATGTACATATATTTTAAAAATAATTTTCTAAGGAAATTTTCAACTAACCAAAAATAATAATGATAAAAATAACAATGATAACAATAATATTAATACAACAAAAATCTTTAAATTAATTTATTAAATATCTAACATATGCCAAAATTACTATTGTAAAATTTCCTATATGGTGGTAGTTACACATACATATGTACAAGAAAAAAATCATTTAAAAAGTGATTTAGCAATAACCTATAAACATGTTATTATTTAATAACCACATCAACAACCACAATAATAATAATAATAATAATAATAATAATAATAATAATAATAAACCACTAATAGGGCAGTATTAGATTACACATATATTAAATAATCATAGATGAACACTTGTCATGCCATTTCCAAAATATCTACTTCTTGGAAAATAATATCTTTTTCCTTTTATATAATAATTATTTACTTATAGAAAATAATATTTATAGGCCATTAAAGTAACACAAAAAATATACACAAATATAACTACATGGGCCTTTTTGGAAGCACTACCTGACTACTTGGGCGTATGTTGGGTTCGGGTTAGGTCCGGGCTAGAATGGTACAACCGGGTCTCCTAAAAGCCAATATTCTAATTAATAAATAAATAAATCATCGGTGGGGTTTAAGTCGCAACTTGGTCTGCTTTTCCTATTTATGACCTACTTTTGGTTGGGCCTTCTCTACCATGGCTAAAACACTAGTTAAGGCACCCGAGTATACCATCCGTGCCACAATTCTTGGTCATCTTGTACTCCAAACTCAACCATGGCTAAGGTCATCTCTAATAATTACTATTTTAATAAAAATATTCACACAAAAAAATAAAGTCCTATTTAAGTCAAATAAAAGTAAAAATAAATTTTCAAAAGTTTAGGGATTTTACACACAGACCTGTATTCAAATTCTAACCCAGTCTAACTCCAAACAGGCCCATGCTTCCTATCCTAGGCTATTCTGCCTGAATTGTTGCTAAAAGTTTGTTGAATAAAATCTTCACAGTGTAAACAACTGTAACATAAAAACTAACCCCAACGTATACTCTACTATCTCATCCTTAAATAATTCTCTCAGTCGCAATAGACAATCCCAACTCTTTTTCTTCTTCCTGTTCGTCCAACCTAACCCTAATTTCTTCATCTCCTCTCTTCCAACTAATTATAGCAGTTGCCTCCCCAAGAACATCATCTAACCCAAAAGCTCTTTCTTTCCAATACTTATCTTTTTTAATACAAAACCTAACCCTAATGTTTCTGCTCACGATCTTCTTTCCCAAACAACTCAAAACAAAACCATAGATCCCAACTCTTCTTCTTCCTTAATCGCTCAAAGCCCATCCCGAAACCCTAATGTCACTCCATCTTCCCTCTTCAGCCGAGTCAACCCTAATCCCTAATTAACTTCTTATCACTTCACTTTCTGCTACCTACATAAGGAAACAAACCCTATCCCCAAATCAAAACCCCAAAGAGTATGAGAAGAAAAGGTCCAGTGGATCGAGACATAGCTTACCTAGGCAACGTCTGTGATGGAGATCCGAGCACGGCAGATCCGGTGATGGCTTGAGCCCTGGGCGACGGTGGTGCTTCCTTGCTCTATCTTGACGGTGGCACGTCTTCGAAGCTGGATGAGGCAGCCTCGGCATGCAGGGATGTGCAGATCTGGTATAGATTTGAGTCCGGATTCACGACAAAGGATGGCAGGCTCCAATAAGGTCCTGCCAACGATGACTGTAACGACTCCTCTAGAGAACAAAAAGAACAGAAAGAGAAAGAGAAAATAGAAGAGAAAGAAGACAGTCGACTCACCATAGCATGGTGGAGTAGATCCGGCGTTGCATGTGGTCTTGGAGAGGTCGTCAACTCTGGCGGCGGTTCTCGGCTCCTGGCTCGGCGGAGCGACAACAGCGGATCTCACTTCTCTGGTGGGATGCCAGCACCGTGGCGACGATCCCGCGGTCGGTCAGCTCCGACGAGTGGCTCCTCGATTTTCGAGGAGTTGGCTAGGCTCGAACTGAAGGAGTCCATGTCTCATCTGGACACAACAGTAAATCTGTCGTCGACTCCGGTGGTACTTCCTTACGTCATAGTGGTCCCGCAGTAGTGGAGACTTGGAGATGATGTTCGGTGATGGGCATGGATCTCGGTCAGTGATGGTGCGGTAAGGAGATCTAGCGATTGTGAGCTCTGTTGATGGAGGCAAACTCCAATGATGCTCCGGTCGGCTCACGGCGGTGCGCGGTGGCGCTCGCGGAAAAGAACAGTAGTACAATATGGGAGTAATGGTGATGTGACAATGTGTCAGGACTGTCTATTGGACAGTATGTCAATGATAGGAATTTATAATAAAATATTTGATGGGTATAGCTGTAAAGAAAGATTGATCTGGGGACAAGAAATAATGTTTGTAACAGATTCTCTAACTGAAATTAGTTACTCCCAACTAATTACATGATTAGTTAATAGCTAACCAATTAACTAACTAACTTGTCAATTAATTAAAGGCTAACTATCTAACTAACTACTAAATTAGTTAATCCACTCACTACCACTAAAATTATCAGGAGAACATAAATAGTTAATCTCTTAACATAATTAACAATTAATAAATAATTATGAAATTTTATTAGTAATAATAACATTATTAAATTATAAGTATAGACAAATAACATAAAGTATAATTTAATTAAAATAAAAACCTAATTTATAATAAAATCAGTTAATAAGGGATAATCATCATTTCCAATAAAACTAAAATAATCTTAAACATGATTTCTTTACCAAAAATATATTATTAAAATATCTTCATTGAATGATTTTTTGTATAGATAAATAATACTATACCCTCAAACTAGAAGATCACAATTTGGTTTAGGGAGTTACAACTATTCAAGCCGAACTTTGTCTACTGCACTTCCCAAGTACGAGCACCTAAAAAGAGTGCCCACAGCATGGGTCAGTACATCATCTATGTACTGTCGAGCAGAACCATCCCACTCGCCTAAACCAATACTAATTAATCATCGGCTCAAACATTATTAGAGCATAGCATTAGTTTACAGTTCCTGAGCAGTATTCACAGTGAAGCATGTAAACTTGTTCTAGCAGTTTTCATGTAAAGGCATCTTTTAAACAGCATTTGAGTTAACATACATTAGACATGTTATAGAAATCATGGAAAGGCATCATTTAGCATGTATGTCATGACTAAGCAGTGTTCACAGCAAGGCAATATTATAGCATACTTGGTGTTATCTTGTTCAGCATGTCATGGCAACATTCATAGAAAAGGCAACATTATAGCATCATTTCGGTTAGCATGCTAAGAAGGCAAGTTGCATTTAACATGTAAATAACCATATCACATTTAAGTAATTTCTTACTGATAGCCGACTCCCTCGTACCTGCATAAAATACATGTTAGATGATATACTTACTCTGCCTACACAAAACATTCATTAGCGTGCATCCTGACTATATGATCACTTGTGATAGTTCACTATTTAGGACGTTGCCATATAGGACTTTATAGGGTATGTGATATGCCATTCACCAGGTTGTGAGCCCGAATATATGTCCCAATGTCGCGTGCTACCAAAGCACGCTGATTTCCTCATAAGCTGACTCAATCACAGCGCCCTGGGTACCGTTCGAGGGAATAATACCTTGTGCACAAGTTGTCCATGGTCATGCGAATGCGTGTTTGACTCGACCGTGAACAAAATTACATGGTAAAATATTGAATAAGTAAAGGCAAGAGTTCATTATCTAATCTTTTCAAGTCGTGTTCAACGACTTATTCATTTCCATCATTACCATTATTTCCACTTGGTGATCTCGGCGATCCCAAGCCTCATCATTTCTCATTGAATCATTTCTCATAGCATTCCTTTCACGAGGGGCAATTATCATTTCATGCATTTCAAAGGGGCATTAGAATTTATTTAATTACTTATAAGAAAATAGACAGCATCTCATATCTATGCAACAGTTACACTTATTGGACATGATTAAAGTGTTTCATTCATATCTTGTTGTTAATAACATAGCCAGTTCATTTATTATGAAACATTCACACAACATCTCATTATTTAAGTGATTCATTTATTTCATCATCATTAAGCATAAGGGACATTATCGATTCATGTCATGGCGTCAAATTCACATTAGCAGTTCAAGTGTTATTCATTCAAAAGTATTCAACAAGAGCATCTCAATTATTGAGCAACTAAAGCATGGGACATTTAGGACATTCTATAGCAACAAAATACTCCATTTTATTAAGCGTGAAGGAGTAGGAGAGAAGGGACAGTTCTACTTACTTGAATAAAGGGTCTTCCTATTTTGATCACATCTATTTACCACTAAACATAGCTCCACCAGTGAGCCACATTCCAATACTCATTCCATCCGGCCAGCTGAGAGAGACTGTATCATTCTCAATCCTCTGATTTGCCAAGACAAGTCATGGTCCTACATTCTGATCACATCCAACGAGCCAACCAAATTCCTCGTACAGAGCGCGGTATTATAATAAATATGTCGCTGAATATTAAACAATTGACGACGTTTAGCGACGTTTTTATATTTTGTCGCTAAAATTTTAATATAGGGCATCATGTTTTCTTTTCCCCCACTCAATCGAGCCTCCAAATTTTTGAACCCCCTCCCTCCCCTGACCTTCTACCCCTTTTGCCTATAACCCTCCTCCGTTGCCTCCACCCCCCCTCCGCCGCCTCTAGCCCCCATCTGTCGCCTCCAGCCCCCCTTCACCGTAACCGCCCCGACACAGGCCCTCCTTCCCGTCCCCCTCCACAGGAGTGGCTTCCCCTCCCCCTCCGCCTCCACCTTCGCCTTCGCCTATGGTTCTCCTTCGCACCGGTGACCCCCTCCCCAATCGGCTTCGGTCTTGGTAAACCTAACCCCCTTCTTTTATAGTCCATGCTATTTTAATTAGATGAAAGTTTCCCATAACTTTATTAATCATAATTTTAATAATTTATTAATCATAATGTTGCACAAATATGGGCAAAGATACGTAAACGAACACGATATGGACACAAATATTAATACTATATGGGATATAGATATTTTAATGTACTAAAATAGGTAGAAAGATAGTATCTATGTTGCATGAGTATGAAGACGGACACGGATATGAATCATTTTACCATCTATATAGCCGAAATCAAGATGTAAAAGACGTATGATATAACATAACTATTCGAGGTTATCACAAGTAGCATAATCATGTTAGTGTGAAGTGCCATGTTGCACAAATATGAGCAATGATATATAAACGGACATGATATGGACACAAATATTGATACTAGGGGATACAGACATTTCAAAGTAGTAAAGTAGGTAGAAAGGTAATACCTATATTGCATGAGTAAGGAGACGGACATGGATACGAACATCATTTTATAATATATAGCCAAAATCAAGACGTAAACGATATGACTATTTTGAGCATAAGTTAACCTTTCGATAAATATATGTTCATCTTCTTACACACCAAACCAACCGATTGATAGACAATCATTATGTTAACTAACATTAGTTTTTTTAGAAGTCTGACGATACACACATAACTTTGTGCACATTCCATTACATACTTTTTGGACCAACTGCCACCTACTTCCACCATTTTTTATAAATAAAGGGAATAATATGTCATCAAATATTGAAACCTTAGTATTCTATATGACTTTTTGGGCCCACTGCCTCCTACTTGACTCCATTCTTACGAATCTATGTCATCATGGAAACATTAGTATTCCCTATGCTATACCTATACCTTTTTCTTATGTGTGTATTCTTGAGGTTTGATTTTGGCCCAACAAATTTCAATTAGATAAAAGTTTCCAAATATGTCAATACCCAAATCACAAAACACTATTTAGTCGTTAATTAGAAATTAGGATTTCCATACATAAATCACAATACTGTATAGAAATCTAGACATGTGTCAAGATACTAGTATGTAGGTAAGTGCTAGCTAGGTATCGCCAAATATTTTATTGTAAGTGCTAGCTAGGAATGTGCTAGCTTGGACACACCGAGGTCAAGTTTTCCTTGTAGGCTCATAAGGAAAACATGACGACATAGATATCATTATCTCTTATGTTAAGTGTTCGTGTTAGCCTGAAATCAAGTGTCAATATGAGCCCTTAAAACTAAATTTACTTATGCAAGCCTTTTGAGGCAATTAGAGTTATACAAAAAAAAAATGAAGAACTTAGTCTTTTATAGAACTTTTTGGAAATCTAGTATAACTTTGATAGACACAAAAGGCTTAGAGAAGTAAATTTCATTTTTAGAGAATGGCTCACAAAGAACACGTGACAACATCTAAGTGTACGGGATAAATTCATAAAATTTTGTGAATAATATGTATCCATCTTTGCAGAATTGTCTTCAAATGGATATGAATTACTATATGCAAAATCGTTCGTAGATGTACAATCATCATCTTGATGACATGTGCAGTGTGCATGATGAATTTATACAAGGGGTAGAGCAGTTCCTGTAGTTTGCCAAAGCGTTCCCTCATTGCATGGACCGTACCAAAATTAAATGTCCATGTGTGAGACATCGCAACTTGAAATATCATCCAGAAGTGGATGTGACATATCATTTATACTGGAGGGGTCTCATGCCAAATTACTATCAGTGGACCTTACACGAACAACTTGTGCCTTTAGCATCAGAGTTGGAGCCTAATTTGGAGCCATATATGGATGTCCACGACCACACTGATTATGACGAAGGGTGGATGAACATGCTTTTCGATGTTGTAGGGCCTAGTTTCGATCCGAACAATCATGATGCGGCTGAGGAGGCACCGAATGTCGATACTACGAAGTTCATGGAGTTACTGGAGAATACAAGAACTCCTTTGTATCCTGATTGTGAGGATCATTCACCGTTGGAGGTGGTTACATGACTGCTGAGCATCAAGTATGATTTTAACATGTCTCAAGAATGCTACAACCTAATCATCGAGTTGATTATAGAGATCTTATCGGAGGGTACAAGTTACCTAAAGACTTCTACCGATCTAAGAGAATGGTGAGATCGCTCTAGATGGGATGATAAAATTAATTAATGTCAACAATGGATGCATGTTGTACTACAAGGATGAAGATATGTACAGATTTTGTCGTGCTAATCGCCACAAGGCAACTACTACAAGTAGGACTCCCGGTGCAAGAAAGCCGACCGATTCGATGCGCTACTTGCCTTTGATGCTGCGACTGCAGAGGTTCTTTATGGTAAAGGAGACTGTCGAGAACATAAGTTGGCACAAGTTGGAATAGATCAATGGAGTACTGGATCATCCATCCGATGGAGAAGCATGGAAGCACTTTGATCGAGAGTATCCAGATTTTGCTTCTGATCTGCATAATATAATATTGGCGCTCTCGTCCAACAATTTTACCCCGTTCAAACTATTTGGTTCCCAATATTCGTGTTGGCCTGTGATTGTCACTCCGTACAACCTATCGTCATGGATTTGTATAAAGACTCCTTATATGTTCCTAATCGTTATCATCCCGGGTCCGAACAATCCGAAGAGGAACATCGATTTGTACGTACAGTCGTTGATACATGAGGTGAATCAGCTGTAGGAATGAGGCACCAACACGTATGATTTTTCCAGAAAGTAGAACTTTCAGATGAGGGTCGCACTTATATGGACCATCAACGACTTTTCGACCTATAGAATGTTATCAAGATGGAGCACTCATGGTCGTCTCTCATATCCGTATTGCATAGACCGCACGAAGGCTTTCTATTTGAAACATGGAGGAAAACCATGCTTCTTCGATTATCATCGATAGTTCCTTCAGAAAGATTATCCGTTCTAGAGGAACATGAATGATTTTTGTGCCAACGTTGTGGAGAAGGCCAATCCACCGCCAAGGTGGTTTGGAGACACGATATGGAAGGAGGTTAAAGATTTCCAAGTGTTATCGAAGAGCCTACAAAGGGGTACAAGTATGATGGATTTAGTCGCACTCATAACTGGACCAAAAGGAGTATATTATGGGACCTGTCATATTGGAGCACCAATCTGAACACACATTTCCTTGATGCCATGCATATCGAGAAGAATGTGTTTGACAACCCAATTAATACTGTGATGGACATAAAGGAAAAGACGAAAGACAATCCCAAGACTAGGTTGGACTTGGAAGATATATCCAGACGTCCTGCGTTGCATTTGATAGAGGAAGGCAATAGAAAGTATAAGCAAGGAATACTTTGAAGGTGGATTCAAGGCCTAAAATTTTCTGATGAGTACGTGTCAATTTAAAAAGATGCGTCGACCCGAAGGAGAACCAACTAACGTGTATGAAGAGACACGATTGTCACGTATTTATGGAGAGGTTAATTTCGATTACAATTCGGGAATTATATCCCAGGTCGATTGGGATCCTTTAACAGAGATGAAGATATTCTTCAGAGATCTTTGCTCTACTAAGTTGCTCGTCGATCGTCTGAAAAAACAAGAGAAGGACATCGTGGTAACACTATGCAAGCTTGAGAGAGTGTTCCCTCTTGGGTTCTTTGACTCCATGGAGCATTTGTTAATTTATCTTTCCTATAAGGCACGTGTTGGTGGGTCCTTTGGTTATCGGTGGATGTACCCATTTGAGCGGCATTTGAACCTCCCAAAGAGAATGGTGAAAAACAAGGCTCAGGTCGAAGGTTCTATTTGTGAAGCCTATATTCTCGAAGAGATTACAAACTTCTGCTCGATATATTTCAAGCCACATGTTGCTACTAATAGAACAAGAGTTCTGAGAAATGACGATGGATATCGTGAATCTAATGATGCAATACTGGAAGTCTTCAATGCTTTCAGAAAGCCTTCGGGAAAAATAAAAAAATGATATCTGAATGACGAGGAACTAAGGGCTACTCAGTTGTATATATTACTCAACTACGACGAGTATGAAGTCGAGAAGCTCGAGGGGTAAGTAACTAATACATCCACATTTATATCATCTATGTATAGTATCCAATATTATTTTTACACTAATTGGCTGATGTGTTAATTTTTTTAGCACATTTAATGATAAGGCGAGGTTGAGTAGACAGTACATAACATATGAAGAACTAGAGCAGAAAATGAGACATCATTTCCTTCATGGTTGAGTGTATATGTAAGGAGCTCAATAATTACTTTTAGTATATGCACTTTACACAGTAATTAACAGAACGTTGAATTTAATTTCTTATCTTGTGCTATTTAGGTCGATCGTCCAGACACAACACTAGAGAATGAATCTATTAGAACTCTAGCCAATGGGCCAATTTATTCTGTCAAAATTTGGCCCAACTATTGTGTGAATCGGTTTAGGTTCCAATCAACAAATGCTTCGATTAGTTGGAGCTTTCTTGATCTTAATTCGACAAAAAATAGTTGCTTGCGTATCAAATCTACAAAATACAAAGATGTCGATCCAGGCAATGATTTCTATGGTGTCTTACGGGAGATTATGGAGTTGGCATAAAACTATGGCATAGTGTCGACTAAAATCTTGTTATTCAAGTGTGATTGGTTCGATCCGATCCAAGATCAAGGTTAAAAAATTGACAAATATGGTCTTGTGGATATTAACTACCGGCGTCGATATCAAGGATACGAACCATTTGTCCTAACAAGTCAGACTCAGCTTGTTTACTTCAATACTTATCCTAGACAGGGAACAACAAGGTTGGACTGGTGGGCAGTATGCAAGACTAAAGCTAGAAAAACCTACGTTGTTGACAAAATAGCTTATCAGGAGGACGAGCTACTCTCGTAACAAATACAGTTGATGTGGATACAACAGAAGTTCCTTATTACACGTGTAATCATGTAGAAGAGGTAGAAGTATACGAAGAGGAAAATGAAGTAGATAAAAGCAAAGATGAGGAGGAAGAGGAAGATAAGGACTAGAAAAACGAAAAAGATGAATTTTCAGAAGTTGATTGAAAATAAAATAAAATGTAAAATATGTCATGTAACATCTATTTAGACTGGTGAAATATACTGTCATTTTATTCAACGATGGGTTATTTTGGGTCTATTTTTTATAAACTGTGATTTGTTAAATGCATACATATTTGATTTAGAATATGTATTATATTTCTTGTATATATTATTTTTTATTATATACTTATTATCAAGTATGGCAGGACGAAGTGGATCGTACCTCGATCAGTCCCAAGGTAGAGGAGCACCCCGTATAGGTAGTCGTTCCACTGTTGGATGGAGTGCTCCTTCATTATCGGATGATGGGTCCAGAATCTCGTCTCTGAGTACTCCAGTGTACCATCGAGTCACATCTCCGAATGCGTCGATGCTACGTGGCAGTACTCCTTGGACGGGCAGTTCCAAGCCTGAGACTACTATCCCGTCTAACGTTCCTCCTGCTGACTACACTATATAAATGGAGGAGCAGTTGGAGAAGGTCGTGCCTACTCCATTTGCGTATCAGAGCGACCCCCATGCGGCCCTCCGGACGAGACGAGGATGGATATTTGGTCCGACGGGCCTACAAAGTAAGTTAATTAGTTTATACATATATCTATATATTCATGAATATAATTATAGTTGTATATATATCGTCCCCCGTCGGTTCAGAGGGCACTGGGCTATTTTCTGAGGTCCAACTATGATAGCCCTTGGATCAACTACTCGGATGCCTCGGACGAGAGAAAGGCATTCTGGTTTGCCTACTTCAAGCTAACTAAAGTATATTACTTTTAGTATCAATCATCTTTTATGCATATTATAAAACATATTTTTATCCACCATCTGAAATGTTCGAGAAATAATTTTCTGTCGTTGCCGGCAAATTGATCCGTGATGCGATCGACGACCAGAAGGCTCGAGAGCGCTCCGAAAGACCGATCTAAGGTTGGATCACGTCCGAGTAGTGGACTGCGATGAGGGCTACATTCGATGATCCTAGGTACAAGAAACGGTCGGAGAAGGCGAAGGCGGCTAGGACGAAGGCCGGGAAGTGATGTGGTGGCTCATTCCCATGACGGAACATTTCTGTCATTTGGTATGTATTTTATTGAAATATATTATTTTAATAAAAGTAGTAATAAAATGTTTAATTTTAATAACAAACAAATTATTATAAATATACAAAGGGGTGAGGACACCAACATAGTGACCATCTTCTTGGCCACCCATCGGAAGGACAAAAACCTCTTCGATGATAGGGCAACGCAGAGCTATGTATGTATTACTTTATGTTTCGTTAAATTTAATATAACTTAGAAAATATGCAATAGATATCCATATAGTTATTAGTAAGTTTCTTATACATTCGCAACTACGACTTCGATATTGGATATTAAATATTATGTATATCGAGATGCGTACCTTTATAGGATGAGTTTGTTAGGCTACACGAGCATGCGAGTGCTAGTGCACCTGCAGAGGGAGGGGTTGATACTTCATCATAGCCCTCTCGACCTTAATCAAAGGACGAGCTCTGGTTGACCGCCATTGGTGGTCTTCAGATGGGTACATACTACGATACAGGATTCTATGACACCTTTATGGCGATGCAGTCATCCAGGGCTCCCTCTGGCAGTGTGCATTCCCCATAGCCCTCACAGGAGCCAACCTAAGTCGAGGAGAGCTTGCATCGCCAGGTTGTTGAGCTGTGTGACGAGATGCTGTGGAGGATAGCGAAGCAGCCCCAGTCTTAGCCGTAGATAGACGATGTGGCACTCACCGCACGATTTGATATGCTCGAGCGCACCATGAAGGAGATACAGGGGACCATGAAGGAGATGAGCGAGAGGAAGAATCATGCCGTTCAGGCGTTGTAGGGATCGTAAGTGGCCATGGGCAATCAACTTTTGAGACTGACGGCTATTATGGATTCCTACAACTCTAGACAACTAGCCATAGAGCAGACGCTTCCTATTCGTGCCTCAACATCGACACCAACTGTATCGATTCCATTGCATCCTCCTCCTCCTCTTGATGAGTCGTAATCAGTAACGCTTACACCAGTGTCCCAGATGAAGGGCTGTACTCCTTCTCCTCCTGACCAACTGTAGTCCTTCATTGGACATATTGTTATGTGATGTGTTGTGGTTTGTTGATCCATTCTTGGATCTTTGTGTATTTATTTTATACATTTAGTAAAAATATGTGTTATGTTGACCCATTGTTGGAACATTATTGGACATAAACTCTTTTTATAGATGTTTGGTAGTGGATTTGTCTTCAGCGGATTATCTTATGTCTTTCTTATCGTTTGATTCTGTTTATTTGATTATTGGTCGTGCATTTTTATCATTTGTCTCTATATTATTTTATCGGTGTTGAGTGTTCCACTGAAGGGGTCGGCGAACCCATAGAATTTTACGGAGGATTGCTTTGGGTCTACTATTTATAAACTATAATTTAAGCTACAGATAGATTCTGGATAGAAAACATGCAAACAAAATTATATATTTTTAATTATTTTGCAGTTTAGCGACATTTAGCGACGCCTAGTGACGAGGGCAGACGTCGCTAAACGTGTATCAGAACGTCGCTAGTCTGTATCACATACATCGCAAACAATTGCTGTATGTCGCTAAATGGCTGACATGGCAAATTTTGCCATATCAGCAACCTAGTTACTAAATGTCACAAATAATATAGCTACCTACTAAACTTTCGGCGACATTTAGTAACGAAAATATACGTCGCTCATTAGCACCGCCTTGTCGCTGAGCGTCGCATCCACTAAAAAATTAGCGACATTTGCACATCGCTAACACACGTCCCAATAGCGACCAATAGTGACATTTTTTTGTGTTAACGACCACGAAATATGGGACAAAGATATTTTGTCGCTAAATTCGTTGCTAATTTATAATAGCGATGATTTTATACACTTTAGCGATGTTTTCAAGCATCGCCAAAGTGCCTTATTTTGGTAGTGTAAACCATGCTTACACATGCCACCTTGGCAACCATTTATCTATTGACTGATCTTTTAGTCATGGTTGCTAATATGTCTTTTCTAATTTAATCTCCTTCTATATATACTGGTATGTTTAGTCTAGTACATTTGTTGACCCAAATTGGATCACAATCAACCTAGTTTAGAGAATTAACAAAATGATATCTGATATGATCTAATACGACAGATCGAGCTCAAGATATAACATCATCTACAACGTATCAAGTTCAAGACAGATGTCATCGACAAGCTATTACTCTGCAAATGTACTTATAGTGAGTCTATAGTTTTTTAAATTATTGAGTCTAGGAACATGTACGTTGAGTCGCACTGAGTCATCTCAACCCTAGACTTACTTCTCCAAAGCTCCACCAAACAAAACAAGACAATTCCTAAACCAAACCAAACCAAACCATTCTATCCCTCTTGAACATTATGACCCAAGGGAATGAGAATTCGGGCCGAACTCAGCCCCCTAAATTTCAGGATGCTAATTTTTAGGAACACCTTGATCCAAGCTGTCCAACGTTCAAATTTTTGAATATTTGAGACATAATTCTCGCCAAATTTTGCCTCCTCGGACTAGTATAAATAGGGCTTGAATTCTCTCATTTCAAATCATCTCTCACTCTCAATCTTCTAAGCCTTATACATTCCAAGTCTTCCGCTTCCAATCTACTACCCATAAAACTTTCTAAGCCCCAAGGTGCTTAAGTGTGATTCAGCTAGAAGTTCTGTGTAAGAGTTGTAAAGAAGTCACTTGGACAATTCCAAGTTTTGCCTCTGCGAAGTTATAAGATGTTGGCGTGCTCTTTTGAGTAAAGGCACGTATGTGTACCCTATTTCACAAATAGTGGATTTCAATCCTGAGCGAGAGTTCTCAAGCCTGGACTAGTCCTCCATGAGGAAAATCAGGTTAAATCATTGTGTTTGCATATGCTCTTCTGATCTCTCTTAAATTTTTACATTACAACTTTGATTATATATTCTATTGGAAGTTGATTCTGGACTGGCATAGAGTTGAATTTTAATTGGTGATTTTTGACACAAACTCTATTCACCCCCCTCTAGAGTTGCCTACACGTATCTTCAATTGGTATCAGAGCCAGGTTCTCTTGATAGCGAATTAACATCCTAGAGATGATCCATGGCAAGCACACAACCTATCTTTACCAACTATGGTGAAGGACAGTCCACAAATAGTTGCCCCTATATGATGGAACTAACTACTCCTATTGGAAGACCATAATGAGTTTCTACCTAAAGTCTCTAGACTTTGATTTATGGACCATAGTCACAGATGGTTACAAGAAGCTTGCTAGAATTGTTGTTGAGGGAAATCTCATTGATAAACCCTATGAAACAAATGACCACTAGATTCTTCGACATCGTCAACCCTCTATCTTCCTTCGGTAAAGACTACTCTAACTACAAGAAGATACGCAAGGTGCTAAGAGGACTAACGAAGAACTGGAACTCCAAAGCCACGATAATCATCGAAGGCAATGATCTCACCACTATGTCTCTAGAAACTTTGGTGGGAAAGTTGATGACGTATGAGATCAATCTCAAAGACTTTGAAGAAGCGGGTCTAAAGGAAAAAGAAATTGCTCTAAGAGCTCATCGCCGAAAGGCTGCTCTAGAAGAAACGGACGACGATGACTCCGAAGGTGATGATCAAGCACTTATGGTTCGAAATTTCAAGAAGTTTCTTTGTTTCAACCAAAGAAAGAAGGAACAACACAAAGAGGAGGACGAAGAGCCTATCTGCTTCAGCTATAAGAAGACAGGGCATGTCAGGAAAGATTGCCCTACAGCAAAGAAAAGAAGCCAATATGAAGGATCGTATAAGAGGCCAACCTCTCGAAAGTATGCCAACACAAGTATCTGGCACGAGAGCGAAGCCAGTGACTCAGAAGAAGAAGAGAACTCTCCCCAAGATACAACAAACGTCTGCCTAATGGCAACGTCCGAAAAGGTAACAAATCATCCTCTTGATGACTTTACCATTGATGAACTTGGAGATGCTTTTAGTGACTTACTTGAAGATCACAAGAAGTTACTTAACAAGTATAAACATGCAAAAGATAAGATCAAGACTCATGAAGTTGAGATTCATAGACTTTCATGTTTACTTGATAATGTTAGAGACACACCACACACGGATAACACTGAGGAGGTATCCAAGCTTAAATTAAGCTTACACGATGTCGAATCTCTTATTAAGAAACAAACACATGATATTACAACACTCAAGAAAGAACTCTTAGACGAGAAAAATAAGTATAATATTGCTACTGTAAGAATTGATGCCATGACTGCCATGTATGATGATATGTGTAATGCCACTAAAAGATTAGAGATCAAACTGGGGAAACAAGTTGTTCAGCCTCAAATCCAGTCTCACAGTCACAACACGCACACAAGACAAACGATTGCTGAACACAAGAATACACGTCACAAGAAAAACACATATACTTTTGTAAGTCATCAACAAGCTTTCTATAACTTAAGTGATGTTGTTTGATTTCTACTGTTACAACCAAACTGTTCTCAATGTATGAGGGATGTGATTAATTTAGTACAAAATCAGTTAGATCTTCATAACAAAAGTTAATTGGATATAGGTGTTGATGTTATGGGAATCCTATCTTTTGAATAAAGAGATGAATGCCTAAAACAACACTTAATTGCTTCGAAGGAACTTCATCCTGCTCTTATTTGAGATCAAAGACAAGGTGCAATGACATGTTTAGAACACAACCTTTGCATATTGGTTTCATCAGTTGTCTATATTTTGTATTTTTGAGACGAATCATCTATAATATTGTAGTTTATTTTTATATTACTTTCAGGTTCTTTAACATATTATGGGAGGACTTCTGTCTTTAGTCATGAAACCTCAAGAAGCAAAATGTTGTTAGTTCGCTGCATCAACTGGGATATATTGACATGTTTGGTCATGCAACATGTCATAAATTTGGCCAGTCCTGCGTAAGCTATTTTTTAATTATCAGCTCAACAGCAAATTTATATTTTGGGACTTGTGATAATTTTCTTCCTTTTTGGAGGTTGTAATGGCTCGATCTTTCATGCAATGATTGACAACATAATATTAAGTAATACTATAGGAACATTTTTTTTTGAGTTTTTAGAGTTGTTTTTATAACAAATAAGGGAGATTGAACGGTTTTTAAAAGGAATATTTTATCCACATCAAGGTTGCATTGAGAAAGTAAATAAGGAACTGAAATTTGAAAGAAAACTGAAAAGAAACAAATTGTCATCTTTGAATTTCGTAGTGAATTGCAAATGAAGAATTCCACACACTCGAGATTTTACACCAAGGATTTAGGTATACACTGAAACAAGTAATATGTAATAGTTCTAAACATTGGAGATTTCAAACCAACAATTTCGGAATACCCTGAAACAAGTAGGGTTTACATGTTTTATCTTTGAAGCACTAAAAGGTATCTTACAATCTAATAGTATTCCTGACATGAATATGTCACTTGTGAGCAAAACATGTTAGAGAAAAGAACCACCTGGTGAATTGTTACAAGTTACAACATAATGATGGATCCTTGCAAGCTCTAAAGCATAGATGCCACGTGAGCATTTTTTTTCAAAGTCAATTGTACTATCCTAAAAGCAAGATGTTTATTAAACTTATAGAAATGTTGCTTTTCTTTTCTTATTTGAAAACTTTGAATTTGGTAGATATATGTTTGTATCTACAGCTAATGTCAAATCCAGCAATGTATTACTCAAGAAGAGGGGGGTGAAGGCTCCTCCCAAGATCTAGTTTGCAGGTGGAAACAATGGTGCTGACTCACAAGGAGATGAAGTGAGTTGTTCCCAATGTAAGTAAATAAGTGATTTGTCCCATTTATCCATACAACCTACTGGTTCCATATCCATTCATCGTTTTTGTTTGTTTTTATCAAATAGAAATTCCCTTCACCATCAGAAGACCTGCTGGCCATGGATGATTCTAAACGGGTAAGGATATTTTTCACCAACTGAAAGGCCAATTTATCAGTGCGTTTCTTTATGATAGCCTAAATGAATTAGACCAAGAAGCCAATTGGTCCTGATTGGTAGTTGGGTGGCTTAGAAGTATTCATGTGCTAAAGGAAAATTTAAGTGAACACTTTTCAAATTTAAGATTAGAAGTATTCATGTGCTTAGACCAAGAGAGCCCATGGATCCTTTTGTTTATTGGCAAATTTAAGATTAGAAGTTGAACACTTTTCAAGTTCAAACCTGTGATATATTAGAACTGGGATTATTTAGTGCTATACAATTCAGTGAAAGCCATGTCTTGGTAGCTTGATTTTAACAATCTATCACCACCAGTTGCTGCTTATGATTTTGTTGTACATTATATCAGAATCAAGACTATGTTGCCAAAATAATGCATTAATTTCTCCTCCTGAAACTCCTTTGTTCCTACCTATGTTGCCAAGGAAAGTGATAAGCAAAGTCTACTATCCTCAACACTAAAGTCCAGTATCAAATACGCGACCTTAAAGGGTAAGTGTCATCGTTTCAAATTTAATTTTTAATAAGCACCTACTATTGACACTTCATAAATTTAGTCGTATATGGTTCTATAATAAGAGAATGTGTGTATATAGAAAATTATGGTCAAGACTTTGGATAGGACTTTCAAAAAACTTTGTTCTGATAGGACTTTCAGTTTTGGTCAAGTCATGTAGAAAATTTAATTTTACATGGATAGGACTTCCAATTTTGTTCGAATATAAAGAAAATTATGTCAATAAGTTCAGACTTTGGACTTTCAATTTTGTTCTGATAGGACTTTCAATTTTGTGTCTCTAAGTGTATCTTTATGTAATAGGTTATAGGTGTGTTAGTGCGTATCAGGTAGATTGTTTCCCTGGGTGTATTAGTGCGTGTCTTTATGTAATACGAGTTGCTTACATCGACGAAAGAGAGGAGATAGGTTCTAATCTTTCATTTTTGAAGCTTGTAAGTAGATGAGAACCATGGTAAATTGGCATGGTAGTGCAGGTTCTACTTGCCAATCAACTATGTTAAATATCTACCACAACTTGCCTCACAATTAGAACCATGGTAAATTGGCATAGTAGTGCAGGTAACCTCTGTACATGCACTAGAAGTAGATGTGCAATGGGCATTGCAGGAAATTATCTTTCAGTAGATGAAGTATCAATACACTATAAATTATACTTACATTGCATGATTTTATACAGTTTTTCTTATATGGATTTCAGCTACTGCACTTTGTAAACGCCATTTACTCTGCCAACATATGAAGTGGTTCTTCCCGCAGTGTAAGGTATAAGGATCAATTTTAATCCCAGCTAGAAAATTTGAATTGCTCTCAAGTGTTGAATTAATTTGTTGCTTATATGACTTATTTGTTGAGACACTTGAATATTGTATCAGACATGACACAACAAGACACAATATCGACTACGACTCACTTAAGCGAGTTTGGCATGGCGTAGTGTATTGTGGAGTAATATTTTTGGATATCCTTGGTATCCAGTTTTTTGGATATCCTTTTAATGATGCGGGCTCAGTTTTTTTAATGATACATAGGGCTATGATTAGAAATTCACACTATTACCAATGATGGTTATCAGTATTTTTATGGTACATTGGAGCTTTTACATCTGTTTGTGTATCCGCGGCAATATTGGCCCTTACATCTGTTTATGATTCTCTATTTGCATTATTTTTATAGGATATGATGCGTATCAGATTTTTTGGTACACTGCAATTTTTATGGTGCATTGTAGTTTTTACAATTGTGTGAGTATCACTTTTTACATCTGTTTGAGTATCAGTTCTTTCTGTGATTTCTTTGGTACTCGTAGTTTGTCAATTACATTCACATGAATAATCTCTGATACTTGGATCACATTCACTTGAATTCTCCCTGATACTTGGCCAATTATTATATATTGTTCAGTTTTGCAGCACAAAAATTGTGTGAATGTTGGTTCATTTTTGAAGCAAAAACTCTTTGAGAATGCTGCTAAAGGCTCATTTTTTGAAGCAAACTTTCTCTGAGCCCAAACATATATGTATCTGTTGTGAGTGTTGGTTCATTTGTTATGCCACTTTTGTGAATGTTGGTTCAGTTTTAAAGCAAAAACGGTTGTGAATGTTGGTTTATTTTTTAATTATGATTCTGACTAAGTTTTATACAATTTTTTGAGGTTGGCATGGACATTTGCAATTTTCCTAATAGCCCACAGTTATTATTATTGTTACTGTTATTAATTGTTCTATGTCCAATTTGATACCTGTTTATATCCATACATATCTAGGATACCTGTATGCATCTTTAACCATATTTATTTCCCGTACAGCAAGCTGAACCAATATCTAATCATCAACAGGAAACTTTACATGATTGATAATTTAGCTAGCCTTCATATTCTTTACATGATTGATACATGTTTGTGTTATAGTTTCAGTATGGCTAGCCTTTAGATTCTTGTCAAGTGATTCAAATTGTCTCGAGTTCTTGTGTATGCAGCAATAAAGTCAAACTGTACTGACAATTCTTTAATAGTGAGTTGAATATATATATATAAGAACATGTAGGGAAGTATATTGATAACTTGCGTTCTTGTTCTCTCAGGAACTTGCTAAAAAATGAAGGTGCATGCATGTTGTGAATAGGGGAATGCTATGGATATGGGAGGGATGTGCTCCGATCTGGTTTGCTACTTATTTGGTTTTATTTTTTATGGTTGGATTATGTTTTGTGGTGACAAGTGATGGATGTTTTTGGTTTGGATATTTAAGTGGTATGGAAACAACATATGTGGGATATATATACTTTGTGGTTGGATTATGTTGTGGTTGGACAAGTGAAGAATACATGTGGGATGTGTATTGGAAGTTTTTGTAGTATGAACAACACAGTTTGTTAATATAAAATTTGGGTTTTATAGTAATTTGATGTGTGTAGCTTCTGGATTGATATTTTGTGTGTTTGATTAATATTATATATAATTCTTGATAGAATTTTGGTAAGATTCTCTTGACGGTACTTTGGATAGCTTCTCTTGACAATTGTCAAACATCAATTTTAATTCAAATCATGTTGCATAATAGCCTGTGAATAAAGGCTTTTCTTGACGTCTAATAACCGTTATCTAGGCCAGAGTCGAGAAAAGTTTTTGCCTACATTGACAGTTTCTAAAAACTGCTATCTTGACGGCTAAAAACAGTCAAGAAAAGTACTTTATATGACGGCCAAAATCGTCAAGAAAAGCCCTACCAGCGACCGTCAAGAAAGGGGAGCCCTTTTCTTGACTCCGGCTTACTTGACGGATCCGCAACCGTCAAGATACCCATTTTTTGACAGGGAATCACCGTCAAAAAAAGCCTTTTTTCTTGTAGCGGTTGCACACAATCATGCCTTTATGTACACATATTCACATGAAGTACGACAAACACCTACACATAAACATGGCATACATAGACATGCTTTTATGAACACACATTCTCATGCAGCATGACAAACATAGACATCACTACTATCCTGCACCTAACACTAATATACATGCTACTTGTCACTACTATGGTAAACATGGACACACTTCACCACAGTGTAGAATTAGAAGACTGGTTGATTTAAAACTATATGCATGGGTACCGAAGACTAACCTTTCAGGACCCTGAAAGATTTGGGTACCAAAGGTCACATCTACTTGTGGTGTAGGTGATCCTTCCTTCATCCTCTAGAAACAAGTAGATTCTCGATAGTGGGTGCTCGCGACACATGACTGTAAATACATATCTTTTCGTAACACTATCGATGAAGAGGGAAGGATATGTATCCTTCGGCAATAATTTGAAAGGTTATATCATAGGTAACGGTACTATTGGTCATCCTCCTTCTTCCGTCATTAAGGATGTCTATTTAGTGACAGAGTTAAAGCATAACTTGTTCAGCATTAGTCATCTTGCTGATCATGGATATGATATTAACTTTGGAAAAACCAAATGCTCCATATATGATAGATCATCTGGAGACATCGCTTTTGAAGGGATAAGATAAGGTAATATATATATATTCTATCTGTCTAGAGATACTAATAATGCAGGAAGATGCCTATACACTCACAAGGATGAAAGACTACTATGGCATATGCGTCTTGGACATGCAAACATGGATACCATATAAAGACTTTCAACCAAGAAACTAGTAAGAGGGCTACCTGACATGACATTCAAGAAGGATATGGTATGTGCCGAATGTGAAAAAAATTAAGCAACCAAATCCTCTTTTAAATCTATCAACTCTGTAAGTACTACAAGACCTTTGTAACTGCTTCATATATATTTATTTGGTCCTAGTTGAGTAGCCAGTCTTGGTGGAAAACTCTATTTTGTAATCGTTGATGATTTTTCTAGATTTACTTGGGTTTTCATCCTTACAAATAAAAGTGATACCATTTCTGTTTTCGAAGTTTTTACTAAAAAGGCTCAAAACGAAAAAGGCTTCATGATTACTCAAATCCGAAGTGATCATGACGGCGAATTTGAAAACTCCGATTTCAAAAAGTTTTGTGATTCAAATGGTTTTAATCACGAATTTTCGTGTCCTAGAACTCCCCAACAAAATGGTGTTGTGGAGCAGAAGAATAGGACTCTTGGTGATATGGCTAGAGTCATGTTGAATCAATTTTTACTTCTAAAATATTTTTGGGCAGAAGCTGTAAGTACAGCATGCCATGTATTGAATAGGGTTTTGATTCGACATATCTCGAAGAAAACTCCTTGTGAACTTTGGTTTGGTAGAACACCAGCTACTTTCTATTTTTGAGTATTCGGTTGTCGCTGTTTTATCCTGAATACCAAAGAGAACTTTGGTAAGTTTGATGCCAAAGCTGACGAAGGTATTTTTCTTAGTTAGGCTGCCAAGAGTAAAGGATACAGAGTATTCAACAAACACTCTATAATTGTTGAAGAATCTGCTAATGTAACCTTTGATGAGAATAATAGTACAGTTGCTCTTTCTGATGATGACGATGACATACACATCAAACCATCAACTTCTACACCCATGGATACAACACTTGGAACAAGTTCTCTGGAAGGCTTACCAAAGAAGTTCATTTCACACCATCACATCCAGAAAATATGGTAATAGGTGAGGTATCAAAAGGAGTAAGTACTAGATCAACAGTTAGAGACTCTATAGCTAGCACTGTATTTATTTCTCAAATAGAACCCAAAAACATTTTAGAAGCCTTCTCTGATAAATTTTGGAAATCAGCAATGCAAGAAGAACTCAACCAATTCGAAAGAAATCAAGTTTGGGAACTCATTCCTAAACCTGCTAATCATTCGATCATTGGTACTAAATAGGTTTTTTGTAACAAAGTCAATAAGGACGGTTCAATCATATGTAACGAAGCCCGTCTCGTAGCTCAAGGATACAACCAAGACGTAGGTATCGATTATGATGAGACGTATGCTCCTCTTGCACGTGTTGAATCAATCCGCATGCTTTGCACATTTGCAAATTTCCAATATTTCAAACTTTTTTAAATGGATGTCAAAAGTGCTTTTCTAAACGGTTTTATTAAAGAAGAAGTGTTTGTAAAGCAACCACCTGGTTTTGAAAATCACAAATTTCTCGATCATGTTTTCAAACTTAAGAAAGCTCTCTATGGCCTCAAACAAGCCCCTCGAGCTTGGTATGAACGCCTTAGCATTTTCTTACTTGACAAAGGTGTTTCAAAAGAAAAATTGACATGACACTGTTTATAAAATCTATTGATGACACCATTCTCTTGTTGCAAATTTATGTGGATGACATCATATTTGGGTCTACTAATGAGGTTTTGTGCCAAGAATTTGCTAAGTGTATGCATAATGAGTTCGAGATGAGCATGATGGTGTCACGACCCGCACCCTAGAGTAAGGGCACAAGACGTGGTTACGTCCAGCCGACGCCGCAGTGTCGGCGGTAGAACGCTGTCCTAGGTCAACACACATCTAACAATATATATATCTAAACAGTTTATACTCTCCGAATGGGGGTGACATAGCAGTAATAACTCAATCACAACTAAGGAAGAGATAGCACGATATGAAATAGAACTCAAGGAAATAAATAGATGAAAAGTAGTCTAAGATAATCCCAGCAATATCCAGAAGTACATGGTCTCAGATACAGAATGAAAGAATATATACAACTCAGAACTCAGAATAAAGTCTAGCTAAAACATGTCTCAAGACTACATAAAAGAAGATAAGCCTAACTAATCTAGTCTAGGCAATCGGGGTGATATCCTCAGCTAGAGCTGGGTCCTCCTGAGGGTCCAGCTCGCAGGTGTCATCTAAGGCTGCCCCGTAGAAAGTGTCCAGGCAGGCCTCCTCCTCGTCCTCTGTAATATTTTAACAGGTCCAGTCAGGACAGGAGCGAGTACAGTACATCTCAACAGTTCATAGCAGGTTAGAAAATATAATCATGCAGTAAAGTAAGATACAAGTACTGAAAGAAGTGCATTATGTAAATAGAGAGAGAAAGCTGTAATAGAAATATCTACTATAAATAGAGAACTAACATGTGGCTAGTGAGTCAGAGTACAACATGGACATGTAAATGGCATGGGATGATTCTGATGCTACACTATGGAATGATTCTGATGCTACACTACTGGTGTATTATTCACATGTCCACTTCTACTCCCCCGTACCCCCAATCAATACACAAGGATCCAACCAGGTTATGTTATGATTCCATGCACAGGCCCCCGAAGGGTGATACATGGATGTCCCATAAATGGGGATTCTAGGAGACCTAATGTATGGGATAAGGATTCAAGGAAGACTCTGTGATCATAAGAGTATATGTCACAAGTAATCAGTGAACCAATGAAGCATAGTGATACGCCATGTAAGTGAAACGCACAGAACATGTAGTACCCGATGCTCCCTAAGGATAACATCTCAAGAAGGGATCCATATAGTACCAATCCGTGTGACCAACGTGACAGTACAAGTAAAGTAATCTACTGCAGGAAATAATTCTAAGCAGGATATGAAATGATCAGAGAATGTACTCGCTTGGTATCTGAGTGTCCAATATGAAAGTACTGTCCGAGGAGTGGTGTCTGGCTCCTAATCAGAACAGAACAAGTCACAACAAGTCCAAAATGGAAAAATGAAGTCCTACTATGCATTCTACATGATTCTAGGTCAATCTAGGCCAAAGTCAACTCTTGGTCAACTCTAGAAGTCAAACTAGGTCAACCAAGTCCAGACTAGGTCAATCTAGTCTATACTAGTCTAACAAGGCTATACTAGGTCCAAATAAATTGTACAAGCCCAATCTGGGCTCACCAAGCTATACCACATTACTTAGGCCTATTCTTAACACATGAATATACATTACCTTTGTATAACACATACACAAGTTGTATATATATGTGACATACACATACATTAGTGTAACCCACACAACCCATGTAGGTATCTAGACTAGATACCCAAATATACCACTACCATAGGTATAATACTCACATTACTTATAAATAAATAAATAAATAAATATATATATATATATATATATATATATATATATATATATATATATATATATATATATATATATATATATATATATATATATATATAGCATATAATCACATAGCATATAATCACATAGCATATAATAGGATTCAAGAGAGGGAATGTAAACTGTTTGTGTATGAGTGTAATGGTGTATATGTGTGTGTGATTAGATAGGCAAGTGTCAGCAGTTATATGGTACAAGAATTAGAGTTCATGTCAATAGGAAACACAAAATTCGGCTAACACATGGCAACCATCAATATACTTATTAAACTCAGTGTTCAGTCATAAAGCCAAACCACATTTCCTAAAATTGAAACCTTACTCAGATTTCAGGTTATGAAAAGCATTCATTACCAAGTTAATACAATATAGGAGGCATTTGAAATCAAACTGTTGACAGGGACTTAATGGTGTAAAGGGAATAACAAGTTCAGGTCTCACTCAAATCTCAGGAAACAGTGAATGCCTAAACCATTCCCAGGTTTTTAAAAAAAACAACAATGCAAAAAAAAGTCAAGGTAACTCAGGTTCAGCCATAGCAAATCAGTTAACACATGAATGTAACAGTTGACAGTTAAAAGGAGAGAATTCCAGGTTAATAAGAACTGGAAATCAAGCTCAGATACTGATTTTAGTTTCCAGTGTAGATAGGTGTATGTGTGTGACATGGTGTTAATCTCAGGTTCAAGATCACAGAAACAATTCTCAGATTTAAATTAGACAGTGTATCTAATACACAAATCAAAACCAAATAACATGAACTTCTCCCACATCCATTCAATCGTATAAATGAACCCTCACAACCCCAAACTGAAATCGAAATAAAAAATCTACATAATGTGGATCAACACATAAGTGGAGGATGATTTCAGTGAAGAACATCAGGTAATCAGGAATTTAGTTTTCAGTGAACTATGGTTAAAACTGAAATCGAAATTTAACATTCATTCAACTAATCAAATGAATCCTTTACTCCCTAACTAGGATATTGAAGAGTAGTAAGTAAGCATAACATATACATGCTAAAATCATCTAACTAAAACGAACAAGGAAAATATCAGTGAGCAAAACACTGATACTTGACCATTCAAACAGTATCAGTCCAGTTGCTCAGACATACGAAAACCCCAAAACCACATAAAACTTAACTCAATCACGAAACTAATATTTAACAGAAATTAATAACACATATTGGTTTTATCTAAACAAATTAAACGGATTTAATACATTAAAACAATTCACACAGGAACACATATATATGAACACTGAAAACACACAGTGCACAACACGTGCACAATTGATTCCTCCCTCGACACGACACGGGGACACATGGGACTTGACACACGGGATGTCAGTCATAGCCCCTTGCCACGTGTCAAGTGGTTCGTGTCCTCGTGTCCTACAGGGGGAGAAAACGACCCCGAGTAGCAGGGGATCCAATCCCGAGCGCGCGTGCGCGTGCACCAGTGTGTGCACGCGTCAATTTTGACATGACACGACTCATGGATCAACTCAGAAGAACAGAAATGCATAAGCAACAGTAAAACCTAATTTTCTATTTAAAAACTTTGCACAAAGAAAATCGAAATGCCCTTTGTGGCATTTCAACAAACACTTCAAACAGGGTCTGATACGTGTCCAGAACGGACACGAAACCTATGAAACCCGACACAAAACTAATGCAGACACTTAGGGGACTCCTAGGGCTTCCTAATCATGAAAAGAAATCGAAGTTTCATGAAGAAATAAGAAAGTTACCTATGGATGAACTTTCAAGAAAAATCCCCTTTGTGAGCTCCTCTCTTGATATCCCAATACAATCAAAACAACCTCGAACTGAAATAAAACTCAAATAGCAGCAAGAACAGTAATATTAGGATCCAATGCAACTTATTTGGGAGAAAAAGGATCTAAAATAGATTTTCTATGGGTTTTTAAACATGGAGACTCACTTCTTTCTTCTCTTGAAATAAATTCCTAAAGAAGAGGCAAGCCCTAGATTTTAGGAGGGTATTTATAGGGTGGTGATCCCCATGAAGATAAGGTGGCCGGCCATCATTCCTAGGGATTGGGGTTTGGTAAATGCTTTGGGCTTTGGGCCAACTTACAAGCTATGTGTTAAATGATTAATCAAGGCTCTAAATCATAAACCATGACTTATGACTTTCTAATTCCTATTGCTAACTAGAGTCTAATGACCAAACCAATGATTAGGCTAGTTTAGACTAGAGTCATATAACCTAACCAAGTCCATACTAACTAGGGTTAGCTCCTAGGTTGGTCTACAAGGGTCAACACTAGTCAAAGTCAACCTAGTCCAAACAATTCCAAAATTATTCCCATAAATTCAAATAAATTCAAATAAATTCTAATAAATTTAAATTACCCCAAAAATGTCAAAATTACCCTCACACTAGAAATATGGTAGTAACAAATCTACCCTCCTTAAAAGAATTTCGTCCTCGAAATTGAAAGGCGAAATACAACTGATGAGAAGGATAGATAGTATACCTCACGGTCCAAAAAGATAAGGGTAGCGCTCGCGCATCTCATCCTCCCGCTCCCAGGTAGACTCTCCTGGAGAATGATGCCTCCATGCGACGCGTACCAAGGGTATCACCTGGTTTCTCAGAACCTTCTCCCGTCGATCCAGAATCTCCATTGGCTGCTCTGGATAGCTGACAGAAGGCCCAACCTCTATCTCTGAATGATCGAGCACATGGCTAGGGTCAGCCACATACCATCTCAACTGTGATACATGAAATACGTTGTGGACCCCCACTAGCACAGGCGGCAAGTCTAGCTTGTATGCAACGTCACCGACTCTCCCGCTGATAACGAAAGGGCCGATGAAGCACGGGCTAAGCTTCCCGCCTCCACCAAAACGTATCGTACCACGAGTCAGAGATATCCTCAAGAAAACCTGGTCTCTGACCTAATCACAAGTAAGGTCTCAATTAATATAATAACAAACATGATCAAAAAAATCACAAACAAACAAACCTAAATCTAATCCTACTCTAATCTGTACCTCAAACTCCAACGGCCTCCGGTGGCTATCGGCCCAGTGCCGATGTCTGTCCTGCGCTACGCGAAGTCTGTCCCTGATGAGCTTTACCTTCTCGGCTGCATCAACCACCATCTCTGGCCGCAGTAAAGCTCGCTCACCAACATCATCCCAAGATAAGGGTGTACGACACCTACGCCCGTACAGAGCCTCGAAAGGTGACATCCCAATGCTGGCCTGAAAACTATTGTTGTAAGCAAACTCCATCAAATGAAGATGATCCTCCCAGGAACCTCCAAAATCCAGGACGCACGTCCGCAGCATATCCTCAAGTGTATGAATAGTCCGCTCTGACTGTCCGTCCGTCTTGGGGTGGTATGCAGTACTAAACTTGAGCTGAGTGCCCAAGCTGGTCTGCAGACTCCTCCAGAAATAGGAAGTAAAATGGCTATCCCGATCCGAGACGATGCTGACTGGAACTCCGTGAATCTTGACTATCTGTCGCATATACATCTCCGCCAGCCTCTCTGTAGACGTACCCACCTTGAATGGCAAGAAGTGGGCCGATTTGGTCAACCTGTCAACGATGACCCAAATCGCGTCTTTTTCTCCTGGTGTGCACGGCAATCCTGATACGAAGTCCATAGTGATATGCTCCCATTTCCACTCGGGAATGGACAGCGGCTGCAATAATCCACCAGGCCTCTGTCTCTCTGCCTTGACCTGCTGACAGACCAAGCACCTAGCCATGAAACGAGCCACCTCCTGCTTCATCCCTGACCACCAAACATGCTCCCGCAGATCTTGGTACATCTTGTTGGCACCCGGGTGTATAGAGTACTGAAATCTGTGGGCCTCCTGCATAATCTGCTCCCTGAGATCTCCGCTGGGCACACATAATCTGGAACCGTGCCTCAAGGCACCATCCTCTGCAAGAGGAAACTCGCCCTCCAGCAATCCTGCTCGAACCTGCTCTCGGAGACACCGCAGAGCAACGTCCTCAAACTTTGCCGACTTGATCCTCTCCACCAAGTCTGACTGAATCTGCAGCCCCCATAACTGCATCTGTACTTCGGGCACGATCACCTCAATCCCAAGGCTCTCTAAGTCTGCAAGCAAATGCCGATCCATGGTCAAACACATGGCTGTCGGATACCTACTCAAGGCGTCGACAACCACGTTGGCCTTCCCTGGGTGATACTGAAGTAGGATGTCAAAATCCTTCATCAACTCTAGCCATCTGCGCTGTCTCATATTCAACTCCTTCTGAGTGAACACATACTTTAAGCTCTTGTGATCTGTGAAGATCTCTACCCTCTCACCATACAGATAATGCTTCCACAGCTTCAGAGCAAAAATCACTGCTGCCAGCTCCAGGTCGTGGGTAGGGTAGTTCTTCTCATGAGGACGCAATTGCCTGAAAGCATAGGCAATCACCTTCCCATGCTGCTGCAAGACGCAACCCAGCCCCTTCCCTGAAGCATCATTATAAATAGTGAAACCACCTGATCCTGAAGGCAATGTCAGAATCGGAGCTGTCGTCAGCCGCTTCTTCAACTCATCAAAAGCTGTCTGACACTCCTCTGACCAAACGAACTCAGCATCCTTTCAGGTCAACCGAGTCAACGGCTCTGCAACCCGGGAGAAATCCTGCACGAATCTTCGATAATATCCTGCCAGCCCCATGAAACTCCTGATCTCTGCAACTGAAGTCGGTGCTGCCCATGCCTCAACTGCTACAATCTTCTTGGGGTCAACTGAGATACCATCTCCAGTCACCACATGCTCCAAAAAGTCTACCTGATCCAAGAAGAACTCACATTTGGAGAGCTTTCCGTAAAGCTGCTCCTTCCTGAGAATCTCCAGCACTATCCTCAAATGCTTCTCGTGCTCCTCCTCAGTCTTGGAATATACCAAGATGTCGTCAATGAACACCACCACGAACTGATCAAGATACTAGTAGAACACCTTGTTTATAAGGTTCATAAATACTGCTGGGGCATTGGTTAGCCCAAATGGCATAACCAAAAACTCAAAATGCCCGTACCGCGTCCTGAAAGCGGTCTTGGGAACATCCTCCCTCTTCACCTTCACCTGGTGATATCCTGACCTCAGATCAATCTTGGAAAATACCCGAGCTCCGTTCAACTGGTCAAATAGATCGTCGATCCGCGGCAGTAGATATTTGTTCTTGATCGTGAGGTTGTTGAGTGCCCTATAGTCAATACACATGCGTACTGACCCATCCTTCTTCGGCACGAACAACACTGGTGCACCCCATGACGACGAACTCGAGCGGATGAAGCCCTTGTCCTGTAGCTCATCCACCTGCTTCTTCAGCTCCACCAGCTCGCTGTTGTTCACCCGATAGACATGCTGAGAGATGGGTTCCGCTCCTGGAACCAAGTCTATCGAGAACTCTATGTCTCTGTCTGGTGGCAATCCCGGCAACTCCTCTGGGAAAACATCCATATACTCTGCTATCAAGGGGTGTGGAATCGTCTGCTCCTCGACCGAGACTCCACAGAAGACTCCGCTGCTCTGTTCTGCCTGACGTCTGGAGTACTCGAACTCTGGCTCCCCCGGCGCTCTGAAGAGAACTCTACCCCCTCTGCAATCAATGCTGGCGTGGTGCCTGCTCAACCAATCCCTGTCTAGTACTATATCGTAGTTCGACAATGGCATTACGAGCAGGCTCACCTCCAACTCAAGGCCTTCCAAAACTACTCTTCGACCCTTACAAACATCACTCACGAGGATAATGCCACCCTCGGTCGTGATCTTGTAAGTCCTAGGCAACGATTCAGCTATGATATCGTGTCTAATCGCAAAAGATACTGATATGAAGCTATACGAAGCACCGGAATCGAATAATGCAAAAGCTGGACTGGAGTCGAGAAGGATCGAACCTGCAATCAGCTCTCCTATCACCTCTATATCCTCTGCTGCCATGGCGAAAGCTCGCCCCTGCTGGCCTCCCCTGGCCTGCTGCTGGTGCTGGACGAACCTCTGCTGCTGCGTCGGTAGGGCTGGTCCCCTCTGCTGGCCTGGTGGGGCTCTGACTCCACCTCCCGGAGCTGCTCGTCCCATACGGTACTCCCTCATCTGGTGGTCTGCTGAACCACACACTAGGCACTGGCCCAGCCTCTTCCGGCACTCATTGGCGACATGCCCGGGCTTCTTGCAATAGGCACAAGTAACACCCTGTCTCTGACCCTGCAGGTGCTGCCTCGGCTGCTGCTACTGATGAACTGGCCTCTGCTGAATCGGCTGCTGCTGGAACTGCCTCAGCTGCTGATGCTGAAAGTGGGGCCTCTTGGCCTGGCCCCCGCTGCTGCTGCTGCCCCCAACTGGGTCTCGCCCTCTTTTGAGCCTAAGCTCAAGATCATCCTCTGCCAACAAGGCTCCCGTCAAGATCTTCTCGAATGTGGCGTCCCGATTGCCCTTGGTCAAGGACTTGACATCCTTGACTAGACCCTTCCGGAACCTCTGGGCCTTTGCCGTCTTGCTCAAGCCCTCTACAAACCTGTCGAGGCGGCTAAACTCCCCGGCGTACTCCTCTACTGAGAGACTCCCCTGGACTAGGCTCTCGAACTGCGTCTCTAAGGCTCTGAGTGTTGAATCTGGGAAGAACTTCTTCTTGAAGAAGCCCTTGAACTGCTTCCAAGTCTGCCCAGGTACTCCCACCCTGGGGTCTGACTGATACCAGGTGCGAGCAAGATCTCGCATCCGGCTAGCTGCGGCCTCGATCTGAAGATCTGCTAGTATCCTGGCCAAGCGGAAGATCTCCTCTATGTGCTCGATCCATTCATCGGCATATAGGATCCCCTCTGTCCCAGAAAGTCTCTTGGGCTCATCTTCTGAAACTGCTCGATCCCCGGTGTCCTCGGCTGCTGAACCACCGGTCGAGCTGCAACCGTCGTAAGGGCCAGCTCCATGCCTCTGTCCTGTCGAGCCTGCTGCCGGTCCATGAACTGCTGGAAGTACGCGAACATCTGCGCTGCATCCACGTGTCCTGTAGGCGGTGGCTGCTGGAAGGGATCCTCTGGAATGACCGGGTCCAGCCTCCGAGCCGGTGGAAGCATACCCCCTGCTGCTACTGCCGAGGTCTCAATACGAGCAGAGGTGGCAGGAGCTACAGTTCCCTGGCCTCGCTGTACTGGCTGAGAGGTATCAGTCCCCTCTATAGCATCCTCATGAATGGCACGCTGCGATCGAGTCTCTACCATCCTGAAGATAGACAAACAAGAGTATCAATTTCTGAGAAAGAAGCAAAATAACAAAGGCGGACAGTTAAAAAAAAAATTCAAGGGATCAGCTGACAATAAGGATTTAGATGGCAAAAATTTTTTTTTTCCTAAAGTGATTGAGTACCTTAAAATTAATATCATATATCCTACTGCAGGCTGTAGTGATACTCTAATTCGAATACGACTACACTTCTAGTCTAGACCTGCATGGGCCACCACTAAAAACGTGTCACGACCCGCACCCTAGAGTAAGGGCACGAGACGTGGTTACGTCTAGCCTACGCCGCAGTGTCGGCGGTAGAACGCTGTCCTAGGTCAACACACATCTAACAATATATATATCTAAACAGTTTATACTCCCCGAATGGGGGTGACATAGCAGTAATAACTCAATCACAACTAAGGAAGAGATAGCACGATATGAAATAGAACTCAAGGAAATAAATAGATGAAAAGTAGTCTAAGATAATCCCAGCAATATCCAGAAGTACATGGTCTCAGATACAGAATGAAAGAATATATACAACTCAGAACTCAGAATAAAGTCTAGCTAAAACATGTCTCAAGACTACATAAAAGAAGATAAGCCTAACTAATCTAGTCTAGGCAATCGGGGTGATATCCTCAGCTAGAGCTGGGTCCTCCTTAGGGTCCATCTCGCAAGTGTCATCTAAGGCTGCCCCGTAGAAAGTGTCCAGGCAGGCCTCCTCCTCGTCCTCTGTAATATTTCAACAGGTCCAGTCAGGACAGGAGCGAGTACAGTACATCTCAACAGTTCTTAGCAGGTTAGAAAATATAATCATACAGTAAAGTAAGATACAAGTACTGAAAGAAGTGCAGTATGTAAACAGAGCGAGAAAGCTGTAATAGAAATATCTACTATAAATAGAGAACTAACATGTGGCTAGTGAGTCAGAGTACAACATGGACATGTAAATGGCATGGGATGATTATGATGCTACACTATGGAATGATTCTGATGCTACACTACTGGTGTATTATTCACATGTCCACTTCTACTCTCCCGTACCTCCAATCAATACACAAGGATCCAACCAGGTTATGTTATGATTCCATACACAGGCCCCCGAAGGGTGATACATGGATGTCCCATAAATGGGGATTCTAGGAGACCCAATGTATGGGATAAGGATTCAAGGAAGACTCTGTGATCATAAGAGTATATGTCACAAGTAATCAGTGAACCAATGAAGCATAGTGATACACCATGTAAGTGAAATACACAGAACATGTAGTACCCGATGCTCCCTAAGGATAATATCTCAAGAAGGGATCCATATAGTACCAATCCGTGTGACCAACGTGACAGTACAAGTAAAGTAATCTACTGCAGAAAATAATTCTAAGCAGGATATGAAATGATCAGAGAATGTACTCGCCTGGTATCTGAGTGTCCAATATGAAAGTACTGTCCGAGGAGTGGTATCTGGCTCCTAATCCGAACAGCACAAGTCACAACAAGTCCAAAATAGAAAAATGAAGTTCTACTATGCATTCTACATGATTCTAGGTCAATCTAGGCCAAAATCAACTCTTGGTCAACCTTGGTCAACTCTAGAAGTCAAACTAGGTCAACCAAGTCCAGACTAGGTCAATCTAGTCTATACTAGTCTAACAAGGCTATACTAGGTCCAAATAAACTGTACAAGCCCAATCTGGGCTCACCAAGCTATACCACATTACTTAGGCCTATTCTTAACACATGAATATACATTACCTATGTATAACACATACACAAGTTGTATATATATGTGACATACACATACATTAGTGTAACCCACACAACCCATATAGGTATCTAGACTAGATACCCAAATATACCACTACCATAGGTATAATACTCACATTACTTATATATATATATATATATATATATATATATATATATATATATATATATATATATACCTATAGCATATAATCACATAGAAAATAATAGGATTCAAGAGAGGGAATGTAAGCTGTTTGTGTGTGAGTGTAATGGTGTATATGTGTGTGTGATTAGATAGACAAGTGTCAGCAGTTATATGGTGCAGGAATTAGAGTTCATGTCAATGGTAAACACAAAATTTAGCTAACACATGGCAACCATCAATATACTTATTAAACTCAGTGTTCAGTCATAAAGCCAAACCACATTTCCTAAAATTGAAACCTTACTCAGATTTCAGGTTATGAAGAGCATTCATTTCCAGGTTAATACAATATAGGAGGCATTTGAAATCAAACTGTTGACAGGGACTTAATGGTGTAAAGGGAATAACAAGTTCAGGTCTCACTCTAATCTCAGGAAACAGTGAATGCCTAAACCATTCCCAGGTTTTTGAAAAAAACAACAATGCAAACAAAAGTCAGGATAACTCAGGTTCAGCCATAGCAAATCAGTTAACACATGAATCTAACCGTTGACAGTTAAAAGGAGAGAATTCCAGGTTAATAAGAACTGGAAATCAAGCTCAGATACTGATTTCAGTTTCCAGTGTAGATAGGTGTATGTGTGTGACATGGTGTTAATCTCAGGTTCAAGATCACAGAAACAATTCTCAGATTTAAATTAGACAGTGTATCTAATACACAAATCAAAACCAAATAACATGAACTTCTCCCACATCCATTCAATCGTATAAATGAACCCTCACAACCCCAAATTGAAATCGAAATGAAAAATCTACATAATGTGGATCAACACATAAGTGGAGGATGATTTCAGTGAAGAACATCAGGTAATCAGGAATTTGGTTTTCAGTGAACTATGGTTAAAACTGAAATCAAAATTTAACATTCATTCAACTAATCAAATGAATCCTTTACTCCCTAACCAGGATATTGAAGAGTAGTAAGTAAGCATAACATATACATGCTAAAATCATCTAACTAAAACGAACAAGGAAAATATCAGTGAGCAAAATACTGATACTTGACCATTCAAACAGTATCAGTCCAGTTTCTCAGACATACGAAAACCCCAAAACCACATAAAACTTAACTCAATCACGAAACTAATATTTAACAGAAATTAACAACACATATTGGATTTATCTAAACAAATTAAACGGATTTAATACATTAAAACAATTTACATAGGAACACATATATATGAACACTGAAAACACACAGTGCACAACACGTGCACAATCGATTCCTCCCTCGACATGACACAGGGACACATGGGACTTGACACACGGGATGTCTATCATAGCCCCATGCCACGTGTCAAGTGGTTCGTGTCCTCGTGTCCTACAGGGGGAGAAAACGACCCCGAGTAGCAGGGGATCCAATCCCGAGCGCGCGCGCACGTGCACCAGTGTGTGCACGCGTCGATTCCGACACGACACGACACAGGGATCAACTCAGAAGAACAGAAATGCATAAGCAATAGTAAAACCTAATTTTCTATTTAAAAACTTTGCACAAAGAAAATCGAAATGCCCTTTGTGGCATTTCGACAAACACTTCGAACAGGGTCTGATACGTGTCCAGAACGGACACGAAACCTATGAAACCCGACACAAAACTAATGCAGACACTTAGGGGACTCCTAGGGCTTCCTAATCATGAAAAGAAATCGAAGTTTCATAGAGAAATGAGAAAGTTACCTATGGATGAACTTTTAAGAAAAATCTCCTTTGTGAGCTCTTCTCTTGATATCCCAATCCAATCAAAACAACCTTGAACTGAAATAAAACTCGAATAATAGCAAGAACAGTAATATTAAGATCTAATGCAACTTGTTTGGGAGAAAAAGGATCTAAAATAGATTTTCTATGGGTTTTTAAACATGGAGACTCACCTCTTTCTTCTCTTGAAATAAATTCCTAAAAAAGAGGCTAGCCCTAGATTTTAGGAGGGTATTTATAGGGTGGTGATCCCCATAAAGATAAGGTGGCCGGCCATCATTCCTAGGGATTAGGGTTTGGTAAATGCTTTGGGCTTTGGGCTAACTTACAAGCTATGTGTTAAATGATTAATCAAGGCCCTAAATCATAAACCATGACTTATGACTTTCTAATTCCTATTGCTAACTAGAGTCTAATGACCAAACCAATGATTAGGCTAGGTTAGACTAGAGTCATATAACCTAACCAAGTCCATACAAACGAGGGTTAGCTCCTAGGTTGGTCTACAAGGGTCAATACTAGTCAAAGTCAACCTAGTCCAAACAATTCCAAAATTATTCCTAAAAATTCCCATAAATTCAAATAAATTCTAATAAATTTAAATTACCCCAAAAATGTCAAAATTACCCTCACACTAGAAATGTGGTAGTGACAGATGGGGGAGCTAAACTACTTTCTTGGATTGGAAGTCAAACAAAACTCACAAGGAGTCTTCATCAGCCAATCAATGTACACAAAGGATATGCTTGAAGAAGTTTGATCTTGACAACATCAAACCAATCAGTACTCTGATGGCTACTATAACTAAACTAGAACCTGATGAAAGCGGCAAACCAGTCGATCAACGTAAGTATCGAGGTATAATTGGTAGTCTACTTTATTTAACTGTTAGTCATCCTGATATCATGGTTAGTGTTTGCCTATGTGCTCGCTATCAAGCCAGCCCTAAGGAATCACACATGACCACAGTTAAGCGTATCTTTTGATACCTTAAAGGGGCTGTTAAGGTGGGCTTGTGGTATCCCAAAACCTCATCTTTTGACTTGATCGGATATTTCGATGCCGATTTTGTCGGATGCAATGCCGACCGTAATAATACCAGCGACACGTGTCATTTGTTAGGTAAAGCTTTAGTCTCTTAGTTTAGCAAGAAGAAAAACTCTGTAGCACTATCCACAACAAAAGTTGAATACATCGCAGAAGGACATTATTGTTCTCAGATTTTATGGATGAAGCAAACCCTTGAAGACTATAATTTTTTTTTAGCACATACCTATCTTCTGTGATAACACTAGTGCAATTAACCTGACCAAGAACATAGTATGTCACTCACGCACTAAACACATAGAAATTTGATACCATTTTTTGTATGATCATCAATTGCAGGGCACTATTAATCTAGAGTTTATTGACACTAATCATCAGCTAGCATACTTTTCACAAAACCACTTGCCGAAGAGCATTTCAACTTTCTTCGTCGAGAATTAGGAATTTTGGATGAAAATGTCATACAATAAATCGTACTTGCTCAAATAATTGTTAAGTCAAAATCGTATATTGTGCATTGTTTTGGGTACAAGCCGAAAGGGCCCTTCTGACAACATAGCGTAAAAGCCTAAGCTACACGGTGTACTAACCTTCGGACTGCTGCTAGCTGGGATCCGCCCCTACAGCTAACCTAAGGCGATTCACCTGTATTGATCATTGATTAACAATGTTTGTCACATGTTTCATTTATTTTGGCTCATATAATCCATCATTGTTAATTCCAGACCATCTTTTTGTTAGGGTTATATACTAAAAGTATCACTTTTGTATTAACTTTATTTCATTAAATTTTGAAAGAGAATCATATAGAAAATGTTTGCATATTGTATTTGTTACAAGTGTTGATGCAAGTGTCTGATACTCTATATTGTAGATAATATGGTGTGTGGTGTCACATAGAAGATCATATTATCAGTTCCCTATGGAATAAATAAATGGTTCACAATCTAGATGGACTTGGACAATCTATTGGAAAGGTTGTAGTGTAATATGGTATTAGTCTATCTTGACTATAAGTATACACTAGTACACTTTGTGTGTATTGAACATGACCACTTGAGGTTGTTCTCTTTGTACTAACTACATAAGAAAACAAACACCTCTGTTATTATGGATGCTTGTGCTCTTAATCCGGATATAATAACAGACATGTATATGCAGTGTGCATTACTTTGACTCATAAAAGAGTAAAATTTATTATGGGTCAACAATGTCTATGAATTGGATAATAACATTGTATGTATGATGGACTATTGATTATAAAAGGAATCCATGTCCCGATACGTCGCGTTGATGATGTCCCCTTAAGGAGCTTATAAGGATTGTCATGTAAACCCTGCAGGTGGATTATATCTGACATGACAAATAAAGTTGGGTGGTACTACTTAAGGATAAAAGATGTCTATTATTATAGTTGTCAGTAACTTAATCTGATCGACGGACATTCGATATCTTAACATGGGGAGCCAAACGAGCATATAATAGAAGGAGCCCACAATCATAATTTGGGATTAGGAAGGTAGTGCAACAATAGCTCATTAGTGGACCGAGCTATTGTTAATGGGCCTAGGTTGTGTGTTCGAGCTGAACACAGGACACCCAGATCCGTTAGGAGACCTAACCCTAATTTTTTCTCATGGTCCCTGCCGTAGCCTTATATATATCCTCTATTCTCCGGCCGCCAAATCATTATTAGAACTAAGAAGCTTTTTCTATATTCGTGATCCATATAAGGAGAGAAAGAAGGGACTGCCAAGGAGAAGAAAAGGTTGGGAGATCATCGCCCACACAACGTTCAACCCGAAGAAGGAATATGTGCAGATGATCTTGGGGTCGTGACTGCTTAAGATTACTAGAAACTGTTGTCTTCTTCCCGCTGCAGGTATAATTCGTGAACCCTAGTTTTCTTCTATGAAGGGTTAGAACACATATATATCTGTTTAACTTTCTATCAATCAATATACACACCAAACTAGGGTCCTGGTAATCCCCAGTTCTATCACTTTTATCTATCTTATCATCATTGTTTACTTGTTGGAGCTCTGGAACCACCTATATAGAGCTCGGGCCAAACTCTGCCCTAGGTAGAACCCGGGTCGAATTCTGTGTAGTGAGTTTCAGAACTTGCATCCAGTCTTGGCCGTCTAAGCTATTTGATCAAGGGCCCACGAGTTGCTAGTGCAGCCGGCTCTACTCTTCAAAAATACGAATTTACCTTCTCTCTCCTCATTCCCATCATCTTCTACCTCTCTCCAAAGTTATTTTTCCAAAACCCCAACCCTAGAAATCTCTTTGTTGGTGCTCTCTACTCTTCAAACTCAAGATTCTAAGGTTTTGGGTGATTCTCTTCCATCATTCTTCATTATTTTTGGGGTATAACTTTTAGTTCTCCATCTCTACTTCAATTGTTGTTCTTTATCTCTATTTTCATTAACTATTATCAATGGCTCCTAGACTTTTTAATAGAGGAAAGAGGACTAGGACTGAAGGAGCTTCATCATCTAATCCTCCTTCTCCTCCTCTAAATCCTATTTACCCATTGCTCAACCCTCCTCCTCCTCCCATTGCTCAACCCTCCTCCTCCTCCCTTCGATTCCTTCAGATCCTCCGTCGGGTCCGATTCCAGCGGCTCCTCCGACAGAGGAGCCCCCCGCCCAGTCAGTCGCCCCCTCCAATCGCCTCCCTCTCCAGCCCCTCTCTCCGCCTCGGCTGAGGTCCTCCATTCTGCCTCTGTGCTGCCTCCCCCCGTCCCGGTCGCAGACCCCCTTCCCCTCCCGCCGCCTCTGCACCGCCTCCCTCCTCTTCGGCCGGGGCCTACTTGCAAGACCCCTCCTCCCTGTGGTGGTTCTGGGTCCCCGTCCCATCCCAGGCGGCTGAGGAGCCCTCCGCCCAGCCAGCCGCCCCCCTCCTGTCGACTTCCCCTCCAGCCCCTCTCCCCGTCTCGGCTCCTGCCACCTCTGCTCCGCCTCCCCCCTCCTCGGCCGGAGCCTACTGGCAGGACCCCTGTACCCTGCGGTGGTACTGGGTGTCCGCCCCATCCCAGGCGGCCGCGGCCCACTGGCCTTCCTCAGTCCACGAAGGAGCAGGCCTCTCTTATGCATCGCGGTGGGGGTTGCGCCTCTACTGCTAGTCCCTGCCCCCCGCCGAGCCCCCTCGCCGCAGTCCCTCCCCTCCGGCCAGGCGTGGCCCCCTTTTCGGCAGAGTGCCTCGAGAATCCCCCTCTCCTTCCTGTCCCTCTCCCTGTCTGTGCCTCCCATGATCGGGCCTCCTCCGCCTCGGTCCCCTCTACTCCCCCGGGTCAGCCCTCCGCCCCCTCTTCTCCGCCAGTCTCCCAGCAGTTCGCCTCTCCCCATCGCTGCCGTGGATTCCCTCTCCGCCTCCCTCGCCGGCTCCCCCTCTCCCTTCTAGCCCCTGGCTTCTACCCTGCCGCTGTCGCGGAGCACCGCGATCTCCTCCCTCCCGGCAGGTCTCGGTCGCCGCCCTCCTCCGCTTGGGACCGACGGACTCCCTTCCCCCTGCGCCGCTTGGGACCGGCGGGCTCCCTTCCCCGGGCGCTGCCTTCCTCTAGGCAGGTCTTGGTCGTCGCCCTCCTCCGCTTGGGACCGGCGGGCTCCCATCCCCCGGTCGGACCGTGCCGGTTCTGCCTCGCCCCCTTCCCCCGATCAAATCTTGCCGGTGCTAAGCTTCGCCGGCTTCCCCTCCTGGCGGGCCTGTGCTGCACCCTGTTGCCGTGTCCCGAGTCCCCTCGGGTCCTCCACCCCCTTCGTGCGCCGCGTCAGGCCCAGGCCTTCTCGGGCCCCGCACCAAGACCTGGCCCCCTCGGGCTCCGTGTCAGATGGCCACGTGCCCTCCCTCGGGCGGGTGCGGTCCCCCACTTTTTTTAAACTTTCAAATTTTGTTTCTGGGCCGTTGGGTGGGCCCAACCTCTCTTTTTTCTGTGTTATTATTTCTGTGTTGTTAGTTTCTGTCTTCAATAAATTTTCTTATTCCAATATATATATATATATATATATATATATATATATATATATATATATATATATATATATATATATATATATATATATATATAATTTTTTTTGAGAAAACCCCTAATTTTATTCCATAAAAAGAGAAGCCGAAGCTATACAAGTATACCAGAAGGCGCAAAATGTCGAAGCCTATACATGTATACTATTAAAAGATGGGGGGGAGGAACTCAAAATAGCTAGGGAAAGGGGGAAGAAAAGAGGAAGTCCCAGAATACCGACTGGCCGTGCTTGCAGAGGGTTCTCCTCTTACTACACTGCCTGATGATCTCCTTGAGAAGCTGGTCGGCGTTGTACTGATGACCTTCGTACCTCGCCTTGTTACGATTCATATATATTTTTTTTTGTATATATTATATATATATATATATATATATAATTCTTGTTTTTATATATATATATATATATATATATATATATATATATATATATATATATATATATATATATATAATTCTTGTTTTTTGAGAAAACCTCCAATTTTATTCCATAAAAAGAGAAGCCGAAGCTATACAAGTATACCAGAAGGCGTAAAACGCCGAAGCCTATACATGTATACTATTAAATGATGGGGAGAGGAGCTCAAAACAGCTAGGGAAAGGGGGAAGAAAAGAGGGAGTCCCAGAATGCCGACTGGATGTGCTTGCAGAGGGTTCTCCTCTTACTACACTGCCTGATGATCTCCTTGAGAAGCTAGTCGACGTTGTACTGATGACCTTCGTGCCTCGCTTTGTTACGATTCTTCCAAATCACCCACGTTGCTGCAGCTGCTACTATCTGGTGACCATGGGACGCCGTTCCCCAGTACCCGATACGGTCTTCATAGCTTCCATTCCCAATCGTCGACTTGCAGCGAAGGGCGAGAAAGCTTCATACCTTGACTGGAAGATCTCTCCAACAGAAGATATGGTCCATTATCTCCAACTGTCTGTTATTGCAGCATGTACAAACGGAGGCAAAGCTGTAGCCGATGGTGGTTAGGGTGTCGTCAGTTGGTAGACTCTTTTGAAGGGCTCTCCACATGATGAATGACCACTTCTTGGGGATGCATGACTGCTAGAATATCGCGATGCTTGGGGTAGGGTTGACCGTGTCACGAACCATTTTCCTGGCCGATTTGACTGAGAAGAGGCCAGATGGGTCTTCCTGCCACCGGAACTCGTCAGCGTGGGCCCCAATCGTCAGCCCGCTGCGACAGATTAGCTCAATCGCCTCTGGTCCGGCCCAGTCTCAAACATTGTTCCAGTTTCATTCATTATCGACGGTGTTCCACATGTCCTTGATCTTGCAGAGCCTGTGAGTATCTGATAGATTTCGAAGTAAGGTGTCTCTGACCCATCTATCAAGGAAAGTTGATGATTCGCCATCGCCCACCTGGACCCGTATCACCGGTTCGACAAGAGACCGCCCGATCAGCATGCGACGCCACGCTGCAGAGGACTTGCTGTTAGATATGGCAATCAACGGGTGGATATGCTTGAAGTATCTGCCTTCATGAATCTAGTCCATAAGTTCTGAGCAGTGCGGATTTTCCACCACAGTTTTATCAAAAAAGCTTTAACGATGTGGTTAAGTTTGGTGAACCCCAGACCCCCTCTCCGGTCGGGCGAGCCATGGTGTCCAAACTCGCCCAATGATGTTTGTTCTCGCCTTCATTGTGCCCCCAAAAGAAGTTGCTAAAGATGCTCTCGATCGAATTAAGGACTTTCTTGGGGGGAGAGCACGCGACCAGGGTATAGATGGGAATAGATGAGAGGATAAGCTTGATAAGGATCATCTTGCCGCCCGAGGATAGCGTAGCATTATGCCATCCTTCGAGTTTTTTTCTAATATGATTGATCAGGTATTCGAAGATGCCAGCATTAGATCTTCCATACACGAGGGGGCATCCTAGATAGTGTAATGGCGGGTGTTTGATGGGGAAGGAGATGGTGTTGGCCAGGCTGTCTGTTTGCTCTCTCATAATCTTATGGTGGGCTTAGATGACGCTTTTATCCGAGTTGACCTTCTGTCCGGAGCAGCTGGCATACCTCTGAAGAGTGTTGTGGACCGCTTCTACAGACCCGACATCCCCGGATGAGAAAATGAGGATATCGTTTGCAAAGGCGAGGTGGGTGATGATAGGGCAACTACTGGCTGTGTGATAGTCGTGGAAGTTGGTAGTGCGAGCCATTTTGTTAATGTTCCTGCTCAGGGCGTCCGCAGTGATGATGAAGATGGCGGATGACAGATGGTCTCCTTGCCTAACCCTACGACTCGATTTGAAGAACACGTCGGCTTAGCCGTTAATGACAGTTGAGAACCAGGAGTTGCTGATCGATCTCCACACTATGTTGGTCCAGGTTTCTGAGAATCCGAAGGCTCTGAAGATCCAAATCATGAATTTCCAGTCCAGTCTATCGTAGGCTTTCTCCATATCTAATTTGATAGCGATATTGCCCCCTCTCGCCGAGAATTTCATACAGGTGATTAATTCTTGAGCTAACATGATATTATCCTGGATGTTCCTGTCACGGACGAACCCGCTCTACTCCTCAGAGATGATCTTGGGGAGGAGATCAGACATACGAGAGGCGACAATCTTAGATATGATCTTGTTGGTGAAGGTGCAAAGACTGATAGGACAGAAGTCGCAAAAAGTCTCTGAATTATCTTTCTTTGGGATGAGGATCAGGTTGGTGCTCGATATAGCCCGAGGGTACCTAGTTCCTTGAAAGAAGGCAGTGACCACAGTGTGGATGTCAATCTTAATAATGTCCCAGCACGAACAAAAAAAATCCCCCAGAGAACCCATCCGGTCCAGGAGTACTACGCTGGTCGAGAGCCCAGACGGCTTCTCGCACCTCTAGCTCGGATGGGGGGAGCTCGAGCTGGATGTTGTCCCCTTCGGTGATAAGATGAGGAATTTCCTCCAATAAGGTCCTATCCCTGGTGATTGCCACCTTGGTGAATAGGTTGGTGTAGTACTCAGCCGTCGCTGCTTGGATACTCTTATGTTCTTTAATGATGTTCCCATTGTTGTTAACAATTTGGTACAAAGTAAGCTTCTGTCTGTGACCATTGACGCAAGCATGAAATTAGCTCGAGTTTTTGTCGCCCTCACTGTCCCATTTGAGTCTAGCTTTTTGCTTCAAAAAATTGGTCTCCACTTTTAAGCAGAATTTGAGGATAGCTTTGGTGAGGTTCAGAGCTGTCCTAGTTTTCGGGGATCTGTCGTTCAAGAACCTAACTTCAGCTTGACTGACGTCGTCTTCGGCTTCGCAAATGGCCTGGAAAATGTCATCATATGCTTGCTTGCTCCAGGCCGCAAGGGCTTTCCTCGTGGCTTTAAGCTTGTTGGCCACCCAAGTGAGCGGTTCGGGGTCTTCTGAGCTGGCCCAAGCCTCGGTGACCATGCCTAAGAATTGGGGGTGGTTGCTCCAGAAGTCCAGATAGCGGAAGCTCTTCTTATTCGTGTCGGATTTGTTGGAGATGCCCACAAGCAGGGGAGTATGATCGAACTCAGTGGCGTTGAGGTGTGAGAGCTTGGTTGTCATCCCCATGTCACGCCATTGGGCGTTCGTAAGGACCCAGTCCAGGCGGGAGTACTGGCGATGATCTTTCTCCTGTATGTTGCACCAGGTAAAGGCGTTGCCGGTGAAAGGAAGGGGGGATAGGTGAGTGTTGAAGATGAAATTGTTGAAATCTTGCATGGCCGAGAGAGGGGGAGGCCGACCGCCTATCTTCTTATCCGAATAGGTGACAGCGTTAAAGTCCCAAATACAGAGCCAAGGTAGATTGATGTAACGGTGGTGGATGTTCTGGAGATTGTTCCATAGATGTTTGTACTCCGCGATGTCGCAGCTACCATGAACCACGAAAAGAATAACGTGCTTGGGTAATAACTGGTGTTCCATCCAGCAAGATAGGGCTTGATAGGAGTCATTGATAACTCCGACTCTAATGTCCTTCGAGCAGAGAATCCAAATATTGTGTCTGCCAGCAATGGCCGTGGGGAAGCCTAACTGCAGCTGAATGGATTTGAGTCTCTTGTGGGGAATTTTGGGTTCAAGAATGATCAATACTTCAATCTTATGAGTCTTGTTAAGACAGGTGATTCTCCTCTTGGTTTGTTTGTTCGCCAGGTCGCGGACATTCCAGGAGAGGATGTTCAGCATTAGTGGAGTTGGGGGGTGGGAGGGTTGCCCGCTTGGCTGCGGATCTGCTTCGGTTAGCTGGGGATTGTCCGTCTCGTTACTGCTCTGGTTTCTTGATTTTGGATGTTGTCGCTCCCGCTATTAGAGTGGGTAAGCTAGAGGTAACTCCAGCAGAGGGGTTGATGGTACTATCTACGGTCGATGTGATCAGCTCTCTTGCCTAGTCCGAGACTGGTTCCTCAGGGGGATGAGAATAGAGTCATCTATCTCGCTACACTGGTATTCTACTGAATAGAGGTCTAATCCCGCTGCTAGGACTTGAAGACCTCTCTTGGCTTGGTCCGGCCCTAAAATAGCGAGGGCTTCTATGATATCGATAGCCTCCTCTGTGGCTACCGGGTGGATGTGTCTGACCACCTCGGAGCCCACCTGGGGAGCCTCCTCAGTGCCATCACTAGAAGCGATCTCTTGGGAGGAATCAATCGCTTCCGCGGCGAAGATGTTGAATTGATTGGAGAGATTCAGGTTGGGAGGGTGGAAGAGAGTAACCGCTTTGGCTGTGGGTGGGGGGTCCAATCTTGCCTATAAGGTGCCCTGATCGGATTTGCTATTGCTGGATTGGAATCTGGTGTGTGAATTCAACAGTTGAAGCAGGGGGGAGTGGGTGGGTGAGTGGATCTTGGTCTCTTAGGCAAGGGCTGTAGGCCTAGCCAGTTTTCTCTTGAGTTCAGGGTGGAGATGGTAGCAATGCTTAGAGAGATGTCCCCTCATATGGCAGTGGGAACAGAAGATGATGTGATTGTTGTAAATGATTTGCTGAGTGTGGGTCTGATTGCCCAATTCTAAGAGGATGTGATTGGGGGGCTCCATCGAGAGATCGAGCTCAACGCAGATCTTAGCATAGTGAGCTTTGGTTAAGTTGCTGGTTTCTGCGACGGTGGATACATAAGTGCAAAAAGAGTTAGCTATGCGCCTGAGAGCCGCTGGGACGAAGCATATAAGGGGAAGATTGGGGAGGATCACCCATGCGGCAACCGTCGCAGAGTCTTCCTTGGTGCTGAAGCTCGGAGACCATTTAATAATCTTCATAAGGTGGAAGTCCACCCTGCTGGTACCTTTGGACTGCACCATCCCGGGGTCAGCATCGGAGGATAGGTGGAGCAGTATATGCTTCGGATCATGGGGCGCTACCCTGTATTCAGCCGATAGCCGCCAACTGACAATGACCTCCTGGACTCTGGAGAGTTTGGGGCAGCCCGAGGAGAACTTGAGGACGAATGAGTGGGGAAATAAAGTGGCCAAGGATTGGAGTTCTTGGTCGGAGAAAGGCACAGTAGGCGTTGGAGAAGAGGTAAAATACTCGACATCGGGAAGGAGGACGTCGGGGAACATGAGACCCTACTTGGCCGTCCTGTCAGGCCTGAGCTTGTCGGCATAGGAAAGGGATTGAGGCTTAGGTGCCGACAAGGATAGGATCCCCGAAGGGACGCACGGGAAGGGCTGTGCCAAAAAGGGGAGGGAGGGGTGGGGATTACCGGCCAAGGGGGCCTATCCCGCTCAGGGATGAGAGCAAGGAGGTCGGAAGGGAGAGAGTATGCTGTCGGGGAGAAAGAGGGAATGGGGAAGATCGATGACGACGGTGGGACGACAAAATTCACATCACGGCCTGCCATGCTGACGGGGCCAAGAGCGTCCACTCCCACTAGCGACCCAAGGGGGTGGGCTACTCTGGCCGATATAGGGGGGAGCATACGCCTACTTGAGGGGGCGGCTTCCCGAATGCATCAACCAAGTACGTGTCTAAGGAAGGGGCACTGACCCGTATGCACCTACCAAAGGCGGCTGAGGGGGGGCACATGCGCTCACGAGAGGCGGGGCGGGGTATGCGCCCACTAGGGGTAGCTGGAAGCATGCGCCAGCAAGGGGGCCCGCATATGTGCCAACATGATGGCGACCATATGCGCCCGATGGCATAGGGGCGCATAGTAGCACGGCCCCCAGCCTCAGATCCAGGGCTGGAGTTTTGAATTTCGAAATCAGATTAGGGGGAACGCCACCGGCTGCCGACTCGAGGCCGAAAAGAGGGGGATCCGGAGGGGGAAGGCCGCTACCCATGAGCTGGAGACTGGAAGGGGGCCTCCTGCCGGAACCTGTCCGGAGGCCGGCGAGACTCCGGGGACGGCCGAAGCGAAGAGCGATGAGAGAGGAGGGGAAAGAAGGGAGAGGTCCGGGGAAGCCGCAGGGAGGGCGAAGGGGTGGAGGAAGGAGGGGATGGGGGAGGAGGACCAGATCTGGACGGCGGGGCGAGTGGCGGAGGGGGGGAATGGCCGAGGATGGCGTAGAGATCGGGAGGGAGGGAGCCAGGCTAGGAGGGGCCCGCCAAGCGAGGGAAGGCCGGCCGGGGGGGAGCCGCCATGCGGGAGGAGGAAGAGGAGGAGGAGAGGGGATGGGAGGACGCCCGGCCACCGGCCTAGGACGGGCCGGAGAAGGGAACGGTGGGGGAGCCTGGAGCGCTTGGGGGAGGGGGAAACCTAGAGACAGCCATCTATAATATATATATATATATATATATATATATATATATATATATATATATATATATATATATATATATATATATATCTGTGTGTATATATATGTGTGTGTGTGTGTGTGTGTGTGTGTGTGTGTGTGTGTGTGTATATATATATATATATATATATATATGAAGCGAAGAGCGATGAGAGAGAAGGGGAAAGAGGGGGGGAGGTCCGGGGAAGCCGCAGGGAGGGTGGAGGGGGTGGAGGTAGGAGGGGATGGGGGAGGAGGACCAGATCTGGACGGCGGGGCGACTAGCGGAGGGGGGGAATGGCCGAGGATGGCGTAGAGATCGGGAGGGGGGACCAGGCCGGGAGGGGCCCGCCAAGCGAGGAAAGGCCGGCCGAGGGGGAGCCGCCATACGGGAGGAGGAAGAGGAGGAGGAGAGGGGAGGGGAGGATGCCCGACCTCCGGCCTAGGCCGGGCCGGAGAAGGGGACGGTGGGGGAGCCTGGAGCGCTTGGGGGAGGGGGAAACCTGGAGACAGCCATCTGTGTGAGGGTTCAAAACTGAGAACAAAAGCTAATTATTTAACTATGGGACTATAATATATATATATATATATATATATATATATATATATATATATATATATATATATATATATATATATATATATACATATATACATATGTCTATCATGAAGTAACTTATACATATATATAGGCATATACACAAATACACATATATGTAAAGGAAGTTGGTCACTCGAAGGGGGAATGAAACTCGACTCTGAGATTACGTGCCTCGACTAACTCACCAATGTATATATTTATATACATATAGCTATATATTTGAAGTAACTTATACATACATATAGCTATATATTTAAAAAAATATATATATATATATATATATATATATATATATATATATATATATATATATATATATATATATATATATATATATATATATACATAAAGAGGAAAAACCTAAATATATACATAAATAGTAGATAAAATAGGGTATAAACCCAATGACCACTCCCTGCAAGTCCAGAACCTAATTAACCTATTATAAACTCAGAAATTATCACTAAAATCTTAGGAAATCAAATTATGACAAAAATCAATTCAATATATATATATATATTTAAAACCCGAAATCTCAACTCGAGACCCAAATCGCAAAATACCCAATTAGAACGCACAAAACTTGGCAAATACAATGGTCTCGGTATGTGGGAAGTGTTCGGGTACTCACGGAGTCGAAAACGTGTCCGTATTGTGTCCACAGAGTGAGTATCGGAAAACTCGATACGCGTGTCAAATGAATCGGTGCGAGTTCGATTTCTCGCTCGATTTCGAACCATTTCTCGTAAAACTTTGCGTACACCTAGGCTAACACGTCTACGACCTATTGGCTGAGTCAGCGTGCGGCCAAGTGTCATGTCCGACGTGCATGAAGCCCGTGTCCACGCGCGGCCTGTGCGCGTGTGCACAGAACAGTGCACATCGTCGTACATGCGGGACGACGAGTCTAGGGACTTGTGTGTCCCACCATACGTGTCGTGGTCATGTCCTAGGATAGGATAGGTATAGGGATACACGTAGGACACATCGGATCGAGTCCACATGTCCACACGTGTCGGCACGAGGGCCGTGTCAGCGGCGGCTGTTCGCGTGCGTGCGTGCGTGTGTCGACCCGTGCAGTCGCGATCTCTCACTCAATTTGAATCGAGACGAAACGAAACTTGGGAGACATGTCCATGGACGTTTCCCCCTCCTACATGCCAAGTGGCACGAGGCCACGCGGCCTGTGCATCGCACAAACAACACGCGTCAGTAGGACACGCGCATGGCCTACTTGTGCAGCGTGTTCGTGTCCTGTTTTGACACGGACACGAGCCCGATTTGAAGCACAAAGTATGCTATCGTGATCCCTACATCTAGGGCTATCCAAATATATAAATAGTTTTGCAAATTATCAAGTTTCAATCTATTGAGAAATTTCATCGAACACCTACGTTGTAGCTCCAATACGTGTCCGATACGCACATCGAACGAAAATAAAATCGAATGAAACTAGTCCTACAGGTCGAAGGTACCTAGATACATGCTCTAATGAAGAAAAATCAGAACAAACAGTAGTAGAACGAGATTTACCTATTGAGAGTTGGAATCTCAATAAAAGGGAATCCTCGAGCGCTTTGATGACCAGTTTCTTCGAAGCAAACGTCTCCAAATCATTGCTAGCAATGCTCCAGCAAGTTCTCCTCCTCCCCACGGTCGCAACGCAATTCGCTTGAGGTGAATCGGATACCGGATGAGAAAGTTAGGGTTTTTAGAGAAGAGAGAAACTAGGGTTTGCACTTGTGACAGCTACAAAACAAAGTACAATGATATGAAGGGGGGCTGCTGTGGCCGGCCAAGGGGGCTTGATTAGGATTAAGGTTTGCTCATGGGCCAATTGCACTCCTCAAGTTGCTAAAAAGGCCCATGTCAAAAAATCTAAAAAGGCTTTAGGGAAAATATCTTAAAAAATGATTTAATAGCTTCCTAATTTGGACATTGGCCCTAAAATAAAATCTAAAAGGCCAAGGATAATTCTAAATACATGGTTAGTCTTATACTCATGATTGACTAAGGTTAGACCACTTTCTATAACTCAAAACACCAATCGCTGCTACAAAAGCAATCACTCTAATTAATAAATTAATAAAAATTTCAAATAAAAACATGACTAAAATACCCTTAAAATTGAAAAGTGAGTGTGACAAATCTACCCTCCTTAAAATAATTTCGTCCTCGAAATTAAAGTGGTCGTACTCCTTCTAGGTCAAACCCCCAAAAATTATAGTCTTAAGAAAACTTATCTAAATCATGCAGTTGGAAAGATATCATAAGGGTTATGGCAGGTAATATCTGTCTGAGGTCTTATCATCTAGTCATTATAGTCATTCTAGATCAAAGTAGTCATAAGGTATCAAAACATACAAAGAATATGGTAGGGTACAGTAATCATCAAGACAGAATAAGGTATAGGTCAAGAACTTACCTCTACTAGGTCTGGTAGCTGGAACTCTCTCCCGGAGATAGGCCTTGACTAGGGGCAGGTGCAGTAGGACAGCCTCGTATCTTGTGTGCAGCTAACCCACAAAATAAGCACAACTTCTATCTCCTCCTGCAGTAGTCCCATATGTGACTAGGCTTCCTATAGTAAGCACATGTAGGCACTTGCTCAACTGGCCTCTGCTGGACAGGAATCTGAACTGGATAGGCTGGTCTAGGCTGGAAGCCGGGGTACTCCTGAGGCTCTGGATATACACTGCTCCTCGCTCTCTTGGGACTAGGCTCTCCTCTTAAATGCATAAAGTCCCACAAAGTTGGATACTGAGACTCTGCTCCCTCATAAGCTAAGCCTGAAGTCTCTGTACCTCCCATACATCCTGAAGAAGTCTATAAATCTGAGCCCCATCAGGAATGGCATGGGGTACCACTCCAGGAGGCAAAGGGAGGCCCTTAGTCTTCGGCTGAACTGTAACCCTCTCCTGAAGGATAGGAGATGGAGAAAAACTCTCCGGTGAGGCTGCTAACACCTTTTGAGCAATGGAAGGGGGAAGTACAATCTCGCTCTCATTCGAAACTGCAGCTGTGCACTGGGGACAGACTCTGGTCATGGGTGCCAACTGGAAAAGATAAGAAAAACAATAAATCATCGGGCTGTAAGGCAGTCTATCATCCTATATGAAAATTGGTAATTATCAAAAAAAAACAACCAGGAATTAACTATAAGGCGTTACTATTCTAAAGATGATCAAAAATCGAAAGTTTAAAGCACGACTGGTAATAACATTGAAATCTAATCACGATATATATAAAAGAAAATTTAATATCAACACGATCTAAGTTGATCAATCTCTGGGTAAATCAAGATATAGGCAAGATGGGGAACAAGATCATCGAAGTGTGAGCACGAGCATCCAAGGATGGAGATCTAGGTCACAATTAAATTTAATTCAATTGAGTACGACCCAGGATATTAATATGATAAGAAAAGATGACCAAAATCGATTGGTCATGATCAAGGGAGTTAGGATTCAAAGATATTGAAAACTTTCAAAGGATAATTCAAGATATGGAATAAGTCAATTTTCTCCTTTTGATAGGGAAAACAAAAAATAAGGTTTCATAGGGAAGTCAAGTTAGTCATCTCTCTCTGATACCATCAAACTTATCTAATCATCATTTGCCAATCATATCTTTATCTCATAAGTCCAAATATGAAAATCAACCTTTATATGACTACCACCAAGAATTTATACCTTTTTGTTATGAAGATTGGACCTTGTCATGATCATCATAGGCTCAATTCCTAAATTCCAAAACATTACTCCTGAAGCATAGCCTTTTATTTATTAGCACTCAATACTAACCACTTAATCATCTTTAAATCTAAATTCTTCCACCTTGTGCTACATTAGATCCGAAACCTCTAAATCAAGTTTTATGAAATCCTGGAACATGTTCAAATTACTCTCCTCGTGTTATTCAATCTAAAACAACTAGGCCTTACAAAACTTATTCTCCATCAACCTTCATATTTCCTTCAACGTATACCCTCAAATATTATTCTCCTTAAATTTAAAATTTTCTCAAAAAAAATCTCTATATTTTCTATAACTCAAAAATCCTTGTGTTCTTTCTGTTCTTAACCATTTTCTTGCAATATCTTATTCAATTTTGTATCATCATCGCATACAGTTAAAATATCTTCTCCATTACTAAATCCCTAAAATTTAACATCACGGTCTTAAAGTAAAACGTCTCAAGAATCAATAACCAAAAATTATACAAGTCCTCAAACTATGTCGACCTCGAATATCCTCGTTAGTTAGAAAATACATCTATGAATTATTTATATCCAAAATATTTCTCTATGTGTGATCGTTTCCAATTGATAATATTGTTCTCTTGATTTCATTCCCAATCTTTACCACATTTCTATCTCAAAATTCTATATCAAGGTCCAACATTTAGATTCCTACCAAGATTATCATGAGATAACAAATTACATCCTTTTCGAGCTAGATGATTTACGTTACTTTCTCGACCTTTCCAAGGTAACAAGATATAGAGATTCAAAGTTTCAAAGTATAGCTGACTGAATTTGTTACGAGATAGGTGATTGATGTAATTGGGACAGAGCTAACTAAGATAAGGAAAAAATGGTAATACAAGAAATAATGGCAAGAAAGAAATAATGGTAAAATCTGTTCTTACTCATCTGTTTAAAAGAAATAAACCAATTTTAAGATATAATCTGATAACCGTACACGTCTTCCCGAAATCATGTTGCTAGAATTTTGCCACGCCAGTAAGCATATCTACAATAAACAATCGAGTCCGTAACAAAGGTATACACCCTATAATCATGTTATTTAGAATTCTTACTACGCTAACCGGTATGGCTGCAATAAAATCTAGATTCCATAACTAGGATAAGTATATCTAAATCAGGCTCTACGTCCTTGTCATGCTAGCAGTATGATTGCGATAAATTCTAACTTCACAAATAATGTAGACATTTACCTTTTTCACTGTCCTTATCAAGTATGTTATCAGGTTATACCCTAAATTCCAAAAAATTAAAATAAAGATAAATATATATATTTAAATACAAACTCAAAGTTAACAACTAATCATCATGATTCAAAATTCAACAATGAATCCATCAAAATCAAATTCAATAACAAGGAGTAATGGGTGAATCAAATAAGTAATGGGTGAATCAAATCAAGAGAAAAGATTTCAAATTGAAGTTAAAATAAGATTCTCAAGGGTCG
>JANAVB010033017.1:15197251-15229751 GCA_029216955.1 Iris pallida | reverse complement strand
TCCCAATCGAATGGGTTGCTTGGATTCATATAGATGACAAAATCACAAAAACTGGAATGCCAATAAAATAAAGGATAAGTGAGTATCAGAAAATTGAAGATTCATAGCAGCTTTATTCATATCCTTTCACAGTTAAACTGAAGATTCATGATGCATGTAGCTACCAAGTTCATATATGATGCCTAGTTCATCTATCAGACCACATTCCACATGGAAAAATTTTATACTCCCAACCTAAAGTATCAGAAACCAAGCATCACTGATTAGAAGAGGATAGTAGGAAACAAAACCAACATAGATTAGAAGAGGATACTAAAGCTGAGGATACAAAACCAATATTTAAGTCCTAGTTATTCCTATCCAAAGAAAAAACTTCAAGTCACTGATACACTGAAAGCTAGTAATATTCAAAGTAATCATAAAACAAAGTATAAAGAAATGGGGGTCGAAATTTATTACTTTTGCTCTTCAATAGATATTTCAATCTCAATTGTACCAAATAGATATTTCCAATCCCAAACAAAAAACTGATAGTCAAAGCCAATATACAACTGATTCTAAATCCCAAACAAAAACTGATACTCAAAGCCAACATCATTGTCAAGATAAAAAAAATCAAATGCCACTTGCCAAAGCAAAATTAGGTAACCATTCCTCATCATAGCCAAAAATAGACTGAACTGTCCAGCAACATATAGACTGATACTGACAAGTATCATCCCAAAAACTGTAATGAACTGGAATAACTAGGAACAATATACTTAATAAACTGCACATGATATTCAATAAACTGAACAGGATACCCAGGATACTAAAAAAAACCCATACTTTTAAACCCAGGAAACTAAAAAAACCCAATAATAATGAAAAACATATTGGACTAGGTTGGGTGTGAAGGAACAAACGATCACATGGCTCAAAGAAGTCACCCTACTTAGTCATTATTGCCATATGTTTGATTTTGACTCAGAGTATTCACCCTACTCATCATTGTCCAAATCGAATAAAGCTGGTGGTCATCATTGCATAATATGTACCTTTCAGTAGTAGCATGGCACCCTCCCTTTCTTAATTTCTTCCTTTTATATGTGGTTGAAAGTTTGTTGCTTAAAATAGTTGATTTCATATAGCAAGAATTAGGCCCTCATCCTCTCTTCACCCGCTTTTATTGTCAATATTTTTTTCACCTGTACTTTCTTACATACTCCAAATAATACCAAAGAATGACATTTTTTTGCTTCGGATAAACCATTCATCAGTACAAAACACTTCAAAAAATGTACATGATCTAACTTCCTGGAGACCGCTAGGATTAAATATAGAGGACATTAGTGAGCAATATAATCATCGAGACAATATACCTACAGGAAATGTATAGCACAATCCTGATAAGTGAGACAAATTAAGACGGTTCTGATAACCACTTTGTTTGTGACCTCAACAGTTCAATAGGGAGCCATAACCCAAAGAAGGAACAAAAATATCCTTTTTATATGTCAACCATCGAGACATATATGATGTATTTAGTGAATCATCAACCATACAATTGTTTTATCTATTAATATGTTCCAGAGCTAGCATTTCAATCTCTGACCATTGTATATTGCTCATAGATTGTAGTATCATCATGGTTAAATGGTTGGCAAATGTGATTAAGCATCCATGATTATCTAAGTTTTTCGTCAAGTGCTAGTGTACGATACCCTAACTGGGTATCCAATAGTATAAAATAAATTTGAAACCTGGACAATAAGGGACACACTGATATAGAGGCAGAAACTTAGGGACATGAATATATAGAGGCAACATAGTATGACACTGACAAGTATCTATTAGTTTCAATGTGATATTAACAAGGGACATTCACACTCATTAAGGATCATCTTTCATTGTGCTTCCTTTGAACACCAAATTGCAGATGCTATACTTGGCAATTTGTGAAATCTAAATCAAGTCAATGACAAACCAATCAGCAGAACCACCAACAGTAATAAGTGAATGGCAGCCATGGTGGAAAAGAAGAGGAAGTGAAAAAACAAAATCTCATTAAAGGAAATAATCACCAATGGAAGGCTAATATTGGAGTGGTAAACAAGAAGGGACATAGGTTTCCCATACCTGATCGAAAAGTTTTAGAAAATTATCTGAACCAAACGGAACTCACGAGAAAAAGGGCCCAAGATACCTTGAGTTTACAACCAAGTTCTCACATTTAAAGAATAAGAGAGTAAATTTCAATAGTGGCAAATCATGTGTCAAATTGACAACCTGCAGATAGTTTTGCCAAAACATTGACAAGTTTCAAGTTGGGAAATACAACAGATTACAAACACAAGCTTAGAACCAAATATGTACTGCTTCAGTCAAGACCAAACATATGGAACATAATAATGATTTTTATCATTGACAATAGTTATTATAATTCAAATTGTGGTCAGCGAAGAAATCTTCAGAAAACAGAACTATCAACTAAAGTTGCCTTATAAAATGTTGCAATACGGATGATCAACTAAAAACGTTAAGTGAGGTACCTAAAGGATACATAATAGACTTCAAATTCAATACTAGCACTACATCACTATATGTGAGCTAGTCGATCAATCACACTGAAGATAGCCTAATTTGCCATTATACGACTGACTAATTAGCCACCAAAGATGTTCCAAAAGGAACATAATAATGTATGACCAATAAGAACACCAGAAGTAAGAACAAGCTGACATCTCAGCTAATCGAAATAAATTAACATCATAAAATTTGAAAAACTAACCAATGGCACGAGAAGCTAAGCAAGCCTCCATTGAAGATCCTTTTCCTTTCTTGATAGAATTTATATATTGATCTAATAAGGTAACATGTCTGTAATAATAATTAGAGAAACAGACATCATAAGCTATTAATAATAATTTAATAAATTGCAACACCAATTAGGTAGATGGGACTTCTTCAATCCCACAGCTTGATTCAGCATAACTCAGGAATAAAAAATATATAAAAGGAATGGCACACTGTAGATATTATACACAGGAATGGCCAAAGAATCCCAACTACTAGAATCATAGCAATGATGCAGGTGGAAACTTAATATCAAATTTGAATAATGTGATAGAATAATTCAATACGTATGTGTGGGAGATTTTCTGCATGATAAAGTTGAGTTCGTTGTTACAGCTGAAGCTATGAACATCACATTAGGAAGTAATTAGTACTGCAAAATAGCTCACCTATTCTCCAAATATGGAAGAAGGATATGTCCTTCAAATGCATCAAGAAGCTCTTTCAATTGTAAGCTAGAGAATCAAATTCAAGATGTTGCATTTCAAGATACAAGTAAAAATTAGAGAATCAAATTCAAGACATTACATTTGAAGATACAAGGACAAAATTTAGTCAACATCGAGCTTATAAATATTTAATCCTAGAACCTTCACTACAACTACGGTGTCTTAGTGCAGTGGCTTGAACTTTAACATGGTATCATAGAAAAGCATGTCCAAATCTCGTTTGGTACCCCATCTTAAGCGGATTACATATTAAAAAAATCACAAGAAGCCCTCGGCACAAAACGGGCATTCATTTCGTAAGGAGTATACTAAGTTCGTTAGTGAAAACATCAAAAAACAAATATTAGTAAGCCAAGTCCTGTGTGAAACTTGGAAGCTTTCTTGACTTGCCCATCTAAAAATGACATAATCTAATAATACTAAACTCCACTATAGACATGAATGTAGAGGGACCTAGGAACTCAAATCCAAGATGTTACAGAGGCAAAATCCAAGGACAAAGTATAGTCAACAACCACGAATAAACTAAGAATTAAAAGCTAAAAGTTCTCGCAAATAACTTTTAAAAGAATCAATTTTTAACTCTCACCTTCCGGTGTCGGATTACCAGGTCATAAAGATGATGACAAAATCTTCATCTTTGGACCCTTCCAGCTGCTCTATTCGACAGAAGAAACCACAAAATTAGCAACAAAGGTTCAATCTTTCTACAACAAACAAGGAAAATATCCAGAGGCGGTGACCACTCCATGGACTAGGGAACACTATAAAACTTTCCCCTTTCGAAGGAGAAACCACGATATCGACGGCATCGGAAGCCCCAATCCTCACTCAAGTCCAGCTCCACCAAGAAGAAGCCCTAACTGAAGATTTACCTTCGATTTTGAAGCTCCCATCTCGCTTCTGGAGCTTCTTGTCCCAGAAGACGACGACGAGGAGGAGGCAAAGGAGATGGAGGCGACGACTGACGCTGCGACGAGGAACCTACTGTAACTGGGATGTCTCGTAGCCACTGACGTCGGCGCTAATGCTGTAGCTGCCGTACCTCTCACTCTGCTCCTCGTCGTTCTCCTCCAACGACATCATCCCTAAACCCTAACCCTAATTTTCTCTCTCTAATACTGTTAAGAGAGTGGGAGAGAGAAAGAGTCACTGGAAGTGATGAAAAGGAGGAGGAAAAGAGGAGAGAATGAGAGGAGAAGAAAAATGGGAGAGAGAGAGAGGAAAAGAAGGGACCGAGTGTTTTGATTTGGGGATCGGGTTCGAACGGGAGTTTGAGCAGGCTTTCCAAAAATTTTATCACTTTTTATAACGTTTGAGTGCAATAACGTTACATATGCGTGAACAATATATAACGCTTAATGCTATAAATTGTTGTAATAGGCCAAAAATCCTTCGTACCCCTAATATTATGTGCTGTTGCAGAAATTCTGTAACATTTATAAACGAACTGTTGTAATAAACTGTTTTCAAACGTTATTATAGGGTCTTTTTCTTGTAGTGTGGTGATATCACACTCGAAGGCTTTAAGGATATGATGTATGCACCCAATACTTGCCCTTGTAAACTTCGGGCCAAGTATCTCAACAACAACTTCTATGAACATCATCGCATCATTTTCTCTTCCATCCTGCCCAAAGCGGGATCTACCGATGAAGTTACTTATCATAAGATTACGGATCTTTACTATCTTCACTTCACCATTCCCTTCAATTTTCCTCGTACGATGATGGACTAGAAGATCCGTGCAAGAAAGAAGCCAAAATCGCTTGTCTATACGATATATCTTCCTATGAATTTTGCTGCCTTCCATATTCCTTTAGATGAGTGTCAGTTTCTACCAGCTCCTGTCTATCTATCTAAGGCTCGTAGGACAGCTCCTGCTTCTGTTCCTCCTGCTCCTGTTGAGAAGGAATCATCTGACTCAGATGCCCCTCAGTCTGAGCCACCTTCCACCCTCGACTCCATCCAAAATATGTTGCATGATCGCTTCTGTTTGGAAGACGATCGCTATACCAGCTGGACTATCGGACCACTCTACAGATGAGCACCATTATCAACACCCTGCATGATATCCAATACAACATGGCCCGGCATCCCACTATGCCATTTTCTAAGGGTCGAGACCCTTCTCGTAAAGGCTACCGAATTTACGACCCACGGGCCATATGGTATTTGGATCCTGATACAGCGTTTGTTGATCCTCGTCGTTCTGCCAGCGAGCCATCTGATTCTGCCAGTCCATCCCGTTCTCATGCTGCTGCTGCTACTGCTGCTGATGTTCACTTTTAGTTATGCTTTTTTATTTTATGTTTTTAAAACTATTTCCACTATGTTTTAGTTTATGACTTCAGTTTGTCATTTGATACATATGACTTCAAGTTTCTTTTTGGATTATCAAAACTGCTAGTTGTCTCTATCGATGGTTGGTTACGGTTAAAGTTGTGTTGCTATCTTCACTTTGTCAATTTTTTTCTCTTTATGGGGGAACTATGATTTACTTTGTTAAGTGACAAAGGGGGAGAATAACAGATATTTGATTGATGTGATCTTGTATATGATGTTGGATATTATGAATTGTGTTGTGCTTGGATAAGAACTTTGTATCAGGACGAAAACCAAAATATTTATTTGCGGAGGAGCTGACATATCTATTTGCGGGAGAGGTACTTCATATGTACAAACTACTTTACTCCCTTCAACATGTGTCCAGGTATGAATGTTGTGACATACAAATATCATTTTATCAATTATCAAAATAGGGAAGATTGTTGACCGAAACTGGATCACAGTTAACCTAATTTTGAGAATTAACAAAATGATATCTGATATGATCTAATATGACACATCGAGCTCAAGACAGAACATCATCTACAACGTATCAAGTTCAAGACAGTTGTCATCCGCAAGCTGTTACTCTACAGATGTACGTGTACTGAGTTTGTAATTTTTTAACTTATTGAGTCTAGGAACATGTACGTTGAGTCGCACAGAGTCATGTCAATCCTAGACTTACTTCTCCAAATCTCTACCATACAAAATAAGAATTTCCTGAACCAAACCAAACCATTCTAGCCCTCTTAAACATTCTGGCCCAAGGGAATGAGAATTCGGGCTAAACTCTGCCCTCTAAATTTCAGGAAGCTAATTTTTAGGAACACCTTGATCCAAGCTGTCCAACGTTCAAATTTTTGAATATTTGAGACAGAATTCTGCCTCCTCAGACTAGTATAAATAGGGCTTGAATTCTTTTATTTCAAATCATCTCTCACTCTCAATCTTCTAAGCCTTATACATTCTAAGTCTTCCTCTTCCAATCTACTAGCCATAAAAAATTTTAAGCCCCAAGGTGCTCAAGTGTGATTCAGTTAGAAGTTCTGTGCAAGTGTTATAAAAAAGTCACTTGGACAATTCCAAGTTTTGTCTCTGCGAATTTGTAAGAAGTTGGCGTGCTCTTCTGAGTAAAGGCACGTATGTGTACCCTATTTCATAAATAGTGGATTTTAATCCTGAGCGAGAGTTCTCAGGCCTGGACTAGTCCTCCACAAGGGAAACCAGGTTAAATTGATGTATTTGCGTTTGCTCTTCTGATCTCTCTTAAATTTTCACATTACTACTCTGATTATATATTCTATTGGTAGTTGATTCTGGACTGGAATAGAGTTGAATTTTAATTGGTAATTTTTGACACAAACTCTATTTACCCCCTCTAGAGTTGCCTACACGTATCTTCAATCCTATACACTTACACTCTATCCCAAGATCGACAAACACTATGGTATAACCTGTCATCCAGTATCTTTTCTATAGGCTCTTCCTAGTAAGGTGTTTCGGGCCATTGTCCAATATAACTTTATTTTTTGTCCTATGCCCACTTTTATGATTTCTACATTGTTCAAGCGAAACTTTTCCTGCCTCGATACTACCATAGAATTTCTATGAGAGTTTGTATCTTTCCTAACTACAGTGCTTATGGACTCATTCTACTCTGAACAAGGCTTTTGTTTCCTTTGTCACTATAGTCTTCCATATAGGCGATCATATTTTAACTAGGTAACCGTGTCTAATTCAAAAATTGTACTAGATAATCTCCTAAGTTACTCTATTCCTTTCTATTGAGAACCCTCTCTTATCTTCGTCAATAAAACAAGCTAAACTGTGCTATACGATATACCCTATTCCTATATATCATAGGTAAATTTGTAGAAAGGTTACATTCCATTACTCCTAGAGTCTCTCATTAGATTATGTCGCCTATATGAATTCTATGCTGCAAGTTTAATCCACTCGACTATCCAAAAGAGACGTCTATCCTACCTCTATTACCTTAAACAAACAATTCTACTTCAGATATTCTAATAACTACCTTTTATCTTATGATAAAATACAATCCAAGGAGTGTCAAGCACGATCATTCGTCCTTCCGAAATAGGGAAAGACGAGAATTTATGGTAAGGAGTTCAAGAAAGATGATGGAATGCAATTTTCGAGTTCCAGGAACAATAGAGGAAATCAAAAGAATTTTCAAATCAATTATGGATTGAGATCCTAATATACTATTCTATAGCAAGCCCGCTCGATACAGTAACGTAACCGAAACAACTAAATTGACCTGCATGGGCCACCAAAAAATACGTAACGCCCTAAAAATACATAAGAGCAGGAGATCGTATACATGGAAGAAACCTATCAAGAGGACTCCAGCCCAGCTCGAACACGTATAAGCTGTCTTGTTGTTCTAAATCAACTATATCTCAATCCAGTAAATATTAAAAATGATAACAAATCAAGTGCACTAAGGCTGATCGGATCGTAATACACAGATTCTAGAATAGATAAATGTATTGGAGTGGATTCCCAATAATACATGTATCATGAACAAGCTAGAAGAAAGATTAAGCTTGTAAAAGTCTAGGCTATAACAACAACACGAGTCAAATATAAGACAAAAAATAAAAAAGTAAGAGAATGATAATACCATCAACTAATATACCTGTAGTCTTGGTGAAGCAACCATCATCCACTAACGTACTAAAACCTTGATAACTTTATCTAATACCTGTGGATATCACCAGATCCTCAGAGGACTAGCAGGACATATAATATACAAGCCTACTTCGACAGTAATAACATGTATGGAAAGACAAGAATAACAAGTACAAGAAAGAATAACACATAAAAGAACTCTGAAAATGGTGACATGTCACAAGAATATAATATTAATCATGGAACAGGTACATGTGATAATAACCACAGTCTGACGAGGCACTAACAGTTCTATAATAGGTTCTCTACTATAGCCCAACGAGACACTAACAGTAGAGTGGTATAGCCATGGCTAATACAATATTCTCTCCTAAGGTACTAGGAAGTCAAGTCTATCACGTCTAGTCATGTCCAAGTCAAGTATAGGTCAAGGCATATCAAGTAATCATGGCACAAGACAACACAACAGTATCAGGATCTATATAAGAAAAATAGTGATATATAGAATAAAAAAAATACACGTGCATGTATAATGAAAAAATATCAGTGATGACTAGAAAGTAGCAATAACATGAATCAGAGGAAGTATGTGATCAAGTAAGATAGAAAAGTAACAACAATATAAGAAATGCATGTAAATACTGTAAAGTTCGACAAGGTGTACTTGTCGAGTGTAGAATCGTCCACGTCCAAATAATCAACTAGTCAAATCAGTGAGCCACGAAAGCTGAACTTTTATAAATAACCCCAGATGCTGAAATAGATATCACCAAAGTTTTCATCATAAAAAAAATGTCTAAGTTTGACTACCCATTGTTCGACATAACAAAAGGTTATACAAACTTTTTATTTATTGAACTTGAAAAAGGTACAATCGATTCCTATGCGAGAAAATCTAAGTACAAGAATTCTGGAAAAGCGTGACGGTAGAGATAGAGTGCTGTAGTCTCTCCTTTACTCCATTACGATATGACGACGAGTTGGACTTACTTTGGCTTTCTGGTACCTTTGATGGAACTCTAGGGTTACCGATCAAGAGGATACCAGAGTTGAAGACTTTGAAGCTCTGCCTTTTGCCTTCTACTTTTTTTTGGTGCGTGTCCTCCTCCTCCTTCTATTTATAGGGGAAAAGGGGGGGCACATATGGGATGTGCACTCAGATTTGAGATATAAAGGAATCTGCTGTCATTACATGGTGTGGGCTTCTGCTGAGTTGACACGTGACGGAGGTCGAGATTTCCCTCTATCGAGATCTTGCGTGGTTATCAAAATAACCGAAGAAGAAGACACGTGGCGCATGTCTATTGCTGGAAATCCTCTGTTTATATGAAGCCGAGTAAATCTTCGATTTCATCTCATAGTAGAATTTTGTTTGATCTTCAGGAGGCGATCGGTTTAAACAAACCATCTTGATACGACCTTTATCAAAAGAGCAAACTTTGTCGTTATCTGAGTTTTAAACCAATTGATAAGATATTCGCACGTATCAATATGATCTTCCTCAGTCCTATCTTTGAGAGTGGCGGTTTAAACAAACCAATTAGGTGGGACTATGCAACCTATGCCTCTAGCGATGTCTTAGTGCTGCTGTGCTTCTGGTGCGACGAGTAGACTGTTCTCCTGGAGACAACAGAGCTTTTGTGCTTTCAGGTGACGAGTGGACTTGTTTTGAAGACGACGAAACCTTTATGCGTTTGAGCGACGAGTAGGCTGTGTTTCGAGTAGTAAAGTAACTGTACTTTAGGGTGACGAGTAGGCTGTGCTTCAGGCTAACGAGGTTACTGTCCTTTTTGAGCGACAGGCGGACTTGTGTTGAATACAATGGTGTTTTTCAAGTTTTTGATGAAGGGGCTTGAGCTTCTGGCTCGAAGCAGAGTACTGTGCCGTTAAAGCTGGAATGATGTGAAGTCATCGCCAGTCTGCGTCGCCTGCTGGTGCAGGATTGTAGCTGCGCTTCTGGTTTGAAGAAGTTGTCTTTGAAGTCTTCTTTAAGAGAAATTAATGATAGCTCTTTAAGAAACAACTCCCTCTTAATTTCCACCGTTACTTGGGGAATTTCAAGGTGTCTTTTAATGGTCTAAGACTTAGTTGAATGAACCCATTTAATAAGATTCCTCGTGCTGAGTCCTAGGTTCATCCCATTAATACGAGAATTTTGACCGACGGCCATGTGGCCGATGTCTTGGAGCACTCTCGTCCTATATAAAGGGGGAGTTTCTTTCGAAAAGTCACGTCTTCCTCTTTTTGTCTTTCAACACCATGCTAGATCAAGACTTAGCTTCGAACGGTCGTTGGCGTTACCTAATCGGATTTTGGTTGAGGATCCCTTCGTTCAAAGGAGCTGTCCCTTCGTAGAAGAATTGCTGATGAGCTACGGGATGTGCTGGAACAGTTCTCATAGGGAGTTCAAACCTGAGCGACATCTTGGAGGTCTTGGAGGTCCTGACGACCGTGTTCGGTCTGGTTCCCAATATGAAGCATCGCAGGTTGTGCTCTGCCCTGCTCATTGGCGGCTGTACGCTTCCATTATGCTGGAAGAGCCCCAGTAGCTGATGCACTTTTGAAAAGGGCCTCCTGTCGTGCTGTAGACTGAGTTCTCGCTCGGGCCAATAGCTGCTTCAGGAAGAACTATACGTCTGAGGGGGGTGCTATGGTGGCAGACTTTGATGGCAACTGTATTCATATCTTCTATCCACAGTCTCTTCTCTCATGACGATTACACTGTAAAGATAAACCCCAGCGTAGATCCGCAGGAGTTTTTAGTTTAGCATATGTAATCACAAATACTTTGTAACAGATCCTTGTAAGTAGGAAGTCTTCTTTTATGTAATCATGACGAATCTGTAATAGACACTTGTAGCCATGATTTAATTAAAAAGAACTTTCCTTGAACTTTTGATCTGTTTTTTGTGAGTTTGTCTTTTCTTGAGGTGTGCTTGACCGCGTGCACTTCTGTGAAGCTGGGTTGGTAGCGAGAGCACCAAACAACACCATTCGTCATCTGCGTATTCGTAAAGATGGGTAGGTAGCGAGAGTACCCACCTGCGCCTTGTGCCATCCTACACTTTTTTATGCTTCTATAAGACCCCCTTCAAAGTGTCCCAAACTTGAGTCAAGTTTGGGATACTTTGAAAAGAATCATGACAAGTGATTCTTTGTAGGTGAAATTCCCATCACGTCTGTTGCCAGGCTGACGTCATGCTTGGGCTTCAGCTTTAAATACCTCAACCCGTCGTTTCCTTAAATTTTGATCATGACTCATCGTTTCTTGCGAACGTTTATCATGACCTTTTTCTGAACCCACATCGTTTTGAAGGTGAACGAAGCATCTTGTCTTTTTTTGTTGACATGGCATGGCTCTGTGAGCACCCACTAGACTGTGAGGGCTTCCACTGGTATTGCTTGTTTTCATACGTAGTATTTCTTCAGGTACTTGCCATTGATTGGCATCATGACCAAGTCACCATTAGATTTGGCCAGTCGGTAAGCGTTGTTGGAATACATTATCTCTATGACGAATGGTCCCTCCCACTTGGGTTCGAACTTCTCTGCCATTTTGTGAGTCATCACCATCGGTCTTCGAACTGCTAAGACGAGGTCCCCACTTGGAACATTCTTTCCCGGACCATTTTGTTAAAGGTCACGGGAATACGAGCTTGGTAAAGCTTGATCCTTTGCTGCGCTAGTAGGCATTTTTCGTCCAACGCCTCTTAACTCTTGTAGTCGTCGGCTCTTATTGTCTTCGTCACTCAGCCGGTTGGTGATAGCTACCCGTAAGGACGAAATTTGGATCTTCAAGGGGAGCACTGCTTCACTCCCATAGACAAAGGAGAATGGTGTGCTGCCCGTGGGTATCCGAACGGTCATATGGTAAGCCCATAGATATTCGCCCAGACTTTCATTCCAATCGCATTTATTAGAAGAGACGACTTTCTTGAGCAGTTTGACGATGATTTTGTTGAATGCCTCGGCTAGTCCATTAGCCGCAGTATTGTAAGCCGTTGACGCCACATTCTGTATCCGGTACTTGGCACAGAATCGATAGAATGTATGGCTCACAAATTGGGGGCCATTGTCATAGACAATCTTTCTAGGAACTCTAAAGCGGTAAATAATGTGGTACTTGATAAAGATGATCACGTTGGAGGTTTTCACTTCTACCAGTGGTACCGCTTCCACCCATTTAGAGAAATAGTCAGTGGTGGCAAGGATAAATTGGTGTCCATTGGAGGAGGGCGGGCTGATCGGCCCGACGATGTCCATTCCCCATGCCTCAAATGGCCAAGCATCCACCGTGGGGTGTAGATATTTCGAAGGTTGGTAGATGAAGTCTGCGTGAAACTGACACGCCCGACACTTCTTTGTGTAATCTACTGCATCTGCCATCATGGTGGGCCAATAATAGCCCATACGACACAATTGATCTTGTAATTTAGTGCCGGGCCGATGGGCTCCGTAGGTTCTATTGTGCGCCTCTCGGAGTGCCTCTTGTGCTTCTGTCTGGGACAAATAATGCAGGAGGAGTCCGTCTTATGAACAACGGTACAACATTTTGGTGGACGTGTCGTAGAAGAATCGGAATGAGCGTCTCCTAACGGAGGCCGCTTCCTTTGGGTCTTCAAGCAGGATTCCATAGACTGTGTAGTCTATGAATTGGAATCGTCGGTCCCGAATGTCTACGTCCGTGCCTACTTTTACTGAATTGCTTTAACATGTATATAGAGTATTCTTCGGACAAACTAGCTCTTGTCCATCACTGTAATGGCATATTATGATCCAACAGGGGCAGCCAGAGAACGGCGAGGTCGGCTAGTGCGTCGGCATGTAAGTTCTGTAAGCATGACACGTGTTCTATAAAGAACCCTATGAATGAGGAGATAATGTCGATCGCCGCCTAGTGGTAGGGGATCAGGTCTTTATATCGAACCTCATACTGTCCTCGAACCTGGCTGATGATTAATTTTGAGTCTCCATAGGCCTCGATGTAGTCAACCCCAGCTGTTTAGCGAGTTAGATCCCAATGATGAGAGCATTATAATTTGCAATATTGTTGGTGCATGACTCCATAAGAGAATACGTACGATTGATGACTAGGCCATCGAGGGTGGTGAGGACGATCCTAACTCCTGCGATGATGTCGCCCTTTGGTCATGTTTTTGAAGCACCATCGAAGAACATACGCCAAATCGAGTTGTCTAAGACTGCATTGGACTCTAGAACTTCATCTGGGATATCATCGTAGAGTTTTGATGTCTCTGGCATAGGGTGTACTGCCAGGAAATCTGCCAGCACTTGGCCTTTGACTGCCTTCTGCGGGACGAACACCATATCATAGGGAGTCAGATAGATTGTTCACGTGGCTAATCATGAGTTTAATTCCCCTGGCTTGGTCATGAGGACTATGAGGGGATTGATTTTGGACACGACGTGGATCGTCAGTCCGGTCACGCAGCGTCGCATCTTTTAGATAGCAAAGAGAAGGGTGAGGCACTCTTTCTCAACATGATTATACCTATGCTCGGCTCCAATTATGGTTCTGCTGAGATAGTAGATTGCTTGTTCGTGGCCTTCACTGCTCTTCTGGGCTAGCAAGGCACTAAGAGAATGGTCCATAGCTCGGACGTAGAGCAGAAATGCCTTCCTACATCCGGTGCTACCAGTATGGGAGGACTGGTGAGGTACTTTTTGATGTCGTCGAACACGCGTTGGCATTCTTCAGTCCATACAAAGGAGACCCCTTTCTTCATTAACTTAGTGAAGGGTTGACATTTTCCAGAAAGGTTCACTATGAACCTTCTGATGTATGCCAGGCGTCTTTGCAGGCCTCGAAGCTCATGGAGATTCCTTGGAGGAGCCATGTCCAGAATTGCCTTAGTCTTCTCTAGATCAATGTGAATCCCCTTTGCTATGATGATAAAGCCTAAAAACTTGCCGCTGGAACCACCTAGGAAGGACTTATTTGGGTTCGTCTTTAGTTGATGTGTTCGCATTAAATAGAACACTGTTCGTAAATCGTCCTAGTTGTTGGACTTGTCCTTGCTTTTAACGGCAATGCCATCAATGTAACACTCTACCATTTTTCGAAGATGCTTGCGGAATATAGTTCTCATAGCCCGCTGGTATGTTGCTCTCGTATTCTTCAATCTAAAAGGTATTATTTTGTAACAGTATACCCCTTTTGGAGTTCGGAACGCTGTATGCTTCTCGTCTTCGGGGAGCATCTTGATCTGGTTGTAGCATGAGAAACCATCCATAAAGCACATGCGCTCAAAGCCACAGGTGTTGTCAATCATCACGTCGGTGATCGGGAGGGAAAACTCGTCCTTAGGACAGGCTGAGTTAGATCCCTTAAATCTATGCAGATCTGTATCTTCCTGTTCTTCTTAGTGACTGGGACAATATTTTCTACCCAATCCGGATGTTGCTCTTCCTGAATGAAGTCGCTCTCAATGAGTTTGTCAACTTCTTCATCGATAGCTAGCATCCTTGATATTGGGGTGAAATTGACGCTGTTGCTGTTTGACAGGCTTAGTATCGGGCGAGATGTTGAGGCGGTGCATGGCCACTTGTGTGTCTAAACCCGATATATCCTCGTCGCTCCAAACGAAGACGTCAATGTATTCTCGGATAAGCTGTATCAGAGATTCTTTGTCTTCTTCTGTTAGGCTTTTGTTGATGAAGTTAGGCTTAGAAGAGGCCTCATTTCCCAACTCGATCTGGATGACTTCATCTTTTATGGGAGGTTCATGTTGCTCGAAACACCATTCTCATTGAGATCCTAGACGTTGTGCCCAGGTTTTATGTTCAAAGCATTCGAACATCTAGTCTTCGTCCTCGACCAAAGGATTTGTGGAGACCATATTAGCTGATAACATCTTTTTAAAGACCTAACCGATACTGGTGTCAGAGTCCCAAGTTGAGGAGTCAGAAGAGTGTGAATGCATCATGACTTCTGTCTCTGAGTCTTCTGAAGTTGAAGTGGGTATAACAAAACCCAACCCTCGGCGGGTGCACTGGTAATAGTTTTGAGCCTTTCCCTTTGGAGCTCGAATCCGTAAGGGAAGGCGTCAACCTTTTCCATAGTTGAGTCCTTTGTTGTTGTTCAAGTCTTAACCCATCTTTTGGATGAGGTGTTTGGCTTGAGTAGCGTAACGGTAGAGTTGCATCTTGCTGTTGTCGGATTCTGGTTTTCCTAGAGTTAATCGCTGAGGATGCTCCAATCGACCAAAAATGATGGGTACTTCCTCATTCTTCCTTGCTAGAACTAGGAAGTAAGATCCCTAGGAAGGGACAACTCGGCTCGCAAGGTTGGCGGTTGTTACTTATGTTTGTAGCATACATAGAGAGTTGTCTAAGAAATATCTAGTGCTCCAACATGCACAAGAGTAATTCAAAGACAACTTTCTATTAATAAAATGAGAAATTTTATCCCAAGGGATTACATCATCTAAAGAGTGCGCTTCGGTATTGACACAAATGTAGTCTTCTAGCTCCTCATCGGTGAGGACTAGGGTTGTCAAGGGAGGAAGGGGACGATGCTTCCCCTTTAGCTTAACCACCAAGGGGGCTACGATCAGAGGTTCCTGCGCCTTCATGGTTAGCTTTGGGGACCTCCGGGGTAGCCTTATTCGTATAGTCTCCTAGCCATCATCTGACGTCAAAGAGGGTGAAGATGGCACTTTACCTCGGAGCTTGATGACAAGGGGCGTTGATACCTTGGGGGTTTTTCCTTCAGTCGAAACTTTAGTGGTTCTTCAGTAACTGCTACACTTTTTAAGGCCGTCTCTGTCTCGTCATCGGCATCATTGCTCTCATCGTCCCAGGCACTGACTTGTACAGATCAATATCCGTACAGTAGGCTTTAAGTCCCCGGAACGGGTCGATGTCAGCGAATTAGGTCTTGATAGTCCCGTCGCTGGCCACGTACTTCATGCATTGATGGAGAGTGGAAGAAAAGATCATGTACTCATTAATCCATGGTCGTCCCAAAATCATGTTGTAGTTTATGTCAGTATCGATGACATAGTAAGTCACTTCAGTGTGGAGGTCGCCAATTTAGCACTTCAAGCAAATTTTACCCAAGGGCTTGCTCTTTCCTACGTTGAAGCCATTGATTGTTGTGTTTGATGCAGTCAGCCGATGCATCAGGATCCCTAAAGTTTGGAGCAAACTCTTTGGTACGATGCTGAGAGAGGAGCCTGGGTCGATGTGGATGCGATCGACTTTAATGGCACCGACATACCCTCTATAGTACAGAGGTCTATTATGCCGGTTATTCTTCAGCAGCATGTCTTGCTGGGTGAAAGTGATACTGGGGGTCACTTCGACCATACTGTGATAATGTGGGCAGGCCGCAGGGTCTTCCCTAGGTGGCCGCATCTGAGTACGAAAGGACTCGACGTTCTGCAAGGCTTTGCTGAGCACATCTTGGATCTCTTTGGAGAGACAAAAGATCTCGAAGAGTAAAAATCTAGCCGGGTTATTGGCTAGCTGCGCCAGTATGTCAAAGTTATAGGGTTTGATAGGCCCTACTGTCGAGTCTTTCCTCAGAGGTTTGTCGAAGTGAACCTCCTTTTGCTTCTTCTTGTCTGTGGCAAGAGTCTGAGACGGGCCTTTTTCTGATGTATCAGGAGCAAGAGTTGTAGTTGGTGGAGGTGTTGCCTCCACTGGAGCTTGGTTCTCATCTTGCTGTCGTGCCGAGTGAGTGGTCACCAGGGTGTCATCAGTCGATGTCGAGACCATGCGACATGTTCTGACCTTCTTTTCTTTGAAAAGGGGGTTATAGATGCCATCAAGTCGGGAGTAAGGTCGGGGTGGACCTACATGACCTCGTTCGTGGTGTGGAGAGGATGATCCCTTGAGCGTTGTCACGCGCTCGTGGAAGATTGACTACTTCCATTGTCGCCCTCGGGATGGGGACGACCCCATCCTGTGCCTTCGTGGTTGGGAAACTTCCAAACTAGAGAGTAGCCATGTTAGCCGTGATAGTCTTTTCTTCATAGTCAAGTGATATGACTTTGGCGTCGATGAGGCGCTAAATCTGTCTTTTCAACACGTAGCAATCTCGTATCGAATGGTGGATATACTGATGATAATGGCAGTATTTAGGGTCGTCCACCTTCCCCACTTTATCGAGGCATTTTGGTGTTGGGAGAGACAGCTTGCCACTCTTCGTTAGCATATCAAAAAGTTCCAGTGTATTCTCGTCGTTGAAGGAGTAAGTCTTCATCAGCTTCTGTGCTTCTGCAGACTTGGGGTTCATGGTTATTGAACCTTTGGAGATGTTGACGGTCATGGCTTGTTTGCTTTTTCCATCCTTGGGTTGTTGCTAGACGAGTGTCTCCACTTGTCCTCGAGAGAAGGAAATTTTAATCCCAGGAGCTGTGCATCTTGGGCTTTCCATTGTGCCACATCCGCCTCTGTAATAAAAGGTGTCCACTCTGTGCAAGGAGCACTGTGCTATAATTTGTTTATAGACAACATGTTCTTGCGACAGGAGTCTATAAGCATGGGCTTAGGCATGCCAGGGGCGGTAGCCTCAATGTTGCCTGGCAGAAGTGCTCGATGTATGTACAGACATGCTCTTTCTCTCTCTGGACAACCTCCATGAGAGTTGACATCGTCATGTCCATCCCTCCTTCATAGAATCGTTCGATGAAGTGAGTCTTCAGTTCCTCAAACGATGAAATACAGTAATCCCGAAGACTGTAGAACCACTCCTAGGCTACTCCTGCAGGGCTCCTATGAATATATTGGTAAGGAGGGCGTCATTCTTTGGTAGGTGCCCAGTTACCGAGATGAAGTACCTCAAGTATCATTGGGGAGACTCCTTTCCATCGAAGGGTGCGAGCGTCTGCAGATTGTATTTGGGAGGGTAGACTACGTTGTCCCACTCGACAGGATATGGCTACCAAATCCCCATCTTCCGGAGTGCTGCTAGCTTCTCTCTGGCATCATAGTGAGCATACAGTTCCTTGATGGCATGTTGTTTCTCGGTGGACATTGCAGGTCCTGTGGTCGATGGAGTAGACGAGGATGGTGCCGCTTGGTTGATGATAGGCAGCTTACTAGATCCGTCGTTAGCTGCCGGGTCAAGCGCAGGTGTGGAGACAGTGGGGACCAAACTCCTCTTGATTTCCAGTATGATAGAAGACAAGGATTTCATTGTAGCATTTAACATATCTAGGCTCGTCTCGAGATCTTCGATACGTCTCAACTGGTCAGGCGCTTCGCTATTGTCCGCCTAGTCGCCATCGGCCATAAATACGGACCTGGTATGTAGATGGGTGGAAGGGACAGTAGACCCTTCGCTCTCCAGCTCAGTTATTTGTGCCTCATCATCTTGAGGATGAACTGGAAGGTTACGGTCTTCCTCAGACTCATTACGGCTGCCACCCCCAGTCTGGTGGCTAACTACGCCTGTGGAGGCATACGTATCATATGGTTACTCCTCAGACTGGAATACGACATTGTCATGGATGGTGGGGGGTTGGCTGCCCCCGGCATCTGTCATGGTACCTAACGGAGATTTGTAGCACGTGCCTTGGAACACACCTGTGTTGGGTACCTTTGCCTTGCTACTCTCGGGCCGCTTTTCAGGCTTAATGGCCGAGAAGGAAGGATTCTTGGATGGCTTTTTGAGAGATTGAGAATCCTCTGCCGCGTTGCGACACAGAGTTCATCTTCGTCTGCGCTTGCTGACCCCCTGTCGAACCTCTGACGTTCGGTTGACGTCGGTTGTAGTCTTTGGAAGACGGAACCTCTCCTCGGCGGCACGATGGCTGCCTGTTGACAACAACAGTTGATGGTAATCTTGGTATAATGATGCCTTGATTTGGGCATGCCTTATGCCGCAGATTCCTCTTCCATCTTACGCTTGTGTGAAAGCATTAAGTCCTCCACCTCTGTACCCCCATTGTACGCATAGGGAAGCTGCATGGGTACGATCAGAGAGGGCTAACAAGGCATACTCCTATCATGCTTACAGGAACACTTCTTGCATGAGTCCTTCTCCATGGGATGTACCCCTGGCTTGCATCACGTACAAGAGTGCTCAAGCGACAGAGGAGTTTAACTGGTCGAGGCATCGAAGCACGGGGACCAGTTTTGTATAACTTCCCATCGGTTGCGCGTGTGACAATCAACATAGGCCTCTGGTCGGTCATGTGCATAGTACGTCTGTTGCATGAAGCACGTACTACCTTGGATTTCTTCTAACTACCCCCAGCAGGTTCATAGTATTCAGAATCCAATGAGGGTTCGCATGATGGGAAGGCAATTTTATCGAAGAGAGATCTTCTCGCCGACAACGTTTTCTTTGGGAGGGGTTGAACCGCTGTGCGCTTCCTTCAGTATTGTGCCCTCGTCAGGCCCGCCATAGGGGTACTGTCTTCTTCGTCGTACTTTTCCAAAGTGGGAATCGAGTGAGGTGGCATGGTCGCAGTAGCCAAAATCTTCTCCGGGGCTTCAGCATTTAGAGGGTTCTGGATCGCAGTCCCCTTTGTCTTGCTGCTTATCGCAACCGCCTTGGACACCCAGACACGAAGAGTCTACTTCGGTTTTATGAACTGCTTCGAATGACTCGACCTCTCTTCAGAAAGGAGATCTTTAAAAGCTTGTTGGTCGAAGAGTACGACCAGCATCTTCTGGGAAGATCCCAGCAAGTTGTCGTCAAATTGCATCACCACCTTCTCCTTGGAGGAGAAGGTAGTCCCCAGCAGAGTCACCATTTTGTTCGACATCATAAAAGGTTATACGAACTTTTTATTTATTGAATTTGAAAAAAGGTTCAATCGATTCCTATGCGAGAAAATTTAAGTACAAGAATTTCGGGAAAGCATGACGGAGGAGATCGAGCGCTGCAGGGGCTCCTTTACTCCGTTGATGATCTGACGACGAGTTGGACTTGCTTTGGCTTTTTGGTACCTTTGATTGAACTCTAGGGTTGCCAATCAAGAGGAAGCCAGAGTTGAAGACTTCGAAGCTCTGGCTTTTGCCTTATGCTTTTTTTTGTCCTCATCTTCCTTCTATTTATAGGGAAATGGGGGGCACATATGCGATGTGCCCTCGGATTTGAGATATGAAAGAATCTGCTGTCATTACATTGTGCGGGCTTCTGCTAAGCTGACATGTGACGGACGCCGAAATTCCTCTCTATCGAGATCTCGGGTGGTTATCAAAATAATCGAAGGAGGAGACACGTGTCGCGTGTCAATTGCTGGGTATCTTTTGTTTAGATGAAGCTGAGTAAATCTTGGATTTCATCTCATGGTAGGATTTTTTTTGATCTTCAGGAGGCGATCGGCTTAAACAAACCATCTTGATAACACCTTTATCAAAAGTGCAAACTTTGTCCTTATCTGAGTTTTAAACCAATTGATAAGATATTCGCACTTATCAATATGATCAACCTCTGTACTATCTTTGTGAGTAGCAGTTTAAACAAACCACTTTGGTGGGACCATGCAATATGCGTCTCTAGCGAGGTCTTAGTGCTGTTGCGCTTCTGGTGCGACAAATAGACTGTTCTTCTGGAGATAACGGAGCCTCTGTGCCTTCAGGCGACGAGTGGACTATGTTTCGAAGACGATGGAACATCTGTGCATTTGAGCGAAGAGTAGGCTGTGTTCCGAGTAGTAAAGTTACTGTGCTTTAGGGTGACGAGTAGCTTGTGCTTCATGCTAACGAGGTTATTGTACTTTTGGAGCGGCATGCGGACTTGCGTTGGATGCAATGGTATTTCCCAAGTCTTTGATGAAGGGGGTTGAGCTTCTGGGTCGAAGCAGAGGTCTGCGCCATTGAAGCTGGGATGATGTGAAGTCATCACCAGTCTGTGCCTCCTGCTGGCGCAGGATTGTAGCTGCGCTTTTCGTTGGAAGAAGCTGTCTTTGAAGTCTTCTTTAAGAGCAATTAATGACAGCTCTTTAAGGAACGACTCCCACTTAATTGCCACCGCTACATGGGGAATTTCAAGGGGTCTTATAATGGTCTAAAACTTAGTCGAATTAAACCATTTAATAAGGCTCCTCGTGCTGTGTCCTAGGTTCATCCTATTAATGTGGGAATTTTGACCGACGGCCCCGTGGCCTATGTCTTGGACCACTCCTGCCCTATATAAAGGGGGAGTTTCTTCCGAAGAGTCACGTCTTCCTCTTTTTGTCTTTCAACACCATAAAGGATCCAGACTTAGCTTCGAGCGGCCGTTGGCCTTGCCAAAGTCAGATTTTGTTTGAGGATCATTCGTTCAAAGGAGCTGTGCCTTCGTAGAAGAACTGTTGATAAGCTTCGGGATGTGCTGGAAAGCTTCTCATGGGGAGTTCGAACCTGAGCGACATCTTGGAGGTCCTGACGACTGAGTTCGGTCTGGTTGCTAACATTAAGCACCGCAGGTTGTGCTCTGCCCTGCTCATTGGCGGCTGTGCGCTTCCGTTACGCTGGAAGAGCCCGAGAAGCTGATGCGCTTTTGAAAAGGGCCTCCTGTCGTGCTGTGGACTGAGCTCTCACTCGGGCCAGTAGCTGCTTCAGGAAGAGCTGCGCGTCTGAGAGGGGGTGCTATGGTGGCAGACTTTGATGGCGACTATATTCACATCTTCTATCCAGAGTCTCTCCTCTCATGACGATTACACTGTGAAGATGAACCCCAGCGTAGATCCGTAGGAGTTTTTTGTTCAGTGTATGTAATCACAAATACTGTGTAAAAAATCCTTGTAATTAGGAAGTCTTCTTTTATGTAATCGTAACGAATCTATAGTAGACTATTGTAGCCATGATTTAATAAAAAGAACTTTCCATGAATTTTTTATCTGTTTTTTGTGAGTTTATCTTTTCTGGAGGTGTGCTTGACCGCCTGTGCTTCTGTGAAGCTGGGTTGGAAGCGAGAGCACCAACCTGCGCCGTTCGTCATCTGTGCCTTTGTGAAGATGGGTGGGTGGCGAGAGTACCCACCTACGCACCCATAAGTTCAACTATTGACACAGGAGCAAAACGATAATTTTGGGTCAAAACAGTGTATTTTGTTGGACCCGCTTTGCACTAAAAAATGTGCTAGAACCTATGTTCTCTAAAGTTTACCAAATATATACCTATGAGTTCATTTTTTTGCGAACTCTAAAGTATATCCAAATTTGGATTGCGATGAGTTATACACACTCGTTGAGTCGGATCATGGGCCCGCCAAAATGACGATCCGGTCAACTGTCTCAGACTCAGACTAAACTTGGCTCACAGGAGCAGAAAAAAGATACGAGTCCAAAGGCGCAAGTTTCATCATGATGTGACGCACGTGAACGATGTGAATTTTTTTAGAAAAGGCCGATACGGTATTTTTTTAATGGATACTGGTCGAATTCGTCGCACACACGCAATCAATTCAAATTTCGCCAATTCTCACACGTCCATGAAATCTGTACGCACCTTTCGATGCATTCGGTTCACGACCAAGTAGTCCGGTTTGTTGTGACGGACTTCGTATCAAATTTTTTTATGTTTTGAAAATAAGTTTTTTGGGTTTTTGGAACAGATTTTGTTTACAAATTAATGTACAAAAAATTATGAATAAATATTCATTCTAAAGCCATTCATATTGGCTACAACTTTGTTCTTTTTGAATTTTAAGATTCACTATATCAGGTCGAAAAATCGGCTTCCAAAACAGCGATCCGGGATAATTTTTGTCTTCCAAAAATCCTATTTTTTCTCGATTTTTCATGAATTTTCAAGAGAAATCCTGGACGAATTAAATTAAACTACTTGAAGGGTTTTGTAGAGGGTTAACCCAGCTACACAAAGAAATTTATGGAACAAAATCTCATTGAATGAACAGGAGGAAAACATACCGCGAAGAAGCTCATTGCTGCTTCCCTTGATGCTACTAATGCTACCGCCGTAGCTGGCGTCGTGGCCAGCCGATGGCTAGGCGCGCATGCAAAGCAAAGTGGCACAGGTAGGGTTAGCTTTCTAAATGATTTATTTTTCAAGTAGGGGTCTTATGCGGGTTGGGGGAGAGTTTCTTTTATGTTTTTTTTTCTTTTATATATATATATATATATATATATATATATATATATATATATATATATATATATATATATATATATATATATATATATATATATATAAGCAAAGTGGCACAGGTAGGGTTAGCTTTCTAAATGATTTATTTTTCAAGTAGGGGTCTTATGCGGGTTGGGGGAGAGTTTCTTTTATGTTTTTTTTTCTTTTCTTTATATATATATATATATATATATATATATATATATATATATATATATATATATATATATATATATATATAATATATTATATAAAATATATATTATATTATATATATATATATATTACATAAAATATATATTATATATTATAATATATATATATAGGGATGGCAGATATATATATATATTAAGAGAAAAATATATATATATATATAAAATATATATATATATATATATATATATATATATATATATATATATATATATATATATATATATATATATATATATATATTAAGAAAATGGCTTCCTCTTGGCTTCCCTATATATATATATATATATATATATATATATATATATATATATATATATATATATATATATATATATATATATATATATATATATATATATTATAATATATAATATATATTTATGTAATATATATATATATATAATATAATATATATTTTATATAATATATTATATATATATATATATATATATATATATATATATATATATATATATATATATATATATATATATACATATATATATATATATATATATATATATATATATATATATAATATATATATTATATAAATATATATTATATTATATATATATATATATATATATATATATATATATATATATATATTGCATAAAATTATAATATATATATATATATATATATATATATATATATATATATATATATATATATATATATATATATATATATATATATATATATATATATATATATAGGGATGGCAGATATATATATATATATTAAGAAAATGGCTTCCTCTTCCCCTTCCCAGGGAGACCCCCCTCCCCTTCTTCCCCTTCCCCAGTCCTTCCTGTGCCCCCCGGAGTCGTCCGCCGGCCCGGCCGCCCGTGCCAGTCCGGCCCGGCGCCGCCGAGCTCGCTACTCATCCTCTCACCCCCCCTTATCCGTCACCCCTATCTGTCGCGCCCAGTGCGTGCTGGGCCGCCCAGTTCCGTTGGTCACCCCCGCCCCGGCCCCTAACAAGAGAGTGGTTGCCGGCGGAGCTAGCCGTTTTGGGCTTAGCCTCGTCGGGGTTAGCACCCAATCTCAGATGGCCGTCTGGCCCCCCTCCTGCTCCCAAGGCCGTGCCCGGGGTAGCCTCTCCTCTCCGTTGGCCCTGCCTCATCGGCGGCCCTTCGTCGGCCTTGACTGCGGAGCATCCTCACTGCTGGCCGCCCACCTCTTCCCAAGATGCCGCTGCAGAGGCTGGGTCGGCAGCTCCTCTCCAATGGCCTCGAGTACCCGGAGGCATTCCGCAGGCCTCGTGCTCTGCGCTTTCCCGCCCATCCATCTCTGAGATCCGATTGTTTTCAAATTCAAATTCGAATTTGACACCAGCCTTATTTCCCCCCATCACGAGATTCGTAGACAGAGAGGCATGCGCCCACGTCCCCGTTGACAGGGTATGCGCCCCCCTCTTGCTCTCACGCTATGTGCCCCCTCCTGGCCTTCGTGCTAGTTCTGGGGAGGTCCATGCACCCTCGGCACTAGGCACTTATGCGCCCTCGGCCCCGGGTGTTCATGCGCCCACAGCATCATCTTTGCATACGCCCAGCAATTCGGGCTCCTATGCGCCCCCATGGAGATTCCGGCTTATGCGCCCCCTTGGCCTGCTCTCAGCTTCAACCAGCCGAGGCCCCTGTCTCCGCTTGTGTGCCCACCTTCTTGGTCGCCTTCGCCAGCTCGGCTTGCCCCCCTCTTTCCGTGGGATTAGCATTGCCCCAGCTTAGCTTCCTTCTGTCCTTAGGAGTGGGACAGGCGCCTCAGTCTCCCTCGACCCTACCTCCCACCACCCATCCCAGCCTGCAGTGCTGCCCCCGGATTAGGCAGTTTGTCCCGCTATACCAGTTTCCTTCGTGGACGCACTTCGGCCAGATCGCGTGTCTCGCTTGGCTCCGCTTCTTTAGGAAATCGAGCTAAGCGAGGTCGACAGCCCGACTTTGGAGAGAGATCAGCCTATCCTAATCCCCTTCTCCCCGGAAGAGATTTCGTCCCTCGCCAGACGACTCGAGAGAACCTTGGTATTAAAATTCCAACATGGTGTCCGAAACTCTCCACTGTTCAAGAGGCCATAGCAGGCTAGGGTATCGCCTGGGCATACCAGGTGCCACCGCTGGATCCAAAACACTGTTACCTCCACCTATCCTCCGCAAGAGACTTCACGGTCGTGTGGGCCAAGGGCACCACCACCATCGGTGCTCACAGAGTAAAAATAGTTAAATGGTCGCCAGACTTCGACCCTAAGGTCGACTCGACCGTTATATCCGCATGAATCACCCTCCCTAACCTGCATTTAGTTTGCTTCGCCACAGCGGCCCTCAAAAGGATAGCAAGCTCCTTCGGATCCCTGGTGGCGGTAGCAAAAGAAACCCGAAACCTCTCCAAAGGCAACTTCGCCAAGATATGCGTTGAACTGGATCTGTCTTCAGATCCCCCAGACCACATAGAGCTCCTTCTTGGGGACAGAACTCACACTCAGGTGCTAGTTTATGACAGCAACATCATCTATTGCAAGCATTGTCACCTAAGAGGTCACCTCTACAAGAACTGCAACAAAGCACACCCGGAACTGAGAAAGTGAGTCGTCCGCAAGGCCACGTCCAGTAAACAAACACCCGCCCAACCGTCAGTGCAGCCCATTCCGCCTACTACCTCCAGGCAACGGTCAGCTAGCTCGGAGGCTCCCACCCCCTAGCATCCCCTCTCATCAGCACCAGTCAGCTGGCTCAGAGGCTACCACCCCCCAGGCATTCCCCCTCTTCATCCCCAGGAAATAGTGCCCTACCTCTCTCATCCCCCTCGGGTGATAGCGTCCCCCGTGCCAGAGGACATCCAACTCCACAATTCTTTCAGCATTCTTGCCTTTACAGAGGGCACTCTCGCTGGAGAAGTCATCCAAAGCTCAGACAATGCCCCAGCAGCTGTGAGCTCTGAGAGGTAGGATAGTGAGGAGCTCAAGTCACCTCCCCCGGATCCATCGGTTTCGCAGCGGCCTCTACCCCCAGAGAATATCCTTGCCATATTAGGAGCTGACATAGCTCACAGAATTCTTCTTGCTTCAGAAGTGGGATTCCTTGACCCCTTAAACCCCCTCAGCGCGCTAAGAGAAATCGAGGCAGAGGCCTATATCACCGGGTACGAATCGGAACTAAACCAGTATGAACAGAATGAGGACACGCCAGATATTTCAATAGCAACGCAAAAAAGAGCGAGAAAACACAACAACAAGAAGAAAAAATAGGTCAAAAAACTCACGGCCATGACAACAAGATTTGCTGCAAAGCAACACAACCCCCCTCCCAATGCTTAATATTCTCACATGGAATGTCCGTGGGCTCGCTAACAAACCCACCATAAACAGAATCACCAGCGTCAAGAAAATCTACCGCATCGACATACTCATCATCATTGAACCAAAAATTCTAATAAAGAAACTCAAAGCTCTCCATCTATCGCTCGGATTTCCAGCAGCGGCAGCAGGGTGCAATGACGTCTGGATCCTCTTCGGCAACGACATCAATTTCGGCACCATTCACGACTCCAGGCAAGCGCTCTCTTGCTGGGTTGAGCACCCGACGCTCCAGAACCGATCCCTCATTTCCGCACTTCACGGCAGCTATGACCTTATCGAGAGAAAAGCTCTCTGGGCCACTCTGACGGACACCAGTCACCTTCACGGCAATCTCCAATGGTTGTATGTCGGAGACATCAACACTATTTCTTCCAGGGAAGAAAAATCTGGGGGCAGGCCCCCCCGCCAGTCAGCTATGGACGACTTCAACAACTTTATCTTCAACGCCCACATGATCTCCCTTCCATACATTGGCAATGAGTTCACTTGGTGCAGCATGCATGAAGGGGTCAGGCGGCAGTATTCTTGTCTTGACAGAGCTCTAGTGAACAACTGCTGGTTAGACACAGGCCTCATCTCTAATTTATCCTACCTTAACACCACGAAATCGGATCACTCTCCCCTTCTTATTGAGATTAGCAGCAATCCGAATCCAATCAAGAAAGCATTCCAATTCCAGGACTTCTGGAGCTCCCACCATCATTTTTGGAACATCGTCGCGACTGCTTGGGAAACAGCCTCTCATCCTGACCCATGTTTCGTATAGCTAAGAAACTCAAAGCCACAGCCACCACAAGAGCGTTGGCGCTCTAGAGCAAGAACGCTTTTGGTAACATTTTCTAGGAAATCAAGAAGGCGGAGGACAATGTGGTCAGAGCTGAGGCTCTGTTTGCATCGAACAGATCGCAGGAACATCGTGGCACGCTTAACCTAACCAGGGCTATCCTCAAATCCAGACTCAAGGTTGAGACAGAATTCTAAAAGCAGAAAGCAAGACTGGTATGGTTCCCAGAGGGTGACAGAAGCTCGGCTTTCTTCCACGCCTGCGTCAAAGGTTAGAGACAAAAACTGAATCTGCATCAAATCACAGATGAAGACAGCCAAATCTTGAAAGATCAAAGGATCATCCAGGAGGTAGCCGCTAACTACTACACCAGATTATTCACTAAAGACCCTATCCTTAAAGACGAAGACCTCCTGTCCAAGATTCCTCCAATGATCAGTGACAAAGAGAATGAGCAGCCTCAAGCCAACCCTACCGCAGCAGTAATCAAAGCAACGGTTTGGGCCCTGAACGAGCACAGCGCCCTAGGCCCCGACGGTTTTTTTCGGGATTTTCTTTCGCACCTGTTGGGATATCATCGTCGCAGATTTCCTCGACGCGGCCGTTGCCTTTTTTCAGGGAGCCAGATATCCCAAAATCTATCTCGTGTGCCAACCTCATTCTCATCCATAAGAAAGATAACCCGGAGACTTTTAAAGATTTTTGCCCTATCAGCCTCTGCACAACGTGAGTCAAAGTGGCTTCGTCCAAGGGCGCAAGGTGCATCCTCGGATGATCATGTGCATGAAATTCCTGTCCAGGGGAGGCAACGTGGCCATCAAACTGGATATAGAGAAAGCATATGATCGCCTGGATTGGCAATTCCTTATTTGGGTGCTCAAGGCCTTCGGTTTCTCTAAACCGTAGATTGACATCATATTCAGATCCATCAATAATTCCTGGTTGTCAACCATCATCAACGGGCAAGCGACAGGTTTTTTCAAATCCAGTCGAGGGGTCAGACAGGGGGACCCTCTTTCAGCCACCATCTTCATCATTGCGGCAGAGGCCCTCAGCAGAAACTTGAACAGCCTGGCCAACACCCCCAGGTTCCATCATTTCCATACTACCACAGGTTGTCCCATTATCATACATTTGGCCTATGCGGATGACATCCTTATCTTCTCGGCTGGAGTCATCTGGTCGGTCGAAGCGGTTCACAACATAATTGGAAAATACACTAGATGCTCGGGGCAATGCGTTAATTCCAACGAAAGTGTCATTTACACCCATCATAAAGCTGATAGAAACCACTCTGAGACCCTCACAAATCTCATATCTTTTGCCACCGCTTATCCTCCCTTCACTTACCTAGGATGCCTGCTGGTTTACGGCAGATCTAATACAGGTATTTTCGAAGGTCTAGTCAGGAAGGTCAGAACTAAAATCGAAGGATGGCACAACGCTACTCTCTCCCCAGGAGGGAAGATGATTCTGATCAAGCATGTGCTCTCTTCCATCCCTATCTACACCCTGGCAGTTTGCTCCCCCCGAAGAAGGATTTAAAATCCATTGAGTCACTCCTCTCCAATTTCTTTTGGGGCCATAGCGACGGCAGAGACAAACACTACTGGGCCAGGTGGGACACCATGGCCAAACCCACCAGAAATGGTGGGTTGGATTTCAACAGATTAGCCCACATTGTGGCGGCTAGCTCTATGAAATTGTGGTGGAAGGTTCGTACGGAGAATTCGATCTGGACTCGTTTCAAGAAAGCTAGATATTTCCAACACTCTAACACCATAACCGCGATCGCCAACAACAGAGCATCGGCAAATTGGCATCATATTCTTCTCGGCCGCAACATTGCGGAACCTTTGACGGTCCCCGCTAATGGAACCTTTAGGTGGTCCCCGACGTCAGGTGGCGATTTCATTCTTGCTTCGGCTAGGAGCACGGTCCGCGGAGTAGGCGAGACTTCCCCTTTTACCGCCCCTTACTGGCAGTCTTGCATCCTCAACAAATGGTCGATCCTCATTTGGAGAGCACATAGTAGGAAGCTTCCAACCGATGACTCCCTCACTTCACTAGGTTTCAACCTAGCATCCAAATGTCACTGTTGTTCCTCTCCGAACGTCGAATCAGTAGACCACGTTTTACTCTCTGGGAATCTAGCCCATCTGGCCTGGTCCAACCTCTACAGCAGATGTCATATGCACCCCCATGCTAGGGGCTTCATCGATCTCGTCGTCGACTGGAGCATTTCACACGGGCACTAGATCGTAGCTGCCGCCAGCATTTAGGTTTTATGGAAGAATAGGAACAAGTACTGATATGAAGGACACCAACTCAGAGCCCCTCAACTTTTTCGAGAGGTTTTCAGACAAATTAGCAAAGTCAGTGCTCGCTGCTCTCACTCCTCGAGCAGGTTCTGGGAGAGGCTGTGTTAACCAAACCCCCGCCCCGACGAGGTCCGGTCTAAATTTTTTTCTTTCTGTTAGCACGAGTCGAGCTCTTTTGTAAAGGCTTCGGCATTTTACACTTGATACTTATATATATATTTGCTTTCTCTAATATATATATATATATGGATGGCGGTCAGGTTGGCCAGGAGGACGGGCGGGTGGCGGCGGGTAATGGCACCGGGGAGCTTCGAAGATCGGCCAAGCTGGCCGAGAGGACGGTGATTCTTCCTCATCGACCGGTGACTGTGAGGGTTCTTTCGGAAAGGGGAAGGAAGATCCGCAATTCAAGGGCGAGGAACTCTGACAATGGCGGTCCTGCTATTCGATCTTTCTGGTCTGACTCGGGCTGGAATTTCTATTTGATCGCGGAGTTTTTTGGGGAAGAGGCAGTAAAGTATCTCACTGCGGCAAATCTGACTTGTACTGTGGTTTCTGATTCTTTTGTCTGGGGTGATCGGTATGGTGTCTTCTCGTTGGCAAAGGCATGGAGGGTTTGTCGGATCCATCGCCCAACTTCTTCCTTATTCTCTTCTATTCGGGGCCAATGCATTTCGGCGAAGTGGAGCATTCTGATGTGGCGGGTCTGTCATAATCGGCTTCCCATTGATGACAACATCCAAAAGATTGGTTTCCATCTGGCATCCAGGTGTCATTGCTGTCAGGCTGGGCACGGGGAGACTCTTCAGCATATTTTCTTCCTTGGGGAGCTTGCTTCGGAGGTTTGGTCTGTCTTCAGGGGCTTTTTCAAAGCACGGAGGCATCGTGATTTTTGGTTTTCCATCGAAGGTGGTGGCGTGGTCCAGACAGTCACCATAGGAGATCTATGGCCGGTGCGATTGTATGGGTGCTATGGAAGAACCGGAACAAGCATCGTTGTGAGGGGCGTAGTGCTGGTGATGCTTTCTTGGTTCGGGAGGTGAAACGACAGTTTAGGAAGTCGCTTTCGGGTTGTCGTCATCATCCGCCTATTCCGAGATGGGCTTTTGATTAGAGTTGGTTGCTTTTGCTTTTTCTTTTCTTTGTTACCTATGAGGTCGGATGTACTTATTACCCTCTTTTTCTAATAAAGGTATATATATATATATATATATATATATATATATATGGATGGCACCACGCGACCCTTTCTCCGGGCGAAAAGATGATTCTCATCTAATGTCATTCCCACTTTTCTAATTTGGGGTATTTTAGTCATTGTGTGAATTTTTGAAAATTTTGATTATTTTTATTGTATTTTAATTGGTGTTGTGTTAGCAGTCTGTTTAACCTTAGCTAACCATGATTTGAGACTAACCATGATTTTAGAAACCTAATTCTCATTTTAGAATTGAATTATAGGTTCTAACCTAATTAGGAAACAATTTAAGTTATTTTTAGGCTATTTAAATATATAGCTTTTGGCCTTTTACTAATGGGCTTCTTTCCTTCCAATAGCCTCTTTTCCTCAATTCTCATCCAAATCCATCCAAATGAAGTGCATTGCGATCCTTGGGAGGAGAAAAACTTGCTGGAGACTTGCTAACAAGGAATTAGAGGCTTTGGACAAGAGGAAATCGGCGTCGACGTATTTGGAGGCCCGTTTCATTGAGATATTGACTCTCAATAGGTAAACCCTATAAACACCTATAAATTCTAATTTTTCTTCGTAGATGCATCCATATAGGTACCCCGGACCTGTACATATAGTTTGGTAGGATTTCGTATCCGTTTGATAGGCGTATTAGACACGTGTCGGTGTATTAGAATACGTGTTCGACGAAATGCCTCTTAGAATCGAAAGTTCTTATTTTTTGATTCTGTTTTCACAAAGTTGTTGCTGTTTATATTTGAAACAACTTTCATGAAGATGGATCTCGATTTGACACATTTTTAGTATCCAAATCAGACACGGACACGCATACACGAGGCCCGTGCAAAGCCCCGTGCATGCCCTGTTGTTCGAGTGTCATAACTCGACGCACAGGATACGGTTTCACGTGAAACTTGATGGACACGTGAGGGCAACCTCTGCCCATGTGCTCCTAAAATTTTATGACATTTTGTGGAGCGAGCGCAGAGAAATCGAGGCTGCACGGTTCAGCCCACAGTGCACACGCGTGAAAAATCGTCGCTGACACGGCCTTCGTTCGTGGACACGGCACAACGAGGACTCATTCCAGGAGCACGAACATGAAGCCCTAGACCTAAGCTACCCAGGGACTTGACCACGTGGCACGACGTAGCTCATATCACGAGCTACGGACGTTGACACGCGCCCACGAGGCCCCGCGCGCGTTCGTACAGCCCCTGCAGTCTGAGTGTCATAACTCGAAGGATACGTCATGGTTTGGCATGAACTTTTATGGACACGTAGGGGCAACCTCTGCCCACGTGTTCG
>JANAVB010033017.1:15179751-15194751 GCA_029216955.1 Iris pallida | reverse complement strand
ATTGAGCCAAATATGATTCGCCAACTTGCCAGAAAGAAGGACGTGCTCAGCCGATTCCAATTAGTGCTCCACGCAGCAATGGCATCTGGACGCTAGGTTGAATCCGATAGATTTAATAGAGTCGTCCGTCGGAAGCTTCCTTCCAAATGTGCGCCAGATAACGATAGACCAGTTGATGGGTATGCAAGACTACCAAAACTTAGCAGAAGTGGAATCTGGCACGCCACTGCCTCTCGCCACTAATCTAGCAGAGGCCAGCGAGAAAGTCCCGCTCGTGTTAGGTGACCATCTCCACGAGTCGGATATGTCAGTGATCCTCAGGTTGGCTGCACGAAGACCATCGGCCGTCGGCATACCGAACGAATCTCTGACCCTCCCCCAATTCCATCCGAAACTGCCTACCCATAGATCCATTATTTCACAACTCGGTGGAGTACGGACATTGGGCTAGATGATGTCTTCCCCAAACCATCTTTCCAAACGGGCCGATGAGCGGTCGTCGCCCAACTGTAGACGGATTAAAGGTTATACGAGGTTGCGTCCACGAATAATGCGATGCCATGACGCCGAAGATTTGTCGTTAGTGACTGCTTCCGACAGATGTGAGAATTTGGAGTATCTAGCTCTCATGAACCTCGTCCATAGAGAGTTCTCTGTACGTAATTTCTACCACAACTTTATGGAGCAGGCATCCACGATGTGGGCAAGTCTGCTGAATCCCATGCATCCTTCTTCGGTTGGTTTGGCCATGGTATCCCAACTGGCCCAGTGGTGTTTATCCTTGCCGTCGCATTGACCCTAGAAGAACTTGGCGAAGAGGGATTCAAGATAGTGGAGGACCTTCTTGGTTGGAGAGCAGACGACAAGGGTGTACAATAGGATGGAGGAAAGGACGTGTTTGATAAGGATCATCTTGTCCCCCGGAGATAATGTTGCGTTATGCCAACCCGCGATCAGTTTATGGATCTTGTCTACAAGGTGGTCGTATATACCCGAGCTCGATTTTTCGTACACCAGCGGGCAGCCCAAGTAGATGAAAGGCAGGTAGGCTGTGGCAAAAGAAGTCATGTCGAAGATAACTGCTGAACGAGTTCTGTCGGCTTTGTGATGGGTATATATGACGCTCTTGTTGTTATTGATGCGCTATCCGGAGCAACTTGTGTATCTCGCGAGCATGCTTAACACAACCTCTATCGATCCGAAGTCTCCAGAGAAGAAAATAAGGATGTCGTCAGCGTACGCCAGGTGAGTGACAAGTGGACAGCCAGTGGTGGTGTGGAAGTAATGGAAACCGAGAATTATGGACATGCTATTAAGGCTTCTACTGAGCGCTTCTGCCGCAATGATGAAAGTGGTGGAAGGGAGGGGATCCCCTTGTCTAACCCCACGGTGGATCGGAAGAACCCCGCCGCCTGGCCATTGATGACGGTGGAAAACCATATGTTATTGATAGATCTGAAGATGATGTCAATCGAAGATTCGGAAAAGTCGAACGCCCTAAAGACCCAGATCATGAATTGCCAGTCCAGGAGGTCGTATGCCTTTTTCATGTCCAATTTGATGGCCACGTTTCCCCCTCTGGACGGGAACTTTATACATGTGATCATCTCTTGAGCTAGGAGGATGTTGTCAGTGATGTTACGGCCTTGAACAAACCCGCTTTGTTCTTCGAAGATAATTTTAGGCAGGAGGTGGGACATCCGGTTGGCAACGATCTTCGATATGATCTTGTTGGTGAAGGTGCATAAGCTGATAGGGCGAAAGTCTTTGAAGGTTTTTGGGTTGTCTTTCTTGGGGATTAGGATGATGTTTGTGCAAGAAATGGATTTGGAATATCTCGCCCCCTAGAAAAAGGCAACAGTGGCCTCCAATAAGTCGTATTTTAAGGTGTGCCAACATGCTCTGAAGAATACGCCATTGAATTCATCAGGCCCTAGAGCACTGTGTTCTTTTATAGACCAGACAGCCTCCTCAACCTATTTCAACGAAGGGGTAACCAACAGGGTCTCATTCTCGCTGTTGCTGATGAGGGATAGGATTTCGGACAGAAGCGTGACGTCTTTGACGACCTGCTCTTTAGAGAAAAGTTTAGAGTACAATTTCTCCGCCACAGCCTGAATGCCTTCCCGATCCTCAATTAAAGTGCCATTGTCGTCGGATATCCGATGAAGTTGTAATTAGTTTCTGCGACCTTTGACGCACGTGTGAAAGAAATTAGTATTCCGATCACCTTCAGTGTCCCCGGTCAATCTGGCTTTTTGTCTCCAGAAATCTGTTTCCACCTTAAGCCTGGATTTCAGAATAGCTCTGGCGAGGTTGAGTGAGGCGCGGGCAGTCGAAGATCTGTCGGCGGTAAACGAGATTTCAGCGCGAGTGACATCGTCTTCTGCCACCTTAATGGCCTGGAAAATGTCTCCAAAAGTCGTCTTGCTCCAGGACGATAATGCCTTGCAAGTGACTTTAAGTTTAGCCGCCACGCGTAACAGAGGGTCAACTTTCGACACGGAGTTCCATACGGATGCTACGACGTTCTGGAATTGTGGATGGTGCTGCCAGAAGTTAAGAAAGCAAAATAGTTTTTTAGTGCCGGTGTGGTTGTTGCTGATCATGATAAAGAGAGGGGAGTGGTCCGATTCAGTGGAGTTCAGATGAGAGAGGTTTGTGATCAGGCCCATGTCAGACCAGCGGTCGTTGACCATCGCCCTATCTAAGCGAAAGTACTGGCGCCGATGGCCCTCCTGCATGTTACACCAGGTGAATGCACTGCCATGGAAGGGGATGGAGTTTAAGTTTCCGTAGAAGATTAAGTTTAATCTTTTGTGGAAGAATAAATATATATATATATATATATATATATATATATATATATATATATATATATATATATATATATGTATTAAATTAGAAGGGGAACTCGAGCTCTGTCCTAGAGCGCCGCGTTGAAGAACCCTGAGAGATCCCTTCGTCGACTCCGGCTTGGCCTTGGCCAGGCCGGCGCCAAGATGACCACGACCAAATCAATTGCAGAGGCGGTCACAGGTGGGGCTGAGGCTCCCCCTAGCCTTGCTGCTAGAACGGTGTCCACCTTCAAAGAAGCGCCATCGATTTCTTTTTCTGAGGAAGAAGAAGATGCCCTAATAGTCCCTCTCAAATATGCACTCATTGGGAAATTCTCTCATACCAAACCGCCTATTGAGGTGATACGCAAAGTCCTGCAAGGGTTTGAATTTAAGGGCTCCATTAAAGATGGGGTTATAGATAGTAAACACATGCTGATCCGGTCAACTATGGAAGAGGACTACCTGCATCTTCATTCCAAGGATATTTGGTTCTTTGCTCGTGCTCCTACGTGGTTATTTAAATAGGAGGCTGACTTCACCCCTGCTATCGAATCCGCTCTCATGCCGGTGTGGGTTAACCTACCTGATCTTCCTCATCACTTGTATGCGAAAGAGGCCCTATTCGCTATCATCTCAGCGATAGGCACCCCCCTGAAGATTGATCGAGCCACGGAGGAGTTAGTGCGGCCGAGCATGGCACGTGTTTTCGTCGAGATCGATGCGGGTAAGCCGATTCAACGGAGGGTTCGGATTAATCTATCTAAAGGTAGGAGCTTTTGGTAGCCTATAGAATATGAGAACGTTCCTCTGTACTGCTCTTATTGCTTTCACAAGGACATACGGTAGACTCGTGCAAGCTAAAGAATAAGGGAAAGACTCTTCAGCATGAGGTCAGAGGCGAAGCTGTTATTAATGAGCAGCCAGACACGCGTCGGGCTGCCATTGATCCGGAGGTCACTTCCTCTATACCAAGAGTGGACATAGACCAACCGGTCTTAACTGCCGTTATTACCCCTGCGGGTGAAGTTTGCACGAGAATCATAGACGGGACTACAAACCCTCTATTAGTGCCTGATCCCCTAGCTCTAAATCCGAGACAGGTCATTTCGGATCCCAGTTTACAACCAATCAACATCGAACAAGAGGCGCTTCATCATGATCAGGGGACTAGATTGTCTTCTAACATTGAGACAACGGCGGTGGTCATCCCAACCCAACCGGTGAGTGACCCATCGCCCCTAGATGACATAGAAGAGGATGAATGGAGAGGTATGCCTAACAGGTGGGCTGATATGGTTAAGGTGGAGGAAAATCTCACTCGGGACATTGGTGATCTTTTTGTTGCTAGCACAGCAAATAAAGACAGTGATGAAGCCCCAATGGGAGATCAAGACCCCTCGAGTCATCAAGAAACATTGGCAGATACATGCGCTATTCAAAAGCATGCTAAGAAAGGACAAAAGACTGTGGAGCCATCCGATCGAATAACTCGTTCGGTAGCACGCAAGACAAACACTGGTAACCCCTCCAACCCTAATGTTTAATTTCCTAATCTGGAATATTGGAGGTATTGCCAATTCTATGACTTTTAAAAGATTGAAGGTATTGTTAAGGGTGAACAAAATAAATTTTCTCGCCATTATCGAGCCTAAAGTGGACCATTTGCAGCTGCAACATTACAAAGTTAAACTGGGTTTCTCATTAGCTATTTCAAATAATAGAAGCAATATTTGAATCATGTCGAGGTCAGGCTGCAATACTGACCTTGTGGACTCCTGTGATCAGGCTCTGTCTGTTAGGGTTTTTGATACTTTGCTGCCTGTGACTTCCCTCTTTACTATCGTGCATGGTGACAGTAAGAAGAAAGGTCGTCGGATCCTTTGAGAAAGACTGCTGCTGCTTCAGGGCAATCACCAACTGCCTTGGATTATCAGAGGGGATTTTAACGTTGTTCTTCGGTCGGATGAGAAGATTGGGGGGCGGCCTGCAGAGGAACTTTCGATACAGGAGTTCGCCAACTTTTAGCTGGCAGCAAGAGTCTCTGAATTGCCGTACATAAGGAGTGGCTTCACCTGGGTCAAGTCGAACAAAGTGGACCGACGTGCGTCTCGTCTCGACAGGGTATTTGTAGATAATACATAGCTTAACATGGCACCGTGTTCAGTAGAGGAACACCTTAATCGAACAGAATCCGATCATGCGCCCATTCTTGTTCAGCTCTTAGATAATAATCCTGGTGTGGTTAAGCAGTTCTGATTCCTTGATTTCTGGACTGCTCATGCTGATTTACACCATATTGTTCACGAGGCTTGGCACTCTGTCGATCACCGACATGGGATTACGATGGTGGCATTACGACTTGATGAATGTCGTAAGCGATTGTCAGCTTGGAGCAGGGCAACATTCGGTAATATTTTTCAGGCGGTTCGGAAGGCGGAGGACGAAGTTTTTGTAGCTGAACTTCGGCTCGAGGAGGATAATTCAGATTCTAATAGGGAGAAACTTGCTTTGGCCCCTGCAATACTAAAATAGAGAGTTCGAATTGAAGAGGCGTTCTGGAAATAAAAGTCTCGTATCAAATGGGACTTAGAGGAGGATAAAAATACTACATATTTTCATGATTGTGTCAATTTTAAAAAGAAGGCCTTACGGATACATTTTATTACTACTGCCAATGAGTCTGTGCTCCTTGATAAAGCGAACATCAAAGCCTATGCACTTGAGTATTATGGGGCGTTGTATGAGAGAGGTGATATTACGGATGATGATGACCTTCTCGCTGCCATTCCATGCTTGGTGGAGGAGGACGAGAATGATCGCCTTATTGCTCTCCCGTCGAAGAATGAACTGATGGACACTATTAAGTCACTGGATATGAATAGTACTTCGGGACCAGATAGGTTTACTGCTAAATTCTTCATTTCTTCATGGGACATCATCGGAGATGATATCGCAGAGGCAGTTGGCATGTTCTTTGATGGGTTTTTGTTACCTCGATCTATTACAAACACTTCTTTCGTCCTAATTCCCAAAGTTAAACAGCCCAAGTATTTCTTAGATTATTTGCCAATCAGTTTATGCTCAGTATTGAACAAAATTATTTTGAAGACACTTGCTCTCAGGTTAGCGCCGCTTCTACCTAAGTTGATTTCTCCAGAACAGAGTGGTTTCGTACAAGGCAGAGAAATAGTCGATAATATTATGCTTGCACAAAAATTAGTCGCTAGAATGAACAAGAAACATTGGGGTGGAAATATTGCTATTAAACTAGATATGATGAAGGCTTATGACCGTGTTGATTGGAGATTTATGCTCAGGGTGCTGCGCAAGTTTGGTTTTCACAATAAATGGGTTGATATGATGCTTCATTTACAAAATAATGTATAGTTTTCACCATTGATCAATGGCGAAGCAGCAGGGTATTTTCAATCCTTTAGAGGAGTTCGTCAAGGAGATCCTATCTCATCCGTCTTTTTCATCCTAGTTGCGGAGGCTTTATCTCGCAATTTGAAGCTGCTCCCCTCGACAGAGGTTTTACTCCATTCATGACGCCTAAAGGTTGTTCTCCTATCACTCATTTATCATATGCAGATGATGTGTTACTATTCTCGACAGGAGACATTAAGTCGATCACCTTGATTCAAGAGCTGTTGCGGCGCTATGAGGAGGCTTCGGGACAGAAGATTAACGTGGCCAAGACATCTATGTATGTCTCTATAAAGGTTTCGGCTGATAGGGTTGTTGAATTGGCATCGAGGATAGGTTTCTCGATTGGAACCCCTCCATTTACTTATTTAGGATGTCCTATGGCGGCTGGGCATCGCAATGCAAGCATGTACGAAGACCTGATTCAGAAAATTCGTGCACGCGTTGAAGGCTGGCATAATAAAATTCTTTCACCAGGAGGTAAACTGGTGTTACTCAAATCCGTTCTAACATCAATACCTGTTTATATATTAGCTGCGTATAATCCTCTAGTATATGTGCTACGTCGCATTGAAGCTCTTTTCAGTGATTTCTTTTGGGGCTCGTTCCAAGGGGCTCCGAAGCGATCATGGTTGGGCTGGGACTATATTGCTCGTAAGAAGGAAAAAGGAGGGCTGGGTGTCAAAAGATTAGAAGATATGATGACGGCCTTCACAATCAAGCTTTGGTGGAAGTTCTCTACACATGAGAGTCTATGGGTCTCGTTTTTTAAAACTAAATACTCTTCTCATGTCTCTGCGAGTGAGGTTACAGTCACATCTAATGCGACTCATGTTTGAAAGCGATTGCTTGAGGGAAAAAATTGGCTAATCAGCAGATAATCCTGGATAATTCAGGCTAGTGGTAGCATCGAAGTTCGGGAAGGTTTACAGTGGCATCTGCATGGGATTTAGCTCGAAGACAGTGGCCTATCATTCCCTATTTTGTTCACATATGGGGAACCTGCCTTCCATACAAATGGTCTATATTATTGTGGCATGTTCTTCATAACAAAGTGCCAACAGATGACAATATTGTTAAGCTCGATTTTAGCATGGCGTCGATGTGTCATTGCTGTTAACATAGCGAGGAGGAGTCTCTGGATCACATCCTTCATGCGGGAGAGATGGCTTCTGAAGTCTGGCGTATGTTGCAGCGGGAGTATAGGGTGCAAGCTCGAGGATCTTCTTCATTAATGCAGCGGTTGAATAGATGGTGGCGGGGAAAGAGATTGCATCAAAAACAAATTGCAGTTGGTGCTATCATATGGGTGTTATGGAAAAATCATAATAAGTGGAGATATGAAGGATATAGGTACTCCACTGGGATGGTGATTAAGGAGATCCATAGGCAAATTGGTAAAGCTTCCATCAAATGCAAGCACTAGGGGGTAAATCGGGTTGTACTGGTTTGGAGTTGCCTTATTTTGTCAGTAGTAAGAATGAATAAAATGGTGTTTTCATATATATATATATATATATATATATATATATATATATATATATATATATATATATATAATATATATATATGTGTGTGTGTGTGTGTGTGTGTGTGTGTGTGTGTGTGTGTGTGTGTGTGTGTGTGTGATTTTTTTATCAGATATAGCCTATGGATTAGTAAGTCAATTTAGGATTGACACAATGGGCATAACTTGGCCAAGTTGACTAGCAAGTTGACCAAGTTGACAAAAGTCAACCTTGTGTCAAACTTGATCCAAATCAACTCAAACGGGCTTGAAATGGTTAGATAACTTAAGTTTGACCTAAACTTAGACTAATTGACTAGTTGACTTAGGTTTGACCTAGTTTGACCAGAATGGTTGACCAGACATGACCAAGGGTTGACTTTGACTAGAATGGTTGACCAAGAGTTGACTTTGACCTAGAAGGACCTAGAATCATATAGCATGCATTGTAGATTACTTTTATTTCATATTAGACACTTTGTAACCTATAGTTACTTTAAATAGGACTCAGATACTCCGGTTCGGACTCTTATTCTCATGAGACAGTCGGAATATCAGGCGAGTACATTCTCTAACCGTTTCATACTTGCTAGGAATTATATTCTTGTTATAGACTAATTTACTTGATACTGACATAATGTTATCACGGATTAGTACTATATGGATCTTTCATGAGATGTTATCCCCCTCGGGTGTATCGAATACATCATGTCATGTGCTTTTCATAAACATCATGTATTTCATGGACTCTTATTATTCATGTACACTCATGAGCTCTCATGATCTCATGAGCTCTCATGATCTCATGAGCTTTATATATAAACTTTTATGTACAATAACATAACCTGTCTAGATCCTTGTGTATTAATTGGGGTACGGGGGAGTAGAAGTAGTAATGTGAACAATTGTAAGGTAGTATAATCATGTATAAACTCTGTAGTGTAATCATATACAAATCAAGCCGTTCACATGTCTATCTTGTACTCTAAATCACGTAGTCACTTACAGTTCTCTATTACCATATATAGATATCTTTTGTTTATCAGTTTTTCTTTTTCTTTTCATGCTTATTTTTTACAGTATTTTACGTATCTTATTCTATCGTATACTTTATATTTTCTGTCATGATATGAACTGCGTGAGATGTATTATGCTCGTTCCTGTCCTGATTGGACCTGTTGATAAAATTTTACAGATAACATGGAGGATCACAGCTAGCCTAAAGGATACTAGTAGAGCTTGGAGTAGATGTCTAGAGTTGGTTATCCTATTTCTTGTTTTGTCTTAGAGATGTATTTCAGGTATTGAAATTTTGTGGTTGTTAATACAATTAACTTAGTTCACTTCTGGTTGTATCCCTTTTGTGGATTATTATCTATTTCATCGTGCTGATTATCTATCTTTAGTTTTGTGATTGAGATTGTATCCTTCTGTGATTGTCCTCCGTTTGGAGAGTATATCATATTGTGATAGTTATGATTGTGACATAGAACAGTGTTCTACCACCGACACCGCAACGTAGGCTGGACGTACCCATTTCTCGTCCCTTACACTGGGTGCGGGTCGTGACACGTTTTTAGTAGTGGCCCATACAGGTCAAGATTCGCATTTGTGCGATATCGTAGTATCGCAACAACTTAGTTGTACTACTACGAGCCTGCTATAGAGTATAGGAAGTAAGGGGTTATAATGAGAGGATAGTCAATCACTATTAGAATTCCTTGAGAGATTCCTGGGACGACCTTTGAGAATCTCATTTTAAACTTCGATTTGAAATCCTCTTCCCTTGTTTTGTTTCACCCTTACTCCTTGCTATTAAATTTGATTTTGATAGATTCATTGTTGTTTGAAACTTGATGTTCGTTGTTAATTTTGATTTTGTATATTAAATATTATTTTTGAAATTAAGGTATAAACTGATAACATACTTGATAAGAACAGTGAAAAAGGCAAATATCTACTTTATTTATGGAGTTCAAAATTTATCGTAGTCATACTAGCTAGCATGACAAGGACATAAGCCTAATTTAGATATACTTATCCTAGTTATGAAATCTAGATTTTCTTGCAGCCATATCGGTTGGCCTGGTAAGAATTCTAAATAACATGATTATAGGGTGCATACCTTAATTACGGACTCTATCGTTTATGGTAGCTATGCTTACTGGCATGGCAAAATTCTGACAACATGATTTCAGGAAGACGTGTATGGTATCAGATTATATTTTAAGTTGGTTCATTTCTTTTAAACAGATGAGCAAGAACAGATTTTATCATTATTTTCTTCTTGCTATTATTTCCTCGTATTACCATTTTTCCTTATCTTAGTTAACTCTGTCCCAATTACATCAATCACCTATCTCGTATCTAATTCTGTCATCTATACTTTGAAACCTTTGAATCTCTATATCTTTTTACCTTGAAAAGGTCGAGGAAATAATGTAAATCATCTAGCTCGAAAAGAATGTAACTTGTTATCATATGCTAATCTAGGTAGAAATATAATATAATGGACCTTGATGTAGAATTTTGAGATAGAGATGTGGTAAAGATTGGGAATGAAATCAAGAAATCAATATTATCGATTAGAAATGATGTCACATATAGAATTATTTTGGATATAAATAATTCATAAATTTATTTCCTAACTGATGAGTATATTCGAGGTCAACTTAGTTTTGAGAACTTGGATAATTTTTGGTTATTGATTCTTGAGACATTTTACTTTAAGGCTATGATGTTAAATTTAGGAATTAGTAATGGAGAAGTGATTTGAACTGTATGCGATGATGATACGCAATTGAACCAGATATTGTAAAAAAATGGCTAGGAACAGAGAGAATAATGGAATTTTGAGTTATAAAAATTAGAGATTTTGTGAAAATTTAAATTTAAGAAGAATAGTATTTAAAGGTGTACGTTGAAGAAAATATGAAGGTTGATTTTATAATGGAGAATAATTTTTGTAAGGCCTAGTGGTTTTAGATTGAATAACATGAGAAGAGTAATTTGATCAAGTTTAAAGATTTCGTGAAACTTGATTTAGAGGTTTCGGATCCAATTTAGGACAAGGAAGAAGAATTTGGATTTATGATGATTAAGTGGTTAGTGTTGATTCCTAATAAGAAGGGTATGCTTCATGAGTAATATTTTGGAATTTAGGAATTAAGCCTATGGTGATCATGACAAGGTCAAATCTTCATAACGGTAGGGTATAATTTTGGTGGTAGTCATATAAAGGTTGATTTTCATATTGGGACTGGTAAGATAAAAATATGATTGGCAAATGATGACTAGATAAACTTGATAGTATCAGAGAGAGATGATTAACTTGACGTTCCTATGAAACCTTGTATTTTGTTTTCCCTATCAAAAGGAGGAAATTGACTTACTTCTATATCATTGCATCATCCTTTGACTTTTTAATATCATTGAATCCTAACTCCCTTGATCACGACCAATCGACTGTGGTCATCTTTTCTTATCATATTAATATCTTGGGTCGTACTCAATTGAAATAAATTTAATTGTGTCTGGATTTTCATCCTTGGATACTCTTGCTCAGACTTTGACGACCTTGTACTATGTCTTGTCCAGATCCTGATTTACCCAGGAATTGATCAACTTAGATCGTGTCGAGACTAAATTTTCTTTATATATATATATATATATATCGTGATTGGACTTCTATTACCATTTGTGTTTTAACTTTCAATTCTGATCCTCTCTGGAAAAGTAACCCCTTTATAGTTAATTCTCAGTAGTGCCTTTGATAATTACCAGTTTTTCATATAGGATAATAGACTGCCGTACAGCCTTGATGATTTATTTTTTTCCTTATCTTTTCCAGTATGGCACCCATGACTAAGGTCTGTCCCAGTGCATAGCTGCAGTTTCGGATGAGACCGAGATTGTACTTCCCCCTTCCATTGCTCAGGAGGTGTTAGCAGCCTCACCGGAGAGTTTTCTTCCATCTCATATCCTTCAGGAGAGGGCTGCAGCTCATCCTGAGACTGAGGGCCTCCCTTTGCCTCCTAGAGTGGTACCCCATGCCATTCCTGATGTGGCTCAAATTTACAGACTTCTTCAGGATGTTTGGGAGGTACAGAGACTTCAGGCTAAGCTTATGGGAGAGCAGAGTCTCAGTATCCAACTGTTGTGGGATTACATGCATTCGAAGGGAGAGCCTAGCCCCAAGAGGGCGAGGAGCAGTATATACCCAGAGCCTCAGGAGTACCTAGGCTTCCAGCCTAGACCCGCCTATCAGTTCAGATTTCTGTTCAGCAGAGGCCAGTTGACCGAGTGCCTACCTGTGCCTTCTGTAAAAAGCCTAGGCACGTATAGAGGAACTGTAAGAAGAGACTAGGATTATGCTTGTTCTATGGGTCAGCTGGACATAGGATGCTACATTGTCCTACTACACCTGCCCCTAGTCGAGGCCTATCTCCAAGCAAGAGTTCCAGCCACCAGACCTAGTAGAGGTGAGTTTTTGACCTATACCTTAGCCTGTCTTGATGATTACTGTACCCTACCATATTATTTGTATGATTTGATACCTTATTACTGCTTTTGATCTAATATAACTATAATGGCTAGATGAGACCTCAAACTGATATTACCTGCTATAAACCTGTATGATATCTTTTCAACTGTATGATTTAGATAACTTTCCTTAAGACTATGATTGTTGGAGGTTTGACCTAGAAGGAGTACGACCACTTTAATTTCGAGGATGAAATTATTTTAAGGAGGGTAGATTTGTCACTCCCACTTTTCTAATTTGGAGTATTTTAGTTATTGTGTGATTTTTTAAATTTTTTGATTATTTTTATTGTATATTAATTGGTGTTGTGTTAGCAGTCGGTTTAACCTTAGATAACCATGATTTGAGACTAACCATGATTTTAGAAACCTAATTATCATTTTAGAATTGAATTATAGGTTCTAACCTAATTAGGAAACAATTTAAGTTATTTTTAGGCTATTTAAATATATAGCTTTTGGCCTTTTGCAAATGGGCTTCTATTGGACTTTAGTGAATTGTGGCCCATACCTAAACCCTAACCCTAGCTAACCCCTGGCCGGCCACAAATAGCAGCCCTCTATATATGTGTTATACTATTGTAGCCGTCAAGCTTTACAAATCCTAGAAATCTTTTTTCCTTCCAATATCCTCTTTTCCTCAATTCTCATCCAAATCCATCCAAACGAAGTGCGTTGCAATCCTTGGGAGGAGAGGAACTTGCTGGAGACTTAATAGCAAGTAATCAGAGGCTTTGGACCGGAGGAAATCAGCATCGACGCGTTTGGAGGCCCATTTCATTGAGATATTGACTCTCAATAGGTAAACCCCTCTAAACACATGTAAATTCTGATTTTTTCTTCGTAGATGCATCCATATAGGTACCCCGGACCTGTACATGTAGATTGGTAGGATTTCGTATCCGTTTGATAGGCATATCGGACACGTGTCAGTGTATTGGAACACGTGTTCGACGAAATGCCTCACAGAATCGAAAGTTCTTATTTTTCGATTCTGTTTTCACGAAGTTGTTGTTGTTTATATTTGAAACAACTTTCATGAAGACGGATCTCAATTTGACCCATTTTCAGTGTCCAAATCGGACACGGACACGCGTGCATGAGGCCCGTGCACATCCCCATGCATGCCTTGTTGTTCAAGTGTCATAACTCGACGCACAGGGCACGCTTTTGCGTGAAATTTGATGGAAACATGGGGGCAACCTCTGCTCATGTGCTCCTAAAATTTCAGGATGTTTTGTGGAGCGAGCGCGGAGAAATCGAGGCCCACGGTTCAGCCTACAGTGCACACGCAGGAGAAATCGCCGCTGACACGGCCTTCGTTCGCGGACACAGCGCGATGAGGACTCGTTCCAGGAGCACAAACATGAAGCCCTAGACCTAATCTACCTAGGGACTTGGCCACGTGGCACGATGTGGCTCGTGTCGCGAGCTACGGACATCGACACGCGCCCACGAGGCTGCGCGCGTACGTACAGCCCCTGCAGTCTGAGTGTCATAACTCGACGGATACAAAATGGTTTGGCATAAAATTTTTGGACACGTGGGGGCAACCTATGCCCACGTGCTCGTGAAATTTCATGAGATTTTGTTGAGTATTTGCGAAGTTATCGCATCTGCACTGATTCGGCTGATATCGTGCATGCGTGTACGTGCCCGTGCGATACGCACTGACAGGACACGATACGGACACGGGTTCAAACGTGTGAGTACCCAAGCATGTCGCACACGTGAATACCTTCATGTTTGCCAAGATTCACGAGTTTTAGTTGCGTATTGTGGATTTTGGGTATCGAGTTGGAATTGTGTTTTCGGTTAAGTTATTTTTTAATTGATTTTTGATTGAGATGGAAATTTCTGAGATTTAACTCAGATATCTGAGTTTGGAGTTAGGTTTAGTTTAGATTCGGAATAATATTTATAGTTAGACTATGTTTACATTCATTTATATATAATCCATATGTTATATGTATATTTCCCCTCTGTATATATATATATATATATATATATATATATATATATATATATATATATATATATATAATATATATATATATATTAAATATATATATATATAAAATATATATATATATATATATATATATATATAATATATATATATATATATATATTGATAGTATATAAATATATATATTGATAGTATATAAATATATGTTTGTATATGTATTTGATCAGTTTTGAGATTTCGTTTCCCAATTGATGGATGATTAGTAGGTATCAAGTATTGTATATATATTGGATGCTGGATATATATATGTATGGATTGTTTCGGTGCAGGATTGTTTCGGTTGCATGTTGTATATATATATATATATATATATATATATATATATATATATATATATATATATACTATATTATATATATATATATATATAGTTAGTATATATATACAAGTATCTTGTTGATTTAGAGATTCCTGAGAATGAGTAGGATTGGGTCTTATTCAGTTCTATTTTTGAGGTTCACATTTAGTTACTTTATAGCCTATGGATTAGTTACTTATGTATATATATATATATATAATATATCCTATTGTGTATATATACCTTGAATTGTATATATATATGTATATATGTAAGTTATTCTCGGATTTTAGCCTCACACAGCCCCTCAACACAACAACAAACACACACACACACACACACACACACACACACACTC
>JANAVB010033017.1:15019399-15175984 GCA_029216955.1 Iris pallida | reverse complement strand
GCGACGGCTGACCTTACTACCGCTGAGATGTAGCTCAACGATCTTCCTGATGCCTTGAGATGGTCTATCAGGCAGGCTTCAACGATCTCCTCGCCAACTTGGTTGTCTCTCACGGCATCGATCGTCGCAGCCGCCGAAATTTGGGTGCTCTCGAGAACCGAACAAATATAGATACGAAGGTCGCCAGTACACCCCCACCACAACTGAACAGGAAAGCCCTCCGCAAATTCCTCAAATTCGGAGGCGCTGCGCTCACTTCTCTGACAGTTTTTTGGAACGCGCTGACATAGCCTAGGCTCTGGCCTGGCCCGTGGTTGTCTTTTGGCCTTTTTTGATTTTGTTTTCTCTTCGCGCATGACGCGTTACTTGTATAGGCTTCGGCATTTCCTCCTAGCTCATGGTTAGGAGAGGGGGCTCACTTGGAGGAGGTTCCAAGTTCGAGCCCCTCCGGGCACGGACGGTTGCGTGTGTCCGGGCGGCCACGGTCAGGTGCTGGGAGCCCAAAGAAATGGACAAAAAAGAAAGAAAAAAGAAATATATTATATATATTATATATATATATATATATATATATATATATATATATATATATATATATATATAGGGGAGAGAGAGAGAGAGATGTCAATCTATCTCTCTCTCCTCTCTCTCTCTCTATATATATATATATATATATATATATATATATATATATATATATTGACACTCTCTCTCTCTCTATATATATATATATATATATTTATAACTATTTATATATATATATATATATATATAATATATATATCTATATATATATATATAAATTCTATATATATGTGTGCGTGTGTGCACCCTTGTGACAAACAAGCAAAAATATTCAAAGAAAATTGTTGAAATATATATAATTTCTATATACTAAATATATTAAAATTCTTTTGTTATCTATATGAAGCCTAATTATACAAATTGACTATACATTCATATATAAACAAGTATATATGCCTAAAAATCCCAAAATCTAAAAAAACATTTTTAAAAAAATATTATCATATACTCAAGCAAATATCAATTTTTATAGCATATATATATATATATATATATCTATAATATATATATTAACACTCATCTATAAAATACTTATTTAACCACTAAATAGATGCACTAATTACCCACTTGGCATCATTGGACGTACTATATGACTACATGGGCTTGGGTTTGGTTCGATTAGAGTCCGGGTTAGTTTGGTACAACTGGATTTCCTATAAAGTAACAATTATTAATAAATACTAATTAAAGCATTTATACGATTAAGTCACAACTTTGACTGATTTTTGTTGTGGGGACATAACTATGGCTAGGCCTTTATTACCATGGTCAATACACTAGTCAAAGCATACGACTACACTCTCCATGCCATAATTTCTAGTAATCATGCACCCTAAAACTTGACCATAACTAAGGCCATATATAATAATAACTATTTGATAAAAAAATTATAAATTCCAAAAATCATTATTTATGTCATAAAAATATCTTAAAATTCTGGGTGTTACAAAAATCCACCAATGTGGACATCACAGTTGACGACAAGGTGTCCATTTCGATTATATTTGGTGAAGTGAGGCCCTGGATTCTGCGCTTGGTATCCACCTTGGTGGTCGTTGTTTATACGCTTGGTCGCGTTGTTACCTCCTGCATGGCTCTGGCATTTGTGATTGTAGGTATGCACATTACCGGCAGCGGCTGGAGGGTACTAGCGCTCAAGGCGGAGAATGTGGTTGAGAGACTCGCCCATTGTTTTATACTCTGGGACTGACACATGGGCACAGATGGAGGGCCATAGACCCACTTCGAACCGTTGAGTTTGACTCTCTGTAGTAGGCACGAATGCCCTAGCAAATTTGGCTGATTTATTAAATTTTGTTGTGTACTGCCATACAGTCATGTTCCTCTGCCTCGACTACATAAATTAACTCCCCTTCTCTTGTCCAACGGCTGTAGGAATGTACTCGATTTCGAATGCCCTATCTGAATGTATCCCAAGAGATCGACATTGTCTATTCATCGTGTCGAATTGCTCACTTTTGCATGGCCCACCAGTCTTGTACGTTCAATCGGAGTTGAAGTTGAGCGCATACGACTTTCTTGGACTCTTGGACGTCCAGAAGATCGAAATGGTCTTCCAACTCCGCCAACCACTCGATCATCAGGGAAGGATCTTCGGTACCGCTGAAGTAAATATCGCAAGTTTTCTTGAATTTTGACAACTCAAAGCCATAACTTCTTGGTGCTACAGGTTGACTCTTGGGCTTCTCCTGTTCAACTTCAATCGGTCGACCACAGGCTCGGTTACGGCATATGTCGTCGCAAAATTGCCATTTGTCACAACTGTCTGGACAATCTGCTGAAGAGTATCAAACTGCTTTTGTTGTATCTTAAATTATGCCTCAAATTGGATCTTGAACTGAGTCTATCGTGCCTCAGTCTGCCATCGGTTTGCCTTTTGCTGCATCTTGAATTCTGGCGTTGATTTGTCTCGGCTTGCCTTTGTTGCGCTTCCAGCATGCGCAACATCTATTCTATGGGATCGTCAGAAGGTCTGGCCCGTGAGCTGTTTGAGCCACTCGAAGCACTATGTCCGTTCACGGTCGGTGGTTCTACAACTTCTAAATATGAAAACAACTCACATTAGTCTCAAAAAATATTACGGACTCACAGTATGGAAGAACTTATCTCTTCGACATGAGGTCAAAGGTTTGAGACTCTAGACGTAAGGCCAAAGGATGTAAAGCCGTGCTCTAATACCATTATCTTATGTCCTGATTCTGACGAATTGATAGTCGTCCCCCGGGCATGATGTAGTACGAACATAAGTTGTGCTCGCACAAGGCAATATCATAAAATTATCTGAAATAGAACATATAAATGAGTATGTAAGGAAATTAAACAACACATTTGAGGCAGAAGGAAACTTTACTTCATTGATAATGAACATCATTTAAAAGACTCTGTTACAATCGCTGTCACATAGGCTTACAACTTGACTAGACTACAAAATAAACGCTGATGAGATAGTCGTTCCATACATTACATCCCTATTTATAAAACCAAAACATTCATAACACCAGCAATTGTGGAGAGTCAAAAAATCTTCTTTAGTCAAAGTGCAGAGTCTTCAAAATATTAGAGATCGCCTTAGCAAGCTATAGAGGCTTCAAAATATTCTAGTGTCGCCTTCAGTTCCTTGGCACGGTGTCTGGTTCGGAGCACCTGTGGAAAGCGAGGATCAGTACATTGTCGTGTACTGGTGGGTGGCTAATTAAATTTTTTGCTCTCATTTGGTTCGAGAAATTATGTGAAACAATTCGTATATAATTAGTGATCTTTCTAGCCATCCTAGCAAATTTCATACAAATAATATATAAGCCGTAAGCACTGTAAACTACGATAGAACTTACCATGGTAGAGCGTGCCGTAATATATAAAACTTACCAAGTTCTTCCCTATCATGTTTATATAAATAGCTAAAAACTGTGTGCATTGGCGAAAGTCACTGGCATGACAAGCCATCCTGAACATGTAGCTTGGTTTATACAGGGGTCCTTCAGCGCAGGTAGCGAGCCCCGTTGAAAGCCCTCCAATACCTACGACATGCATCTAGCATAGCTATCATATTTCTTCCTAGGCCGAATCGGTCCCGTGGCCTCAGGTTACCATCCGAAGAAACAATAACCCTTGTCCACAAGTTGTCCATGACCGTGCTATGCTAAACTAGTTATTCAATGTACGTTTCATTGTATCATTGTAACATTCATTTAATCGATTCAATCTTTTCTTAGCACAGTTCTATATAAGCATGGCATTAAGTAAGCACATAATAGTTATATGATAAGGCAGTTCTATAGCCCGTGTACGTGAGATGTCGAGCAATAGTTCATTAAAAATAAGCATTTGTGTCGTTACATTTATATCTAACATAGCATATTTTTAGTGTCGTCGATTGATTGAGGTACAAGAGGGTCAAGAGGGAGAAGGGTCAGCCACTTACCTTGGTTGTTTGAGGTGAGAAGGAATAAGGTTGGTCGCGCTAGACGGTGCCCACGCGATAGCCTGAAATTGCATAAGCAACTAATTAGCACTCTACCTTCTATTCGGACTTCGATATGAAATGCGAAGTTCGAAGAACGCAAGCAATAAAATCTATCGAAAATATTCACAAAAAATGCATTAATAAAACCAAATCCAAAGAAGCAAGTACGGCATGAAAAATAGAACAGCGGGAGGTCTCTTCCGACTCAGTCGCAGAGTCCATCCGCGATGCACAATCCGCTATATATGGGACTTGATTCCGATGAAGCCAATCCATAACGAGGAAAGGATCTTGATTCAATCGGTCCCGAACAATCGACAATAACAGTGTTTCTTAACCACATTCCCCGCGTTGTGAATAGGAAATATGACATAAAGTTGGGATGGGGCACTACAATTAATAATTGATAGTGTTGGATTATATTATGATAACTGGATGTCGGATGTTTGATCGATAGATGGCTTGCGATTGAAGGAAGAAAATGGTATTGAGGATTAGTCAGATCGATTACATATTGAGGGTTTACCTCATTTTTTGTTGCTCAAGTGAAAGTGTAATAGACATAGATTTTGATAAAATTGGTTCTAAGTAACATGGGGATTGCATAGGCTGGATACTTGGGGCATTGTCGTTGATGTCACAAGGATTGATAGGAAGAATTATTGTTGATTGAGCGAATGAATCAAATATATTGGATTGAATTTTCTAGTATAGAAGAAAGTTGATTATTGAGGGTGGAATCGTGTTTCGATGAATCAAACGTGTTCTTGAGGATGGAATGAAAGAAAAATTATACTTGGTCACATTTGAAACGATATTATCGGGATTGAGATCATATTTGGAAGAAGTGTATTCGAGTGGTGCATGATAGGATATTCGGATTTCGATTGCTTGTTTCACGGGTTTGGAAAATTATGGAAGATAGAACGTAGACAATAGAACGTAAAAGATAACTTCGAAAGATAGTAAAATTGGAATATCGAAACGTTTGATTGTGATTGAGGCATTGATGCAGTCACTTTGAAACATTGGCTGGGAATTGAGTTTAAGATTTGAGAATTTTATTAGGATTTGGTTAAGGGGTAACATTGAGTTTCGATTAGTAAATGATGAGTGACAGACTTGGTTATGTCTTAGATTCAGAATAATTGAGGAATATCACTTGGGTAGGTTTGCCCTAGAACTAAGTTGCCTGTGTCACGACCCGCACCCGCTTTTCGGATACGAAGCGTGTCCAAGCCCAGCTACGCATCAAGCGGACTCCAGCCCATCTCGAATACGTAAACGCTGTCAAGGCTATGGTTTACTGCCAAATCATGGCAATGCAATGTATATCTCAATCCACAATAAGAATATGAAACATGAATGAACACTATGGGTCGTGGTCTGCAGCCCACTAGCATAAATGTCCGATAAGACTCTAAAGAATATAACAAGAGTCTACAACTGAAATAAGGAACATGATATCTCATGATAAGGAATGAAAAGCACGAGCGGATAATAAACTTAATAACAATACCTGAATTTCGCAATGTATCATCACGTCTGCCATCCAGAACTACTAGCTAACTCCATGCAACTGCTAAACCTGAAGAGATCATCAGGTCCTCAGAGGACATAGCAAGATACATAATATACATGCCTATCTAACAGTTTTATCATGCGCAAGGAAATAAACAAGAAAGAACAAGGACAAGACAAATGACTACGAACACGAACACGAATACGAACACTAGAACAACTACGTATAAATGAACTGCCGGATGAACGATAATCACGAGATCAATGGAAGAAACCAAACCCTCATCCCGAGTGTGGACTCACGAGTTTGAACTAAACACTAACCCTCGTCCCGAGTGTGGACTCTCTGGTTAGTACTAACCCTCGTCCCGAGTGTGGACTCTCTGGTTAGTTCACGGCAAGGCACCCTCGTCCCGAGTGTGGACTCTCTGGTGCAAATACTACATCCTCGTCCCATGTGTGGACTCTCTGATGTAAACACCCTCGTCCCGAGCGTGGACTCTCTGGTGCAAGTCAAGTCTACACCCTCGTCTCGTGTGTGGACTCTCCGGTGCAAGTAATCGACATCCTAGTCCCTAGTGTAGACTCACGGATGTAAACTGATCAAGAAAAACACCCTCGTCCTGAGTGTGGACTCTCTGATGCCAAGGAAACAATGTCAAGGATTTAGCAGTTCACTTACACATACTCGTTCTATGACACGACTCAAGCAAGATACTGACGAGAACAACTCCAAACACAAGGCCAAACATGGACACGGCTATACGCAACAAGAACAACTCCACAGAAAATAACACGAAAAGAACATGTCCATAAATGATCAAAATTGGAAAATAAAATACAATGCATGTAAATAAAACTGTAGAGGAAGGCAAGGTATACTTGCCTGGAGGTTGCACGTAGATCCAACAAAATACAGTCAACTGATAATCCATAAAGTCCAAGTCACCACAACTGTCTCCGAAAGCTGAAACAAATCTTGCCAACAATCTCAGAATAGTCAAATTAGCTAGGATTGCCTGTCCCTAAGTCCAATTCTGGACACAGGGGTAAAACGGTAATTTTGGGCAAAAAAGGTGTCCGCCGTTGGACCCGTTTTGCACCGAAAAACATGCCAGAGTCAATGGTCTCTAAAGTCGTCAAACTACATGTCTACGGATCTGATTTTCCGATACGAACCCAACCGTATGTCCAAAGTTGGATTTCGGCGGGCCGTGCACAAAATTGCCCATTGAGTCGAACCGTAGGGCCCGCGAAACGGTGATTTTCTCAACTGTCTCAGAATCGGACCAAACTTGGCATACAGGACCAGAAAAATGATACGGTCCTGATGGCACAAGTTTCGTCTCGATCTGACGAGCGTGCACAAAGTAATTGGAGAATTTGTAAAGTGCACGATACGGTGAATTTCGACGGATACGCATCAAATTCGTCGCGCACACGCGACCAATTTGAATTCCGCCAAAGCCCACACGACCACGAAGCCGTTACGCACCTTTCGATGCCTTCGGTTCGCGACCATGTCTCCCAAAATAGCGGGACGCACGTCGTCTCGGACAAATTTTCCTATTTTCTATATTTTTGAAAACAGATTTTCGTTGAACTTCATCAGCGATTTAATTACTGCTCACACATCGAGAAATAGAACTACCAGTTGCGTTGGGATCTTGGTTATGTTAACTATAATTCTGTTCAAATAGTTTCTGAAAACTAATAAAGCGTAGATCGAAATCCGACTTCCAAGTATGGGATTTGGACGATCCTATACCCTGTTTTCGAACAGGTATCGGTCGATTTTTGGATCGATTTTCTGGGAATCCTAGTAAGTGGCGATCAAAAGTATTTGAAGGGAAGTAATATCGTATAGGTTAGGAACGTACCCTAAAAGACGAATTGCAAATCATTGCTCGTGCGCGATGATATGTCGCTGCGAACCTGCTCCCCGTGCGGCCTGTGCTGCTGCTGTGGGTTCTATGCTGCGCTGTCTCTATTCGCGGCAAACCCGGCTGTGCGTGCACGGCCAGCGGTGGCTTGGCCGGCCGGCGGTGCCCTCGACGGCGCACGCGCGCGGGGAACGCCCAGGTGGGTGGTGGCGCGCAAGTTTAGTTTAGGGTTTTGAGTTTTCCAACTCTCCTCCCCTCTGTTCTCTCGAACTAAATACCTATGTGTGTTCTGTTCTAAAACAGGGTCGGGCTGGGGGATGTTTGTTTGGGACGGATTGTCATCTGTGGGCTTGGCTGGGCCTTCTCCAAAGCTGGGCCGATGGGGGCTGGGGCTTGGGCTGCTTCCGTTTTCTTTTGTTTTTCATTTCCCTTTTCTAATACATATATATATATATACATATATATATATATATATATATATATATATATATATATATAATATATATATATATATATATATATATATATATATATATATTTTATATATATATATATATATATTTTATATATATATATATATATATATATATATATATATATATATATATATATATATATATACACATTTACATATTATTTATAACATAAATTTATACATAATAACATATTCACACATATATTTATTCTCTTTCTATTTCTACTCACATATATATTTATATACATATATAAATCTCTAAGTACAAGTATACATATATATATATGTATATACACCCACCCAATATATATCTATATATTCACATATACACATATACATTTATATATATTTATATTTATATATATACACACACATACACTAGTGTATATATTTATATATACCTATAAATACACACATATTTAATATTAAAATAATATAACCAATAAAATAATAATAATAAAATACAATAAACCAATAATAATAAATAATAATAAATATTGATCCTAATGACAATCAATAATAGGCTGATTGTCATTCTTGATGGATACCATGCGCACACTACTTATCTAGTTTTTAGAAGATCATACAAATTCTGTAAAGCCCTATTTAATAATAATAATAATAATAATAATAATAATAATAATAATAATACCTATAATCTACCTATAACCATATTTAGAAAATAATTGCCAATTTCGAAAATATATACAACATACTTACACTTACCAAACATGTCTACAAGGTCGTGCTTGGTCCCACTACATGCCTACTTGGGCTTGGATTCAGTTCGGGTCCAGTTTGAGCTAAGTTGGTACAATCGGGTCATCTAAAATTAATATATTTAATTAATAAATAAATAGTTCATCGGTGGGGGTTAAGTCACAACTTGGCCTGGTTTTCCTAGTTAGAACTCACTTCTGGCTGGGTCTCCCTTGGCACGGCTAATACACTAGTCAAAGCATGCCACTGCACTATCCGTGCCATGATTCCTAGTCGTCTTGTACTCCAAAACTTAGCTGTGGCTAAAGTCATCTATCGCAATAATTAACTAAATAATTACTTATAAATTTTAAAATCACCATTTGAAACAAATAAATAAATAAAAATATTAAAAAAAAATTCCGGGAAGGGAGGCTACAAATCGACCCACCTTAAAATAATTTCGTCCTCGAAATTCTAATTCATAATTATTCCTAAAAATTAAGGTCTACTATTTCCTTAATCTCCTCAAATTTAATTCCTCAAAAATATTTTATGGCCTTCTCTAGTCATTTTATAACTCCGGGTACTTTGAGGACTTCTACCCACCTTTGGTCATACTACTCCTCAAAATACAGGTCACTAAACTCTTATGGTCTTCTAACTAGTTGCTAATAATTCTACCGGTAGATATCTAGGCATATGGCAACTAAAATCCTCATATCTATAAACAACCAATATTCAATAGTCAAGCAATATATACAATAATTTAAGGATTTCTAATGAATTCTAGACAGCACGATTGTTCGTCACTCCGAATAGGAAGGGATGAGAATCAATGGTACATGAAGCAAGGAAGTATAATTGAGAGCAAATATGTAGTTTTCAAGGACGTAGAGAATTCCTAGGAGAATTTTTAAAGCAGAGTGGATTAAGATTTCTAAGGTTTAGTCAAGTCGCAGGCTCGTATCAGTACAGTTACGTAACCGATACGATATGCTCAGACCTGCATGGGCCACCAAAAAAACTTGTCACGACCCGCACTCATTTTTCGGATACGAAGCGTGTCCAAGCCCAGCTACGCATCGAGCAGACTCCAGCCCATCTCGAATACGTAAACGCTGTCAAGGCTATGGTTTACTGCCAAATTATGGCAATGCAATGTATATCTCAATCCACAATAAGAATATGAAACATGAAGGAACACTATGGGTCGTGGTCTGCAGCCCACTAGCATAAATGTCCGATAAGACTCTAAGGAATATAACAAGAGTCTACAACTAAAACAAGGAACATGATATCTCATGATAAGGAATGAAAAGCATGAGCAGATAATAAACTTAATAACAATACCTGAATTTCGCAATGTATCATCACATCTGCCATCCAGAACTACTAGCTAACTCCATGCAACCGCTAAACCTGAAGAGATCATCAGGTCCTCAGAGGACATAGCAAGATACATAATATACATGCCTATCTAATAGTTTTATCATGCGTAAGGAAATAAATAAGAAAGAACAAGGACAAGATAAATGACTACGAACACGAACATGAATACGAACACGAATACGAACACTAGAACAACTACGTATAAATGAACTGCCGGATGAACGATAATCACGAGATCAATGAAAGAAACCAAACCCTCATCCCGAGTGTGGACTCACGGGTTTGAACTAAACACTAACACTCGTCCCGAGTGTGGACTCTCTAGTTAGTACTAACCCTCGTCCCGAGTGTGGACTCTCTGGTTAGTTCACGGCAAGGCACCCTTGTCCCGAGTGTGGACTCTCTGGTGCAAATACTACATCCTCGTCCCGTATGTGGACTCTCTGATGTAAACACCCTCGTCCCGAGCATGGACTCTCTGGTACAAGTCAAGTCAAGTCAAGTCTACACCCTCGTCCCGTGTGTGGACTCTCTGGTGCAAGTAATCGACATCCCAGTCCCTAGTGTGGACTCACGGATGTAAACAGATTAAGAAAAACACCCTCGTCCCGAGTGTGGACTCTCTGATGCCAAGGAAACAATGTCAAGGATTTAGCAGTTCACTTACACGTACTTGTTCTATGATACGACTCAAGCAAGGTACTGACGAGAACAACTCCAAACACAAGGCCAAATATGGACACGGCTATACGCAACAAGAACAACTCCACAGAAAATAACACGAAAAGCACATGTCCATAAATGATCAAAACTGGGAAATAAAATACAATGTATATAAATAAAACTGTAGAGGAAGGCAAGGTATACTTGCCTCGAGGTTGCACGCAGATCCAACAAAATACAGTCAACTAATAATCCCTAAAGTCCAAGTCACCACAACTGTCTCCGAAAGCTGAAACAAATATTGCCAATAGTCTCAGAATAGTCAAATTAGCTAGAATTGCCTGTCCTTAAGTCTAATTCTGGACACAGGGACGAAACGGTAATTTCGGGCAAAAACGGTATCCGCCGTTGGACCCGTTTTGCACCGAAAAGCGTGCCAGAGTCAATGGTCTCTAAAGTCATCAAACTACATGTCTATGGATCCGGTTTTCCGATACGAACCCAACCGTATGTCCAAAGTTGGATTCCGGCGGGCCGTGCACAAAATTGCCCATTGAGTCGGACCGTAGGGCCCGCAAAACGGTGATTTTCTCAACTGTCTCAGAATCGGACCAAACTTGGCATACAGGACCAGAAAAATGATACGGTCCTGATGGCGCAAGTTTCGTCTCGATCTGACAAGCGTGCACAAAGTAATTGGAGAATTTGCAAAGTGCACGATACGGTGAATTTCGACGGATACGCATCAAATTCGTCTCGCACACGCGACCAATTTGAATTCCGCCAAAGCCCACACGACCACGAAGCCGTTACGCACCTTTCGATGCCTTCGGTTCGCGACCACTCGCCCAGAATAGCGGGACGCACGTCGTCTCGGACAAATTTTCCTATTTTCTATATTTTTGAAAAACAGATTTTCGTTGAACTTCATCAGCGATTTAATTACTGCTCACACATCTAGAAATAGAACTACTAGTTGCGTTGGGATCTTGGTTATGTTAACTGTAATTATGTTCAAATAGTTTCTGAAAACTAGTAAAGCGTAGATCGAAATCCGGCTTCCAAGTATGGGATTTGGACGATCCTATACCCTGTTTTCGAACAGGTTTCGGTCGATTTTTGGATCGATTTTTTGGGAATCCTAGCAAGTGGCGATCAAAAGTATTTGAAGGGAAGTAATGTCGTATAGCTTAGGAACGTACCCTAAAAGACGAATTGTAAAATCATTGCTCGTGCGCGACGACATGTCGCTGCGAACCTGCTCCCCGCGCGGCCTGTGCTGCTGCTGTGGGTTCTCTGTTGCGCTGTCTCTGTTCGCGGCAAACTCGGCTGTGCATGTGCGGCCAGCGGTGGCTTGGCCGGCCGGCGGTGCCCTCGGCGGCCCGCGTGCGCGGGGCACGCCCAGGTGGGTGGTGGCGCGCAAGTTTAGTTTAGGGTTTTGAGTTTTCCAACTCTCCTCCCCTCTGTTCTCTCGAACTAAATACCTATGTGTGTTCTGTTCTAAAATAGGGTCGGGCTGGGGGATGTTTGTTTGGGGCGGATTGTCATCTGTGGGCTTGGCTGGGCCTTCTCCAAAGCTGGGCCGATGGGGGCTGGGGCTTGGGCTGCTTCCGTTTTCTTTTGTTTTTCATTTCCCTTTTCTAATACATATATATATATATATATTTTTCTTTTTCTAATACATATATATATATATATATATATATATATATATATATACATATATATATATATATATATATATATATATATATATATATATATATATATATATATACACATTTACATATTATTTATAACATAAATTTATATATAATAACATATTCACACATATATTTATTCTCTTTCTATTTCTACTCACATATATATTTATATACATATATAAATCTCTAAGTACAAGTATACATATATATGTATATACACCCACCCAATATATATCTATATATTCACATATACACATATACATTTATATATATATATATATATATATATATATATATATATATATATATATATATATATATATATATATATATATATATATTTATATATATATATACACACACATACACTAGTGTATATATTTATATATACCTACAAATACACACATATTTAATATTAAAATAATATAACCAATAAAATAATAATATCAAATAACAATTCCCATGAAAATAATAATAATAAAATACAATAAACCAATAATAATAAATAATAATAAATATTGATCCTAATGACAATCAATAATAGGCTGATTGTCATTCTTGATGGATACCACGCGCACACTACTTATCTAGTTTTTAGAAGATCATACAAATTCTGTAAAGCCCTATTTAATAATAATAATAATAATACCTATAATCTACCTATAACCATATTTAGAAAATAATTGCCAATTCCGAAAATATATACAACATACTTACACTTACCAAACATGTCTACAAGGTCGTACTTGGTCCCACTACATGCCTACTTGGGCTTGGATTCAGTTCGGGTCCAGTTGAGCTAAGTTGGTACAATCGGGTCATCTAAAATTAATATATTTAATTAATAAATAAATAGTTCATCGGTGGGGGTTAAGTCGCAACTTGGCCTGGTTTTCCTAGTTAGAACTCACTTCTGGCTGGGTCTCCCTTGGCACGGCTAATACACTAGTCAAAGCACGCTACTGCACTATCCGTGCCATAATTCCTAGTCGTCTTGTACTCCAAAACTTAGCTGTAGCTAAAGTCATCTATCGTAATAATTAACTAAATAATTACTTATAAATTTTAAAATCACCATTTGAAACAAATAAATAAATAAAAATATTTAAAAAAAATTCCGGGAAGGGAGGCTACAGCCTGCATGTGGCGAGTTATAGTTGCCCTATGTTTGAGAGTACCAGCGTGAAATAAAGTATAAATAGTTAAGTTTTGGGGTAAAATTGGATTCTTGGAATGGTATAGTTGTTCGTGAATTTGGCTAAGGTATGTGCCAAGCTTTGTTGAGGAAATGAATAGGAAATTGTGTTCGAAAGAAATTGAATGTTATGTCCAGTGAATTCAAGTTGTGTATAGTGTGATTTAGTTGATAGGTTTGTACTGTGAAAGTTTCGAGGATGAAACTTTTTCTAAATGTTGTATTATATAGTGCCCCGCCCTGCTCAGTTCAAAAGGTTGAATCCATGGAGACAACGACGTTTGAACTTGGCTATGCAGCGACTTTCTCGAAGTCCCACTCGAACGAGGCAACTCCCTGTTCGGGTAAGTGACTTCGATGAACTCGTCTCTACCTTCACACCTAACAAAATGATGCCACGGGCTTGTTTGATTTGAAATAACTTATTGCATGCTAATAAAAGAGTTGAACCCACATAGCTAAGGCAATAATCATCTTGTACTCGATTGGTATAGAACATGAAAATGTTAACTTGCTGCTAGATAGTTTATCACAACGTGTTTTCAAATTGTTATTTGCCCTGTCGGTTTCACGACTTGTGTAAAACAGAGTTTTGCTTATGTTGCCCAATAAACTATCGATTTACTGTCATAGTATACATGTTTGCACGGGTTCAAAGCTTGTCATATAGAGTATGACATTGTTTGGGAAACTTTGTAGAATATGTCTTATTGACTTGGGTTGGAAAGCTATCAAATAGCCGTTCCTGAATGCATAGGTAAGAACATTGAAGGATGTTAGGACCTTTTGGTCTCCAAAGCTTTATCCCTGTTCTGGAAAGTTTAGAGGCGAGCGATTGCTTAGAACAGATTGGTAAGTGAAGTATGAGTTATGAGCGGATTTATGCTAAGTTAAAATATTGTAAGGATGGTGTCAGTTATGCCAAGCATTTACGACGAGTCTAGGTGTTCTCATAGGTGCATGGTCATGGACAACTTGTGCACAATATTTTAGCTCCTCAAACGAATTACCGGGGCACCGAGATCTTGTCGGCCTAGGACAAACAAAGGATAGCTGAGCTGGTTAAAGCAATGGAAGATTCAGGAACTTATAAGAGGGCTAGCTACCCATAGTGCTATGATTGCTTCTATCCGATCTATGTCCAAGATGGCTTGAATTGTCAGTGACCTTCATATAATTTGAGACGACGTGCTAGTGACAATCTGCATGCATATCATTAGTTGAGTAACGAAGTGGATGGACGACACGCAACGCAACTAATAATCCTAAGATTTGGCTTCTACAGAGACACACGTTATGAAACAAGAACTGAGAGTATGGTTCGATAGCATGGCACTAATCTTTATGATATAACTGTATTATTGTAATGAAATAGAAAAGGTCGGACAATAAGTACGAATAAGTCAAAATACTATTGGGTAGCACGATTATGATAATCGGAACACATTATTCTGTGCTGATTAGAAAGACCACTAAAATATAGTGCACACACCCTAAAAATTACTAATTAGTTTGGAATGGGTGGATAGCAGGCCTACACAGTAGTGCATTCTTATGTACTGATTCCCTACTGGTTTGCTTACAGTATGTAGAAAATAACTCGCTCGATGTAGAGCTCGCTTGGACGCATTGAGGTATGGAGTTCCTTGGCATTTTGAGGCATGCGACCTGTGGATATCGCAGAACATATAGTATCTTTCTGCGACATGTGTATATCACGATATGTAGAGTATTTCTGGCAGGACTGATATTTTATTTCCCTCTAGTGAAATTTGTATAGATTCTATGACATGCTAAAACTCATGTCGTCAATACATGTAAAAAAGTATCTTTTAAAGACATAAAAGACCCTATGTCGCTAAAACATATTGTTGAAAATGCAATTTCGTATAGTGTAAAGACTTCACTTGTATAAGTGACATAATGTATGGATATCAACTATTGTATTATTCTTTAAGTTGTAAGCCTCAGGGCATGAACTGTTGTAATTGTGAGAAAGAGTGAGATATTGAGTGATTGTAACCTTGGATTCAAGTCGTTGTAATCTTCTGTTTCAAATATCAATAAAGAGCTTCTTTTGCATAACTTATGTACATTCAACTTTTCGGTTTGGGACCTCTGTACGACAACCCTGTCGCTTAGCTGTTTAAATCGATCATTTTGGTATTTGCCTTGTGCGAGTATAACTTAAGATCGCATGACATCACGCCCATACAAGGACGATCGGTTCTGCAGAAATAAGGCATGACAACTAGTACAGAGGGTGTCATAACCCGCACCAAGAATTTGGACATGAATCGTGTGCACGTCCAGCCTACGTCGCAGAGTCGGCGGTAGAATATTGTATAAACACAATATGATGACAACCACACAATATATATATATATATATATACTCCACTTGGAGGACCATAACACACAACCAATCCAATACTCAATCACAGCTCTAGATAGATGGAAAATAGAGAAGAAAAATATAAAATGATATATCCATAAAATAGATAAACTCCAAACTACATGTCTATCAATGTTAAATATCAAATGTCAACTAAAATCCAGCCTCAAACTAAAACTAATCTAACTAAGCAAGGTAGCTGGTCAGGTGCCGCAAATGCCACCTATGACGTAAGGTAATGCTCAACTATATTTTTCGGATACATGGACCAAAGTGCGTAGGGTATCCGTCCCCATCGTTCTCACCTAAAATGTTTATCCAGTCAGGATGGAACAAGTACAATTAATTGAGTGAAGTTTCAAGTATATGATAACGACCATAAGTCAATGATTAGTCATAAAATATATAATGAGAATATAAAGACAAAGTAACAAGAAACATGAGAAATAATAGGCAGGAAAATATATAACAACATGTAATGAGTGAAGTAGGAAAACATAACTATCTATGTGTGTTGAAGTACTCTTTTGATATGTGATCGATCTGGGACAGTTACATCGCAAGGTCTACATTAGGATTTGCATCCTCAAGGTCTACTGTGCAGAAAAAATAAAATAAGGTCTAAGGTCTAATCACACATCTATTTAGTATTTCCCCGTCCTGACACAATATACGGAATAAATGACATGATATGCAAAAGAAGACATGAAGTGCTACCGCATAGCGAACGTGTCATGAATCAAGTATTATATAACTGAACTGTGTAAAATAGTAATTAACAATATTGGAAACAAACAATAAATGTACTCGTCTGGTGTCCTGAGCTACTGGACGGGTCCCGTTCTACGTCCAAGTCCAAGTAACCTATTTTAGGAGTTTATCATGTCAATAAGTGAAACTGAATCAAGACGACCCTACTACTTGGGTTTCAGGTTACTAGACATAGCCTATAGGCCTTTGGTTTGTACTAGGTAAATGGTACGATGATTTCATATTACCCCTAATATTGTTTTTCTTGGTTACTGTATATGTAAATTATCATGAGTAACCCAGCCATAAACTATACCCATACTCCTGAACTGGCTTTGTAATTCTTATTACCAATGTGGGTAACTTACTGTAACCACCACTTTTTTAAATAAGGGTATTTTAGTAATTGTATGATTTTTGGTATTTTTATTATTTTATTATTAATTAATTGGTGTTTAGTCATTAATTAGTGCTTTTGGTAGTAGCAAATGGTTTAACCTTTGTCAACCTAGATTAGAAGACTAACCATGTGATTAGAATCCTAGTTAGCTAATTAGATTTTAAATTAGAGCATTAGTCCAATTTAGGAAACAATTTAATGCATTTTTAGGCTATTTTTAACATGAAGTTTTTTGGCCTTTTTGCTAATGGGCTTCATGTGGACTTTAATTGCATGGTGGCCCATAGCAAACCCTAACCTAACCCTAGCTAACCTCGGGCCGGCCACAAACATCAGCCCCCTCTTGGAGTTATATGCTTGTAGCCGTCAAGCTTCTCAAACCCTATAAACTCCCTTCTCCTCCAAAAGTCCAACTTTCTCATTTCTCATCCAAATCCATCCAAATGAAGTGCGTTGCGATCGTTGGGAGGAGAGGAACCTGCTGGAGACTTGCTAGCAAGGAATCAGAGGCTTTGGACGGAAGGAAATTGGCATCGACATGTTTGGAGGCTCGTTTCATTGAGATATTGACTCTCAATAGGTAAACCCCTCTAAACACTTGTAAATTCTGATTTTTCTTCGTAGATGCATCCATCTAGGTACCCCGGACCTGTACATGTAGTTTGGTAGGTTTTCGTATCCGTTTGATAGGCGTATTGGATACGTGCCGGTGTATTGGAACACGTGTTCGACGAAATGCCTCTTAGAATCGAAAGTTCTTATTTTTCGATTATGTTTTCAGGAAGTCTTTGGTTTTTATATTTGAAACAACTTTTGTGAAGACGGATCTTGATTTGACACTCTTTCGGTGTCCAAACGGACACGGACACGCGTGCACGAAGCACGTGCGCAGCCTCGTGCATGCCCTGCTGTTCGAGTGCCATAACTCGACGAATACGACACGGTTGGCCATGAAATTTTGTGGACCCATAGGGAAAACCTCTGCCCATATGCTTCTAAAATTTCATGATATTTTGTGTAGCGTTCGCGGAGAAATCGAAGCCCCATTGGTTCGGCTGAACCGTGCACGTGCATGGAAAATGCCGCTGACACAGCCTTCGTTCGCAGACACGACTCGACGAGGACATGAACCAGGACCATAGACATGTAGCCCTAGACCTAGGCTAGCCATAGACTCAACCACATGGTATGACGTGGATCGTGTCGCGAGCTACGGACATCGACTCGCGCCCACGAGGCCGCACGCGCGTGCGTTCAGCCCGTACACAGTTTCATGTGAAATTTTATAGACACGTGGGGGCCACCTCTGCCCATGTGCTCGTGAAATTTCACAAGATTTTATTGAGTATGCGCGAAGTTATCGTGTATGCACTGATTCGACTGATACCGTGCACGTACGCATAGCCCACCCCGATATGCATCTCGTGCGACGCGTAGACACCACGTGGCCACATGTCAGGGTGGTGCACACCTAGACCTAGACTGCACCTAGCTACGTGCATGAGCACGAGGCTCCTCGTGTTGCGTGTGGCGTTCTATTGAGCGCGGCACGTGCCCACGAGCACTTGTCTATACACGCGCATACGTGCCCGCGTGATACATACTTCATGGATACGATACGGACACGGATTCGACCCTGTGAGTACCCGAGCATGACACATACTTGTATACCTCCGTGTTTGCCAAGTTTCATGAGTTCTAGTTGTGTATTTTGGAAATTGGGTATCGAGTTGTGTTTTGAGTATCGGTTGGGTTAGTTTTGAGTTGATTTTAGTTTTAAAATTGAATTTCTGGGATTAAACTCAGATTCTGAGTTTGGAGAGTAGGTTTAGTTTAGATTATGAGTTGATTTTGTGGTTATACTATTGGTTTACTTTCATTCGTATATAAATCTATATATTGTATATAGTTTCATTGTATATATATATATATATATATATATATATATATATATATATATATATATATATATATATTAGCCTACCAACAGCCCAACACAGTACACACACACACAACATGCTTTCTTCTTTCCTTGTGTTATATATATGCATGTATATATATTTATATATATTTTTATGTATAAAAAAATGTATATATATATATATATATATATATATATATATATATATATATATATATATATATATATCCCTCCCCACAACCTCCGCCGCTGGCCTCGCGGGAACTCCCCTCCTCCTGCCACGGCCTCCCGCATGTCGCTCCCCGGCGCCCGCGCTCCTATCTCGGCGGCGGCGGCCACCCCCAGCGAGCCACCCTCGTGGGCTGTCGTAGCTGCGAAGCCGCCGGCTAGGTTTTGTTTCCCCCCGGCCGCCTCCGGCTCCTCGTCGGTGGACCCCGCGGGTCGTGCACCCGTGGCAGCGTCGAGCTCCCTGCTCAACCCGGCGTCGTCCCTCCCGACTGCTGCATTTCCCTCTCCTCCTCCTCTCTCCGGCGTTCTCTCCGCCGGCGGTAGGTGCCTCCACCTGTCGCGCACCCTACTCCCTCATCCCTCTTCTTTTCCCCCCACCCTCCCCCGCCTGAGCCCATCTCTCGGCATAGATTCCTCCCCCCGGAGGTCGAGCCCCCCCTCCGCCCGCCCCTCCTTCCTCCGGGCGGCCACATTCCGCTGGTCTCGAGCTGCACGCTCGCCTGTTCGGGCCGCGTGCTCACCTTCTCGGGCCGCCGCTCTGTCCCCTTGGAAAGAGTGCCCATCCTCGGGCAGTGCATCGCCTGGGGACGCGCGCCCAGCCTCGGGTCGTGGTAACCCCCCTAACCTTTCCGCCTCCCTCCTCCCGGAAGCCCAGTGGACACGCCCCCCTTCTCCTCTTTTCTTTCCATCGATGCCTCTTTCCCCGCCGACGCCTCTCTCGGGCCCCTCCGTCGATGCCTCGCCAGTCCCCACTCTCCTCCGACGCCCGGAGGTCGAGCCCCCGCTCCCTCCCCCTGCCTTCCTTCCCCCGCCCACCCTCTCTCCTCTTCCGTCTGCGCCCCTCCGGGCCGGTCCTCCGTCGGAGCTCTCCCTGCTCCGGGCGACGCGCCTGGGTGGGGGGCCCGAGGCGCCCTCGTGCTGCGCGCCCACCCACCCCCATGGGTTGCGTGCCAGCTTTCTCTCGTGATGCGTGCCCCAAAGGGCCAGCTGCTGACGCGCGCATGCACCCCTTCGGGTGGCGTGTCCTTGGGCAGCACACCCGGTGCATTGGGCTGTGTACCCCTCCCTCCCTTAGGGCCGAGATCCCACACAGTTTCAAATTTCGAATTTTTTTGAAATTTTACAATTTACTCCTTTAAACTTTTGTATTTCTACTTAGCATTCCAGGGCCCTTTTTGTGTTTTTGACCCTGGCACCTGTCCTGCTCGTTAAGAGATACCCTTATTATTCAATAAAATGCTATTTTCTTATATATATATATATATATATATATATTTTAACAATCGCTAAAGCCTTCATTGAAATAAAAAAACGAGGGGTTGGAACCGGGAGCGAGCCCAAGTTCCTACAAACTGTGGGGCATAGCCCTGACAAAAGTCTTGATTTAAAACGACATTACACAAGGTTTTTTTTGGCAGAAATGAAAACCGAAATTCAAAAAGAATTTCGAATTTCAAAAACCAAAAATAGGCGGGGGCGTTGGGCCCGATGGGGCCTGCGGCTCTGTGCACTGCACGAGGAGGGGATTACGCGGCCCGAGGTGGTGCGCAACCCGAGAGGGATGCGCAGCCCGGAGGGGGGGGCGCACAGCCCGGGGTGGCGTGCGGCGCGAGAACGGCTGCGGCTGGTTGCGCCCGCCCGGAGGGTGGACGGGCGGAGGAGGGGCTCTACCTCCGGAGGGAGGAAGCCTCTGCTGAAGCCGGAGGGGCCGGGCCAGGAGCCAGGAGGCGCTGCCGCAGACGCGAAGGGCACCGACAGGAAGATAACGGGGAGGGAGGGAGGGGCTGCACGGGCCGGGGAGGGGGTAGCCGCTGCTCCGACGGTCGAGAGCACGCTGGCGGAAGCAGAGGAGGAGATATATATATATATATATATCTCTTATACAAAAACACAAAGGTTTTTGAATCCTACGGCTGACTGTGCCAAGATAAAGAGTGGTTGGGATTTAATCTTGGTGAATCAACGGTTGTGGGGTTTTATGAGGAAGAGCATTATTGGGAGTGGGGTTTTATGGGGAAGAGCATTATTGGGAGTGGGGTTTTATGGGGAATCCAAAGATGGGGATTTAATATTTTGATGGTTGGGATTTAATATTTTGATGGGGGCCTCATAATGGTTGTGGATGAGCATTATTGAGAGTGGGGTTTTATGGGGAATCCAAATAAAATTCACATCCAGCAGTGGTTGGGATTTAATATTTTGATGGGGGCCTCAAAATTATTATTGTTCGTTTAAAATTGGGGATCCAAGATTTTGAGGGGGAATACCTTAAATGAACCATGCCCTATGGGCACGGGTTATGACTAGTATATATATATATATTTATACATATCCTAATGTATATATATATATTTGAATGTATATGCATGTATATATATTGGTAGTGATATAGGTATAGCCTAGGGATTTGTGAGTTAGTTTAGAAATGACCAAATAAGCCTAACTTGGCATAGTTGACAAACAAGTTGACCAAGTTGACAAAAGTCAACTTTGGGTCAAATTTGATCTAAATTGACTAAAACGGACTTGAAATGACGAGATAACTTAAGTTTGACCTAAACATGGGATAATAGACTAGTTGACTTAGGGTTGACCTAGTTGTTGGCCCAATGATTGTATCACATTTTTGAATATGGTTAATATGTTAAGTTTAGCATTTCTTTATCACTAATCTTCATACAATTGCTATGCATTTCTACTTATACTTATATCTTTGGTGATATGTGCCCATTGGTTTACATCTTAGTGATATGAGCTTATCTATCTTAAATTTAATTGGGTTGCCAAAATCAAAATTATGTTTTTGATTGTGGTCATTCAATTAAGTTTAATCATTATGATATCACTAACATTTATGTCATCACCTTAGCACTTATACTTAAACTCAGTATTGTCCTAATGTGCATTAAACTTATCATACTTGCTACTATGTATATTGCTTTGTTCGTCTAACATGTACATGCAGAAAAGCAATAAGCAAGATCAATGTGGACATATTCAATGAAGAAATCATGGTGGGCCAAAGATGACGGATCCCACAAGATTTCTCTGAACCACCCGATGACATCTCCGGAGCCACGCACTCGGGGGTTCCGCTGCCCGGTCAGCGGACGGGGGTCGAGGGGACAGCGCCCCTCGTCGGGGGTTCGGGGGCGAAGCCCCCGAAAGGTATTTAGTTTTCGCAAACTGGATATCTTTGGACAGCTGCCGCTAAGAGAAAAAGCCAGCACCTATCAAAGGAAAAAGCCAAGCCATGCCATCATCATTTCAAGACTCTGAAGAAGCCTGCACCTGTCTATGTTTATCTGGAGTCTGTAATGAGTCTTAGGAATTATTATAAACACAAGAAATGGATGGCAAAATCGAAAGCTAGGGCAGAAACTAGCCCAGGATTATTTTTGGCTGAAAATCGGCATACCGACGGTATACCGGTGCATACCGGCGGTATACCGATTTTGTTCACAGAAAGTTTCTGTCCACAAAATTGGCATACCAACGGTATACCGGATCATACCGACGGTATACCGATTCAGTAACGTTGAAATTCCAACGGTCGGATTTTCAGCATTAAATGATCCCAACGGCTATATTTCGAGCCGTTGTAATCCCAGACCGGTATACCGACGGTATGCTGGATCATACCGGCGGTATGCCGGTTCGTGGCTGAAAAGTTGCCTTTGGCTTCTTTTCAAGCTTTGGTTATAAATAGCCTTGAACCCCTTCATTCAAGGTTGATGCTTTAAGCCTAAAAATTTCTAAACCACCAAAGCCTATCCACAAACAACTCTACAAAGCTTTCATTTGCCATTCATAAATTGTGTTAGAGTTATTGAGTTGAAAAGTGAGATCTTCATCCTATTGTATAAGGAGATCAAAACCTATTGTGAAAGGTTGAAGTTGGAGAGTCTTCGTATCCAAACTCTCGGTTGAAGTTGGGGAGTCTTCGTATCCAAACTCTCGGTTGAAGTCGAAGAGCCCTTCGGATTAAAGCTCTTGTGTAAGAAGTTGGCGAGTTCTTCGGATCCAAACTCGTGTATAACTATTTGCTCAAATAGTGGATTAAAGCCGGAGAGAGTTCCGGGACTGGACTGCCTCTTAGGAGGATACCAGGATATATCGGGTGTCGGTATTGTGTTTGCTTCTTCTCTTGCACTTATATTTTTAAATTGTCAATTAGCTTGTGCTAAGTGCTTGATTAGTTAGCTTGACCCTATTCACCCCCCCTCTAGGGTTCCTACACTAGTATGACCAGAATATTGACCAGGGTTGACCAATTGTTGACTTTGACCTAGAAGGACCTAGGATCATTTAGAATGCATTGTAGATTACTCTTATTTCAAATTAGATACTTTGTAACCTGTGGTTGCTCTAAACAGGACTCAGATACTCCGGTTCGGACTCATATTCTCATCAGATATTCAGGATATCAGGTGAGTACATTCTCTGACCGTTTCATACCTGTTAGGAATTGTATTCTTGTTATATACTAATTTACTTAATGTTGACACGATGTTATCACGGATTAGTACTATATGGATCTTTACATGAGATGTTATCCCTCTCGAGTGCATCGAATACATCATCTCATGTACTTTTCACGAACATCATGTATTTCATGGACTCTTATTATTCATGTACACTCATGTGCTCTCATGTACTCTCATGATCTCATGAGCTTCATGTATAAACTTTCATGTATAATAACATAACCTGTATAGATCCTTGTATATTGATTGGGGTACGAGGGCGTAGAAGTAGTCATGTGAACAATTCTATAGTAGTGTAATCATGTATAAACTCTATAGTGTAATCATGTATTAATCAAACCGTTCACATGTCTATCTTATACTCCAAATCACGTAGTCACTTACAGTTCTCTATTACCACGTATAAATATTTCCTATTATCAAATTCTCTCTTTTTCTTGTTTATTCTTACAGTTTCATGTACTTTATTCTATAGCATGCTTTATATTTCCTGTCATGATATGAACTGCGTGAGATGTATTGTGCTAGTTCCTGTCCTGATTGGACCTGTTGATAAAATTTTATAGGTAACATGGAGGATCACAGCTAGCCTAGAGGACAATAGTAGAGCTTGGAGAAGATGTCGAGAGTTTGTTATCTTATTTCTTGTTTTGTCTTAGAGATGTATTTTAGATATTGAGATTTTGTGTCTGTTAAACACTTGACTTATTCATTTTTGGTTGTATCCCTCTTGTGGATGTTTTCTATTTCATCGTACATACTATCTACCTCTAGTTTTGTTATTGAGATTATATCCTTCTGAGATTGTCCTCCGTTTGGAGATTATATCATATAGTGAGTGTTGTGATTGTGACCTAGAACAACGTTCTACCGTCGATACTGTGGCGTAGGCTGGACGTACCCACTTCTCGTGCCCTTATACTAGGTGCGGGTTGTGACACGTTTTTAGTGGTAGCCCATGCAAGTCGAGATTCGCATTCGTGTGATATCGTAGTAGCACAACGACTTAGTTGTACTACTACGAGCCTGTTATAGAGTATAGAAGTAAGGTGCTAGAATGAAAGGATACTCAAACATAGTTAGAATTGCTTGAAAGATTCCTGGGATGACCCTTGAGAATCTTATTTTGAACTTTGATTTGAAATAATTTTTCCTCTTATTTCGATTCACCCATACTCCTTGTTATTGAATTTAATTTTGATGGATTCATTGTTGAATTTTGAATCTTGATGTTAGTTGTTGATTTTGATTTTGTATATTAAGTATTCTTTTTGGAATTATGGTATAACCTGATAACATATTTGATAAGGACAGTAAGAAAGGTAAATGTCTGCCTTATTTATGGAGTTTAGAATTTATCGCAGTCATATTGGCTAGCATGACAAGGACATACAGCCTGATTTTAGATATACTATCCTAGTTTTGGAATTTAGATTCTCTTGCAACCATACCGGTTGGCGTGGTAAGAATTCTAGATAACATGATTATAGGGTGTATACCTTAGTTACGGACTCTATCGTTTATTGCAGCTATGCTTACTAGCGTGGCAAAATTCTGACAACATGATTTCAGGAAGATGCATATGGTATCAGATTATATCTTGAATTGGTTCATTTCTTTGAACATATGAGCAAGAAAAGATTTTTTATTATTTCTTTTCTTGCCATTATTTCTTGTATTCCCATTTTTCCCTTATCTTAATTAACTCTGTCCTAAGTACATCTATCAACTATCTCATATCTACTTCTGTATTCTATATACTGAAATCTTGAATCTCCATAACTCTTTACCTCGGAAAGGTCGAGAAGGTAACGTAAATCATCTAACTCAGAAAGGACTTGATCTGTTATCTTATGATAATCTTGGTAGGAATATGATGGACCTTAACATAGGTTTAGGATAGAGATGCGACTGAGATTAAGGATGAAATCAAGAGATTTATATTATCAATTAGAAATGATCACACATAGAGAAATATTTTGGATATAAATAATTCATAGATGTATTTCCTAACTGATGAGGATATTCGAGGTCAACTTAGTTTTAAGAACTTGGATATCTTTGGTTATTGATTCTTGAGACAAGGCTATGATGTTAAATTTAGGGATTAGCAATGGAGAAGTGATTTTAAATGTATGCGATGATGATACAAAATTGAACCAGATATTGCAAGAAAATGGCTAGGAACAGAGAGAATAAAGGAATTTTGAGTTATATAAATTTAGAGATTTTGTGAAAATTTAAATTTGAGAAGAATAGTATTTGAAGGTGTACGTTGAAGAAAATATGAAGGTTGATTTTATAATGGAGAATAAGTTTTGTAAGGCCTAGTGGTTTTAGATTGAATAACACGAGGAGAATAATTTGAACAAGTTCAAGGATTTCATAAAACTTGATTTAGAGGTTTCGGATCTAATTTAGGACAAGGAGGAAGAATTTGGAATTATGATGATTAAGTGGTTAGTGTTGATTCCTAATAAGAAGGGTATGCTTCATGAGTAATGTTTTGGAATTTAGGAATTAAGCCTATGGTGATCATGACAAGGTCAAATTTTCATGACGGTAGAGTATAATTTTGGTGGTAGTCATATAAGATTTTTATATTGGGACTTGTGAAAAAAAATATGATTGACAAATGATGACTAGATAAACTTGATAGTATCAGAGAGAGATGATTAACTTGACTTCCCTATGAAACCTTGTCTTTTATTTTTCCTATCAAAAGGAGGAAATTGACTTACTTTCATATCCTTGTATCATCCTTTAAGGTTTCAATATCATTGAATCCTAACTCCCTTGATCACGACCAATTGACTTTGGTCATTTTTTTCTTATCATATTAATATCATGGGTAGTACTCAATTGAATTAAATTTGATTGTGACCTTAATCTCCTTCCTTAGATGCTCGTGCTCAAACTTCGATGACCTTGTTCCCTATCTTGTCCAAGTCTTGATATACCTAGAAATTGATCAACTTAGATCGTGTCGAGACTAAATTCTCTTTTATATATATCGTAATTAGATTTTAATGCTATTGACACTCTTTCTTTAAACATTCGATTTTGATCATCTTTGGAATAGAAACCCTTTATAGTTAATTATCAGTTGTTTTTTTTGATAATTATCAATTTTCATATAGGAAGGTAGATTGCCTTACAGCCTTGACGATTTATTGTTTCTTTATCTTTTTCCAGTATGACACACATGACCAGAGCCTGTCCCCTGAGCGTAGCTGCAATTTCAGATATAACTGGGAGCATGTTTATACATCATGTTGCTCAGGAGGTAGTGGTCCCTCCGGCTGTCCAGAAGGAAGTGGTACCTTCTGCCATTGAGGAGGTAGTAGCAGCCTCACTAGAGGATTTTCCTCCATCCCCTATCATTCAGGAGAGAGCTGCAGTTCCACCTGAGTCCGAGAGCCTTCCTCTGCCTTTCGGAGTGGTACCCCATACCATTCCTGATGGAGCTCAGATATTTGGACTTCTCCAGAATGTATTGGAGATACAGAGAGTTCAGGCTGAGATCAAGAAGGAGCAGAGTCATAGAATCCAACTGTTGTGGGACTTTATGCATTTAAGAGGAGAGCCTAGTCCTAAGAGAGCGAGGAGTAGTGTATACCCAGAGCCTCAGGAGTACCCAGACTTTCAGCCGAGACCATCCGACCTAGTCCAGATTCCTGTCCAGTAGAGGCCAGTTGAGCAAGTGCCTACTTGTGCTTACTGTAGAAAGCCTGGTCACATATGGGACTGTTACAGGAGAAGACAGAAGTTGTGCTTATTTTGTGGGTCAGCTGTACACAAGATACGAGACTGTTCTACTACACCTACCCTAGTCGAGGCCCCACCTCCAGAAGGGAGTTCTAGCCACCAGATCTAGTTGGAGGTGAGTTTTGGACCTAAATCTTACTATGCCTTTGATGATTGATACACCCCAGATTGCTTGTGTGCTTTGATACCTTATGACTGTTTTAATCTAATATGGCTAGTATACCTAGATGAGACTTTCAACTGCTACTGTATGCCATGACCTTGTATGCTATTCTTTCAAATTGTATGATTTAGATAAATTTTCTTAAGACCTTGATTGTTGGGAGATTGACCTAGAAGGAGTACACCAACCTTTAATTTCGAGGACACAATTATTTTAAGGAGGGTAGATTTTTAACCACCACTTTTTTTAAAATAAGGGTATTTTAGTAATTGTGTGATTTTTGGTATTTTTATTATTTTATTATTAATTAATTAGTGTTTAGTCTTTGATTAGTGCATTTGGTAGTTGCAAGTTGTTTAACCTTAGTCAACCTGGATTAGAAGACTAACCATGTGATTAGAATCCTAGTTAGCTAATTAGATTTTAAATTAGAACATTAGTCTAATTTAATAAACAATTTAATGCATATTTAGGTTATTTTTAACATGAAGCTTTTTGGCCTTTTTACTAATGGGCTTCATGTGGACTTTAATTGCATGGTGGACCATAGCAAACCCTAAACTAACCTTAGCTAACCCCTGGCCGGCCACAAACAACAGCCCTCCTCTTGGAGTTATATGCTTGTAGCCGTCAAGCTTCTCAAACCCTAGAAACTCCCTTCTCCTCCAAAAGTCCAGCTTTCTCATTTCTCATCCAAATCCATCCAAACAAAGTGCATTGCGATCGCTGGGAGGAGAGAAACCTGCTGGAGATTTTCTAGCAAGGAATAAGAGGCTTTGGACGGGAGAAAATCGGCGTCGACGCGTTTGGAGGCTCGTTTCTTTGAGATATTGACTCTCAATTGGTAAACCCCTCTAAACACTAGTAAATTCCGATTTTTCTTTATAAATAATCCATCTAGGTACTCCGGACCTGTACATGTAGTTTGGTAGGTTTTCGTATCCATTTGATAGGCGTATCAGACACGTGTCGATGTATTGGAACAAGTGTTCGACGAAATTTCTCTTAGAATCGAATGTCCTTATTTTTCGATTTTGTTTTCACGAAGTTGTTTTGTTTATATTTGAAACAACTATTGTGAAGAAGGATCTTATTTTTACATATTTTCGGTGTCGAAATCGGATACGGACAAGCGTGCACGAGGCCCGTGCACAGCCTCGTGCATGTCCTGCTGTTCGAGTGCCATAACTCGACGAATACGACACGGTTGGGCACAAATTTTTGTGGACATGTAGGGGCAACCTCTGTCCATGTGCTCTAAAATTTTACGATGTTTTGTGGAGCGCGCGCAGAGAAATCGAAGCCGTACTGGTTCGGCTGAACCGTGTACGCGCACAGAAAATGCTGCTGACATGGCCTTCGTTCGCGGACAGGACGCAACAAGGACACGAACCAGGACCATGGACACGTAGCCCTAGACCTAGGCTAGCCCTAGACTCGACCATGTGGCATGATGTGGCACGTGTCGCGAGCTAGGGACGTCGACATGCGCCCACGAGGACGCGCACACGCGTGCATTCAGCCCGTGCACTGTCCTGCAGTCTGAGTGTCATAACTCGATGTATAGGACACAGTTTCATGTGAAATTTTATGGACATATGGGAGCAACCTCTGACCACATGCTCGTAAAATTTCATAAGATTTTGTTGAGTATGCGCAAAGTTATTGCGTTTGTACTGATTCGGCTAATACCGTGCACGCACACACAGCCCTCCCCGATACGCGTCTCGTGCGACGCGTGGACACCACATGGACATGTGTCAGGGTGGTGTACACCTAGACCTAGACCCACCTAGCTACATGCACGAGCACGAGGCTCCTCGTGTTGTGTGTGGCGTTCTATTGAGCGCAACACGTGCCCACGAGCACTTATCTATACACGTGCGTATGTGCCCGTGCGATACGCACTTCGAGGACACGATACGGACACGGGTTCGACCCTGTGAGTTCTCGAGCATGACACACATGTGTATACCTCTGTGTTTGTCATGTTTCACGATTTCTAGGTGTGTATTATGGAAATTGGGTATCGAGTTGGGTTTTGAGTATCGGTTGGGTAAATTTTGAGTTGATTTTAGTTTTGAAATCGAATTTCTGGGATTAAACTCAGATTCTGAGTTTGGAGAGTAGGTTTAGTTTAGATTATGAGTTATTTTGTGGTTAGACTATTGGTTTACTTCCATTCGTATATAAATCTATATATTGTATATAGTTTCATTATATATATATATCTATATTATATATAGTGTTAATATATTGTTAGTTTCATTATATATATATATATCTATATTATATATAGTGTTAATATATTTGGTTCAGTTTTGAGTTGGTTTCGAATTGTTGATCTTAGGTTTTCCTGAGATTAGTTAGACTTTGGTTTGGGTTTGTGATTAGAGTTTTCTTTTGATATATATGTACATGTACATATGTATATATATCTAGTTTCTATATATAAATATATATATATATATATATATATATATATATATATATATATATATATATATATATATATATATTTACCCTTTTATATAGATATATATATATAAAAGGGTAAATATAGATATATAGCTATATAGATATATATAGCTATATATAGATATGTATAAAATATATATATATATTTACCCTTTTATATATATATATATATATATATATATATATATATATATATATATATATATATATATATTACGTATTGTTCAATTTAGGAGTTGATTTCAATTTGTTATGATTTGTTATATCTAAATTGATGATAGTTTTCCTATGCTATATATTTACATATGTTCGTATCTATATATACCTTATATGCACATATTTCTCTATATAGTTATTAGATATAGGATATATATATATATATATGTAGTATAGGTTGTGTTGGTCTTGTGGTGGTTGGGACTTCATATTGCTGTCCCAACACATACACACACATGCTTTCTTCTTTCCTTGTGTTATATACATGTATGTATATATACATATACATATATATATATATACATATACATATATATATATATATATATATATATATATATATATATATATATATATATATATATATATATATATATATATAATATATACAAATATATATATATATATATATATATATATATATATATATGTATGTATATATATTGGTAGTGATATAGATATAGCCTAGGGATTTGTGAGTTAGTTTAGAAATGACCAAATAAGCCTAACTTGGCATAGTTGACTAGCAAGTTGACCAAGTTGACAAAAGTCAACTTTGGGTCAAACTTGATCTAAATTGACTCAAACGGACTTGAAATGACGAGATAACTTAAGTTTGACCTAAACATGGGATAATAGACTAGTTGACTTAGGGTTGACCTAGTTTGACCAGAATAGTTGACCAGGGTTGACCAGAGTTGACCAAGGGTTGACTTTGACCTAGAAGGACCTAGAATTATTTAGAATGCATTATAGATTACTCTTATTTCATATTAGACACTTTGTAACCCGTGGTTGCTCTAAATAGGACTCAAATACTCCGGTTTGGACTCATATTCTCATCAGACATTCAGGATATCAGGCGAGTACATTCTCTGACCGTTTCATACTCGCTAGGAATTGTATTCTTGTTATAGACTAATTTACTTGATGCTGACACGATGTTATCACAGATTAGTACTATTATCTTTACATGAGATATTATCCCTCTCAGGTGCATCGAATACATCATGTCATGTGCTTTTCATGAACATCATGTATTTCATGGACTCTTATTATTCATGTACACTCATGTGCTCTCATGTACTCTCATGATCTCATGAGCTTCATGTATAAACTTTCATGTATAATAATATAACCTGTATAGATCCTTGTATATTGATTGGGGTACGGGGGTGTAAAAGTAGTAATGTAAACAATTCGAAAGTAGTATAATCATGTATGAACTCTGTAGTGTAATCATGTATAAATCAAAACGTTCACAAGTTTATCTTATACCCTAAATCACATAGTCACTTACAGTTCTCTATTACCATGTATAAATATTTTCTATTATCAAATTCTCTCTTCTTCTTCATGTTTATTCTTACAGTTTCATGTACTTTATTCTATAACATGCTTTACATTTTCTGTCATGATATGAACTGCGTGAGATGTATTGTGCTCATTTCTGTCCTGATTGGACCCGTTGATAAAATTTTATAGGTAACTTGGAGGATCACAGCTAACCTAGAGGATATTAGTAGAGCTTGGAGTAGATGTCTAGAGTTTGTTATCTTATTTCTTGTTTTGTCTTAGAGATGTATTTTAGATATTGAGATTTTGTGTCTGTTAAACACTTAACTTATTCATTTCTGGTTGCATCCCTCTTGTGGATGTTATCTATTTCTTCGTGCTGACTATCTACCTCTAGTTTTGTTATTGAGATTATATCCTTCTAAGATTGTCCTTCCATTGCAGATTATATCATATAGTGTTAGTTGTGATTGTGAACTAGAACAACGTTCTACCGTCGATACTGTGGCATAGGCTGGACGTACCCACTTCTCGTGCCCTTACACTGGGTACGGGTCGTGACACTTACCCTTCAACATTCTAATAGTCCTCTCCTCCCAACTTTGTTACATATATGTTTAATATACATGTATGTATAAATTAGTACCTGGGTTACCTACCCCTCACTTTCATGTATAGCCCATATTTAATCTGTCATCATTATCTTGGTTTACCCTCTACATGGCTCTAGGGAACACCTTAAATAGGAAATGAATCTAACTACGGCTGTTACTATTTTTGTACCTTGCTCCATGTCTGATACCCATCCTATTAATTGATACCTATTTCTATGTTACATCTATCACCTATTAGTGCCTACAGTAATTTCCCAATTGTGTCCAACCTGTGGCAAGACTTGTGCAACTAACACTCCTCTATGCACATACAGATGTATTGCCCCAACTGTTATGCCTATGTTACTATCTGGTATATTCAGTCAAGGGAATACATGTGCACTACTGCATTGCATTCTTAGCCCTACACTTTATTTGCTCAGCAAAAGCATCTGCTATAAGTCATTTAGCTACTGTCATATTAGAACTCGCTACAGGAATCATACCTATACTAGTAAATATAGGTTACCTTGCTGTTAAATATTAACCACAAACTCCCTAACTCCTAAACAGATATTTGGAGAGGCTACCTATACTACTGTCCAATTATCATTCTCAGGTAGCCTATTTCTCCTAACTTCTGAAACCCATGGTTACCTATTAGCAACAAATCATCATATACATTTGGTATATGATTCTTGTTCTCTGTCTGTTCTGAACAGACCTGCACATTGGATTAAATTATGGACATTCCCTACCTATCTACCTATCAAAGCTTATTCTTCTATCCCTCTTACTGTTGTAGTTATATCAACTGCAGCACTGGAACTTACTTCCTCTTACAAGCCTATATCTAAGATACATATACAAACCTGTGTATTGCCTTTCCCTGTCACCTACATGATTCAGTAGATTCCTTTATACTGACATCCAGTTATTGTATTAATAGTTTGCACTCTAAATTGAATGCTCCCCCTAAGTCTGTTCATCCCTTTAAATGCCTAGATGTGTACCAACCTACTGCTATTTGATATCTGATACATATATTTGATATCTGATCTCCGATACCAACATGGCCCTGTTTGAACTGTCGTGTCCTTGGCCAACTATACACCCCACATACCTGTACATATGTGCATTACCTAGGCTTATAACCCACATTACTTTTTTTAACCGAATCCTTGCATGTACCTACGTCTCCTCCTATGATACTTGCATAGGCCCATCCTAACTTTACACCTAGTTATGCATCTGCAAATACGGTTATTTCCAAAATGTATCAAGCACACACATGTCTAAAACTGCCACTTCCTATCTCTATACATTACCTATCTCTATATAACAGATACTAACCCCTTAATATTTAACATATGATACCCCTCTCCTACAGTGGTATATGCATACCCTCTTAATTGCCTACACATGTATTTTGATCACTCGACCCAATACACTCTGCCTACTTACCTGTTTGCTCATGACCCCAACATACCCTATATCCTACCTACAGTTTCCTTATATGCGACTGAACCAAATCCTTCCCTTCCAATTGAATGCTTGACAACATCTATTCTGTTAAGGCCTATGGCACTAACTGCTACTACTTATATATTGTATACTAGGGGAACTACTCCTTGGTACCCACCTGCATACACCTACAGGCTTGATACTTCCTTGTTTATATCATTACAACAAGGACTGAAACACACTTTACCTCCCTAGTACATGCCTACTACCTAGGATTAAATCTGTTCCTATGATCGTGTGATTCCCTATTAATATTGCTATATAGATATACAAGGATTTGATATCTATTATATTTATCCCTGATACATATCACCCAAAAGTAGTATATGTTTCCACACTTACTCTAATGACCAACTGGCCTCTATGATACTTGCGTACTCATGTGTATCTGTACATATCCTGAATGTGGTATACATACGGGTACATCTGTTTCTATTGCATACACCTGTGCATTCATTACTGATATCCTGTTCTTATGCACATGCATGTTTGCCTAGATATATGTAGATACCTATTGTTGCCTTTGCACCTACACCCATACGACAACATAATATACACAGGAACCCATACATTGGTCAGACAGCATTTGCAACTGCCAACAGTTTCTTGACCACGTAGACACCTAACCATTCTATTGATACATAGATTCCTTCACAAGTCCATTATATTTTATATAGACCTCCCTTTATAATACATAACTTGATTCCTATAGATTTAACCAACATGAATATTCTATCTTCTCTTAGGTATTTTATCAAACATGCACCAACCTTATCCTAATTATTTATTAATGGCAGAAATTCACAGAGTTTTAAGGAAGGAAGGTTATCTATGAGAGTCGGGTACGAGGCTCGATTACTCTTTTAATTGTCTTGGCCTTTCCTCGAATGCTCTTGCAATGGAAAAAAGCAGATATTTTAGGATTTGTAGATGGAAAAGAATTGGCAGCCTCTTCTTATATATATTGTTTCGATCATAGGGGAATAGATAGAGGAATTGGATTTAAATTCGGATTTGGGGTCGACCATCAAGGGGATTAGGAGTAATCTCCTATTCGAATCTGGAACCATTAAGACACAGGGGTTTAAAGAGGTCAGCCAAATTATAAATTTGAATTTAGAAAATTGGTTATAAACACCTTAACAAAATTATTTTTACAAAAACCCGCTTTTCCTATGTTATCTAACTTAATATTTTTAAATAAATATATTAAGCATTTAAAAGTTTACCTAAGGGATAAAATTGGTTTAAGGTTTTACAAATCTATCCTCCTTAGAAAAATTTGTCCTCAAAATTTAAAGATAGGCATATGATAGAAATATACCACATGGCTCGGAAAGATAGGGGTTATCGCTTGCGCATCGCTTCTCCCTAGATAGTTATAACCTAGCTATCGTAATCCTTTCTATGGTCACAATCCTATCTGTTCATGATCTAAGAAAATATTATCTATAATCATAGAAATAATACTATTATATTGAAAGAAGTCATTTATCAGCTATCAAACATGCATGGTTATAATCTTCGCCTATCATGAGATTACAGTTCCTACAAAGGGTTTGCTGCTAACTATACTCCAGCATGATGTTTATGAATGCAGACTATATAATACTAAGAAATCAAACAGATCAAAGGATGTAAAGGAGGGAAATAAAACTTGCTAGCCCGTTACCTGTGGCATTGGTCCCTTCGATTGTCATCGCAAAAGCCCTGCCCTGTTGGGGTACCCAGGTGGCCTAATTGGACCCCTTTGATCTCGTGCTCCCCCGATAAGAGGTACAGTAGGACAACCTAGAATCTGGTGTGCAGTTGATCCACAAATATAGGCATAACTTAAGCCTTCTCCTGCAAACATCCCAAGTATGCCCGAGCCTCTTACAGTAGGCACATGTGGGTACTTGTTGCATTTTCCTCTGAGGTTGCTGCTGAGCCAGAGTTCTGGCGGGTGGGTGGTACTCTTGCTAGGGCTGAGTGGCTTCTTGCTGAACATGGTGGCGCTTCTGAGGCCTATGGTGGATACTGCTCATCTCTCTTGAGGCTAGGATCTCGTCCTCAAGAATGTAGCAGGTCCTACAACTACTGTATCTTGTGACCATGTTCTCTCATGATCTCAATTTGAACTGTCTAAGTCTCTATTATGTCCCGGAGGAGCCCAGATATCTGGGTTCCATCGGTGGGCAAGCGTTTTGAGAATATGGTATATGGTATCACTCCAGGAGACAAAGAAGGATGTGGAGGAAGACTCTCAGTCTTGGGCAAAGCTATACCTATTTCCTGAATAGCAGGAGGTGGAGTGGGACTCTCTGTTAAAGCTACTACCACTTCCTCAATAGTAGGAGGTGCAACTACTTCCTGGTCAACGGAAGGGGTCATTACCTTTGGAATAATATAAGGTGGAAGTAAGACCTCTGTCATCTCCGGAACTGTAGCTGCTCTTAGATGACGGGCTCTAGTCATGGGTGCCATAATGGAAAGATAGATGGAAACAAAAAATCATCAATGGATACAAGGCAAATTATCATTTAATGCAATTATAAAATATAACAACTATCAGAATAAGCTAGGAGTACCAATTATAAGGGGTTACAATTTCTAATACTAGTGATACATTATAATCCCAGGACATAAGCACTCTTGATTACTGGTACATACTACTCTGGGTAATGTACTAACACTTCTAGGGTTCTATCAGTTGGCTAAAAGAGTTCTCGCTATGAGATGTCTACCCTACTAGGAACCACTCTCCAACCCACAACTTACACTTCCAATAATCTATACTATTACCTAACTTGACATGCCTATCTATAAATCACCAACTACAGTACTATCCAAAGAACCTCAGAACTAAGGATGGTGAGCCCTATTAGAACTGAACTAGAGGAACTAGGATATCTATATCCTAAGCTAATAAGGTGATAGAACAAAACTAAGTGATAATAGGATTGAATGATAGGGACGATATATTAAGAACCAAATTAAAAATGTAATCTGATAATCATACACGTCTACCTATAATCATGTTACCCAGAATCCTCGTCACGCTAGTAAGCATAGCTGCGATAAACTATAGAATCCATAACTAAGGTATATACCTCTATAGTTATGTTATCTAGGATCCTCACCCCGCCAACCGGTATGGCTGCGAGAACTCTAAACTCCATAATTAAGATAGGTATATCCAAAATCGGCTATATGTCTTTGCCACACCAGCTAGTATGACTGCGATGAACTCTAGACTCCATAACTAGGGCAGACATTTATCCTTCACACTGTCTTCATTTTGTATGTCATCAGAATATGCCATAATTTAGTTTATAAAATTTATCTCGATACGAAATTAAGTCAATAACGAACACCAACTATCAAATTCAACAACGAACAGGAAGGAGTAGATGGAAACAAGTGGAAATAGATTTCAAGATAAAATTTATAGCAAGATCCTCAAGGGTCATCCTAAGAATCCTTCAAGAAATCCTAATCTGTGATTGAGTACTCTCTTATCCTAATATCCTATTTCTTATAACATATTGCAGGCTCGTTGTAGTACATTTAAGCCATTGCACTACCACGACATCGCTCTATTTGTAAAGCCTGGCCTGCATGGGCCAACAAAAAAATATGTCACGATCCGCACCCAGAATTTGGGCATGAATCATGCGTACGCCCAGCCTACGCCACAAAGTCGGCTGTAGAACGCTGTATAATCACAATATGATGACAACCACACAATATATATATATATATATATATATATATATATATATATATATATATACACTCTGTAGTTTTGATGGCACCTCTAGAGGGGGGTGAATAGAGTGAAGCAGAAAATATTTACTAATTTAAAAACTAAGCAGGTGAAGCAAATATATAAATAAACTTAAATACAATAAAGGAAAGCAATAAGTAAGTGGAGGCAAGAAAGTGATACACAAACACCAAGGTTTATATTGCTTTCCCTCTGAGAGGATTAGTCCAGTTCGCGAGAACTCTTGCTCGATATAATCTACTATTTTGAATAGAGATTACACCGCGTGCTTTACTCCGAAGAACACGCCAACTTCAACACCGTCGTGTTTTTATTCGAAGCCCATAATTAACTTCAAAACACCTTTCTGAGAAAAGCTTTTATATGCCAAGCTTGTACTACTCAAATCCTCCTAATCGGAAACTACTTACACTAGAAGATTGGGAGTTGTCTTGGAGATTTGAAGATTCAAGTTTTGTAAAGTAGATAGAAAGCTTAGGAATAGATAGAGAAGATAAAGATTGAATGATTGAGTAGAAATAAAAAATTCTTCTCTTTTTATAGGTTTTCTTTAGGACAGAATTCGGACAGAACTCGGTAGACTAACGTTCATAATTTTGAACATTGCAGATCCAAAAGAATAAGAAAAAGCAGATAACCATGAATTATCCTAGAAGACCGAGTTCGAGCAAAACTCTGGCCGAGTTTGGTTGCTAGGGTTTCAGGGGCATTTGATTTGGTTTGGCTTTTCGGTATAATTTGACTAGGGATCAAAGAATGTATTTGTTTTTGGTTCAGGATAGTACTTCTAAATGCCAGTGATCCCGATGCACAATTTTTTAGACTCAATAAAAGTAAAATACAGAATAAAGTATAAAAGTACTGTTGAGACAAAATATGCGATCTTTTGTTTCTTCTCATATCGAGCTCGGAGTTTTAAGTCAATTATCGAAATCGGTTTGACCGTGGTTGAATGGGCCAACAATCTTCCCCATTTTGATAATTTTATAAAACTACGATTGATACTTAAGAAGTTGTTCAGCTCAGTTCGGAAGAAGACTTGATACGGTATAAAAGGTACGAAAGAAGCTTTGGCTATGAATATTGGTACAATGTACTTGCTCACCGTAATGTACAGTCAAGTCTTGTTACTCCCCCGTAACAAAACATATCGCTAAATGTTGGAAAAAACCTAGAAAGACAAGATACTCTAAAAAAATAATTGAGAGTTTTAAGAACTGTTAGTTATAATCAATTTAAGTGTCTATCATATTTCTCCCCCGTTTTGTCATATAAGCAAAATGACATAACAATGAAATAACAATACTTAGCACAACCAAAAGTAGAGTAGAATATTAACATTAAATAGTAAACAATGCAAAGTGCTAAAGTAGGAAATACTGATATAGACTGAAGCAGATAGAGTTCATACAACTAGTTAAATAAACTTAAACTGATAATGCTAGAAATTATCATTTATCACTAATACATAAAAAAACTAAATGCATAACTAGTGATAGTCTATCACGAGGAGACATATTCTTAGTCATCATCCTCCTCATCAGTGTAGTGCCTCGACCTGCAAGATGCCTTATGATGGATGGTTGGTTCGATGAAGCCTTGTTGGACTTGGGATTAAGCGAAGATCGCTTGGAAGGTTATGCGGTCATGGCGGGAATCGTCTGATAATGTGAGTAGTGTTGAACCCTTCGAAGATCCTTTAGTTTTACGCTTAATAAAAGGATTATATGCTATGTTTACTCATTGAGTTGGTGAATAACACATTGCATGAAATTCGAAAAGATAATGAAAGATAATTAATCACATGACCTGAAAACGGTTGCGTATCATTTCATGAATTGTGGGCTTGCGTGTTGTTGCTATAAAATACATGACGAATGAAGGAAAAGTTTCAAATACTTAGGTTGTGACTATATCGAGCCTTACCCCGAAGAAAAGATGGTAACACAAATAATAAGGCCCAAGAACTAGGCAGTGAGTATGCTTGAATTATGTCCGATTGAACGTATGCTAAACAGATGCTAAGTGCCAAGAATTAGGCGGTGAGTACATGTTGAGTGTTGGTTGGAAAGATGTATGGTATCAAAGATGTGGGAAAAGTTTTGGGTAATCATATTCTATTATCCCGTCGCCGATATAGAATGTTGATTACACTAAGACCCTGGATTAGGCAAGTTGGTAATATAACAATAAGAATGAGAACGATGGCTTATTAAGAATGACGGATTATTTACTTAGTTTTCCTTATCATGCATTATATGTTTCTTCATAGATAAGTTGTATATATTTGCATGGTCATGGACAACTTTGTCGACAAGGTAGTTCCTTCAACGGTAATCCGAGGCCATGGACCCGGTTCATCCTAGGAGGAACAAGGATTGGTGCCGACGTACTGGTATCGGTATACGAGACCTTTAGTGGGGCTAGCTACGTGCACTGTAAGGGGCGCCCTTATACCAGTAAGATGGTCCAAGATGGCGTGTCACCAGTGACCTTCATATATATAGGTCCAATGCTAATGATGTCTTATACAGGAAGAGTAAGTTATTATTTAATTACAGGATGGATGTCGGCTGTTGGTAAAAAATCACCTAAATGGTGACAATTATATTAAATTATAATATTGTTCCTAACAATGTCTTATACAGGAAAGGTAAGTATTATAAATGTATAGGGATGGCTACATGACCGTGGATAAGAATCACCAAGAGTGATAACTGTATGCTTTAAATTATGCTGGCTAAGAAATATATGCATGCCTTACTTCTGTCAGATATGAACTGCTAATTGACCTTAGGACAACGAGAAAGACCAATTCTAATAATGTTCTATAACATGATTACTTAGTATTGTCTTTTTAGGTAAGTTAGGCCAGCACCGCTCGCCAGTATATTGATGATGTACTGACCCACGTTGTAGGCAATATTACAGGTACTCGTGCATAGAGAAATTGTTTGATCAGTACTTAGCGTCGATGAATCAGATAGGTGTGCAAAAGCTCTTTTTATAAGACGATATCTTCTGCTATACGGGACATAATGTATGGAACAGTGTAACTCAGTGAACCATTGAGATTGTAATCAAAGTCGGCATGTTCGATTGTAAAGCCTAATTGGTAAGCATATATTCAGTTGGCTATTCAAGAGTCTTGTAATCTGTTGTAAACTCTGTATTCAGCTGCAAGTCTTGTAATCATTTGAGAATTTCTAATAAAGAGATATATTTCTTCATATCTTGTTGTGACTTCAATATATCTGCTTGGTTTTACTGTGCTGTCGTTGTTTTCTGAGAAATACCCAGAACTGTAATGGTTTTGCCTTGTACAAGTGCAATCTAGACTCGTATGACATCATGTCCAGTGGCTAGTTTTTGATCCTCAGGGATCGGGACGTGACATAATGGTATCAGAGCACGGCTTTACGTCCTTGGATTTTTATTCGATTTGTTTTAAATCAAAGTTGCTACAAAGATGATTCAAAGCTGCTTCCGCGATGACTCAAACGTTGCTTCCCCGATTACTCAAAGTTGCTTCCGCGATGAAATCAAAGTTGCCTCTACGATTACTTAAAGTGCTTCTACGATTATTCAATGTTGTTTCTAAATAACTCTATGTTGCTCCTTAATTCAAAATTCGTTGATTCTTCTATCTACTCACTAGGTGTTCCATACAATAAGTCTAAATATGTGGGCTATGATGTGTGTGCTTTCTTGAATGCTTAAAGATACCAAAACGAATAACAATGATACAATGCGATAATAAGTTGGTAATGTGTGCTTGATGTATTCAGCGAGGGATTCATAGAAGTAGATTGTTATATGGTAATCGACAGTGGGTGATGGCATGGTATACGGGAACATGAATTGTTCATGAGTTCAGTGAATATGAATCGACAGAATTTTGAGTTGTCTTATGTGTGTTGACTTGGTTATGTTTCAGATGCGACAGAATTAGTTGGTATTTTGTGTCCGACAGAGCCACTGCGGGATGGATAACCTATAATAGACGTTAGTTTGGTACGAAGAGGAATATTTTGTCGAAAATGGCTTGAGCTTTGAGTGGTATATAACTCTACCCTCTTAGCGATAAGATGTCCCTTGACCCTGTTCATAATATAGTGATTGTTTTACCTATAAGGTATTGGGTAGTATCGAGTCATAGCTAGGATTATGATTGATACATGACGGCTAGCGTGTCCCTTGATGATTAAGTTCGGATAACTCGTTGTAAGATTTTGATGTGCTCATATGAACCATCGTTCGACTCTGATAAATTAGCATTACGCTGAGTAATGAGTATTGAGAATATAAAATGGATGCCTTGGTTAGGAATGGTATGAATGAAAGATTCAGGCAATGACTTGAATCAGTTAGTAAAGGATTGCAGTAACGATGGTGGGGTGTTGATATCAAAAGATTTGGAAGAATAATATGGACCGAATATAGAATGATGTTAGAAATTGAGTAAATGAAATTGCATGTTGGACAGCGATAAATTGGTAGTGATATTAAGCACCTATGAGATGTTGCGAATGATTTCGAAGATGCAAAGAGTTGCATCAACGACCGAAAGTTGAAAATGGGCTTGAGGAAATAGATGACCTTAACATGTTGTACAGTTGTGCTTCAGAGAATTAGATGCGTCCTGAATTAACAAGTTATGACCCTGGATTATTTTAAGGCATAGAGAATAAACACTTATCCCTTGATGCATGAAAGAGTAGATGTTCCTTATGAGAGTTGGATGGCTGGGATACAATTAAGTATCAAGATGTAGCAATATGTAATAGACCCTGTCGGTGGATGTTGTTATTGCATGAATAACAAGTTTGGATGGAATACAAAATTGTTGGATTATGACTTAGCTAATGAGTTATGTCATATCCACTAGATGACTAAAATACGAATGCTAGATGATTGGTGCCATAGAGATTAGATCGGTGCATGAATAGTAAATCTTCTTATGGAATCACAAAGAGATGATACAAAACGAATATTGATGGTTCACATGAATTGCTAAGAGATGACCGTGTTTGGTGCTAGCAAAAAATTCATTAAGGATACCTTCAGAAAAAAATATGAATATACAGTTGCCTTATCTTGTTGGTTGCCTTATCTTGTTGGTTAAAGAGTACAGACCATATCGATGATCTAGAAATGTAGAAATTGAATATATCGCAAAGAGACCGAAAGAGAGAGAGGATAAATGATAGACTCTTGAGGTAGCAATGTTGGAATATGACTTAGAATAGTTGGCCCAATAGAATAGATACAAAATTTGAGTAAGATATGAGAATACAAGTCAGATTGAGCAAGTGATGCTGCATCTATGCAAGTGAAAAATTGAATAGTTGGATGTTCGATTGATAAAGTTTTATATGATGGCTTTGGGATTGACCCCTAAGAATTATTGGATAGATTTTGTCGGTTGTGGGTAAGTCTAGAATAACTTCTTGGGGTATAACCCGAGGATGAGTACGAGTAGATAGACTTGACCCTAGAGTGTCGATTGATTGCCCAAGTTCCAGATTGTTGGCTAAGATATTTCAGTTGTTCGAGTTTGGGAATAAGTTCATAACATTGGGGTGGTGTCCCATGTCCCTTAAGTTGGTCGGATCATAGATTGCTCTGAGATAAGATAGAGTCCATATAATAAGAACTGGTTGTCTCTATGATCAGAGATATATATGTCCCTAATAGTTATCCATCTCAGATGAGTTAGCTGAATGTCTGATTTAGCTTAGAATAGCTAACCGTAGAGACTTGAACGAAGCCTATGTTGACTATTGGAGACCCTTGGGATGTCTCTATCGATGTTGCATGGGTATAGTCGGAATGAGTAAGATATGTCGATATGTAAACTTCGGATTAGAATGAAGGTTGGAAAATTCGATATTACAATGTTGGATAGAATGATGGATCATGTTGGTTTCGGAACTTGGTTGCCTTTATTTGAAATGTCAGAAATTGTTAGAGCTGGTTGGACTTGATTGGTTGGTTGAATCATATTGAGATGCATAAAAGGATGATAGTTGTCGTGAAACACTCAAAATAATGCATAATCAAATTGGAATTAAGAATACGTGTACGACAGAATAGGATAGTACATGTAGTCGAGATCGGCGAGAGCGAATGTGAATAGGAATGATCCTTGGGATTAATGTTGCTGGAAATAAGAGTTGCTTATGTGAGATGATAATATGTTAGCTTAATCAATATGAGAAAATATTTTGAGTACATCGAAAAGTTTTTGCTATAGTTGAATGATGATACGACTTGGAAGATGAATCATAAATGGGAAACTTACGAGTTGCAAATAAAGTTTGTGGATGCAAACAAAATGGGTATATGAGTCGATCGATGAGAATCTTGGTGTTGAAATAGAAAGGTGGCTATTGGCTTATCAATTTTGGTGGCATGAATGACAAAAGACTTGAAAGAGAACTCTGGATTCGTTGGAAAACTTGAATTTACTATGTCTGGATACTAAGAATTTTGGATCGGCTGTGGAAAATTATTCGAGCTGGAAATTGTAACATTCATTGTGATAATAGTTGGTTGGAAGATCGAATAAATTAATTGCGGCTATACGAGATGCTCAAGAGGAATTACTAACGTTGGGAATGATGTTATACCGTAGCTCGTTCGTTTTCTCTATCACTGAACTTGGCTAAAATGCATATATTTCTAGGATGCCTAAAATATATGTAAGATTCCAATTAAGTGGTATGCTGCATTCAAACGAAGCCACGGGGGACGATTATCATGTGCTAAGAAATTGCACGGGTGTTGGAGGAAAGAACAAAGATGGTAAACAAAAATTTTAAACCAAATGGAGATACTGTGGTAGGATGGATCATTTGAAATCAAACGTAATATTGCGGAGAAATGTTAAGTAGTGCAAGTTGATCATTGAGAAATCTCATAAAAGTCCGTTGAAGTTATGGAGATGAGTTTTGTTTAAAGTTTCGAGGACAAAACTTTTTCTTAGTGGTATATATTATAGTGCCCCGACCCGTAAAATGCCTTATTATGGATGGTTGGTTCGATGAAGCCTTGTTGGACTTGGGATTATGCGAAGGATCACTTGGAAGGCTATGAGATCGTGGCAGAAATCATCTTATAATGTGAGCAATGTTGAACCCTTCGAAGATCCTTTAGCTTCATGCTTAATAAAAAGGATCGTACGTTATGTTTACTCATTGAGTTGTTGAATAACACCTTACATGAAAGTCGGAAAGATAATTAAAGATAATTAATCATATGACCCAAAAATGGTTGCGTATCATTTCATGAATTGTGGGCTTGCGTATTGTTGCTATAAATACATGACAAGTGAAGGAAAAGTTCTAAATACTTGGGCGGTGAGTATATCGAGCCTTAGCTCAAAGAATACATGGTAAAACAAATAATAAGACCCAAGAACTGGGCAGAGAGTATGCTTGAATTGGGTGGTGAGTACATGTTGAGTGTTAGTTAGAAAGATGTATGGTATCAAAGATGTGGGGAAAGGCTTGGGTAATCACATTCTATTATTCCGTCGCCGATGTAGAATGTTGACTACACTAAGACCCTTGATTAGGCAAGATGGAAATACGAATTAGAACGATGGCTTATTGAGAATGACAGCTTATTTATTTAGTTTTCTTATCATGCATTATATGTTTCTTCATAGATAAGTTGTATATATTTGCATGGTCATGGACAACTTATCGATAAGGTAGTTCCTTGAACGGTAATCCGAGGCCATGGATCCGGTTCATCCTAGGGGGAACAAGGATTCGTGCCGACGTACTGGCATCGGTATACGGGACCTTCAGTAGGGCTAGCTACCCGTACTGTAAGGGGCACTGTTATACCAGTAAGACGGTCCAAGATGGCGTGTCGCCAGTGACCTTCATATAGATATGTCAAGTTATAATGATATCTTATGACGGAAGAGTAAGTTATTATTCAATTACAGGATGGATGTCGGCTATTGGTAAGAAATCACCTAAACGTTGACAATTATATTAAATTATGATATTGTTCATAACAATGTCTTGTGCAGAAAAGGTAAGCATTATAAATGTACGGGGATGGCTACACGACCGTGGATAAGAATCACCAAGGGTGATAACTATATGCTTTAAATTATGCTGGCTAAGAAATATATGCATGCTTTACTTCTATCAAATATGAACTGCTAATTGACCCTAAAGCAACAAAAAAAGACCATTTTTAATAATGTTCAATAACATGATTACTTAGTATTGTCTTCTTTGGTGAGTTGGGCCAGCACCGCTCGTCAGTAATTTGATGATGTACTGACCTACATTGTGGGCAATATTACAGGTGCTTGTGCATAGGGAAATCGTTTGATCAGTGCTTGGCATCGATGAATCAGATGGGTGTGTAGAAGCTCTTCTTGCGAGACGATGTCTTCTGCTATATGGTACATAGTGTATGGAATAGTATAACTCAGTGAACCAGTGAGATTGCAAGTAAAGTCGGCATGTTCGGTTGCAAAGCCTCAGTGGCAAGTATATATTCAGTTGGCTATTCAAGAGTCTTGTAATCTATTGTAAACTTTGTATTCAGCTGCAAGTCTTATAATCATTTGAGAATTTTTAATAAAGAGATACATTTCTTCATATCTTGTTGTGACTTCAATATATCTGTTTGGTTTTACTCGCTGTCGTTGTTTTCTGAGAAATACCAGGAACTGTACTGATTTTGCCTTGTGTAAGTGCAATCTAGACTTGTACGACATCACGCCCAGTGGCTAGTTTTTGATCCTCCGGGATCGAGGCGTGACAATCAGCACATGCCGCCTTGGAGTGACCGGTCTTAGCAATTGGGATCATAACGGGCAGCAGCAGGGTCAAAGTATCATTGAGCCTCTGGATCATCAATACGATAACCAAGTCTAGTGTGATCACGCACCATAGGAATAGGACCACTAGGTTTGTGAGCAAGGCTGTACGAAATATCCCACATAGAGTTGGATATGGCCTAAAGCTGAAGAGTGGTACAGAAGTCCATAGCTCGAAACTGATCCAACATCAGAGCCTGAAGGGACTCAAGAGTAATACCACTAGGAGGATGAGCATGATGTGTGTAAGCAGCTGATGGGTCAACTGGAGGTGGAGAAGGAGCCTGAACTACATGAGCATGAGCAGTACAATTATGCTCATGAAGATAAGCAAAAGCACCATCCTATGGATAATCCTCAAGCATAACCTCAAAGAACTGAAATATGTAAGACAGACACATCGCATAGAGAAGTCGTCACGGTTTCTTGTGACACCTTTCCATAGCGACAATGATAGTCTTAGACAGACTGAAGGGGACGTGGAAATGGAGATGATAGATAATAGAAAGCTCTAAATATGAAATCTTATCAGTGGCGATATTTTTTGGAATAATGGTAGAGAATACCATTCTATAAAAGTTATAGAAATAGTTGTTCAAGTGTTTAGGGCGAAGTGTTCCTTGAGGTCGAGGGTTTGGTGCACATAACGAGTCACGAAATGAATCAAAAGTTGTCCCTTCGAGAAATTGCACCAAGGTGATATCAACTAAAGCTTCCCCAATATTAGGAATGTTTAGCATATTTGCCAAATCACCGACATTAAAATCAATGTCAATTCTACCAACTTTTGATTTTACTGTGCTGTTAGTGACCGATAAATTACAATAGAACATGTGAATTGTATTTGAATAAATTGGAAAACTAGATTAAACTAAATCTAGCAACTCAAAGTTTTCAAAAACGTTTACGTGATTAGCAAATAATGTAAAGTTGATAGGAGAACCCGGACAAATCTTTCTTTGATGAAAGTCACTAAACCATTCATTTGATACATCTTATGACACAAAAATAAAATCATCAAAGAAGTTACTATCCGGTTTTGAGGGACTGAAGAGTGAGAAGGAGGCTGCCTCATGAGGAGTAGCGGACGAACCTTCATCAACTTTTTTCTTCTTTTTGGAAGAAGTAGGAATTTTAGGACCCATATAAAATTAAAAAGGATGGAGAGAGTGAAGGTATACCGAAATTGATGGTAGACAGTTGAAGAGAACTTCGAGAGAGCTCATATTCCAAGTTTTGAGAGCTTGAGAAGCTTGGAGGAAGGCGAACTAGAAAGTTAGGGTTAGGTTTCCGGTGGAATATTGAGTGGCTTAGTGAAGAAGATGATGATTTTGAGGGTTTAAGTAAAGAAGAACCCGACTGTCCAGCTTCTGTTTTGATTCACCTAGACCGAGTTCGGTCCGAGTTCGGTCCGTTGGTAATCATGACAGAATTGGAAAGTTTGTGATAGGGTTTTAACACAAATGCAAAGATGACTTAGAAATATTTGTGTTGAAGAAGTATAATTTAGATTAATGAACCAAAAGACAAACCTTAAAGAATATTTTGGGTTAGCTATAGTGGCCGAATCCCAGCTAACGGTAGTTCGAAGAGACTTAGCATCGTGTCGCTTAGACTTTTACGTCCTTTTGTCAGAAGGGCCCTTTTGGCTTATAACCAAAATAGTTTCTACGAATTTATGAATTTCAATTAATTAACACTTAATTATGACTTCAACATCCAAAATTCCTAATTCTGTTAATATGAAGTTAAAACGACCTTCAGCCAAGGGCTTAGTGAAGGTGTCATCTAGTTTATGCTCAGTGTCAACAAATTCTAAACTTATATCACCTTGTAAAACATGGCCACTAAGGAAGTTATGTCTAATTTCTATGTGTTTAGTACAATAATGATATACAAGATTCTTTGTAAGATTAATAGAGCTAGTGTTATCGTAGTAAATAGGGATGTGTTTAAACGATAACTGATAGTCTTCCAAAGTTTGCTTCATCCACAAAATTTGAGCACAACAACGTCCTGCGGCAATATATTCAACCTTGGTTGTTGATAATGCAACATAGTTTTATTTCTTGGAAAACCATGAGACTAATGACTTTCCTAGAAAATGACATTGCCACTGGTACTTTTACGATCAACTTTGCATTCGGCAAAATTCGCGTCCAGATAACTTATCAGGTCAAACGAATCGATTTTGGGATACCAAAGACCAGTCGTCAAAGTTCCTTTAAGGTATCGCAGGATATGCTTAACGGCGCTCACATGTGATTCTTTAGGACAAGCCTGATATCGTGCACATATGCATACAGAAAACATAATGTCAGGTCGACTCGCAGTTAAGTATAGTAAACTACCAATCATACCTCAATACTTACGTACCTTAGTTGGTGTACCACTTTCATCTATATCAAGCTTTGTAGACATTGCCATAGGTGTACCGATAGGTTTGACGTTATCCATGTCAAATTTCTTTAGCAAGTCTTTTGTATATTTTGCTTGATTGATGAATATCCCTTGTGAACTTTGCTTGATTTGTAGTCTGAGAAAGAATATTAGTTCTCCAATCATGCTTTTTTGGAATTCACTCTACATACACTTAACAAACTCATTACATAGCATCTCATTAGTTGATCTAAAAATTATGCCATCTACATATATCTGTACTAATAAAATATTTTTATCCAAAGATTTTATAAAGAGAATAGAATCAACCTTCTTTTTTGAAAAGCCGTTTTCAAGTAAGAAGGAACTAAGGTGCTCATACCATGCATGAGGTGCTTGTTTGAGACCATAGAGAGCCTTAGACTTTTTGAAATCTTCGAAGCCAGGAGGTTGTTTTACAAAAACTTCTTCTTTTATAAAACTATTTAGAAAAGCACTTTTGGTATCCATTTGAAAGAGTTTGAAACCATGAAAACTTGCAAAAGAACAAAGCATACGAATGGACTCTAGTCTAGCAACTGGAGCATACGTCGCATCATAGTCAATGCATTCTTCTTGATTATAGCCTTGAGCTACTAGACGTGCTTTGTTGCGTGTGACTGAACCATTCTCATCTAATTTATTTTGGAACACCTACTTGGTAGCATTGATCGGATGATCAATAGGTCTAGGAATGAGTTCCCAAACTTGATTTCGGTCAAATTGGTTTAGTTCCTCTTGTATTGCAGAAATCCAAAATTCATCAGTAAAAGCTTCTAAAATATTTTTAGGTTCGATTCTGGAAATAAATGCAACATTAGCAACTATCTCTCTTATGCTTGAGCGAGCACTTACACCTCTTGATACATCACCTATTACCAGTTCTTCCGGATGGTCTGGCATAAACTGTAAATATTTCGGCAGACTTTCCTGGTGGGACAAGGATGGTGTATCTTCTGATGTTCTGTTGGAGGGAGTTTTCTCTTCTTCATTGTCACTATCATAATTGCGTTGACTATTCAGCTCATCGAATGTGACATTTATTGACTCTTCAACAACAAGTGATCTCTTGTTGAATACCCTGTATCCCTTGCTTTTTGCTGCATACCCCAAGAATATGCCCTCATCAGCATTTTTATCGAATTTTCCTAAGTTATCTTTTGTATTTAAAATAAAGCATCTGCAACCAAAGACCTTAAAATAGCTGATGTTAGGAGTTCTATTAAACCATAATTCATAAGGAGTCTTTTAGAGACAAGTCTAATAAGAACTCTATTCAAAACATGGCATGCTGTATAGACAGCTTCTGCCAAAAATATTTTGGAAGTTTATGTTGATTAAGCATTACTCTGGCCATATCGCCAAGAGTTCTATTCTTCCTCCCGACAACGCCATTATGTTGAGGAGTTCTAGGGCAAGAGAATTCATGTGACAGCCCATTTGAATCATAATAGGATTTGAACTCTGGTTATCGAATTCTCCTCCATGATCACTTCGTATCCGAGAAATCATGAATCCTTTCTCATTTTGTACCTTTTTACAAAAAGATACAAATTCCGAAAAGGCCTCATTTTTATTTGCAAGAAAGTAAACCCAAGTATATCAGGAATAGTCATCAACTATCACGTAAGCATATAGCTTACCGCCAAGACTGGCGACTCTACTTGGTCCAAAAAAGTCTATATGTAATAATTGCAGAGGTCTGGAGGTACTTACAATATTTATTGATTTGAAAGATGATCAAGATGCCTTATTCTTTTTACATTCGGCACAGACTATATCTTTCTTGAAAGTAATGTCAGGTAAGCCTCTTACCAGTTTCTTGGTGGACAATCTTGCAATAGTGTCCGTGTTCGTATGTCCATAATGCATATGCCATACCCAGCTTTCGTCTTGAGTTATGAGTAGACACTTTCTTGTACTATTAGTCTTCTCTGACAGATATAGTACATATGTGTTGTTCTCTCTTATTCCCTCAAAGGAAGTTATTCCAAAAGTTTTATCATAAACAAAATATTTATTCTTAACAAAATTAACTCCATAACCATGATCAGTCAGTTGACTAATACTTAGCAGGTCATGTTTTAATTCTGTTACTAAGCATACATCTTTAATAATAGATGAGGGAGAAGTACATATGTTGCCAATTCCAATGATATATCCTTTCAGGTTGTTCCCAAAGGAGACATAGCCTTCTTTTTTCATCGATAGAGTTGCAAACAATGTGTTATCACCTGTCATGTGCCTGGCGCCACTACTATCATGAATCCACTTGCTTCTAGTGGAAGGAGGATGGTCCACCTACAATACAAGTTGAAGATGTAACCTTTGGTACCCACTTTCTTGAGGGTACTGATATGTTAGTTTTTGGAACACATACATAATCATTCAGATCTACTAGCTTTCTAATCTTACACTGGTGTGATACATGTCCTTTTATACCACAATAGTGACATGTAGCAGAAGTGTTAGTGCTCGATGTAGTTCAAAGATCATATATATGTGTTTTTGAAGATATGTGTGTTTTCATATTGTGTAAAAAGGTATACATATATGTATGGCTTTGGCAGTTCTAGCAGTGTTGGTCGTATTGTGTTTGTGCTTGGTCTTGTGACTTGTGTTCACATGAACTATAGGTTTGATAACCTATTTGCCCAGTTTAATCTCTAACTTTTTAGAGACGTCACAGGCTTCATTGTATTTGTCCGTGAGTGCATTTATTCTCTGAGCAGCAATATTGTACTTCTTTTTCTCTAGTTCATAGAGATCGTTAAATTTTACATTTTCTTGATTGTCTTTCTCAAACTTTTCAAGAGTATCATATAAGCCTAACTTTAAAGAAGTAATCTCATTTGTGTCACTAGAAGAATATCTAATATCTTCTTGCCTCTGAGATTGCTTTGAAAACTCATATTGTATAAATTTTAGCTCTTTCTTAGTACTTTTGTACAGATCCATCATTTTCCTCTGATCTTCTAACAGATCAGTAAAAGCATCAGACAGTTCATCGAAAGTAAATTCTTCATAGAGAGGGTTCGATAATACCTTAGCATCTGTAGCCATAAAGCATAGGTTCGATGTGTTGCAAGGCTTCTCTTCTTCTTCAGAGTCATCAGCTTCGCTTTTACACCAGATGCTAGTGTTAGCATAGTTTCTAGTCGAAGACCTTCTCTTTGCTCGTCTGATGATGCCTGCTTCCTTTTCTTATAACCGGACAATCCTTCTTGATGTGACCTATTCCTTTACAGCGGAGGTAGATCAGTTCTTCATTGTCTCTGGAATCATTCTTTTTCCAGCTTGTCTTTTCATATCTAAGGAATCTTATGAAGTTCCTTATCATGAGGGCCATATGCTCATTATCTGAGCTGTCTGTCTCACTTTTATCGTCGGAGACTGTCTTGTGGTTAGCTTTAAATGCTATCGCCTTCTCTTTTGGAGCTGAATCTTTGAAATCTTTAAGGTCTAGCTCATGCGTTATAGGCTTTCCTATAAGGGATTTAAGAGTCATTGTTGTGAGATCATTTTCTTCTATAATGGTCGTTGCTTTAGGATTCTAGTTCTTGGTTAGCCCGTGAAACACCTTCCAAATCTTCTCATGATTGTTGTATTCTTTTCCAAGGGAAGATAGAGAATTAACAATATCAAGAAACAGAGTAAACATATTTGTGATAGTCTCATTAGGCTTCATTTTGAAGGCCTTATACATTTGTGTTAGTCGTGAGATTTTGGACTCCTTAACTTGGGAGGTGACTTCATGAGTGACCTCAAGAAGTTTTCAAACCTCGTGAGATGTGACACATGTTGAAACTCTATTGAACTCCGTTCTATCTACAGCATAAAAAAGTATTAATAGCTTTTGCATCAAGACTAGCTTGTTTCTTTTTATTGTCGGTATATCTATCGAATGGTTTTTCCACTAATTCACCCTCTACCATAATAGGTAGTGGTTTCTTATAACCATTCATGACAATCGACCATAAATCGAAATCAAGAGACTTAAGGTAAAAGCTCATACGTTTCTTCTAGTATGTGTAGTTGTGCCATCAAATAGGGGTGACCTATTTGTTGATTGGCCTTCACCATTGCTTGGATATAAGGATGCCATATCTCAATGAGTTTTAATCCAACTTGAGATAAATTGTGCTCTGATACCAATTGTAGGATCGATGGCACCTCTAGATGGGGGTGAATAGTATGAAACGAAAAATATTTACTAATTTAAAAACTAAGCAGGTGAAGCAAATATATAAATAAACATAAATGCAATGAAGTAAAGTAATAAGTAAGTGGAGGCAAGAAAGCAATACACAAACACCAAGGTTTATACTGGTTTTCCTCTGAGAGGACTAGTCTAGTTCACGAGAATTCTTGCTCGATATAATCCACTATTTTGAATAGATATTACACCGCGTGCTTTACTACGAAGAACACGCCAACTTCAACATCGTCGTGTTTTTATCCAAAGTCCACGATCAAACTTCAAAATACCTTTATAAGAAAAGCTTTTATACGCCAAGCTTGTACAACTCGAATACTCCTAATCAGAAACCACCGGCACTACAAGAATGGGAGTTGTCTTAGAGATTTGAAGATTCAAGCTTTGTTAAGTAGATAGAAAGCTTAGGAATAGATAGAGAAGATGAAGATTGAATGAGTGAGTAGAAATGGAAATTTTTTCTCTTTTTATAGATTATTCTAGGATAGAGTTCGGACAGAACTCGGTAGGCTAACGTTCATAATTTTGAACGTTGCAGATCCAAAAAAAAAGGAAAAAGCAGCTGACCAGGAGTGTTACTAGGGGACCGAGTTTGGGTTGCCAGGGTTTCAGGGTCATTTGATTTGGTTAGGCTTTTGGATATGGTTCGGCTAGGGATCAAAGAATGGATTTGTTTTTGGTTTAGGATAGTACTTCTAAATGCCAGTGGTAGGTAATGTATAGAGGTAGAAAACCAGGAAGTAGGCAGTGTATTGGGTCGAGTGGTCAAAATACATGTGTAGGAGATTAAGAGGGTGTGCATATACCACTGTAGGAGAGGGGTATCCTATGTTAAATATTTGGGGGTTAGTATCTGTTGTATAGAGATAGGTAATGTATAGAGGTAGGAAGTGGCAGTTTTAGTCGTGTATATGTTTGATACAATTTTGAAATTACCGTATGTACAGATGCACAAGTAGGTGTAAAGTTAGGACGGGCCTATGCAAGTATCATAGGAGGAGACGTAGGTACATGCAAGGATTCAGTTAGAAAAATAGAGATGTGGGTCATAGGCCTAGGTAATACACATATGTACAGGTATATGGGGTGTATAGTTGGCCAAAGATACGACAATTGAAACAGGGGTATATTGGTATCGAAGATCATATATCAAATACATAGATCAGATATCAAATAGCAGTAGGTTGGTACACATCTAGGCATGTAAAGGTATGAACAGACTTAGGGGAGCATTCAATTTAGAGTGCAAGCTATTGATACAATAATTGGATGTCAGTATGCAGGAATCTAACGAATCATGTAGGTGACAGGAAAAGGCAATACACGGGTTTATATATGTATCTTAGATATAGGCTTGTAAGAAAGGAAGTAAGTTCCAGTGCTGCAGTTGATATAACTGCAGCAATAAGAGGGACAGAATAATAAGCGTTGACAGGTAGGGGATGTCTATAATATAATCCAATGTTCAGGTCTGTGCAGAACAGACAGAGAACAAGAATCATATACCAAATGTATATGATGATTTGTGGCTAATAGGTTACCATGGGTTTTAGAAGTTAAGAGCAATAGGCTACCTGAGAATGACAATTGGACAGTAGTATAGGTAGCCTCTCTAAATATCTGTTTAGGAGTTAGGGAGTTTGGAATTAATATTTAACAGCAAGGCAGCCTACATTTGCTAGTATATGTATGATTCATGTAGGGGTTCTAATATGACAGTAGCTAATTGCAGTTGCATTTAAGAAGCAAATTGAGTGTAGGGCTAAGAGTACAATGCAGCAGTGCACATGTATTCCTTTGACTGAATATATCAGATAGTAAGTTGGGCACAACAGTTTGGGCAATACATCCGTATGTGCATCAAGGAGTGTCAATTGCACAAGTCTTGCCACAAGTTGGACACAATTGGGAAATTGCTGTAGGCACTGTCACGCCCCGATTCTATAGAGTTATTCATCCTCGCATTTATCTCTGGGAACCGATCGTTCTCGCTTAGGCGTGATGCCGTACAAGTCTGGTATTGCACTTGTATAAGGCAAAGATGGTATATAATTGATAGCCTTCAAATAGGAACACATTGCAGCGACAGACACAGACAAATTGAAAATAATGATGTTACTCTTTCTTATTGAAATAAAACACATTATTGATCTGTAGTAGCAAAAATAAGCAGATAACTTGAAGTCACACAGATATTTGTAGAAATGAACTGCTTTATTGATAATTGGAACTAGAGTACATAACTTGCAATAAAATGAAAATTTTACAACACATCTCACTGTACATTGATAGCTAACTGAAACTTATGGCTTACATTTGAAACTTGATACACACTTTACAACTGGATATGCTATCTTGGCTTATAACTCACTGGTACCACTGATTACAATGTTCCATAAGTTATGCCATTTATAAATAGAAGACATCATCTTTTGCAAGGAGAGCTTCTGTATGCCTAATAAATCTTGGATGCCGCGGGACTGATCAAGCCAATATTCGTGTGCTGAGCTTTCAAAGAACGAGAACCTAAAAAAGAGTGCCCACAATATGGGTCAGTACATCATCTATGTACTGGTGAGCAGAACCACCCCATTTGCCTAAACCAATACTAAGTAGTCATCTGAGAAAACATTTGTTAGAGTGATCTTTCTATTTGGAGCCTAGCTTCAGTTTACAGTTCATGTGCAGTATTCATTGAAACATGTAAGCATGACCTAACATTGTTTATGTAAAGGCATCATTGAAGCATACTTGGTGTTATCAAGTTCTAACAGTGTTTATGTAGAGGCATCATTCAAGCAGCAATTGAGTTAACATATATCGAACATGTTACAGTGATTCTCTTAGCAAGGCAACACTTTAGCATACTGTATTTAACATGTTAATCATGTTATAGAATTTCTTATTAGAAAGGAAATATCACTGCATCATTTTGTTTGGAATGTTAAGCAGACAAGTTGAACCAACATATAAATTGAATATATCACATTTAAGTGATTTCTTACCGATAGCCGACTTCTCATACCTGCATCAAATACAGGTTAGATGACATACTTACTCTGCCTGCAAAAAATATTCATTAGTATGCATCTTGACTACGTGGCTACTAGTATTGTTAAACCATACGGACGTTGCCATGTAAAGCTTCAAAGGTAATGCGATGACATTATTGTTGGGAGCTAGCCTCTATGATACCTCGTAAATACCGGTTATGCGATGACATCAAAGTAGGTGGCTAGCCTCTAGGATACCTCACATAATCGTGCTCCCACTAGCACGCCAATGTTTCCTTTTAGGCCGAATCGGTCTCCCTAATGTCACGGGGTACCGTTCGAGGAAACAAATCTCCAAACCTTGTGCGCAAGTTGTCCATGACCATACGAATGCATGTCCGACTCGATCGTGAACATAAATGCATAGTAAAATGATAAAACGAAGTAAAGGTAACAGTGCATCATCTCATTTCATCATTTCTTAGTGCAAAAATTCATTCATTTCTCATTCCATCAACTCAATTACATAGCAACATTATCTTATCTTAAGGGACATGTAGCATTTCATTCATTTCATAGGGACAATATTATTCATTCATTGATTATAAAAAACAGACATCTTTCATATCTATACAATAGTTACACAGGGCATACATGATTCCAGTGTTTCATTCAGTTCAGCAACATTTAACATGAGCAACATTTAAGCATAAGGGACATTATACATTTATTCTCTGGCATCAAGTCACATTAGCAGTTCAAATGTTATTCCTTCAGCAGTTCAATGTTCATGTGTTATTGATTTCAACAATTCTCAGCATAAGCATCTCTATTATTTAGCAACTAAACATGAAACATTCAGGGACAATTCATAGCAACACAATACTCTATTTTATTAAGCATGAAGGAGTAGGGAAGAAGGGACAGTTCCACTTACTTGTATAAGGGTTCTTCATGTTCCGATTGTACATATTCCCACTAGATATAGCCCCACCAGCGAGCCACGTTCCAACACTCATTCCATCTGGCCAGCTAAGAGAGACTGCATCAGTTTTCAATTCTCTTTATTTCCAACACAAGTCACGGTCCAATTTTCAAATAGCATCCAACAAGCCAACCCAAATGCTTCGTGTGGAACGGGGCATTACATAATATACCAAACAGAAAAAAGTTTTCGTCCTTGAAACTTAAGAGAACAACTCATCCTAGTAATTCACTTAGTCAGAACAATTTACTCGTTCAGCTTCTATTCGACATCCATTCAGCTCTCTCGACCATCTCAAAATTGCTATCCAACTATACCACTTAATCCATCAATGATTCATTCCATTTTACTCTTTTCCAAATTAATTGCACTTCTCATTGTTTCACCAACATTTTTTTATACAGCTTTGTCTTCGTCGTAGCCTACCACTTTATTTGGATTTCATATACATATTTTATGCGTCCCCAAAACATATGCATTTCAGCCAAAGTCTATGCTAGTGCGATCGATAAACTCTCCTAACAATGGTATATAATCACAGCCTATCACATCGGTTAGATCCATACACATACTTTAGGCGTCCCCAAAAAATATATATTTCAGCCAACTTCTGGATTTGTGCGATTTCGATAAGCTACGGTGTAACTTTATTCCCCAAATCCGACCTACACATTTTAATATCCAAATTTGAGTCTAGGCATTTTCGAAGTCTATCGGCACCCTTTAGGTTACTTATTGCTACGATCATTGACACAATCGCTATCTTTCAAGCCACACACTTAACATCAGGGATAACTCGGATAAGTTACATATTCAAGAAGAATATTTCCAACATTCAAGCCAAGGGTCTACCTTAGAGCCAACCATACCGAGAGTTCACATTAATCAATATGCAATTTCTATTTCTTCCCGAATCCAACGATATTTCTCACCGAGGTAATTTATCTTTTCCAAAAAATAAAATCCGAAGTCATTCACTATCGATTAATCGAGCCAAGAGTACAATTTTATGCAATATTCCATCTAACATAGTATCCATCCCGCTATGTCTTATTTCAACTTTCCTTTCTGACTATGAAATCAACATTCAGACTTTTGAGAAACGGTCCTTCTTTCCAATTTGATACACAACATGCAATGTTAATCCAGCTACCCGACTCTATATACTGGTCTGGCATTCTCGTTATGAGCAGTCAGTTCCATCATATGGAACAATTCACTACTCGATATAGCCAACTCAAGTCTTACCCCACGATTGTAGTTCCCGTTAAGGCCGACATAATACTTCACTAGTGTCAAACATCTCTGAGGGTCGCATTGTAGCATATACTTCCTTTGGTCATACTCATTACCACCATCTCTCATTTAATGCCAAAAGGGCATTCTATGGGTCGCCAACAGTCACCCTATTATTCGGTCAAGTCTCTAAGGCTAGCTATATCGGCAGCTAAACTTATTCATTCGGGTGAGTCCACTAGAGTGGACGGCTACTAGGGACCATGCTTACTTCTTATTCTTAGGGCCAACAAGCAATCGACAATTTCAAGCAACTCTACCTAAACCTATGGGTATCAACTCAATCTGAACAACTAATCGTTATTACCGACTATGTGAACAACTAGTTATGCAACTCACGGTCGCTATGGTTAAGTCTATCTTTTTAGGGTCATCCTCAAGGAACTAATTTCCATATAGGCTCATTCTAGACTTACCTAATGATCGACTAAGATCGATCTAGCAACATTACGGTCAAAAACCCGACCTGACATATGATTCTCAATAATCTAATGATCCATCAAGTAAATTTCCCAACGATTCGATTTCTTTTACAATTCCCTCATACCCATACGGATCTATATACCGAGGCTAACTATTTCAAGGGTCATCAATTTTGGTAGTCTCAATATAACTATGGAATCATACTATTCGATCTGTATGACAAAGTCATACCACTAAGTCATAAGCCAACAATCTATATTCCAACCAACAGTCGTCTATACCGTCACACCATTTACCGACACTATCCAACACATTTCGTGGTTCTCAATCCCATTCGTTTTCTAGCCATCAAAATCTCATACGGACATTTCTAAAATCTCATACCGCAAGGGTCGAGAAATTTATTGGAATCTAATCCGACAATTCATGCATCAATTAACCATTCTCTCTGTAACACAAGTATTCAGGGTCACCGCTTGTTACCTTTGTGATAAACTTCAATTCCTCAACATACATGCATATATGGAATGATTATCTATTTTGCCAAGCTCGAATTCAAACCTCTACTAATTCTATCCTTTGGCAATCAAGATGGGTTAACATCTAACACACCTTAGGGTCATAGTACAGGTTTCCAACATTCATTCGAGTCACCGACAATACTTTCAAAACTTTCATAGCAACGAACTATAATAGCCGCAACATTCTTTGACCAAATCACTACCTACGGGTAAACTACCAATCATAGCTCAATACTTACGTATGTCGACAGGTTTGCCTTTTTTATCTACATCAAGCTTCGTTGAAGTTGTTATTTGAGTGCCAATTGATTTGACGGTTAGCAAATCTTTTATGTACTTGGCTTGGTTGATGAACGTTCAATTGTTGTTTTATTTAATTTATAGTCCAAGGAAGAATTTGAGTCTTCCATCATGCTCATCTCAAACTTATTTTGCATACACTTAGATAATTCCTTATAGAGAGATTCATCAGTAGATCCAAATATGATATCATCAATATATATTTGAATTAAAAAAAGGTTTCCATTTAGAGACTTTATAAATAGTGTAGTGTCAACCTTGCATTATCAAGTAGAAAAGAGCTTAGACGATCGTACCAAGCATGAGGAACTTGTTTCAAATCGTACAAGGCTTTCTTCGACTTGAATACATAATCAGAATTTTTGAAATCAGTGAAACCTGGAGGTTGAGCTACATAAACTTCTTCTTTTATGAAATTATTAAGAAAAGCACTCATTACATCCAATTGAAATAGTTTAAAGTTATGAAAACATGCAAATACACATAATATGTGAATGGATTCTGATCTCGCAACAGGGGCATAGGTTTCATCGTAGTCGATACCTTCCTCTAGATTGTGTACTTGAGCTACGAGTCGAGCCTTGTTACAAGTGACTAAACCATTCTTATTTAATTTATTTCGGAATACCCAACGGGTGCCAATGACCAGATGATAAATGGGCTTGGGAACAAGTTCCCAAAATTTATTCCGTTTAATTAGTTTAGTTCCTTTTACATAGCATATAACCAATAGTTATCACTAAATGCTTCTTTAATAGATTTAGGTTCTAGCTGTGAAATAAATGCAACACAAGAAGCTATATCTCTGGTAGTGGAATGATTAGTTAAGCCCTGTGTGATTTCACCTATTACCAGTCCTTGGGGTGGTCAGCAATGAATTTTATTCTTTTTGGCAGACTTTCAAAGTAGTTGTTTTCGATTTCAAGTTCTGTTGACGCCTTGCTTGGTGTACAGATGTCTTCATCATCATTATCGTTGATCATCTGTTGGTTTAATACGTCGAAGGTGACGTTCATTGATTCTTCGATGATCATTGACTTCTTGTTGAAGACTCGGTACCCTTTTTTTGGCAACATAACCTAAAATGATACCCTCATCGGCCTTTTCATCAAATTTACCCAAATTTTCTTTAGTGTTAAGAATAAAACATTTACAACCAAAGATTTTGAAATAAGAAACTGTGGGTGTTCTATCAAACCATAACTCATATGGAGTCTTCTTCGATTTAGGTCGAACTAGAACCATATTGAGAATGTAGCAGGCTGTATTGACAGCTTCTGCCAAAAAATATTTAGGTAGACTAAACTGATTCAACATACTTTAGCCATTTAAGATAGAGTTCTGTTCTTACGTTCCACAACTCTGTTTTGGTGTGGAGTCTTAGGGGGCAGGAGAGCTCATGTAAATATCCATGTGTGTCACATAATTGCTCAAAGTCTGCATTCTCGAATTTGTCGCCATGATCACTTAGAATACGAGTAATCATGAATCCTTTCTCATTTTAAACTTTCTTACAAAATGCGACAAATTCATATAATACATCATTCTTGCGTGCGAGAAAATATACCCACGTGTATCTAGAAAAATCATCTACTATTACAAAAGCATATAACTTACCACCTAGACTAGCAATTCTACTAGGCCCAAATAAATCTATATGCTGTAATTGTAGAGGTCTAGTGGTACTTACAGCATTTTTGGACTTAAATGTGGATCGGGTAGCTTTGTTCTTTTCACATTCGCTACATACCTTATCCTTCTTGAAGACGATATACGGTAAGCCTCGTACCAATTTCTTCGTAGGTAATCTTGAAATTGTATCCATGTTTTTATGTCCGAGTCTCATGTGCCATAGTTGACTCTCATCATTCTTGGCGAGTAAGCATCTATCTGCGTTGTTAGCATCTTCCAATAAATAGAAAATATGTGTTGTCTTCCTTAATACCTTCAAAGATAGTACTACCAATTTAGCTATCAACTATAGTACATTTGTCTTTGACTACCATAACCGTGGTCAGCTAAATAGTTTATGCTGAGTAGGTCTTGTTTTAACTTAGTTACTAAGTAGACATCTTTAATCACAGGGTAGGGAGACTTACCAATGTTGTCGATACCTACTATATATCATTTTAAGTTGTTATCGAATGAAACATATCCTTCTTTCTTCTTCGATAGTATTGCGAATAGAGAAGCATCACCGGTCATGTGCCGTGATCAACCGCTGTCGAGGATCCACTTGCTCTTAGCATGAGTACGATGTTCCACCTACAAAGAAGCTTGCAGATAAAACTTTTGGTACCCATTTCTTGTAGGGTCCGAATATGTTAGTCTTTGTTATCCATGCACATACATTTAAATCAACTAATTTTCTTACTCTACATGCAGGTAAAATATAACCAATGGTGCCACAATAGTGACATCTAGCATGTTGAGTGTTAGGTGCAGTGTGTTGTGCATGATTGGTAGGTCTTGGTGTTCTAGTTGGATACTTGTAGTAGAATACATGTCGGTTAGTCTTCTTGGGCAAAGATTTGGCTATATTTTGTCTGACAGTATTGGGTTTGAACGTGTTTCGATATTTCAGTAATTGACACGTGTTAGGGTTGTGGATACACACAAAAAAGAAGAAGAAACACTGTCTTTTCTTATTGGCGCCCACATGTTATGTGCCCACATGCTGCTGCATGTTATGCGCCCACATGTTGTTTTAGGCGCATAACCCTTTGTGCGCATAGCTCGTTGGGCGCATAGGATTCCTCCAGCACTTAGTTTTTTTTCTGCAGATTCTGAGTCTGACTTTCTCTTCCATCCTTGCAGTTAACATGTTTATCCTGGAACTTGATGGAATCCCTTTCGACTCTGCTGGTCAAGCCTTCGACACAAGTCTCATAACCAACATGGTCAGCAAGGTTCTGGCCAAGATCAGTCATAACCAGCCTACGGAACGGACGCTCGCCATACTTGAACAGGATAAGACCTTCTTGAAGCAGATGATTATCGATGAGAAGCTCTCGCTCGAAGGGGCATGTCGTTTCAAGAAGCCGTACTTTCTGTTCGATGATAGTGTGGGGTTCGAAGATGGCGAGACAATACGCTTGAGAAACCCACTGGTGGTCAGGCTGAACAATCAGAGGATATGGCTATCATTGATAGAGTGTTAGTATCTTTTGTCCGCGTTCACTGCCTTAGCCGTGCGGCGACAGATGAAATGGGAGCTAACCCCTGAGCTCCTCGGGGTCGTCTCCGGAAGAATATAGTTCGACTCGGGAGATCGGAAGAAGGACACTTTCAAGTGTGTCAGGGGCTCTATATCTTACTCCACGAGGGGGCTGCAACCTGGTGCCGTAATAAATGACATCCTGACTGACCTCCACCCTTATGCTGCCGATACGCTTTGAAATCTGATGATGTCGGGGGACGTGTTGTATCCCGTAGGGAAGATGCAGATGGAAGGCTAGAGGTATCCAGTTTCATTCTGGAGCAACCTCACTGACTGGGTGCTTTCCACGTATGAAGCCACCCTGAAGATTGCTGGTCTTTTTTATGCTATTAGGGCCACCCAATATGGCATAAAAGTCAACTGGCCAATGTTTGTCTCTTTGGCGGAGTTATACAACCTTCACACTTGTACTTTTATTACTCCGGACAGGGAGATGGGATTGGCTCTCCACGAGATGCAGGAAGTGTCGAAGCTTCCTTGGGGCACAGAGCCGTATGAAGTGTAACGCCCCAGTCCCAAAATACGTAGGACTAGGAACATAGACATACCAGGTGTATACATACGAAGTATGCTCCAATATATGGAATCCTCGTATGTATACATAAGCTATAAATGCAGTAAAATCAAGGCTAACTAATCTCATCCACAAAATAAAAGAATAAAAGATGTCATATAATGAATGGTCTTAATACAATATGTTGGGTAGAGTCACATCCACTACCAACCAAATAAAAGAAAAGAAGTACATGATATATAAAAGATTTTGACGAAGGTAGCAAGATAGATCCAAGACACATCATCTTCGAATAAATGGAGAAGTCCACGACCTCTGCTAGAATACCTGCGGAAGACATGAACACACACCTGGGAAGATAACCAGGTCCTCAGAGGCACGTAACAAGATACAAAATATCATGCCATATAAATTGAATAAATATTGCTCAATAATAACAAGTAAGATCAGATCATAACATGGTCCAATACCTCACCCTTTGGATTAGCGTGCCATCTCTCCAACCAAACAAGGACAGGAGATGGCACACTAACCAACGATGAAATATCTTTCCAAGTCATGAATCCAATATGGTATCCGGACCCCAACAAGGTTCACTACCTTCTCATCGGAGTAGTAAGCCACACATACAACCAAACAAGGACAAGATGTGGCAAACTGATCCACGACAAGTTATTGTTCCAAGCCACGGTAAGACACAAGCACCCAAACCAAGAGTACTCATACCTAACGGATAAGGGTGCCTAACCAACCTAAGTGTATGCAGTTTTAAGAACATCCTTCAACGTATGGGCCCTGGCTAAAATGGGATCAACATGGTTCCCCCTTGGGGCACCAGAGGCCCAATCAATAAGAGCATAATGATCCGCAGAACGCCAGTGGCCGTCAGTAATCAATGGGTCATCAATCCCGTATCTCCAGCGGAGCATCCGGGTCACAAGGGAAAGTGCATCGTAGGCCATACGCTAAGGTATTGTCCTCCCCGTCCAATGCCTACTATGTTGTATCCACAACACAGAACCTCTATTAACCGCTAAGTCAAACTAAGTATGCAACCTCTATTAGAGGTTATTCCTATCGCACGGCTTATACATACCGGTGGCCAGCCAGTCACGCATGTCCGAGTTCTACATGCGACTCGCAACTCCGTGGTAAAAATGTGTCAAGGCCTATGAATGCAACACACAAAATGTGGTCCCTTAACTCTAAGTTCAATGTATAAGAAAATAATACATAGCAGGAAATAGAACTAAACAGTACAAATTTTATCTACTTATGCCATGTATCACAGTTTATTTTGCAAAAAAATAAATAATGAATAAATGCATGAATATGAGCTAAAGTAAAATAAACAACTTAATGGCAAGGTATCTTTCCTGGTAGCGACGCCTGGTGTGCTGCGATGATCAAGGCGGCACAGATATGGCTTCAGTGTTACAACTACGTAAGAAAGCCTCTAATGTTGGCATGGACTGTTCCATAGGGTCCAGAAGAATCAATTTAGCTAGGAACCACATAAAGAACTACAGAATTGGCGAAGGAATATGAATAGTGGACTATCGAAGGAAGTTGGATATATGTATAATTTTTAGAAAAATATTTATAATCTCTCAAAATATATTCTATGAGTTTAAATAATTCACATAAATACTTGAAAATAGTTATATATAAAAATTTCTGAAAGTATATTTTGTTAGTCCAAAAATACCTTTAGATTAATTAGGTTGAAAATCATAATCGTATATAGACAAAACCCTAAGTTGTAAAGGTAGGATTTTTCATAGAAATCTATTAGTTAAAAATATTTTTCAAATAAATATATAAAAATCTAGGAAAATATTTTAGGTCAAACCTCCAAATTTAAAATTACATATATAGCTCTATCCTTTTAAAAATAATAATACATATTCTAAAAATGATAACTTAATAATAAGAAAAATAATAATAATTAAACTAATAACCACAAAACTAATATTCATAACTAAATACTAATAATAAAATAATAATAATAATAATAACAATAACAACAACAACAACAATAACAATGTCCACATACTGCTTTACTAGTAGAAGCCATTAAAATAATTATAATAATAATAATAATGTAATCCAATCTTCAGTGTGTTGTTTTTCCTCGGAAGTAGAGAAGCAACTCAACTGAACACCACAAAAAGAGCACAACTTACTAGAATGGAGAAAATGAAAGAACTTTCCGAGAAAAATTTCCAACGGACAGGAGGAGGGATTCTGGAGTGGAGGGAAGCGAGAGGAGCTTACCGCAGCGAGGTGGGGCACGATCACATGGTGGCGGGGATGAGACTGCTCCGGCGAGAGGGGGGCCCTCGCTTGCGGAGGCTACGGGAGTCTCGCCGGTCGCGGGACCGCGTCGCACCAAGAGGCGGAGTATCAGGCCGATTTGGAGGCACGACAGTGGAAAGAGGCGGCACGTCCGCTTTCAGCGGTTAATGGAGAAGTCCAGACTGCCTCGCCCGACGCACACGTAAGCGGAGTAGGAGGGTGGACTCTTCAGGGAGCGCGCCACCGAAAATGATGGTGACGCCGAGAGGTCTCCGATGCAGTCGGGTGCACAGATTCGGGAAAAGGTAGTGCTCTGGCACGGGAAGGAGGTGGAGGCCGCGGCAAGCTTGCCATGGCCAGGAGTCTGCAGCTTCGGGCGGAGGAGGTACGTGCTGGTGGTGGTGATGTTTTTGGGTGTGTGCTGGTTTTGGGGGCCGCTAATGTTGGAGGCCGGTGAAGGCCGGCATGGGTCAAATTTGGTGGCCAGGGGATGATATCGTAGTGATGGTGGCTGGCTTGTGCAGTCTACGGCGGGTGGCCATGGTGGTGGCGTTGGAGAAGATGTGTTGGCGATGGCAGGTGATGGCAGTAGTGATGGTGATGTCGGCTAGGTCGGGATGGTGATGATGATAATGGTGGTGGTTGCTGTCCGGGTGGAGAAACGGCTGTAGCCTGACTAGATGGCGCCGGCAGGAGACGACCGCAGGATGAAGTTAGGATTAGGGTCAGGCTTTTGTGTTGGAGTCGGGTTGGTTAAGTCGTATCGGGGGTGTCGACACGACGGAGAGGATGGGTTGCTATCGAAAGGTCGTGTCCGGGCTTGTCGGACACATGGGAATGTAATTGCAAAAAAAAAAAGGTAATGGAAAGACACCCGAGGTCGGACCCGAGGCCGTCACGGCTGACACGGAGGAAAATGGCTACAGACACAATGCACGTACTTCGATGGAGAAATTTGTGAAAAGAAATTGGACTTGTGGAGTTTATGGAAAAAACATATAGAAAATTTACTGTAGCGACAATATTTTTAATAATATTTGTTTAAACGATAATAGTTTAGGAAATTGGGTCAAACAATAAAATCCGATAGATCGTTTGTCGGAAAGTAGACATGTTGAAAATCCGACACACAGACTGTCGGAATATGAGCATAAGCTCAAATTCCGACAATGGATTTGGCGGAAATTGGGTGGTTACGGTTTTAGTTTGGTGGGTTGTGGGTTAGTTTGGGTTTGGTTTTTATTTATTTTTTTTGGGTTGGGTTGGTTTTTTTTGTTGGGGGTTGGATGGCTTTGGTTTTTTTTTTGCTTGATTATCTTTTGTTGGAGTTGGAGTTGGGTTGGGTGGGTTTGATTTTTTTTTTTTTTTGGGTTGAGATGGGTTATCTTGGTTTCTAACGTTACAATTCTTAACGTTACAATTGTAACGTTCTAATTCCAACGGCTATATTGAACTACCACCATCTATAAGTATCAAACCAATTCACAGCATCTCTCTCATTCACTTCACCACATCTCTCTCATTCACTTCACAACCTCTCTCATTCAGTAGCAAGTTTGGCAATTCTATTTCGTTGAAAGCTGAAGCTCTTCTCTTCCTACAGAAAGTTCATCTTGTCGTCAACATGGATGGAAATCTAACAATACTATGCTCGCTTGGAGGTGTACTAAATGGGTTAGCGTATCAAGGGGGTTTAACCCAAGTTCTTTTAGTTGATCGAAATATTTCATTTCTTAGTTTACATAATCTAATTATTGATCAATATTCTATCGACTACGAATTTATATTAGTACATATTTTCGTATCTAATTGTATAAATGTAGATAGTGAAGATGCATGGAAATTTGTTCTTCAAGTGAATGCACAATCACCATATATTAATATCTATGTCACTCCGTCCCCATCTATAAATGTAATTAATTTACCTGCTTGTAATACTTTTAACGCTGGTCCTAGTTCTTCTCATCAAGTTATTCCATTTACTGAAGAAGAACATGTAGTAGATGATGTTAATAACGATGATGAAAATAGTGATGATCTAATTGAAAATTTAGATGATGAATTAGATGATTCTGTTGATAGCCTTAGCACTCCTGAATTATTTATTGGAAAACAATTTGAGAACCGTTCTAAATTTAGAAGTTTTATTAGTGATATAGCAATTAGACGTAATTTTACTTGTTCAGCTACTTTAAATAATGCTACTGGAATTATATATAAATGTAATAGTTCAAATTGTCATTGGAGGGTATACGCTAAAGCCATAGGCAGAGGCGAAAGATTTTCTATTGCAACGCTAGAAAATATTCATTCTTGTTTAGGTGGACTTACAACTGCTTCTCATCCACTAGCTACCACTGTATGGGTTAAAAATCAGATTATTGATAAAATTCGAGATAATCAGTCGTATAGTCCATCTTGTGTTGTAAAAGATATATTTAGGGAACATCGAATACATATTAAATACTGTAAGGCTTGGAAAGCTAGAGAACTTGCTCTATCCGAAATAAATGGTAGTTATATTGATGCATATAGTAGTCTCGAAGAGTATGGTCTTAGAATTATTGAGACAAATCCAGGTAGTCAATGTTTTATGAAGATTACAGAAAATAATAGGTTTGAAAGAATTTTTATTTGTTTCAAGGCATGCATTGATGGATTTCTAAGAGGATGCTTACCTGTGATTAGTATTGATGCTACTTTTCTTTCCTCTAAATATAGAGGTATTTTATTTATTGCTTGTGCTCATGATCCTAACTATCAATTATATCCTATTGCATATGATGTTGCTGAGAGTGAAAACACTGATTCTTGGAATTAGTTTTTAAACGGTTTAAGAATATCTTTTGAAAGATTTTTTGATGCCTGGAATACAATTTCTTTTATATCGGATAAACAGAAAGGATTGATAAATGCCATGCGTGCAATTTTTCCGGAATCGCCTCATTTTTTTTGTATTCAACATTTTAAAGCAAATTTGAAATCAGTATGTAGATCAAAGCATTTTCAACGTAGCTTGGACTCTCTTGCAAGATGTTATAATGAAACAGATGCAAATAATTGCTTGGAGATGATTAAAGCTAAAAATATTGATGTTTACAATTGGCTCGTTGGAGTAAATGATGAAAATCGTATTTTCTCACACTGGATTACAGCGTATTCTCCTTGTCCAAGACTAGATATTAACACGTCAAATCTTGCTGAATCTTTCAATAACTGGATTAAAAATCTTCGTGATAAACCAATAACGACACTACTTGATGGTATTCGAGCCAAGATTATAACACTTCAGGACAAAAACAGACAACAAGCCGAAAATCTGGAAACAAATTTTTGTCCGAAGATGTTAAAAACGATGGCTCGTATCACAAAAGAAATCCATCAGCTGGAAATGTTACGGATAGTGGGTCATTTGTTTGAGATATTAGATCGTCAAACAAATAGGACATATGTTGTTCGTTTAAATGAAAACTATTGTTCATGTTTAAAGTGGTATCATACTTTTCTTCCATGTGTACAAGCATGTTATGCTTGTAATTGTTGCAATATCAGGATTGAGCATTATTATCCAGCTATATTTTCAAAGGAAGCATTAAAAAGTGTCTACGAGCCGCACTTGGAGCCAATTCCAGTCCCTTACAACATTCAAAGTGCATTGGTTAGAGGCGACATTGGAGTACCAGATGTACGACACAAAGCTGGAAGACCCAAGAAGAACCGTACTGTGGCGAAGGATCAATCTTCAAGAGATCTCCGATGCAGTAATTGCAATGGTTTAGGACACAATAGAAGGAGTTGTAGAAATCAACCAAGAGAATGAATAAGAAATATCATGTGAAGTATCTGTAATATTTTGTCAAAGAAAGGTGACTTTTATATAAATGAACACAAAACATCATACAACTTCAAAATTTACATCTATCTTCCTTGTCTATCTAATTCCCAATAGTCTGGACGATCAACTTCTCTGAGATTGAGTCGGGCCCTCCTCCGTCTCGTATCCTCCTGGGACGCATCACCACCTTCGTCTTGCGTGGGTGCTGGTGCTGGTGCTGGTGCTGATGGAGTCGTTAGTATCTGTGTATAGTAATCTCCATCCAAACCATAGCCTTGGAACCAATCTGTCACTCCGGGCCACAGCGAAGTCCCCTGGGTAGTCTCCTGGCCAGCCCCCTGGGAAGAACTCTGGCCAGCCCACTGGGAAGAACCCTGCCCAGCCCACTGGGAAGTCTCCTGCCCAGGCCACTGGGAAGAACCCTGGCCAGCCCACTGCGAAAAACCCTGGCCGGCCCACTGGGAAGTCCCCTGGCCAGCCCAATGTTATAGGTTCACCTGTGATAGGTAGACCTAAAAATTGCTCATCAAATATTATAGGTTCACCTGTGATAGGTAGACCTAAAATATTTGCAACATCTTTAAGCACAATGGACATTTCTCCAAAAGGTAGCTGGAACGTATTTCGTCCGGGCCACCAGCGCTCCACCAGACTCAGAATCAAGTCTCTATCGTGACGTAGAAAACGTATTTGATCAAGGTAATTAAAACCAAATACGTGCAATAAAGCTTCTTGGTCACTAGTCAATTTCCAGAAACCAAGTTGGCCCTCATAGCGCCATGTGTTGTGTTCTCGACACCGCACTTCCTTTTTGTAATCACATAGCTATATATAAAACATACAAACTATATTATTACTAAACATATAAAATAAAAAATTTATTGACTAACACAATTAAAATTTAATATACCTCTCCAGAAAATATCAGACTACATATGTGCGACTCACGTTGCTGCTTAATCAAATCTGTAGTTGGTCCTCCCGGTATACAACCGTCGTTTTGGCTAGCCATCTGTAAAAATATGGTTGTCAAAACGCATATGTAAGAGCATAATAGATTAGAGTTTCGGTTTATATATGGTTAGGATTTGGATTATGTTAGGGTTAAGTTCGGGTTGAGATTAGGGTTAGGATTAGGAAAATGGTTTGGATAAGGTTAATGGTTTGGTTTACGGGTTAGGGTTAAGGTTAATGTTAGGTTAGGATTTTGTTACGGGTTAGGGAGATGGTTGTCATAGGGTTAAAGTTAAGATTTAGCTTAGGAAATTGGTTTCGATTAGGTTAGGGTTAATGTTAGGTTAAAGATTTAGCTTAGGTTAGGGTTGAGATCTAGATTAGATGTAGATTAGTCTAAAGGGTTAGAATTAGGGTCTAAAATAGGTGTAGATTAGTCTTAAGGGTTAGGATTGGAATGTAGATTAGTCTTAAGGGTTAGGATTGTGGTCTAGATTAGTCTTAATGGTTATGATTGGGATCTAAATTAGGTTTAGATTTGTCTTAGGTTAGATGTTATCATTAGAGTTAATATAAAATGCTAAAAGTATCATAATATAAAATACTAACAAAATAATAATATAAAATGCTAGATTATTTACTAACCAAGACTTCTTCTTCTTCTTCTTCTGCCTTCTTCTTCTTCTTCTTCTCACTTCTTCTTCTGCTGCCTTCTTCTTCTTCTTCTCACTTCTCCTTCTTACTTCTTCTCTGGTCTCTACTTCTACTACTCAGATCTACTTTACTCCCAACCACCAACACCCGCAATTATTTTGACTGTGAACCAACCCAAGCCCAAAAAAACCGAACCAGCGTAAGGAAAACCACAGCCACCGCAATTCCGACATCACGTGTGTCGGAAATTTTGGTCAAGCCAAATTTCCGACACACGGTTTGTCGAAAATTTGACAAGTCAAATTTCCGACAAACGGTGTGTCGGAAATTGGGCTTGACCAATTTTCCGACACACGCAATGTCGGATGCTATCTTTGAATCTAAATTCGAAAACTTTTATCGTTTTCGTTAATTTTATATAAAATTTTATTGGTACAGTAAAATTTCTGAAAAACATATGGAGGCTCCCCTATTTAGAGCATCTCCAACCCTATTGTCTTGTTTTGTGTTGTGAATCCTATGTGGCATGAGGGACAAGACAATGTCTTGTATAGTTGGCAAGATTATATTCACAAATGACAATGGGTTTAAAAAGTCATCTCCAATGCAAAAGTATTGAGAAGACAATACAAATAATTTTTTACAACTTCCAAGACAACTTTTACTCTTCTACTTCTTTTTTATAAATATTTTTATTCACAAATGATGATGTGGACATAAAGACATTGTGAAGTGCATTGTCTAGATCTAGACAACCAACTTCACATTGTCTTTGCCATGTCATTGCCATGTCAACTCCACACTTTATTTCACATTTGCATTGGAGAAGTACTTTTGGAAAAAATGGTTGTCATTCCTATGTGGCAACCATTTTTTTCAAACTCACAATAGGGTTGGAGATGCTCTTATAGGGTTGAGAAGTTCTACTTGGATAAGGTGTAGGAATGATTTAAATCCCCATTAGATAATTTTCTCATTTAATTTAAACCAATCAATTCAATCAAATCAAATCTAAATATAGTTTAATCCAAATAAATCCAATGTAGATAGATCTTCATCCTTAATTTAAACTATTTAAATCAAATCAATAAATCTAACCATAATTTAATGTATAACAATTAAACCAAAATATCTTTTTATAATTAATTAAAAATAATTTCAAAAATTGAATATGTATATTTAAATATTTGAAACACCTTTTTGTATTTAAATATAATTTCTAATTCGGTATTAAAAAATGTACAAGAATTAAATTCATGTACTCGCATGCAAATAAAATTTACATGGCGCATAATCTTCTAAACACTACTTATACAAAGATTAATAAAAAATAAACTTTTTAAAATAATCAAGGTTTGAAAAAATTCGATACGATATATATTCGTGCTTAAACAAGGAGAAAATATTTACCTTATATAAATTAAAATATACTTATTTTCTATATGAAAAAGTTTGATACTATAGAACCTTTGTATAAAAATATACTTTGTACCTACGTGTTTGTACTCGACGTAAAATACCGACAATAAGGCCAATCAAAATAAATGAAAAAAATTTAAAATTATAGTGAAAATTTAGGGGGTTTACATCCTACCAAACTTACAAGAATTTCGTCCTCGAAATTAAGAATAATTAGGGAGATTGAGAAGGTCACATGGGTATATCGGTAATGAATACGATCAAGTCACTGGACGAGGCAAAGAAACGACGTTCAAAGCGACACGCATTAGAAAATCGCGATTTCATATAATGACGAAAATAAATCATGGATATGGCTAACTAACGCCAGAAGAAAAATGATTAGGGTTAAAGTTTAATCAAGATAACATGCAATAAAGAATAGTATGGTATCAAGAGATATAAATTTAAGAACTTAAAGACATGGTTCCTTGAGAGTAGGTTGGGGGCACGATTAAGAGAGCGATTAGGTTCACGCCTAAATTAAGCGATTAGAAGGTCATGATAGTAAGTATAGGGCTGAGAAGAAGGACGAGTAGTTTAAGAAGAAGATATAGTAACACTGAGTGGTAATGGTCATAAGTGATAGGACAGTTAGAGGAATTTCAAGTATAAGTGCCTTCGTCCTTCTAAAATAGGTGAAGGAGAAAGCAACATAGAGTTTGAAGAAGATATATTGGATACAATTACGTGGTTCAAAGGTGACTGAAAAATTCAAAGATGAATTTCCAAGGCAGTCGCGAATGAGACTCTAGAGGGCAAGTTTAGCTATGTCTCCATCCACGTAGAACGATAGACAAAAGCGAACCAAAGTGCACTCGGTTGATCAGACCATCATGCACCGGTTCTGATTAGACAATATGTTAGTGAGCGGCCGCTCAATAGCATATGCCTTGATCAAGCTCGATAAAGAATTAGCTTGCAAAAACTAGGCTACATTAGCATCATTAGTCCAGATAGTAAAAAAAACATAGGCACGTGAGATTAAGATTGAAAGAAAGCATAATTAGTTTATACTCCTTACGATTCTAAGTCATATCCTGTGTTGGTCTCTATACAATCGTCCTATAGTCTTCTTGTCCAAGTCCTTGGTTGGCTAGATGGGTTAGGATCCTCTGAATTCTAGAACCTAAGTGAACTTATAGGTCACAAGGACAAAGGGATTGCCAGGTCATAAGACATTCTACCCAACTTACAAGTGTTAAACTTATGGTATTTTGGGACAATTGAAACATGTCTATCTAGTAGGGATCACCTGTCTAACCTCTAGCAAGCACGAAGGAAAGATAAGAATTATGATAGAAGGAATCAAGCAAGATGCAATCGATGAGTCGAACGGTAGTTCGAATATGGAATCGAGGAAAGAGGTCAAGTGTGTGGATGAGATCCTAGACTTATAATCCTATTTACAGGCTTGCTTGGTACGGTAAAGTAACCAAACAATTTATCTTGACCTGCATGGGCCGCCACAAAAATATGTAACGCCCCAGTCCCAAAATACGTAGGACTAGGAACATGGACATGAGAGCTGTATACATACGAAGTATGCTCCAATATATGGAATCCTCGTATGTATACATAAGCTGTAAATACAGTAAAACCAAGGCTAACAAATCTCATCCACAAAATAAAAGAATAAAATATGTCATATAATGAATGGTCTTAATACAATATGTTAGGTGGAGACACATCCACTGCCAACCAAACAAAAGGAAAGAAGTATATGATATATAAAAGATTTTGACGAAGGTAGCAAGATAGATCCAAGACACGTCATCTTCGAATAAATGGAGAAGACCATAACCTCTGCTAGAATACCTGCGGAAGACATGAACACACACATGGGGAGATAACCAGGTCCTTAGAGGTACGTAACAAGATACAAAATATCATGCCATATAAACTGAATAAATATTACTTAATAATAACAAGTAAGATCAGATCATAACATAGTCCAATACCTCACCTTTTAGATTTACGTACCATCACCCCAACCAAACAAGGACAGGAGATGGCATACTAATCCACGATGAAATATCTTTCCAAGTCATGAATCCAATATGGTATCCGGACCCCAACAAGGTTCAATACCTTCTCATCGGAGTAGTAAGTCACACCTACAACCAAACAAGGACAAGATGTGACGAACTGATCCGCGATAAGTTATTGTTCCAAGCCACGGTCAGATACAAGCACCCAAACCAAGAGTACTCATAACTAACGGATAAGGGTGCCTAACCAATCTAAGTGTATGTAGTTTTAAGAACATCTTTCAACGTATGGGCCATGGCTAAAATGGGATCGGCATAGTTCCCCCTTGGGGCACCAGAGGCCCAATCAATAAGAGCATAACGTTCCGCAGAATGCCAGTAGCCGTCAGTAATCAATGGGTCATCAACCCCGTATCTCCAGCGGAGCATCCGGGTCACAAGGGAAAGTGTATCGTAGTCCATACGCTAAGGTATTGTCCTCCGCGCCCAATGCCTACTATGTTGTATCCATAACACAAAACCTCTATTAACCACTAAGTCAAAGTAAGCATGCAACCTCTCTTAGCAGTGATTTCTATCGCACGGCTTATACGTACCGGTGGCCAGTCAGTCACACATGTCCGAGTTCTACATACGACTCGCAACTCCGTGGTAAAAATGTGTCAAGGCCTATGAATGCAAAACACAAAAGGTGGTCTCGTAACTCTAAGTTCAATGTATAAGAAAATAGTACATAGCAGAAAATAGAACTAAACAGTACAAATTTTATCTACTTATGCCATGTATTACAGTTTATTTTATAGAAAAATAAATAATAAATAAATGCATGAATATGAGCTAAAGTAAAATAAACAGCTAATGGCAAGGTATGTTGCCTGGTAGCGACGCCTGGTGTGTATGGCTTCAGTGTTACAACTACGTAAGACAGCCTCTGATGTTGGCATGGACTACTCCATAGGGTCCAGAAGAATCAATTTAGCTAGGAACCACATAAAGAACTACATAATTGGCGAAGGAATATGAATAGTGGACTATCGAAGGAAGTTGGATATATGTATAATTTTTAGAAAAATATTTATAATCTCTCAAAATATATTCTACGAGTTTAAATAATTCACATAAATACTTGAAAATAGTTTTATATAAAAATTTCTGAAAGTATATTTTGTTAGTACAAAAATACCTTTAGATTAATTAGGTTAAAAATCATAATCATATTTAGACAAAACCCTAAGTTGTAATGGTAGGATTTTTAGTAGAAATCTATTAGTTAAAAATATTTATCAAATAAATATATAAAAATCTAGGAAAATGTTGTAGGTCAAACCTCCAAACTTAAAATTATATATATAACTCTATCCTTTTAAAAAATAATAATACATATTCTAAAAATGATAACTTAATAATAAGAAAAAAGTTAATAATTAAACTAATAACCACAACACTAATATTCATAACTAAATACTAATACTAATAATAATAATAATAATAATAATAATAACAACAACAACAACAACAACAACAACAATAACAATAACAATGTCCACATACTGCCGTACTAGTAGAAGCCATTAAAATAATAATAATAATAATAATAATAATAATAATAATAATAATGTAATCCAGCCTTCAATGTGCTGTTTCCCCTCGGAAGTAGAGAGAGGCAACTCAACTAAACACCACAAAAAGAGCACTGCTTACTAGAATAGAGAAAATGAAAGAACTTCCTGAGAAAAATTTCCAACGGACAGGAGGAGGGATTCTGGAGTGGAGGGAAGTGAGAGGAGCTTACCGCAGCGAGGTGGCACACGATCACATGGTGGCGGGGGTGAGACTGCTCCGGCGAGAGCGGGGGCCTCGCTTGCGGAGGCTACGGGAGTCTCGCCGGTCGCGGGACCTCGTCGCGCCCAGAGGCGGAGTCTCAGGCCAATTTGGAGGCACGATGGTGGAAAGAGGCGGCACGTCCGCTTTCCGCGGGGTCGATGGAGGAGTCCAGACCGCCTCGCCCGACGCACACGTAAGCGGAGGAGGAGGGTGGACTATCCGGGGAGCTCGCCACCGAAAATGATGGTGACGCCGAGAGGTCTCCGGTGCAGTCGAGTGCGCGAATTCGGGCACAGGTGGTGCTCTGGCACGGATAAGAGGTGGAGGCCGCGGCAAGCTTGCCATGGCCGGAAGTCTACAGCTTCGGGCTGAGGAGGTACGTGCTGGTGGTGGTGATGTTTTTGGGTGTGTACTGGTTTTGGAGAACGCTAGTGGTGGAGGCCGGTGAAGGCCGGCGTGGGTCAAATTTGGTGGCCAGGGGATGATATCGTAGTGATGGTGGTTGGCTTGTGCGGTCTGCGGTGGGTGGCCAGGGTTGTGGCATTGGAGAAGATGGGTTGGCGATGGTAGGTGATGGCAGTGGTGATGGTGATGTCGGCTAGATCGGGATGGTGATGATGATGACGGTGGTGGTTGCTGTCCGGGTGGAGAAGCGGCTGTAGCCAGACTAGATGGCGCCGGCAGGGGACGACTGCAGGATGAAGTTAGAAATAGGGTCAGGCTTTTGTGCTGGAGTCGGGTTGGTTATGTCGTATCGGGGGTGTCCGACACGAAGGAGAGGATGGGTTGCTGTCGAGAGATCGTGTCCGGGCTTGTCAGACACATGGGATGTAATTGTAAAAAAAAAAAGAATAAGGTAATGGAAAGACACCCGGGGTCGGACCCGAGGCCGTCACGGCTGACACGGAGGGAAATTGCCACAGACATGTTGCACGTACTTCGATGGAGAAATTTGTGAAGAGAAATTGGACTCGTGGAGTTTATGGAGAAAACATATGGAGGCTCCCCTATTTATAGGGTTGAGAAATTCTATTGGATAAGGTGTAGGAATGATTTAAATCCCCATTAGATAATTTCCTCATTTAATTTAAACCAATTAATTCAATCAAATCAAATCTAAATATAGTTTAATCCAAATAAATCCAATATAGATAAAACTTCATCCTTAATTTAAACTATTTAAATCAAATCAATAAATCTAACCACAATTTAAAGTATAACAATTAAACAAAAATATCTTTTTATAATTAATTAAAAAATAATTTCAAAAATTGAATATGTATATTTAAATATTTGAAACACCTTTTTGCATTTAAATATAATTTATAATTCGGTATTCAAAAATGTACAAGAATTAAATTTTTGTACTCGCACGCAAATAAAATTTACATGGCGCATAATCTTTTAAACACTACTTATACATAGATTAATAAAAAAATAAACTTTTTAAAATAATCAAGGTTTTGACAAAATACAATATGATATATATTCGTGCTTAAACAAGGAGAAAATATTTACCTTATATAATTTAAAATATACTTATTTTCTATATGAAAAAGTTTGATACTATAGAACCTTTGTATAAAAATATACTTTGTACCTACATGTTTGTACTCGACGTAAAATACCGACAATAAGGCCAATCAAAATAAATGAAAAAAAATTAAAATCATAGTGAAAATTTAAGAGGTTTACATGAAGAGTACGTGCCTTGTGATGAGAAGCTCCGAGACCTGGAGAATGAGAACTCCGAGATGATGGATGTATACAAGGAGTTATTCTGCCAACTCCTCATCTGCCATAGGATCAACAAGAAAGGAAGGACTAAGGGGGCCAATCCCCACACAGGAGCTTGGATGGGCTACGTCTTTGTTCAAGGAGAAGGAGAGGATCCGGCCTCCTTTTCAATTTTAAAACCTATGACCAAGTCCGAGATAGATGTTCGGATGGCAGATTATGATACGGCAGATATTGAGGACAGTGATGATCCTGAGGGGAAGTCCTCGATCGGGCACTACTTCCGTCAAGCTGGATATCCGTTGTCGGAGAAAGCCGTGCTGACAGCTTTCTTAATGATCTGGCTTTGTGACTATATAGTCCCTGGGGGTTCAGGGACTATTGAGAGGATGAGCCAGAGCATAATACTTTCGGCTGTGAAGCTAGTATTCGGATACCGATTTGCCTTGCTTTCCGCGATGGTATGTGCCGCTGAACAGGGTCTACGGGACTTTGTTAGAAATACGGTGACTCCTGACGGCAGAGCCAACTTCTCCCGGGTCGAACTTCCGTGTCATTTCTTGATAGGATGGCTGCTACTGTATTGTCCTACCCCGATGAATGCTGGGCCAACGGCGAACTCTTTGGCGGAAGACACATTTCTTTGCAGATTCCATGACGCAGATTTGGCCGTCACTGGTGCACCCGCTTGTAGAAGGGCTTTAAGCTTCTTGAACTATGAGTTCTTTAGGGTATCCCCTCCATACGGTAGCAGTAGTACAGGAGATACCTTAGTGGATGAGGGAGTTCATGCCACTAGCTTGACTGCTGGGGTGTTTCACTGGCTTCAGTCTATTAGACCGTCACATCTGGTGCTCAAAAATAGGAACCATGCCTATCTGGAGCCATACTTGCCGAGTCGTTTCACACGACAGTTTGGCTACAGCCAGCTCCTTTTCGGAAATGCTAGCCCACATTTGGAGTCAATAGGCAGCTTAATTGACGGGGCACGTGCCTGGATATATTACAATGCCGGATGTACTAGGGCAATCTTAACACTGCCTTCGGATAAGCCCGAGATCCACCTGTGCTATGCTGCAGCCAAGTTTTACGTTCAGATCAATACTTTTCATCCTCGGTATGATCGTGAACAGAGCTTGATATTGGGGACTCGGTTTGGCCCCCTTCTGCGAAATGTGCCCAAAAGGCGCCAAAGGGCCGTTAGAAGGAGGGCGTTGCTCTAGCTGTGAAGCTAGCCACAGTACCACAGCCGAGGGCTATCCTTAGGGAGCCGACAGTACCTCCAAAGGAGGACACAAAAGATGGTTCTGCTCTTCCCAATCCTCCTCAGAAGAGAAAAGCTTCAACTGAATTGGCCCAGGAGCCAACTTTTAAGAGGAAGAAGAAGACTGTTGCCCTTAGGAGAGCCAAGGAAGTGGGTACTGGCTCACCTCCCTTGAGAAGGTCTTTCCGACAAAATGGAAGAAATGGAACGGCATCGCGGGCTGTTACCATTCGGGAGGTAGATCCCTTCCTAGACTCCATAGCCATTTTGGTCAAGCCATTAGAAGCTTTCTCACCCTTGCGTTTGTCCTTTGCACAAGACACAGAAGTTGCAGCTGAGGCAGATGCCTCCTCGTCTGAGGAAGTGGACTTGACAACTGTGTCCCTTTCTTGTCCTCGATTGGCAGATGATGTTCAGCCTTCCCCAGTCAAGGAGGCTGAATCAACGGATGTTCAGGGTGAATGCCCGGATTATGGTAGCGACCAGAATGCCAGTCCTTCTTTCGTTATCTCCTTGGGGGCGATGTCTGAAATCGGGGCCATAATGAAAGATTTGGACGAGAATCAAGTCCAATCGGCTCATCCTTCCGCTTGTACGTTATCTTTGTGCCTCTCTTCGGATGAGATTTTTCGACTTCGATTTTGCGTGCTCCTCGTGAGGCTGACTGCCATTGTATATTCCTTTGTAGACAAGGAGAAGGCACCACTCATAGAGATAGCCCAAGGCATTGGAGGAGAAACAGAGGTTGTCCCCGGCTCCTCCGAATTTGCTGGTACGGAGGGAGATATTAGTGAGCCGGTATCGGCTGGAGAATGAGAGGTTGAACAGCCTACTGAGGGGGCTGTTGCTGAATCTGCTCCCGGTCCAGCTGGGGCCGTAGAAGATATCCAGCCTGATGCTGCTCGAGGCCTTGATATTGTTCTTCTTGAACAACCTTGGCCTGCTCTCGATTTTCTTGAAGCCAAAACCGATGACTTAGCCTAAGTTGGCACTGAGCACGCTGAAGGTACGAAATTATAACTCTTTCGTACTCCTCTTTTTTGGTTACTAATGCATATATTATTTTCTTGTCAGGTTCATCTTCTTGTCAGGCATCTCTTCCTGGAGCGAAAGAACCTCAACAAGCATCCTCCCTGACGACCTCCACTAAAGACGACGAGATGGCCCAGGAAGTCGTCAAAGCTTTCTATTCTATCCTGAAAGTAAAGCTTCCCGGAGTTCTGAATCGGAATGCTGCCTTTGGCCTTGTGAAGGCTGTTGCTGAATGCCAAGTGGTGGACCTTGGGAGCATCGTCAGCTATGAAGAGCGGGACTAATGCTCTAAGGACGGTTCTGTATGATCTGGAGGGTCAGGTGGCCAGATTCTGGGATGCCAAACAACGGAGCCCGATATCGCTGTTCCGTACAGAAGACGAGGCTTTGATCACGGCCCTCGCGAAGGAGGAGACTACTTTCCAAGCAAGGAAGGATGCCCTCGCTCAAGGGATCAGTGAATTGGCTGATCAGTATGGGCAGTTCAACGCTACTAGTAAGGCATGTGCTGCTTCGAAGAATAAGCTGGCTGCTTAGATTACTGAGAAATATAATCACATTGCATGGATCCAAAGTAAGATTGCTCAACTAGAGGCCAGCTTGAGGACAACAACGTCTGAACAGGAGGACTATTTGGCTCAGGCAGCCATAACCCCCACAACTTTCGACCACTTAAAAGAACAGCTGGTGAAGTTGGAGAGAGAGCACATGAATCTGATCCCCCTCCAGGATGAAGCTGCTCATCAAGAAGAGGCGCGCTCCGTGCTACCGCGAAGTCCAAAGCCGAAATTGCGGCTCTAAGGGATATTATCAATCGATTGTGTATCCCTTAGTTTTTTTTGTTTGTAACTGTTTCTTTTAGCCGTCGAGACTCTTGTATCTTTTTCTCCGTCTTTTGATAGACGTTTTTAATAAAGAATTGGTTGGCTTTCAAAATTCATGAATAAAGTTTTGTGAAATATCATAACTAGAGGTAATATGGACATAGTAAGGATATTTCTGGTGGGTATTCCGCTGAAGGAAATATTTTAGAGGACCTATTATCCGTTTTATATTCAGGGTTCTTAAATATAGATAATAAGTTGAAAGAAGCTGCTAATAGAGGTAATATGGACGTGGAAGGATATATAACATTAAGTATGAGTGGATAATTCAGAGGTAATATGGACGTGATTATCAAGAATGATTTTCTTAGAGGTTATATGGACGTGGCAAAACATTTCTTAATCATCCCACTGGAAAAATAATTATCGGAAAACAATTCAGAGGTAATAGGAACGTGACTTGTTTTCGTCAGACCGAGTTTGGGCAGAGTCAAAAACGAAAATGATTCCACTGGGAAATACTTTAGAGGACCTATTATCTATGGCGTATTCAAGACTCTTGAAATACGGATAATAGTTAGATGATTTTTTGAATCACATAAACATTGCACTGTATATTTACATGATTAAAACAGAGTATATGTTAACGCTGTTATCGATAATATTTCTTCAGGAACTTGTCGTTGATCGGCATCATGAGCAAGTCACCATCAGGCTTGGTAAGTCGATACACACCATTAGAATACATTGATTCTATAACGAAAGGACCTTCCCATTTAGGCTAGAATTTTCATTTTGTCTTGTGCGTCATGACCATTGGTCTTCTCACTGCTAAGATTAGATCACCAACTTGGAAGATTCTTTCCTTCACCTTTTTATTGAAGGCTCTGGAAAGGCATGCTTGGTATAGCTCAATACGCTGCTGAGCTAATAAGCATTTTTCGTCTAGCGCTTCGAGCTCCTGTAGTCGCAGACGGTAACTTTCTTCGACAGTGAACTTACTGGCTAAGGCTACTCAAAGAGAAGGAATATGGATATCTAGGGGAAGAACTACTTCGCTCCCATAAACCAGAGAGAATGACGTACTGCCTGTTGGAGTCCGGACCGTTGTACGATAGGCCCAGATACATTCGCCGAGCTTCTCATTCCATTCGCGCTTGTTTGAAGACACCAACTTCTTGTGAAATTTAATGATGGTTTTATTAAAGGCTTCTGCTATTCCATTAGCCGCTGGATTGTAGGCAGTAGAGGCTACATTCTGGATTTAATTCTTATCGCATAACCGATAGAATACATGGCTCCCGAATAGTGGACCATTGTCATGGATGATCCTGCAAGGTAGGCCGAAGCGATAGATAACGTGATGTTCGATGAAACTGATCACGTTCGACGTCTTCACTTCGGTAAGCAATATAGCTTCCGCCCATTTGGAAAAGTAATCGGTTATAGCTAGGATGAACCGATGTCCTCTGGAAGATGACGGGCTGATTGGACCTATGACGTCCATACCCCAGGCTTCAAAAGGCCAAGGTACGGCCGTCGGGTGTAGAAACTCCGAAGGTTGATGAATGAAGTCGGAGTGGAACTGACAAGCCCTATACTTCTTTGCATATTCAACAGTATCTGCTATCATCATGGGCCAATAATAACCCATTCGTCTGAAGCAATCTTATAATTTGGGGCCTGGTTGATGTGCACCACAAACTCCATCGTGAGCCTCATGGAGTGCCAGTTTGGCTTCTTTGTCTGATAAAAATCGTAACAGTAGCCCGTCGAAAGAGCATCGGTACAATATTTTGGTAGCTCTATCATAGTAAAATCTGAGGGATCGCCATTGGACAGATACTGCTTTTTTGGGTCCTCAGGAAGGATTCCATAGAAAGTGTAGTCTATGAAAGGAAATCTTCAGTCTTTAACGTCGATATTTGTTTTCGTTATGTAACTGTGATGAATATGCAAGGCATCTTTCACACAGAATAGTTCTCGACCGGACGCTGTGATCGACTGCTGAGTATTTGTAAGAACGGTCAGAGAAGCAGCAAGACCGGCCAAAGCATCTGCTTCTATATTCTATAGTCGAGGCACGTGCTCGATGAAGAATCCAACGAAAGTAGAAGCCAATTCGATTGTCGCTTTGTGATATGGGATGAGATCTTCGTGACGAACTTCATAATCCCCTCGGACCTGACTAACTATTAGCTTAGAATCACCGTAAGCTTCTAGATAGTCAACTCCCAGTTGTTTTGCCAGTTGAAGGACGATCAATAAGGCATTATATTCGGCCACATTGTTGGTGCAGGGTTCCACGAGAGAATATGCACGATGTATAACCAGATGGTTGGGTGACACAAGCACGATGCCTACTCCGGCCACGATATTTCCTTTAGGTCCTGTTCTTGATACACCGTCAAAGAACCTTCGCCAAATGGGGATTTCCTCAGTTGCGGTGTTAGACTCTACTACTTCATCGAGGATTTTATCGTAGAGTCTGGAAGATTCTGGCACTAGATGAGCTGCTAGGAAATCAGCTAACGCTTGGCCTTTTACTGCCTTCTGAGGAACGAACAACATATCGTATGGGGTCAACAGCATTGCCCATATAGCTAAACGGAAATTAAGAGAACCCGGTTTAGTCATGAGTATTTTGAGAGGATTGACTTTAGATATGATGTGGATAGTCTGCCCAGAAACATAGTAGGGTGTCTTCTAGATAGCAAATACCAGTGCAAGACATTCTTTTTCTATAGTTGTGTATCTGTGCTCGGCACCCACCATCATACGGCTGAGGTAGTAGATTGCCTGTTCATGGCTGCCTTCATTCTTCTGAGCTAATAGGGCACCAAGGGAATGGTCCATAGCACGAACATATAGTAAGAAGGGCTTCCCCATTATTGGAGTCACCAATACTGGGGGGCTTGTGAGATACTTCTTGATGTCGTCAAATGCACGTTGACATTGTTTAGTCCAGACGAAAGATACGCCTTTCTTCATAAGCTGAGTGAACGGTTGACACCTTCCAGAAAGGTTCGAAATGAATCATTTGATGTAGGCTAGCCTTCCTTGAAGTCCGCATAGCTTTTTGAGATTTCTTGGGGGATGCATATCGAAGATAGCTTTTACTTTCTTCGGGTCAAGATGTATGCCCTTTGAAGTAATAACAAAACCAAGGAACTTGCCGCTGGAGACTCCAAGGAAAGACTTGGTTGGATTCATCTTGAGTTGGCGTGCACATATTAGTTCGAACACCGTTCTCAAGTCTTAGAGGTGGTTGCCCTTGAGATGACTTTTAATTGCGATATCGTCTACGTAGTATTCTACTGTTTTGTGCAAATAATTGCAAAAAATTGTGTTCATAACTCGCTGGTATGTCGCCCCTGTATTTTTCAATTCGAAGGGCATCATCGTATAGCAGTATACCCCCAATGGTGTTCGAAAAGATGTGTGTTACTTATCGTCAGGGAACATCTTGATCTGGTTGTAGCTTGTAGCCTGAGAACCCATCCATGAAGTACATCCGCTCGAAGCCGCAAGTATTATTGATCATTACGTTGGTGATCGGTAGAGAAAACTCATCTTTCGGGCATGCAGAGTTCAAATTACGGTAATCGATACAGACTCGAACTTTACCGTTCTTTTTATGACTGGAATAATGTTAGCGACCTAGTCAGGGTGTTGTTCTTCACGAATGAATCTACTTGCAATAAGCTTCTTGACTTCACTCTCGATTGCCTCCATAATATCTAGTCGAAATCGTCGTTGCTGCTGCTTCACTGGCTTGGCTTTAGCCGAGATATTTAGGCGGTGCATGGCAACTTTAGGGTCCAAGCCTGGCATGTCTTCATAGCTCTATACAAAGACGTCAATGTATTCTCTTATAAGCTGTACAAAAGATTATCGTTCTTCGCTAGACAGACTTTTGCTGATGAAGATTGGTTTAAGAGATGATTCATCTCCTAAATTAACTTGGACAACTTTGTCTTCGGTAGGTGGTTCACGTTGTTCGAAACGTAACTCCCACCCAGTATCCATCTTTTGAGCCTATTGTTCAAGCTCGATCGATTGGACATTGTCTGCAATTTGGTCAACTGACACCATATTGACGGACAAAGTTCCTTTGAACTTGTCTCCAATACTGGAGTCTGAATCCCAGAGGCAGGAATCAGAAGAATGAGAACAACAATTTGCTTCGACGTCTGATCCTTCAGGAGTTGTTGGAGGAGTGACGTAACCCAAACCAACACAGTTTTATTGATAATAGTTCTCGGGTTTGCCGGGAGGAGCAAAGTGACGTATTGGCAATCGTCGTCCCTGACTGTAGCTTAGCCCTTGGTCGCTTTTTATATTATATCCCATGTTCTGGATGATATTCTTGGCCTGCCAACTATATTGGTAAAGTTGTATTTTCCTAGAATCTTTGTCAGCTTCGGTGTTGTGATTAGGAAAAGTAAAGTCCAGAACGAACTTTCTTTCGCCAATTATTCGACCGAAGATGATTAGTTTGTCACCCTTCTTTCTAGCTAGAACGATGAAGTAGTGGATATCTTCTGGCCAGACTTTTTTCCGCAGATAAGACGTCGTGATCGGCATATAGAGGTGTGGTCCTATGCCGTGCTCTATAGCGTATATCGTATCTATATACTGGTTTACAGATTGGTAGACATCGGAGAAATTCAAAGATAAACCTTTACTTGGAAAATACGCAAGTTCTTCTTCAGGAATAACATCATCCACTGAAGGTACATTATTTTGAATATTGATATACTTATTGAGAGGATCATTGTCTGGAACAGGAGCCACAGCCTTGGCCAAGTTCACTACATAGGGTAACTCTTTCGGATTGGGAGAAGGGACTTCAACAGGTTCCACCTGAGGTGTTTTGCGGAGAGTGATGGTCAATGGTTTGACCTTATCAGGATTCTTCTTTTTAACCCAAATTGTGAGAGGTTTTGGAGTACTTTTCGGAGTAGTACGTCCTTTGACTCGGATAATCAGGGGACCATCATTGGAGGATGAACTCACTTCAGCTTCATCGTCAGCTTCGTTTCCGTCATCCTTGGAGGACTGAGATTGATAAAGTATCGAATCTCCGTAGTAGGCTTCAATGCCCTTAAAAGGATCGACATCGGCAAACTCTGTCTTCACGACGCCATCGTTGTTGACGTACTTGAAGCACCTGTGAAGAGAGGAAGGAACGATCATGTTCTCGTGTATCCACGGACATCCCAACAAAACGTTGTAGGATACATTGACGTCGATTACATAACAAGAAACCTTTTTTCGGAGATCACCAATCTGGCACTTGTGACAGATCCTGTCCAGCGGGTGGCTTCTTCCAGCATTGAAAGCGATGATAGTTGTATTGGTTGCAGATAGCTCGTACAGAGGGATTCCTAGAATTTGGAGTAAACTTCTATAAATGATGCTAAGGGAGGAACCTGGATCGATGTGCATCTGATCCACCTTAATCGCTCCGATATACCCTGTATAGTACTGAGGTCTATCATGACGATTATTTTTGAGTAGCATGTCATCCTGTGAAAATGTGATGTTAAGCACCACTTCCATAGTACTGTGGTAGTGGGGACATGAGACAGGATCTTCAGCGGGTGCTTTGACTTCAGAGAGATAAGAGTCGGCATGTAGTAATGCCTCACTTAAGGCCTTTCGTATTTCTTTGAAGAGTCACAATAGATCGAACAAAGACAATCTGGCAGGTGTATTGGCCAGCTGTGCCAGTATGTCAAAGTTATAAGGTCGATCCATACCTTCGAGAGTTGGCGCCTTCAGAGACTTGTCAAATTGTATCTCCTTCTGCTTTGCTTTGTCGGTAGTTGAAGGCTTATACGGACCAACTTCTGAACTTGTGGAGGCAGCAAGAGCTTGAGAAGGTACTGCTTCTTCTTGTGCAGGGTCATAAGTCCGTAGGTAAGGCTTCCAAGATCGCATCTCGCCAGATAGAACTTCGTAAATGGGAGAAGACACCATATGACTTGATTTGTATTTCTTGTCCCTATTTAATTCGGGAGATACCACCCTGTGTCATTTTTTACACAAGGTCCGGATGGACCGACATGATCTCACCATGTTCAGTCGTGAGTGGCACCAAGGTTGAGTTGTGAGCTGGCGGCTGGTTGTCGACTTCCATTATTGCCTTGGGGATTGGAACTACGCCGTCTGGGACTTCTGTGGGCGGAAAGTCACCAAATTGAAGAGAGATCATGTTAGAAGATACAACCTTGTCTTCAGCATCGAGGTCGATCACTTGGCTGTCGATAAGCTGTTGTATCTTCTTTTTCAGGACGATGTAATCTTTGGTAGAGTGGTGCACGTACTGATGATAAAGACTGTAATTGGGATTGTTGAGTTAGTTCGCCTCCGCATGACGTCGTGGTGGAGGCAATGTCAGTTTATTATCCTTCGTTAATGTGTGAAAAATGGTAATAACATCGTCCTTGTCAAAGGAGAATGTCTCCTTAGATTTGTCAGGAGCGCCCTGAGAATTGGAAGCTCCCTTGGAAGTGTCGACCTTCAAGACTTCTTTTCCTTTACCGCCATGGACAGGGATAGTTTGAGGGTGCTTGCCTTTTGATTTGGGTGTTTTCAACCCCAGTAATTCCAGATTAGGGATGTCGTTTTCAGCAGCATCAGCGGCCCCAATGAAAGCGGGCTATGTATCGTACTTTTGTATACCCAGACAGAACTTCAGTGTAGGAAGGAAGTTATGTCGACAAGTATCCATAAGTTCTGAGTCTGGTATACCGAAGGGCATCTTCAATGCTAGTCGCCTGAAGCGTTCGATGAAAGAAATGATAGACTCAGTCCTCCTTTGCTTAGTCTCGATAAGGTTGGACATAGTAACATGCATGCCACTCTCGTAAAACCTGTTGAGGAATAACCTCTCCAATTCTTTAAAGGAATTAATACAACCGTCAGGCAAACTGCAGAACCATTCAAAAGCTACCCCTGCAAGGTGGTAATAAATAGCTTTGACAAGAACGGATCGTCCCTGGGTAAGTGTAGAGTCTGCGTGTTGAAGTATGTCATGTGTTGGCTAGGAGAAGTCATCCCGTCAAATGAATTTAGCGTCAGTGGCTTGTAGTTAGGAGGGCAAGTAGCATTCTTCCATTCAGGAGGATAAGGCTGAGATATCCCCATCTTCTGAAGCTCATCTTTGTGTGGGATGGTATCGAGATGGGCAACAAGAGAATCAATTACATCATATTGATTGAGCAGGTGTTGAGAAACGACTGCTGTACAATTGTCAGGTATCGTTGGTAAAGGACCACCCCTAGCACTTGCAAGATTTAGAGGAGGCGCATTGGAATGATACTCCTTCTGTAGTGAAAGAGGGTTGTTGCTATGAGCCGGACTAACATTTGCTGAGACGTTTTGTTGAGGTGGAGGAACAGCCCCAACAACTTGGACCGCCCTGATACTGGTAAGCATATCAGTGATCTTGGCAAATGCTATTTTAAGACCCTCTAGCCATTTGTTGGTCTGATTACTGGCTTCTTCAAGTCTCTCTCCATCCGCCATGTATGTAGATAACATGCGAGAACGAACAGAGAAAACAGTACAACTGGTATTGATACTATCTGTATCTGAGTTGAAAAGTCCCTCGTCTTCAGGTAGGGGAGGTAGATAGTCGCCGTCAAACTCGGGGAGATCATCGTCATCTGGAAGGCTACCCCCGGTGTGAAGGTCAACTGCTTCAGACTCTGATGGAACACTACCTCCAGCTTGGGAGTCCTCGTCATCTATACGGAATTTCGTCCTCGATAGAGTACCCATATAGACTCCTTCAGATGTGACAGCCTGCTGGTTATCTGTTGGCAGACTTGTTCTTCTTCTGTTCGCAGAACTGAGAGAAAAAGTTGGATTTGTGGTCCACCTTCTTTGATTGGGGCTCCCGTAAGGGAGACCTTATGAAGCCATGTTGGATGAAACACACAGTAGATTTTCATCGTTATAGCAATGCAGTTGTCAAAACACGGACTGCCTCTGAGGCACTCTCGTTGCTTTGGAGCAGCAACAGTTGATGACAATACTGGTGCACGGATGTACACCATGAATTGTTGTATCCTCCCTCGCTTTACCCTTATGATTTATCATGTTACGTAAGTCAGCGGAAGGGAGTTTTGCCTTAAAACCCATGTCACATGCATTGTCGAGCTTTGTAACCTCGCGAAGTTTGCCTAGAGTGTCGAACACTTCGATTCTTGGCATCGTAGTATTTTTCTTTGCCAAGTCTCGAGCGTTGAACACTCTGTTGTTGGTTGCACAAGAGAGAAGTCACTCGGCTAGTAGAGCCCAGAACGGTATGAGCCTTCTTCATTTATGGAGCTTCTGTGGCAGAGCCATGCGCCCACAGAGGAGCTCTATGCGCCCACGTGGAAGAGTCCTTCGATTGCATATCATCTATGACACCGGCAGGATATGCACCACAAGCCTTCGGAAGCCAAGTCTTGCGAGACTTTTTTAGCATTACTGATTTTAAGGGAGTAGAGCCGTTCCTCGAGAGCATCTCTTCGAACGCCTGCTGATCGAACTTTACGATCAACATCTTCTGAATGCTCCCCACTTTGTCGGTATCGGATTGCGTCACCACCTTCTCGTCAGAGAAAAAGATAGTCCCCAGCAGAGTCGCCATTTTTGTGGACACACAAAAAAAAGAAAAAGAAATGTTATCTTTTCTTATTGGTGTAAGGCACCACAAATCGAGTACGCATGAGAGATCCTGCGCTGAGGATCCCCGAGTACAAAAAGAAATATGGGAAATGGGACGATGGAGATCGAGCGGCAGTTGCTCCATTACTCCGTTGACACTCCAATTACAAAAGTGGGAGAAAACCTAAGAAAATTGCTAATTTTCGGCTCACTGGCAAGAAGTGCAGCAATTTGGCTCTTGAAAATGCTCTCCGTTCTGTCCTTTGAAGAGGTATGTGACCCCTTTTTATAGTCATTTTCATGCTGGAATAATGTTATACGCCCACATGAGAAAATATACTGATTTTCATGTGGGCGCATAGTCCTGCTTTCGGTGCATAGAGTTTAGACGCATGCAGACTGCGTGATCGTGGGTTGATCGTGGGGTTGACGTGGCCGCATGCTTCGGTGCATGACTGCTCGTGGAGGCTGACGTGGACATATGCTTCGGTGCACAATTGATCGTGGGTTTGACTGAGTCAGGGGCTGTCCTGACTTGGAAGCATAGCCTGAAATAGGGCTATGTGCCCCCTTTAGGAGGAGTCTAGAGTGGGCGCATGGGCGCATAGCTTGCTCTGGTGACTTGGGCGCATAGCTTGCTCTGGTGACTTGGGCGTATATGACTTCTCTGGTTTGGACACATATGACTTCTCTGGCTTGGGCGCATGGTTGTCAAGACTGCTGAAATTTTTATGCTTCTATAAGGGTAAGAAGCAGCAACTTCAGGCTATTTTTCTAACCTAATTTCTATCTTCTTGGAGGTGTCATAAATTGTGTTACAGTCAGTTGTGAGTGCATAAATTTCGACTAGTGCACACTGATAGCTCTTCTTCTTTTTGAGTAAATCTTTCTCAAGTTTAGCAATGGTCTTATATTTTTCTTCGGATAAACATGTAGTCTCGTGTATTTACAGTTTGACAGAAGAAAGCTCACTAGTCTCACTAGGGTTTTCATTATTTCTAATCTCAGCTAGTAAGTCAGTAAGTCTTCCTATTTCACCTTATACTCTTTGAGTACCTTCTTAGAGTTTTGGTATTTGCTAAGCAGTTTTTTGTGGTCATTTAAGAGATCACTAAAAGATTTACCTAACTGGTTAAAAGGTAAAATCATCATATGTATCAAACGGGGGGTTTGAGTTTACCTGATCATAAGCCATCAAGCATATATTTGCAGCGTCATCTGAATGTTCTTCTTCTGAATCGTTGGCTTCGATTTCATGCCAAATGCTTGTGTTGGCATATCTTATGGAAATAGATTTCTTTAAGTACACTACAACAAAAATACCTTTTAATGACGGCTAAAAAGCGTCATTAATTACAAACCATGACGCTTTTTTTTTTTCAATCCAAGCGTTATGAAAACGGGTGTTATAAATGTTTTTAAAAGCGTTATAAATAATTCTTCCAAAACCGTCATTAATAGGTTGAATTTCTGCTACGGTTTATTTTCAAAGCATTATGAATGGATGATCTGTATATGGTCATTGAATCACATTTACAATGCTCTATACTGCATGTTATATATTACATTCCAAACACTGCTCAATTCAATTCGAAAACAACCACTTTGAACCATATTCATAACAAAACATTAAAATGTAATATAAAGTACCATTCTCTATTTTAGTGTCTTAAAATAGGGTGCATCAACATCTCACAGACATAGAGTACTTAAGCTAGCTACATTTAATTGTCTAAAAATAGAGTACTTTAGCTACCATTCTACATTTCTCCATCTCCATTTCATTGGTGACTTGAATGTATACAAGAGTAACTGTTGACAACAACCTGAATGATAGCAGGATCAGTGTGTAGAGAAGTAGTCTAAGCAGATGGTGAAGCTTTAACCTGTAAATCCTACAAATTGTAAGAGAGTTTATAAATATATCAAGTTCAGAAGTATAAAAAGACAACTCCAAAGCTACAGTGGAGTCCTTGAACATAACATAATGATAAATAAATAATACTGCTGAGCCCAAATTACTGAACGAGCAGATGTATGGTATACCATCCTTGAACAAGCAACAGCAAGAGAAACATGCTTGACATCATCTTGATTCTCCAAGGCAATTAATAATGCAACCATCTTGATTCTCCAATAATAGCAGCAAGAGAAATTTTTTGTTTATAAACAAGTCTACAAATTTTCGCATAACAAACCAGTCTAAGTCTATCCACATGATCAAGCATATTAATGTAATAATAATAATTAAATCTTAATATATGAAAAATTGGGCTCAGAGATTTATGTACATGGTTCATATTTTATCGTACCAATGCTGTAAAAGTTACTGAACTAAAACCATACACTGACAAAAATACTCAAAAGTTTGCAAAAACTGATACTGCATACAGAAGGCAGCATACGAAGAGTTAGCAACAATTTTCCCACAAAGCCAAGTGATACTCAAATCTAAGTGTTACTAAAGCCCAAACAAAAGTATACTCAAAGCCAGTGATACTCAAAGAGAAGTTAATACTCAAAGAACCTGGGTACTCAAAAGTAGAAGTTAATACTCAAAAGTAAACTCAAAGCCAAGTATCCATCATGAAGTGATACTCAAAGATACTCAAAAAATGATACTCATCTACTGATATCAAATCCTTTTGCCTAATCAAAATTAGGCAACCATTCATCATCATAGCCCATTGAAAAACAAAATCCAAGAACATGAAACTAGGGTGATATTCGAAGAGAAGTAATACTCAAACTGTGTTTGAATGGATACTCAAACTGTGTTTGAAGGGTTACTCAAAACGCTCAAAAGAGCAAAGCATAATCGTGACAAATATAACCCCAAGCCATACTCAAAAGAGCAGAGCATGAAACTCAAAGCCACTGATACAAAATAAACCATTTAGCCATTCAATAGATATTTCCAATCCCAATTTTACCAAATCCAGTGATACTCAAAATCGGTGATACTTTATTAGTAAAATAATACCTTTCTAGAGTGATATTTACATGTTTATATCTTTTCTGGGTGATCCAACTCACAATTTTAGATACACAATAATAAAAAAAGTATACTTGATCATAATTTCTAAGCTCTACATATACAGAGGCATGAATGAGCTTCCTCCTAGTGCAAGCAAGCAAGTCAAAGGTTAACATCCTATATATTCTCAAACTTGTATTGCTTAATCATGTCAGCCATACTCAAAGATTCTATTACAAAATTCAAAATTGTATTCTAGCATGCATCGTCTATGATGTATACTTGTATATCACATAGAAGCACCGTGGCATTGTCCAGCTTCAAACCCAATTCAGTAGAGAGTTTTCCTAGACATGTTTTGTAAGGCATAAGAAGATTTGCTTTCTAACCATATTATCAGTTATTTGTGAAATGCAGATCTGCAAGCATAGCCACCGTATGCCAACCCCCTCAACACACAAACAGACAGAAGGAAGCACGATATCAGATATGCAAAAGGTAAAGATCATGTCGATACAAACATGCTAATCTAGTAAGGGACACCTAAAAAATCATGTAGTCATATTTCTGACATTGTTACTCTGCTCCTAATCTATTCAATCTATTTCAGCTTCTCAATCATCATGGGCATCACAGCAAGAACTTTCCTCCAGTATTTTTAAGGCATATTATGCTCAACTTATGGGGAGAAATTACTTTTCAGTTAATACCGACATCGTCGATCTGTTGGGCATTTTGGAAGCATGTGCAGCAAGGTATATAACAAGAAGAAGCAGAAGATGAATTATGAAATTAATAATAGTATGGATGCAATAACAAATTAAATATAATAGGCAAGGAAGTAATAGTGAGGGTAAAAGCTAATTAGACACAGCCTGTAAGTGTTTCTTAACCATTTATTTCATCATACATGTCGAAGTTGATCTTATGTAGTGTTGGAGTGAAGATTGCCAACATACAGCCTTCTAGCCCCACCAGAATATGGCCCAGTAAGCCCACCTTCTACCGCTGCAGCCGTGGTAGGTTGAACCAAATTCTTCTCTGCCTCTGATGGCTTAACCATAACTGCTTGACCAAGAAGAGGTTGTCCAGAGAGAGCTATTGCCATCGGAACTGACATGGCATCATAAAACTCTACATATCTGCACGTGCCACAAAAAAATATCAGAAAAATGCTAACAAAATGAAAAAGATATGGCCTTGCAACTAATATGTTGTTTTGCTGTATCATACTAAACCAACATGGAAACATCAAACTCAACAGCAATTTCTGACATACCCTATTTTTATCGAATTCTAAAAGACCCCATATAGATAATTACAACCACCTTCAAAAAGTTAAAACACATTTTGAAAAAATGTTGTCTCCAGTATAAAACTCACAAGTATGCTTTGACTATTATTGCATTCTTCCCTTGATAGGGAATGGCAGGATTATTTTTTGTCTTACCATTCCCTCAACAGGATGGGAATCAACATGTTCCAAATGGTTGGGTTGAACCCAAAACTTTGGCCATTGAGCAATAAGGAAGTTAGATCACCCAGGAAAGATATAAACATGTAAATGTCACTCTAGAATGGTATACTGCGTAGAACTGACACAGAACTTTATAACGGTTAACCGATGCTTAAACAAATAAGTTTGACCAAAGTCATGATATTTTGGCTACCGTGGTGTAAAACCCCTAAATTTCTACTATTTTTTTTTTATTTAAATTTTGGTACTGATTTAAAATTTTGTATTGTACGTCGCGTAGTCGTATTTTATGTCGCGCACAAAAATTTTATTTTTCGTAATTGCTCGACGAGTGCAAATATGTGCGAGCATACATATTTTTAGGAAAAATATTTTTTCTTATTTTTTTATAGTTTCAAAATATATATAATAAGTATTTTAGTTATCGTTCCAAAATTCCAAATTTGTTATTTTGTTTATAAAGCCTTTTATTTACATAGTTATAATAATAAATATTTTTTTCTATAAAATGGTATATTAGAAAGGTATATTTATGTAAATATCATTTGGACATACATATATAATTAGTAAATATTTATTGAGTTTAATTGTAAATAATAATGTAATTTTCGAAATTATTATTATTAATATTTTTGGAAAATATATTTCGGGATTTTTGTGAAGATTTAAATCTTGATTTGAATTTATAGATTTATTTAAATAGTAAATATTTGAAGTTGATTTATCCCATTTGATTTTGAGCTAAAAATTTAATTAGATTTAAATTGGATTTATATTTGGATTTGGGTTTAAATTAATTTAAATTAAATTACGGATTATTTATTTTTGGGTTTAAAATATTCCTAAATCCTACCCATTTGGGAATTCTCACATCCTATAAATAGGCAGGTACTCCTCCAATTCATTATTCCTCCACAAATTTTCTACCACAAAAGTGAGTGCATCGTGTCCGTGTCCCATCCACTATGTGTTCATTGTACAAATACATTTCTCCACCCCGGGTCCGACAGATCCGAACCTCCATCTCCGTCGTGTCGGACACACCCGACACGACTCATCCAAACTCAAACCCCAAATCCTAACCGCTACCCCGACCCGTCGGCCCCGTCACCCCGGCCTCGTCCAAACCCAATCACGACCACCACCAACAGACCCTACCCTTCTGCCCACAACCACCCCGTCACCACCGTCCGTCGTCGTCATCACCGTGGCAGAACCCACACCATCGTCGACCACTCCTCCTCGATACCCCGTCGCACAACCCAACCACCGCCACCACAAGAATTAAATTAACACCCTAACCTAGAACTCACCTCCGACAGAGCCGTCCTCTCCGCCGTGCCTGTCCGCCGCCCGTGCGAGTCAGCCTCCACAGCCGCCTCTTCCGGCGCCGCCCACGCCGTTCGACTTCCCCCTCCGAGCGCTGTACCCCGCAGCCATCCCGCATCTCCGCGCCGGCTGACCGGAGCATCTTCCCACCGTAGCCTTCCCTCCTCGCGCGTAGCCGCCTATCTCCGCTCCAACTCGTCGGATCCGACCATCTCCCTCCACCCTGTCCGCCGCCTGCGCCTCCGCTCGACCGCCGGAGAGTAAGGCCGCCGCACTGGCGCCAAAACCCTCGTCGGATGCCTCTTCCGCGCGAGCATCTCCACGCGCCGCCAACGAACTCCACGCGTCGCCGAAAAACCCAAACCCCCTTCATCCTCCGCCTCGCACAGCCTAGACCGCCACCCTTGGCTGCCATTTCTTCGAGTTTCCGCCACCTCCGCCATGGCTGACCCCAACAGTGCCCTAGTCGCCGCCCTTTCTCCAGCCGCCGTCGAGCTCCCCCACAGCTCCGCCGCGCGCACGCCACCGAGCCTCCGCGCGCGCCACCGCCGGTGGAAACCCTTCCCCTCGCTCCCTCCGCCGCGACGAGAAACCCCCGCGCCGTCTCTCTCTCTCAAACCGTCGCTTCCCTCTCTTTACTTTCTTCAGTCCCTTCTCGGTTGTGGTGCTTTGGTAGTTTTGTTTTATTCGTTTATTTATTTCGTGGTCTAAAGAAGAGCAGCAGTAGCTGCTCTGACTTATTATATTTTGTTTTGGTTATGTTAGTTACTAATTGCTTATTTAATGGCAGTAAGTAGATTATTATTATTATTATTATTATTATTATTATTATTATTATTATTATTATTATTTTATTTTGCAGTTAGCATTTGTACCTATGGTTATACTAATAAGAAATTTTTATTAAACTTTAGCATTAATATTTTATAATTATCATTAGTACTATTTACATCATTTTTTAAATAAATGACTAATTTTTTTAGAAATTATTTTGTAGCAAACATATAGTTTGTGCTTATTGTAATCTCAAAATATGGTTCTTAGCTGTAAATAATTTTCTAATATTATTTTGTTTCGTTTATGATATTTTTGATTTACAAGATATAGGTTTCAGGCTAAAATAATTTGACAAAAACTTACAGTTTGCCTTAAATCGACTTTTTGATTTTTTGGATATTTATTGTAAACATATTTTGACTAATAAATATTATATTTTAAGTATTATAAATTATTTTTTCTAAAATCATATAATTATTATTCTTTTCTTTTGAATCTCCTCCTGCCCATAACCAATCCCATTATTCATGTTCCCTCGCCAATTCAAGTCTACCTTATGTCAACCCTAACTAAATTGACCTTTCTGGACCCAATAGAACTAACCGTGTCACCATCAGAGGTCACCATGTATAGTTGTGGTATCGAAGTCGCAGATCGTGCCACCTGGATCATTGTACTACACCAGACGTACTACCAGGCAAGACACCTTGCCATTTGCTGTTTATTTATTTTAGCTCATATTTCACGCATTATTTATTTTCTTTATGCAAAATAAACTGTAATACATGGTATAACATGTTAGAACTTACTGTTCATTTATATTTTCTGTTATGTATTATTTTTCTTACACATTAAACCTAGATTTAAGGTACCACCTTGTGTGTTGCATTCATTGGCCTTGACACATGGTAACACGAAGTTATGTGTCGCATATAGAATACGGAAGTGCGTGATTGGCTGGCCACCAGTACGTACAAGCCGTGCGATAGGAATAACCGCTAATAGAGATTGTATGCTAGTTTGACTTAGCAGTTATAGTGGTTTGTGTTGTGGATACAACACAGTAGGCATTGGGCGGGGAGGACAATTCCTTAGCGTATGGGCTTCGATGCCCTTCCCTTGTGACCCGAACTCTCCGCTGGAGATACGGGGTTGATGACCCATGATTACTGACGGCCATTGGCGATTCTACGGAACGTCATGCTCTTACTGATGGGGCCTCTGGTGCCCAAGGGGACTACGCTGATCCTATTCAGCCAGGGCCCATGCGTAGGAAGGATTGTTTTTAACTACATATCACTTAGAACGGTTAGGCCCCTTTATCCGTTAGGTACGGGTACTTTTGGTTTGGGTACTTGTATCTGACCGTGGCTTGGAACAATAACTTGTCGCGGATTAGTTCGTCACATCTTGTCCTTGTTTGGTTGTAGGTGTGACTTACTACTTCGATGAGAAGGTATTGAACCTTGTTGGGGTCCGGATACCATATTGGATTCATAGCATGGAAAGATACGTCACCGTGAATTAGTTTACCATCTCCTGTCCTTGTTTGGTTGGGGGGATGGTACGCTCGTTCAGTAGGTGTGTATTGGACCATGTTATAATTTGATTGACTTATTTATTTGAGCAATATTTATTCAGTTTATATGGCATGATATTATGTGTCTTGTTACATCCCTCTAAGGACCTAGTTATCTCTCCAGGTGTGTGCTATTGTCTTTCGCAGGTGCTTTAGCTCTAGCCGTGATCATCGCTATTTCTTCGAGGATGATTGCACTTGGATCGTCTTCGCTTCGCTCGCCAAAAATCATTTATTCTATCATGTATTTTTCCTTTACTTGTTGGTAGTGGATTTGTCTCCGCCCAACATATTGTATCAAGACAATTCATTATATGATAGCTTTTATTCATTTATTTTGTGTGGATGAGATTAGTTATGGTTCTACTGTGTTTTACAGCTTATGTATTTATACGAGGCTTCCATATATTGTAGTATACTTCGTATGAATACAGCTGACATGTCTACGTTCCTAGTCCTACGTATTTTGGGACTGGGGCGTTACATGTTTTTGTGGTGGCCCATGCAGGTCAAGATAAATTGTTTGGTTATTTTACCGTACCAAGCAAGCCTGCATATAGGATTAGAAGTCTAGGATCTCATCCACATACTTGACCTCTTTTCTTGATTTTATCTACCGTTTGACTCATCAATTGCATCTTGCTTGCTTCCTTCCATCCCTATTCTTATCTTCCCTTCGTGCTTGCTAGAGATTGACCCTACTAGTTAGTTGTCACAAAACACCATTAGTTTAATTCTTTAAGTTGGGTAGAATACCTTATGAACTAGCAACCCCTTTGACCTAGTGACCTATATTAGCAAGCTTATTTAGATCCTAGAATCTAGAGGACCTAACCCGTCTAGCCAACCAAGGACTTGGACAAGAAGACTATAGGACGACTGTATGACTTAGAATCATTCTACCTTCTTTAAATCTTAATCTCTCGTGCCTATGTATTTACCATTTGACTAAATGATGCTAACGTTGCCTAGTTTTTGTAAGCTTATTCTTTATCAAGTTTGTTCATGACATATGCTATTGAGCGCTCACTAGCCTATTGTCTAATCAGAACCGGTGCATAATGGTCTGATCAACCAGGTGCACTTTGGTTCGCTTTTATCTATCGTTCTACGTGGATGGGGACATAGCTAAACTTGTCCTCTAGAGTCCCATCCGCGACTGCCTTGGCAACTCCTTTTGAATTATTCGGTCGCCTTTTAACCACGTATTCGTATTCGATAACGCCCCATTCGAACTCTATATTGTGTTCGCCTTCACCTATTTTAGAAGGACGAAAGCATTGTACTAAAACTTCCTCTAACTGTCCTATCACCATGACCATTACCACCCAATGTAACTATATCTTTGTCTTGAACTACTCGACCTTTCCTTCGACCCTAAATTTACAATCTTGACTTTCTAATCACTTGAATTTAAGAAGTGATTACAATCGTCTCTTAATCATATCCTCAACCTAGACTACGACCATATAAACTTCTATAAACCCTTCTATCTACCGTGGTGCCTTCTCACCCCCCTCCTAATTCTTAATTTCGAGGACGAAATTCTTTTAAGTTGGGTAGGATGTAAAACCCCTAAATTTCTACTATTTTTTTATTTAAATTTTGGTACTGATTTAAAATTTTGTATTGTACGTCGCGTAGTCGTATTTTACGTCGCGCACGAAAATTTTATTTTTCATAATTGCTCGACGAGTGCGAATATGTGCGAGCGTACATATTTTTAGGAAAAACATTTTTTCTTATTTTTTTATAGTTTCAAAATATATATAATAAGTATTTTAGTTATCGTTCCAAAATTCCAAATTTGTTATTTTGTTTATAAAGCCTTTTATTTACATAGTTATAACAATAAATATTTTTTTCTATAAAATGGTATATTAGAAAGGTATATTTATGTAAATATCATTTGGACATACATATACAATTAGTAAATATTTATTGAGTTTAATTGTACATAATAATGTAATTTTTGAAATTATTTTTATTAATATTTTTGGAAAATATATTTCAGGATTTTTGTGAAGATTTAAATCTTGATTTAAATTTATAGATTTATTTAAATAGTAAATATTTGAAGTTGATTTATCCCATTTGATTTTGAGCTAAAAATTTAATTAGATTTAAATTGGATTTATATTTGGATTTGGGTTTAAATTGATTTAAATTAAATTACGGGTTATCTATTTTTGGGTTTAAAATATTTCTAAATCCAATCCAATTGGGAATTCCCACATCCTATAAATAGGCAGGTACTCCTCCAATTCATTATTCCTCCACAAATTTTCTACCACAAAAGTGAGTGCATCGTGTCCATGACCGTGTCCGTGTCCCATCCACTATGTGTTCATTGTACAAATACATTTCTCCACCCCGGGTCCGACAGATTCGAACCTCCGTCTCCGTCGTGTCGGACACACCCGACACGACTCATCCAAACTCAAACCCCAAATCCTAACCACTACCCCGACCCGTCGGCCCCGTCACCCCGGCCTCGTCCAAACCCAATCACGACCACCACCAACAGACCCTACCCTTCTGTCCACAACCACCCCGTCACCACCGCCCGTCGTTGCCATCACCGTGGCAGAACCCACACCATCGTCGACCACTCCTCCTCGACACCCCGTCGCATAACCCAACCACCGCCACCACAAGAATTAAATTAACACCCTAACCTAGAACTCACCTCTGACAGAGCCGTCCTCTCCACCGCGCCTGTCTGCCGCCCGTACGAGTCAGCCTCCATAGCCGCCTCTTCCGGCGCCGCCCATGCCGTTCGACTTCCCCCTCCGAGCGCTGCACCCCGCAGCCATCCCGCATCTCCGCGCCGGCTGACCGGAGCATCTTCCCACCGTGGCCTTCCCTCCTCGCGCGTAGCCGCCTATCTCTGCCCCAACCCGTCGGATCCGACCATCTCCCTCCACCCTGTCCGCCGTCTGCGCCTCCGTTCGACCGCCGGAGAGCAACGGCTGCCGCACTGGCACCGAAACCCTCGCCGGATGCCTCTTCCGTGCGAGCATCTCCATGCGCCGCCGACGAACTCCACGCGCCGTCGGAAAACCCAAACCCCCTTCGTCCTCCGCCTCGCACAGCCTAGACCGCCGCCCTTGGCCGCCCTTTCTTCGAGTTTCCGCCGCCTCCGCCATGGCTGACCCCAACAGTGCCCTAGTCGCCGCCCTTTCTCCGGCCGCCGCCGAGCTCCCCCACAGCTCCGCCGTGCACGCCACCGCCGGTGGAAACCCTTCCCCTCGCTCCCTCCGCCGCGACGAGAAACCCCCGCGCTGCCTCTCTCTCTCAAACCGCCGCTTCCCTCTCTTTACTTTCCTCAGTCCCTTCTCGGTTGTGGTGCTTTGGTAGTTTTGTTTTATTCATTTATTTATTTCGTGGTCTAAAGAAGAGCAGCAGTAGCTGCTCTGACTTATTATATTTTGTTTTGGTTATGTTAGTTACTAATTGCTTATTTAATGGCAGTAAGTAGATTATTATTATTATTATTTTATTTTACAGTTAGCATTTGTACCTATGGTTATACTAATACGAAATTTTTATTAAACTTTAGCATTAATATTTTGTAATTATTATTAGTACTATTTACATAATTTTTTAAACTAGAAATTGCTGAGAAGCCCAATTTCGGGGTGGGCTTTTATGAAATGCCCACCCGCTGGATTATTTTTATGAAATGTCCAGAATTAAGTTTTTACACGTTAAATATTTCAAGATTCTCTCTAGTTGCTATGTATTTACAAAATTTGCCATTATCATAATTCCAAAAATACCCCTTCGTGTAAATTTGGACATCTATATATAATTATGAATTCACAAACTCAGATTTGGATTGAGAAATTCGTATTCTTCTTCTTCTTCACGAGAAATTTGAAATCCATTGATATAATCTTTATTAGAGATCGCAGAATCGTTCGTAGTTCACTGTGGTTTTCGTCAGTCGAACGTCGATCATCCTTCATCATCATCGATCATCATCATCATCAACATCATCTTCGTGGTTTCCGGCGATTAGGTCAATTGTGGATAGAAGATCTTCTTCTTTTCTTTTTATAGATCTTAAAACAAGGTGAGAGTTCAGATCTGTAGAAATTCATGCATCAGCTTCGTATATCTCAAAATTTATGCTGAATTTGATTTTGTTATGAAGATTATTAACTTAGAAAATGTTAGTGAGATATTTAATCTTGTTATTTTATGCGAATAGCATTCTCCGTTATATTTTAAAGGAGAATGACAATTACTTCTTATAAAGATCATTATCCGTATGTTTTTAGGACGAAGAATGCCATTCTCCGTCTTAATTAGGACGGAGAATGCCATTATCCGTCTTAGTTAGGACGGAGAATGACATTCTCCGTCTTAATTAGGACGGAGAATGACATTCTCCGTTTTACTTTAGACGGAGAATGATCATTATAAGTTAGTTCCAACTGAGGATATTTATTCTCCGTTATTTTTAGACGGAGAATAATCATTATTAGATGAGAATTTTATTGTTCTATTTGTGGCCTCTTATGTTTTTATGTTATCAGGGGGGGAAGATATGGAATCAAGTTGTTTAGTTAACATTTGTTTCAAGGGAGACATAGTTTCCTGCCGTGTCACACATGAAAGTACCGTAGATTTTTTAAAGAATAAAGTGTGCGATCGATGGACTTCTTTGGATCCACTTTCCTTCCGTTTCAGGTTTTTGCACTCTGATGGGACTGAACTGTATGTTGAAAGTGATTTTTGGCTTCGCTCATTGGTTGGTGGTTTTAACGGTACTCATGATGTGAGTTTTGATCTATATGTGGAGCAAATACACTCTCCATGTTCTTCATCAACATCTTTTCCTTGTCAAAGCTTTCACATGAGACCTTCGTCTTCCTCTTCTAGTTCTTTGAGTAGATGTTCTCCTACTGTAAAGGACAAACGAGTAGTACAATTTTATGAGGGCTCAACTGAGACAGTGAAGAAGAGGAAATCGGATATGTGGCCCGGATCAATTACTGGTGTTGGTCAGATTTTTCTAAATGGTGTTGAAGAAGTTAGGAATGCTGTTAGAAAGGTATGTTTTGAATCTCGTCATCCATTCCACATTTTGAAATCTGAGCCGGGGAGGTATACTGTTTGTTGCAAGAATTACAAGACACATGCTTGTTTGTGGAGCTTCCATGCTATATCTATTTCGAAAGATAATCAAATTTTTGAGGTGAGGAGGTATGTGGAAGAACATAATTGTGGAGCTGGCTATATGGATAAAGGTAATCTGGTTGTTCCAGCAAAGTTTGTGAAACGTTTGGTTAGTGACATTGTTCGGATGCATCCTAAAAAGTCCGCAAAATCTGTTGTCGATGATTTCAAGGTCGACTACGGCTTATCTGTTACATATGGACAGGCATACCACGGAATTAGGCTGGTGCACCAGAAAATATACGGAGATGATGTTAGATCTTACAGTGACTTGTGTTGGTATGTGAACAAGGTAAAGGAAACCAATAATGGTTCCGTTATCGACTTCCAGAAAGATGATTCATCAATGAGGTTTGAGCAGCTTTTTCTTTCATATGGGGCTTGCGTAGAAGGCTTTCAATATTGTCGTCCGATGCTATATTTGGATGCCACTTTCCTTACAGGGAGGTTTAGAGGATGTTTGATGTCTGCTACAGCGAAGAATGGTAACCAACAGTTCTACCCTATTGCATACGGTATAGTCTCAGGCGAAGATGGCGATAATTGGGAATGGTTCCTTAGAAATCTAAAGAATGTTGTTGGATGTAGTAGGCGTATTGTTTTTCTTTCGGATCAAGGCACCAGTCTAGTTTCTGAAGTCCCTAAAGTGTTTCCTAATGATTATCATAGCTATTACTATTATCACATGAAGAATAACATACCGCTGAAAGAGAAAGGAAATGAAAGAGTGTATCCGCATGTACTTGAAGCTTGGAGGCAAGCAGTATATGCTCTAACTCCAGGTGTGTTAATGAGACAGATATATGCATATTTTCTATGCATTTACCATTAATTTAACAAGGAAAATGACCATTCTCCGCGTCAGTAAGACGGAGAATAGTCATTCTCCGTGTGTTTTAAAACGGAGAATGGCCATTCTCCGTCCTGCATAGAACGGAGAATGTCATTCTCCGTTAGCTTTTGAACGGAGAATGACTATTCTCCGTCTTGCATAGAACGGAGAATATCATTCTCCGTTAGCTTTTGAACGGAGAATGACTTTTATCCTTATGAGAATGCACTTATTTTTTTATAATTTTGTGAATTGACCTAATTCTTTATTACTTATTTGTTTTTCTGTATAAAGGTGGGTATAGACAAGCAATCAAGAAGATTTATGATCTGAATTGTGGTCATGTTGTGAATTGGATGAATAAACAAAAACCTGAACACTGGTCAAACGCATTCTTCCCGGGATGTAGATACGGTGAGGTTGCTTCTAGTTGTGTAGAGTCATTCAATGCATGGATAAAGGCTGAGAAGAAATTACCTATATCAGCAATTGTAAATGTCATCCGTGTGAAGATGATGAAGATGATTTCGGATCGCCACAAGGATGCAATTGGTTTGAATAGCAAATTGACTCCATACGCTGAGGATATGCTGAAGCAGCTTACAGATGATGGCATGTGTTATAGGGTATATCGGTCCGGTGATTTCGAATTTGAGGTGATCGCAGATACTTCCTCCCATATGGTGAATCTTCTTGATTGTCATTGTAGTTGTCGTAGATGGAAGGTATATGGATTCCCATGCAGCCATGCAATACAATGCATCAGAGTTGGTTCAGATAAATCTGTTTACGACTTTGTGGAGCAGTATTGGACATCAGATTATTACCAGAAGTTATATTCATGTGCCATTCGTCCAGTTCCAGATTGCAAAAAATAGTTTGAAAATAATCCCACTGATGTTGTTCTACCCCCTGTTCCGAAACGGGGTCCTGGACGACCAAAAGCGGACCGTTACAAGAGCAAATATGAGAACAAGGAAAAAGAGAAGAGAAAGATAAGGTGCCAGAATTGTTTTGAATTATGCAATCACAATCGCAGCACTTATCCTCTGCCTCCACATGCTGCTACAGTGGTCAAGGGGGCAGCGCCCCCTCGTTAATACATACACATATATTCCTTCTTTTATATAACTGGAAATTGTTTTTTGAATACATATCTTACATTTTTTGATATCAATGGTAATAGTTTGAATTCTGCATATTTGATGTTTCACATATATATTAACAGCATAAGAACTTATTCTCCTTTATACTCTCTGACTTTATAATGTATTGAATGACCATTCTCCGTGTGTTTTAACACGGAGAATAATCATTCTCCATTTTAGATACACGGAGAATGGCCATTTATAAGTCAAAAATACAAGGAGAATAATCATTCTCCGCGTGTTTTAAAACGGAGAATGCCATTCTCCGCGTCAGTAAGACGGAGAATTCTCATTCTCTAGGTCAAAATACAAGGAGAATGGCATTCTCCGTCTCTTTTGACCCGGAGAATGACATTCTCCGTCTATTTTGACACGGAGAATGGCATTCTCCGCGTCCCTAAGACGGATAATGTTCCTTTCTAGGTCAAAAATACAAAGAATAATTATTCTCCGCGTGTTTTAAAACGGAGAATGCCATTCTCCGCGAGTAAGACGGAGAATGCTCATTCTCTAGGTCAAAATACAAGAAGAATGGCATTCTCCGTCTCTTTTGACCCGGAGAATGACATTCTCCGTCTCATACGAAACGGAGAATGGCCATTCTCCGCGTCACTAAGACGGACAATATTCCTTTCTAAGTCAAAAATACAAAGAATAATCATTCTCCGCGTGTTTTAAAACGGAGAATGCTATTCTCCGCATCAGTAAGACGGAGAATGCTCATTCCCTAGGTCAAAATACAAGGAGAATGACATTCTCCGTCTATTTTGACCCGGAGAATGACATTCTCCGTCTATTTTGACACGGAGAATGGCATTCTCCGCGTCCCTAAGACGGATAATATTCCTTTCTAGGTCAAAAATATAAAGAATAATCATTCTCCGCGTGTTTTAAAATGGAGAATGCCATTCTCCGCGTCAGTAAGACGGAGAATGCTCATTCTCTAGGTCAAAATACAAGGAGAATGGCATTCTCCGTCTCTTTTGACCCAGAGAATGACATTCTCCGTCTATTTTGACACGGAGAATGGCCATTCTCCGCGTCACTAAGATGGATAATGTTCCTTTCTAAGTCAAAAATACAAAGAATAATCATTCTCCGCGTGTTTTAAAACGGAGAATGCCATTCTCCGCATCAGTAAGACGGAGAATACTCATTCTCTAGGTCAAAATACAAGGAGAATGACATTCTCCGTCTCTTTTGACCCGGAGAATGACATTCTCCGTCTATTTTGACACGGAGAATGGCCATTCTCTGCGTCACTAAGACGGATAATGTTCCTTTCTAAGTCAAAAATACAAAGAATAATCATTCTCCGCGTGTTTTAAAACGGAGAATGCCATTCTCCGCATCAGTAAGACGGAGAATGCTCATTCTCTAGGTCAAAATACAAGGAGAATGGCATTCTCCGTCTCTTTTGACCCGGAGAATGACATTCTCCGTCTCATACGAAACGAAGAATGGCCATTTCTAAGTTCCAGATGCACACATTATAGGTTTGTATTAACACAGATAATGACATTATAGATTTGAATCAAACAACAGAACTTTAACAAAACAGATTTACATATATAGAACAATGTAAATTAGTCAAAAAATTGAATTTCATTACAAAGGAAAACAAATACATTACAAAAGAAACCTGACAAACAGAATATATACAAGGAATTTGTTAGCCAATTTATATTATCTTTTTCTTTTATTGTACAAAAGGAATTGCACATTCACTCATAAGCAAAGCCTTAGCCAAATTTAGCCTTCTCTTTACAATAGTATTGTGAACTTCTTTGTTTGTTTTCTTCTGTAAATCAAATGGAGCTCTCGACAACTTTTCAATATAATATAAAACATACAGCAGGCAGCTGGGTGATAGTTGCTGTGGGCATTCTTTACAAACCTTGAGCTCTGTTGTTTCGTATTCCTGGATTGCTGGGCTTTTATTCCTCATCAATGCAATCTTATTTATTATAATTGGCTCGATTTTATTCTTCATGTATTTTGCATCCTGGATTCCCTTAGCGCCCGTGTTTTTCCGGAATGAGTTGTAGTGCGTCCAAACATAGGAGCTGAAGTTGAATGCCAACAGCGTATAGTGTTTATTCTCCTCACGGAAGAGTGGCACGAATAGCCATTCAATGTCATCTTCCAGCTCCATGATAAAATCTTCTATATCAACTTTGAAATTGTACACTGCTCCAGGTGTTGGATTTTTTTCATCGACATACTGGACAGTACTCTGTTTTCCAGAAGAAAAAAAAAACAAAAAATAATATCATGAGTTAGTTTTTTACAACACTATTAGTAGCTGTACACATTAATATTTATTTTTCAGTTTCGATTCTTACCAATGAATGGGGCATCATGATTGCAAACCATTTACATTGTGCACCCTGCGAGCTTGACTGAATGTTCTGCCTTAATTCGGCTTGAACTTCGTTCATAAGCTTTATTAAGTAGTTCATAACACCGGCTTCTATATCCGCCTCATTTAGTATGTCTTGAAAATCTTTTGCATTTAACAACATGCTGACATCATTGTTTCTTCTTCTTATTTTACATTCTTCTGGAGCATTTGGAATGTACATATATACATAATCACTACACATAAATTTAGTTTCGATTATGATAATAATATAGGCTAATGATAAAATTGCATAAAAAATAACTCCAATAGAGAATGATCATTCTCCGTTATGAAATGGACGGAGAATGTCATTCTCCGTTATGAATTGGACGGAGAATGTCATTCTCCGTTTTAAATGGGACGGAGAATGATCATTCTCCGTTTTAAAATAGACGGAGAATGTCATTCTCCGTCATTCTCCGTGTTAAAATAGACGGAGAATGTCATTCTCCGTATTAAAATAGACGGCGAATGGTATTCTCCGTTTTGTATTAACATGGAAAATGGCATTCTCCCTTTATTTTGACCCAGAGAATGACATTCTCCGTCTCAATAAGGCAGAGAATGCTCATTCTCTAGGTCAAAATACAAGGAGAATGTCATTCTCCGTTATAAAATAGACGGAGAATGGCATTCTCCGTGTCAGTGAGACGGAGAATGTTCATTTCTCTAGGTTAATGCAAGAAGAAAGGTCATTCTCCGTCTATTTTATAACGGAGAATGACATTCTCCGTCTCATATTAGGCGGAGAATACTCGTTCTTTAGGTCAAAAACACAGAAAATGCCATTCTCCGTGTGTTTAAACATGGAGAATGCCATTCTCCGTCTCAAAATAGACGGAGAATGGCCATTTCTAGTTCAAATGACACAGAAAGGGCATCCTCCGTGTATTTTATAGACGGAGAATGATCATTTTCATTTGCCGCATCAATATAAACGGAGAATGTCATTCTCCATTTTAAATGAGACGGAGAATGATCATTCTCCCTTATGAATTGTACAGAAATTGGTTCAAGTTTAGAATACTTACGTTGGAGACATCCTTCTTTGGTATACGATGCTCCTGTATAGTTGCTTCAGCTCATCGTCTGCAAGGTTCCAAAGTCTGAGCTTCGGACATTGCATCAGCATTTTCCCCTCTTTAACAAGCTTTGCTGTTTGAGGAGATTCTTCCTCAAGTTCTTCAGGAGCTGACATCTCCTTTTTATTGTCTACCTTCTCGGGGCTGGAAGGAGCTTTTTTTTTCCAGCAGGAGCTACTTTCTTTCTGGGACTGGAAGGATCTTTTCTTTTCCGACCAGGACCTGCCTTCTTACTTGTTGTAGCATCGGATGTTTTCTTCTTTTGCAATGTAGTAAAATCATCCTCATTTGCAGCATTTGATTGTTTTTTAGTTCCAGCAGGTTCATTTGCTCTTGTGTAATACTTTTGGGGAACTGCTTGAGTCTCCCCACTTTGCAATGCTTTAGCCATTGCTTCAAGGTTAACAATTGTATCATTCTTATGTGTGATTTCGTCATTCAACGATACAACTTCCTCTAGAAGTTTGTTGTTATCATCATTGAGCTTTTCATTCTCTTTTTTGAGATCCTCTGTCATTTTCACTGATATAAAAACAAACAACAATAAGAGGTATGATGTCAATATTATATAATCTTCTTTTTAAAAATAATGAAAAATATTATTATCCGTTTACTTTAATCTGGAGAATGTCATTCTCCGTGTCAAAATAGACGGAGAATGACAATCTCCGCGTAAAAAATAGACGGAGAATGTCATTCTCCGTGTCAATTTAGACGGAGAATGTCATTCTCCGTGTCAAAAGAGACGGAGAATGTCATTCTCCGTGTCAAAAGAGACGGAGAATGCTATTCTCCGTTTCCAAATAGACGGAGAATGTCATTCTCCGTGTCAATTTAGACGGAGAATGACATTCTCCGTCTAAATTGACACGGAGAATGGCATTCTACGTGTCAAAACAGACGGAGAATGTCATTTCTATGTCAAAATACAGAAAATGTCATTCTCCGTGTTAAAATACTAGCGGAGAATGTCATTCTCCGTGTCAAAATAGACGGAGAATGTCATTCTAAGTGTGTTTTAATACGGAGAATGATATTCTCCGTCTATTTTGACACGGAGAATGACATTTTATAGGTCAAAACACACAGAAAACTTCATTCTCCGTGTACTTTGACACGGAGAATGGTCATTCTCCTTGTTAGATACAGGTAATTACAGATTAAAATAGACAAAAAAAATAAAATCTTACCTTTTAGAAGTAGCTCCTCAACACGTTGACGAAGCTTCTCATTATCAGCAGTAAGCTCAGACTTCTGCTTTCTCAGGGAGTCTAGTTCCGACCCCTGTGCCTCCAGTTCTTCAACTCGCTTACGGAGTTTCTTATTATCATCAATAAGGAGCGATTTCTCGTTCCTTAAAGAGTCTAACTCCTTCTCCAAGCCATCAACAACGAGCCCCACAGCACGTTGTTGGGCTACATCTGCCGCTAGTTGCTGGGCTCTTTCCTGGAGTTGCTCATTCTCAGCGATAAGCTGAGATTTCTCCTGCAAGACCCGCAACATATCTACATTGTCAGCTATAGAGGGTGCTGGTGCTTGAGCTTCAGTTTGTGGTTCTTCTTCATCAACAGAATTATCTCCACCTTCTATACATTGCTGCTCTGCTGGGACTTCTTCAAGTTCATCAACATTCAATGCAACAAGATCCTTGAATATCAAATCCGAATCCATTTGAGCACCTTGATATTCATTTTTTAGGAATATCGAGATTCTATTCCCATCCCATGTATCGAATCTCGGAGATGCGACTGTTGGTTTGCACTTCCTCTCTATCAGTCGACTGTGCTCTGCAAACCAATACAAGAAGTATATCGTACAACCTTCAATCTTCTTATACGATATATCAACATCACCATCTTCAGATTTTGTGACAGCCCTCTTTATGCTGTCCATGACGTACCCCAGTATAATCCGAGGCCAACAGATACTTTTTATAACATCTGTGCTCTCCACCAGAGCGAAGAACTTGTATGGCAAGTTCGACCCCCCCATTCTGGTGAAGAATGCTGTTTGGCACAAGTTGAATACTATTAACTTGGCCAATTCATCAGGACTTGCATTTTCGCCCCCCAGCAGCTCTAATATCCTTTTCCTAACTTCTGCGTTTGAGACTTCAGCATTTTTGCCCTTGGAATTTTTCAGCAATCTTGTGAAGTGTTTTGTACACATGCTGAATGAGTCTGCTGGTGGGGGGGGCTTCTGCTTTTCAGTGATGATCTTCAAATACTTCTTATCAACTTCAGTGTCATCATTCATTGGCAGACCAAAAATGGTTGCCATCTCATCAACAGTTGGTGCTACCTTGACACTGCTGCTCAATTGGAAATATCCAATTCCATCTTCTTCTAAATAAGTCCCCATCAAGTTCTCCAGACCTTGGGTGACTTTAGATAGTTCTGATTTTTTCACCTTAGTTCTGTAGAATATATCTACGAAGTTGTAGAATCCTACATTCTTCAAGCTTTCAACAACTGCTTCAGGCAAATGGCGAAACTTTTCCTTCACCTCATCCATGAGAGAGAGTATTGGGGTGAATGTTGCACGGAAAAGTCTTTCTTCTTTGTTCCTGACAGTTTTTTTTCCTAAAAACAACAACAATTAGGTTTACGTCAACATTCTTCTTTATTATAATAAGGAGAAAGCCATTCTCCGTCTAATATTAGACGGAGAATGCCATTCTCCGTCTCAAAATAGACGGAGAATGAGCATTCTCCGTTTTGTATTCACACGGAGAATGCCATTCTCCGTGTCAAAATAGACGGAGAATATCATTCTATATTCTCCGTCTATTTTGACACGGAGAATGGCATTCTCCGTTTTGTATTAACACGGGGAATGGCATTCTCCGCGTGTTTTAAAATGGAGAATGCCATTCTCCGCGTTAACAAGACGGAGAATGTTCATTCTCCGCTTCAGAAAGACGGAGAATGCTCATTCTCTAGGTCAAAATACAAGAAGAATGACATTCTCCCTTTATTTTGTCCCGGAGAATGAGCATTCTCCGTCTCAGTAAGGCGGAGAATGGCATTCTCCGTCTCATATTAGACGGAGAATGCTCGTTCTTTAGATCAAAATAAAGGGAGAATGCCATTCTCCGTGTCAAAATAGACGGAGAATGTGATTCTCCGTTTTAAAATAGACGGAGAATCTCATTCTCCGTTTTGTATTAACACGGGGAATGACATTCTTCCTTTATTTTGACCCAGAGAATGACATTCTCCGTCTCAATAAGGCGGAGAATGCTCATTCTTTAGGTCAAAATACAAGGAGAATGCCATTCTTCGCGTGTTTTAATACGGAGAATGCCATTCTCCGTCTCATATTAGGCGGAGAATGCTCGTTCTTTAGATCAAAATAAAGGGAGAATGCCATTCTCCGTGTTAATACAAAACGGAGAATGACATTCTCCGTATTAAAATAGACGGCGAATGGCATTCTCCGTTTTGTATTAACACGGGGAATGGCATTCTCCCTTTATTTTGATCCAGAGAATGACATTCTCCGTCTCAATAAGGCGGAAAATGCTCATTCTTTAGGTCAAAATACAAGGAGAATGCCATTCTCCGTGTCGAAATAGACAGAGAATGCCATTCTCCGTTATAAAATTGACGGAGAATGGCATTCTCCGTGTCAGTAAGACGGAGAATGTTCATTTCTCTAGGTTAATGCAAGAAGAAAGGTCATTCTCCGTCTATTTTATAACGGAGAATGACATTCTCCGTCTCATATTAGGCGGAGAATGCTTGTTCTTTAGGTCAAAAACACAGAAAATGCCATTCTCCGTGTGTTTAAACACGGAGAATGCCATTCTCCGTCTCAAAATAGACGAAGAATGGCCATTTCTAGTTCAAATGACATAGAAAGGGCATCCTCCGTGTATTTTATAGACGGAGAATGATCATTTTCATTTGCCGCGTCAATATAAACGGAGAATGAACAGGTCTCAAAGTTTTACCTTTTTTCTTTCCTTCTTCTTGATCTTCTTCTTCCTCCCCTGCTACTTCTTGTTCTTGTTGTTCTTGTTCTTCTACTGCTTCTTGCACTTCTTTTTCTTTTGGAGCATTTCGTCTACGAGAAACCTTCTTAACTTTTATCCCTCCTTTCGTTTGCTTTCCAACAACTACTTCTTCTCCTTCTTCTCTAACTTGGTCTACATCTATTGCTGATGATTGCGACATTGTGATGGAGATTCGCTGGCAATTTCTTGTAAGAAATTTCTAAGATTTTTGGAGGAGATGACCTAAAATCGCAACCGAACAGAGTATGGAAGAGGAGGGAGCGATAGAGACACTTTTTTGAAGAGTCGTTTGGTTTTGTATTTAATTCTCAAGCTTCTGGAATCGAACCGTTTTTCATAAAAATTGCTGGGTTTGTTGATATTCTTAATAAATTAGAAGGGCAAAAGGGTCATGCCGTGCCCTTTTTTTAATTTTTAAGTTAATGCTGGGCACGCGATGAAAGTTTATTTTGCGGTGGGTTTTTCATAAAACTTTTTAAATTTTTGGGCATTTCATAAATTTTCCCTTTTTTAAATAAATGACTAATTTTTTTAGAAATTATTTTGTAGCAAACATATAGTTTGTGCTTAATGTAATCTCAAAATATGGTTCTTAGCCGTAAATAATTTTCTAATATTATTTTGTTTCGCTTATGATATTTTTGATTTACAAGATATAGGTTTCAGGCTAAAATAATTTGACAAAAACTTACAGTTTGCCTTAAATCGACTTTTTGATTTTTTGGATATTTATTTGTAAACATATTTTGACTAATAAATATTATATTTCAAGTATTATAAATTATTTTTCTAAAATCATATAATTATTATTCTTTTCTTTTGAATCTCCTCCTGCCCATAACCAATCCTATTATTCATGTTCCCTCGCCAATTCAAGTCTACCTTATGTCAACCATAACTAAATTGACCCTTCTGGATCCAATGGAACTAACCGTGTCACCATCAGAGGTCACCATGTATAGTTGTTATACCGAAGTCGCAGATCGTGCCACCTGGATTATTGCACTACACCAAGCGTACTACCAGGCAAGACACCTTGCCATTTGCTATTTATTTATTTTAGCTCATATTTCATGCATTATTTATTTTCTTTATGCAAAATAAACTGTGATACATGGCATAACCTGTTAGAACTTACTGTTTATTTATATTTCCTGCTATGTATTATTTTTCTTACACATTAAACCTAGATTTAAGGGACCACCTTGTGTGTTGCACTCATTGGCCTTGACACGTGGTAACACGAAGTTGTGTATCGCATGTAGGACACGGAAGTGCATGATTGGCTGGCCACCAGTACGTACAAGCCGTACGATAGCAATAACCGCTAATAGAGATTGCATGCTAGTTTGACTTAGCGGTTATAGTGGTTTGTGTTGTGGATACAACACAGTAGGCATTGGGCGGGGAGGACAATTCCTTAGCGTATGGGCTTCGATGCACTTCCCTTGTGACCCGGACTCTCCGCTGGAGATACGGGGTTGATGACCCATGATTACTGACGGCCACTGACGATTCTGCGGAACGTCATGCTCTTACTGATGGGGCCTCTGGTGCCCAAGGAGGACTACGCCGATCTTATTCAGCCAGGGCCCATGCGTAGGAAGGATTGTTCTTAACTACATATCACTTAGAACGGTTAGGCACCTTTATCCGTTAGGTACGAGTACTTTTGATTTGGGTACTTGTATCTGACCGTGGCTTGGAACAATAACTTGTCGCGGATTAGTTCGTCATATCTTGTCCATGTTTGGTTGTAGGTATGACTTACTACTTCGATGAGAAGGTATTGAACCTTGTTGGGGTCCGGATACCATATTGGATTCATAGCATGGAAAGATACGTCACCGTGAATTAGTTTACCATCTCCTGTCCTTGTTTGGTTGGGGGGATGGTACGCTCGTTCAGTAGGTGTGTATTGGACCATGTTATAATTCGATTGACTTATTTATTTGAGCAATATTTATTCAGTTTATATGGCATGATATTATGTGTCTTGTTACATCCCTCTAAGGACCTAGTTATCTCTCCAGGTGTGTGCTATTGTCTTTTGCAGGTGCTTTAGCTCTAGCCGTGATCATCGCTATTTCTTCGAGGATGATTGCACTTGGATCGTCTTCGCTTCGCTCGCCAAAAATCATTTATTCTATCATGTATTTTTCCTTTACTTGTTGGTAGTGGATTTGTCTCCGCCCAACATATTGTATCAAGACAATTCATTATATGATAGCTTTTATTCATTTATTTTGTGTGGATGAGATTAGTTATGGTTCTACTGCATTTTACAGTTTATGTATTTATACGAGGCTTCCATATATTGGAGTATACTTCGTATGAATACAGCTGGCATGTCTACGTTCCTAGTCCTACGTATTTTGGGACTGGGGCGTTACACGTAGACTCAAACTCTTCATGATGAATCATCTAACATAACTAAAAAATTATTGTAACCTAAAATTTATTAATTCTAAATTTTTAGGATCAAAACAGTATATGCAACTCAATGTGCCAAACAATGATCATTGCAAACATTACAGATTGCATTCCCTAGCAAGAAAGCATAAACTTTTCATCGTGGCAATGCTTTTCAGCCACAAAGATGAAAACTTTCGCGAACGGCATCTATAATCACCATGAAAATGTCGTAATCCAAATTTAACCTCAGATGGAATAATTCTAAACACTAACTACTTACAATCAAGAAATTAGGGAACAAACAATATGAACCCATAACCAAAATGACCAAAGTGAAAGACTCTGACCAAGACGAGACTCCCAAGGGGTTTCCACTGAATTTAGTTTCAATCGATAAATTATGGCACATTTTATCCAAAAAAATACTACTTTTATGACAACCACATGAAACAATAACAAAAACGATCAAACTAAACAAAAAAAAGAACTTTGGACCAAGACGAGATCCTCACCGGCGCTTTCGCTGAACTTGGAGATGAATTTCCCCCTCATGTCCCTGGCAGAAACATACTCGCTCTGCAAAACTCAAAACAAAACAACCAAACAAAACTCGGATCAGACCGAATCGATCGCGATGGGGTGAATCGGAACCCTAGAATCGGCAATGAAACCTGGTGGTTGTCCTCGGACGGGACGATGAGGGCTACGAGAGGAGGATTGTGGGAGGCCATGAGCAATCGGAGGGCGTTGAGCGGGTCTGCCATGGCGAATGCTACTTCCTGAAACTAGGGTTTCTTGAAGGACAAAATAAAAAAAGGGAAAACTGATAGGGTTGATCAGAAGGATCCGGAAGAAAACCTAATTTTCGAAGAGAAACCCTAATTTAAAAAAAATGGGAGAGAGGGACAAACCCTAATTTTGGCAAGTATGCCATTCTTCTCGAGCGTGCGAGTGACGAGAGTCTTCAAATCCATCATCTCTCGAGCGTAATCCATCATCTCTCGGCGAGTTAGGGAGTTGGGGAGCAGGGGGAGAAGGAGAAGGAGAAAAAGAGAGGATGCGGGCTAGGCTTTTTCTTAAGTGCGGGGAGAAGTACGGGGGAGTAGAGATTTTGACTTAAATTTTGGTACTTTTTTCATAAGGCTCGTATCACTGAAAGACTATCAATAACGTTTATATTGGACACTGTCAAAGAATGGAGTCTTGCTGAACTTTGACGACGCTTCTTTATCAGCCTTCATGAAATCCACTTATCAAGCGTCATTAATAGGTCTTTTTGTTGTAGTGGTAACTCTTTTTATACTTGTTGCCTTTCATGGTTGAGGATGATGCTGTCGGACAGCGCTTCTTGATGTGTCCTTTCTTCTTGCAACCGTAGCAGGTTGGATCTTTTTTTATTGTTGTTGCTGTTGTGTTCCTTCGTTCTTCGGTTGAACCTCATGAACTTCTTGAACTTCTTCACTAAGAGAGCTTGATCCTCAGTATCGGAGTCACTGTCGTCAAAATCTTCTTCGATAGTTCTTCGTTATTGAGCTTTAAAGGCGACTGATTCCTCCTTTGGTGCGCCGTCTTCAAAGTCTTGATTGAGTAGCTTTTCCATGAGCATTTCAAGAGACATGGTAGAGATGTCGTTCCCTTCAACGATCGTCATAGCCTTCGAAATCCAATTCTTTGTGGGAGCTCGCAGCACCTTGTGAATCTTCTCGTGGTTATCGTATTCATTTTCTAGGGAGAACAAAGGATTTACAATATCGAAAAATCTTGTGAACATTTGTGTAATGGACTCGTTCGGCTTCATCTTGAACGCCTCATAATCTTGAGTAAGTCTACTGATCTTGGACTCCTTGACTTGTGTCATGCCTTCATGAATGACTTTGAGAAGTTTCCATACCTTATGAGATGTTGTGCATGTAGACACCTTGTTGAATTCAGTTATGTCCTATCTGTAGGAACGAATTGTAAAGCATAATACTCTAGAAGGGGGTGAATAGAGTAGGAAGCAAAATTTAGCTAATTAAAAATGATAGCAACAAGATCATAAATAATATATCACAAGTATGTAAAATGTAAAGGCAGAGATCAGAAATCAAGAGCAAAGACGGCGATGTATACTGGTTTCCCTCTTGTGAGGACTATTCCAGTCGGAAGAACTCTAGCTTCCAGTTGAATCCACTATTGGAAAATACCGTAAGTTTTTATACGAAGTCCTTACAACTTCTACAATGCGAGCTTTGATACGAAGTACTCGACCAACTTCAATTGTGAAGTGTCTTTCTTCAATCAAGCCTCTGATTACAATCTCTCTAAAACTTCTAGACCGTACCGCACTGGCAAATCGACTAGAGGCTTATAACTGGCTTGGGACTTGAAAATGAAAGCTTTTAGAACACTTTGAAAGACGTTTAAGCTTAGAGAGAAGAGAGAAGAGAGAAGAGAGAAGAAAGTGAATAAGTGAGTTGAAATGATTAAAATCCTTCTCTATTTATAGGTTTTCTAAAGTCAAAATTTCGACAGAATTCGTGCAGAATTCGGACAGAACTCTTTGAGAGAATCTCGACAAAAAGTCGTTCCATCCGTAACTACAGGAGGACCAAGTTCAAAAACCAAACGACACTAAACGAATTCGGGCTGAACTCTGGCCGAATTCTGGCCGAATTCCCTTGGGGCCAATTTTGATTTTTGGGATGTTTTATAAAACAGATTTTGGTTTTGGCATATTTGAAAAGTTTAAGCAGTTCGGAGCTTTTGTAAAATGGGCTATCTTCAAAACATAGGATATTTTTGGAAACGCTTAGGGATAGCCTATTTGGCCGTAGGACTCGGTGTACAAAGTATTCCTGGACTCAATAAATATGAAAATTATACTGAATATGAAATACAGACTCATATGGCAAAAATGGCTTCAGTCTTGATCAGATTGGTAGCAGTTCTTTAGCAGTTGTCCAAGTATCCCTTATATCGAGATAGGGTTAGATAAATTATTAAAATTAGGTTCGACCTTGACCAATGGGCTAGCAATCTCCCCCATTTTGATTATTGACAAACCATGACCGATATAACATCTTGATTGTTTGATTTGAAAAGAATCAAAATAGTACTTGTTCAACAATGGTACTGTACTTTATCCAAAAAAATTCTATATTATCATGTTCCTATAAAAGATGTTAGATCCATTTTTCTCCCGTTGTCACATAGCAAAATAATTGCAAAGAGAGAAGCTCCCCCGCAATTTATACATAAGAATCAAACATTGAAGAAATACAAAAAAAATATAGAAGGATAAACATGTATTTCATTGGCAGTTTATATATCGAAGCATAAGCTAAAAGAGATAATTCTATACATAAACAATATGAAATAAGGATAGAGAATAGTACTAAGCTGAAATCGAAAACATGCTAAGAAAAGCATAAAAGATGTTCAAGATACATCATCGCAGCAAATAATGTCTCAGTGCGAAAAGTAGAAATAAAGTGTTATTCTTGGAATGTCGAAGCATTTCCAAGTAAACATTGACAAATAAAGAGTCTAAAAAAATGACATCTAGACAAAATACATCACGTCTAGATCAAAAATTCTCAGAGTCATCATCATCATCAGCGTCAGCAGTGACACCATGTCCAGATGGACTAAGAAGTGCCAGCTCCAAAGGGTGTGGAGTAGCACCAGAACCACGGTGCCAATCATATGTGTTACCGGGCTGAAAGAGATGACATACCTCCACATCCTCATAGCGGTAACCCGATACAGCTGGATCTCGGGGAAGAGAGCTGGCAGAATGACCAGTTTGAGAAAATTGGAGGTCAGCAAATGAATTAGAAACCGACTGGCATCACGGAACTCGTGTTCCCTAGATGTGTTAGTAATAAACGCTCACAAATCTGAGAGATGCTAATGGACACCCTCATAAGACATAGGATAATCCTGAGGAGGTGGAGCAATAGGAGGAGTAGGAGGGACGACTGTGCTGCGACGAGATAACTGAAGATACTTGGGCTCAGACTCAAGAGTGCAAGTGGATAAGTCAATATCGAAATACTGAAAGATGATTGGAATAATCATCGTGTAAGCAAGGTTTCTATGCCTTTTGCGATAACGTCCCATCATCTGAATAATAGTCTTCGGGATAGAAAAATGAATACCCTTACGAATGTGATAAAGGGCAGACAGTTAAAGGATGGTAACATCATCTTTCGAAGTGGATTTGGGTAAGAGAGTGGAATAGATGATGCAATGCAATTCATAGTTAAATAAGTTCAAGTTAGCAGCCTTGAACTTACCAGAACGAACACAGGCAGGAGAACAAAGTTCGTTCTTAAAACTTCTTAAAGTTGTGCCTATGGGAAAATCAAATTCAGTGATATCATCAAGCAAGGCACCTTCGTTAGGAATAGCAAGGATTTTCGCTAAGAGGACATCACTGAACTCGATAGTAATTCCACCGACACGAGTTCTTATAGCAAAAGCGTTCAAAGTGAAATTGCAATAAAACAGTCTAACAACATTGGATGCAATGGGATATTGGTGAGTGACAAGTTGGTGCAACCCTAATGCCTCAAAGTATGGACGATGTTCAGAAAATACAGTCCAATTGATCAGGGCGCCTGTGCATATTTCGCGAACCAAGAAATCCGCGTACCATAATAAGGATTGATCATGAGTGTCAAAAAAAACTAATTATATACGCCGTCAGCAGATTGTATCGGGAAAAAGAGTGAATCTACCTGAGGATTTAAAGACGAAGCCTCATCACTGGCTGCGGTCTTCTTCTTGTTGGAGGGATTGAAGTTCATAGGCATTGTGTCTAAAAAGAGATGAAATCTACGAACTTGAAAGAGAAGAAACGAGGAGGTTATACCTTTCAAGATTGGAGTATGTTGTAGAGGACGAGAATCTCCACACGAATCCAAAGTTTGGATTGATTTCTCCAAGGGGATTGGAAGAAAAGGCTTGGAGAATAGCTAGGGTTTAGGGGCTCGGGTGGCTGCTGTTGTGAATATGAGGTTTTTGGAGAAGATGAAAGGAAGGGGGCCACTCTGTTCTGACTTAAAACACATATCACCAACAGAACTCGGGCCAAATTCGGTCAGAGTTCGTCTAGGGTTCTGTTGAGATGTTTTTTAAACAGAAATAAATGCAGGCCACTTTCTTTTCATCAACTCTTTTCAATTATTTAATTCCAAGTTTAGTTATTTTAAATGTCAATTAATATAATTAATATTATTTTATAAATAAAATTTTGTTACACAGCGACTACTTTAGATTAGCTGTAGGGGTACTGTCCCAGCTAACGGAGATTCACCGGGGAACACTTAAATACCGTTTTTCTTTAGTCGTAGCCGTAGTGACAGACAAACCCTTTGTAGGCTTGTCTCAAAAATAGTTTTTTAATTAAAAAATAATTAATAAAACAAAATTAATTAATATTATTGATATCTAAAATCCCTAATTCTTGACGTAAATAATTGAAACGATCATATACTAATGGTTTTGTAAAGATATCAGCCAGTTGGTTCTCTGTGTCTACATATACAAGGATTACATCTCTATTTTGTTGATGATCTGATGTCAAATCTCAATATGCTTTGTGCGAGAGTGATATACAGGATTCTTAGTCAAATAAATATTGCTATTGTTGTCACAGAAAATGGGTATGTATGTGTAAAGTAAACTAAAGTCTTCTAGGGTTTGCTTCATCCATAAAATTTGTGCACAACGACGTCCTGCGGCGATATACTCAGCCTCAGTAGTTGATAATGCAACAGAATTTTGTTTCTTGCTAAACCAAGAGATTAATGTCTTACCTAGGAAATGACACAAGCCGCTGGTACTTTTTCTATCCACTTTGCATCCAGCAAAATAAGCAACCGAGTAACTGGTTAGGTCAAAAGGCGTGGTTTTGAGATACCACAAGTCGACAGAAGAAGTGCCTTTAAGGTATCGAAAGATACGCTTAACCGCGCACAAGTGTGATTCTTTTGGGTTAGCTTGAAAATGTGCACACAAGCAAACGCTAAACATTATATATAGACGACTAGCAGTTATATGAAGTAAACTATCAATCATACCTCGATACTTACGTATGTCGACCGGTTTGCCTTGTTCATCAATATCAAGCTTGGTTGATGTCGCCATCGGAGTGCCAAGTGGTTTGACTGTTTCCAGGTCGAACTTCTTCAATAAATCTTTTGTGTATTTAGCTTTATTAAAGAAAGTCCCATTATTGGTTTGTTTGATTTGCAGTCCGAGGAAGAATTTCAGTTCTCCCATCATGCTCATCTCAAACTTATTCTGCATACACTTTAAAAATTCTTGACAGAGAGATTCATCAGTAGATCCAAAAATAATATCATCTACATAAATTTGAACTAAAAGAAGATTTTCATTAAAAGATTTTATAAACAGTGTAGTGTCAACCTTGTCTTTAGTAAAACCATTGTCAAGTAGAAAAAAGCTTAGACGATCATACCAAGCACAAGGGGCTTGTTTCAATCCGTGTAAGGCTTTCTTCAACTTGAAAACATAATCAGAATTTTTAAAATCAGTAAAACCTGGAGGTAGTTCTACATAAACTTTTTTTATAAGATTGTTCAAAAATGCACTCTTAACATCCATTTAAAATAATTTAAAATTATGAAAACATGCAAATGCACATAACATGCGAATGGATTCTAATCTTGCAACCGAGGCATAGGTCTCATCGTAGTCAATACCTTCCTCTTGGTTGTATCCTTGAGCTACGAGTCACGCCTTGTTACGAGTAACTAAACCATTCTCATTTAGTTTATCTTGGAATACCCAGCTGTTGCCAATGACCGGATGATCAATAGGCTTGGGAATAAGTTTCCAAACTTGATTTCGTTCAAATTGGTTTAATTTCTCTTGTATAGCATCTAACCAAAAAGTATCACTACAAGCTTCTTCAATAATTTTGGGTTCAAGCTGTGAAATAAATGCAACACAGAAAACTATATCTTTGCTAGAGGAACGAGTACTTACACCCATGGTAATCTCACCTATTACCAAGTCCTTGAGAAGGTTGTAGAAGCATAAAAATTTCAGCATCTCAAGTCAGGAAGCATGTGCCCAAATCAAGAAGCATCTATGCGCCCAAGCCAGAAATGAGCTATGCGCCCAAGCCAGAACTGAGCTATGTGCCCAAACTAGAGAGTGGCTGACACTCATAGAGCAAAGCCTATGCGCCCATCCCTATGTGCCCACAACAAAGCTTATGCGCCCATATAGCGCCTCCATAGGGGGGCACATAGCCCTATTCCAACCTATCCGCTCAAGTCAGGATAGCTCCACGACTCTGTCAACATCCACGACCAGTCGTGCATCGATGCATACGACCACGTCAATCTCCACGAGCAGTCGTGCACCGAAGCATGCTGCCACGTCAACCCTACGATCAACCCACGATCATGCAGCCTTCATGTGCCTACACCTTATGCGCCCAAAGGAAGTCTATGTGCCCACATGAAAAATAAGTGTATTTTCCCCTCTGGGCCCATAATAGTCATTTCAGTGCAAAACGACTATAAATAGGGGTCTCATACCTCTTCAAAAGGACAGAACGGAGAGCATTTCAAGAGCCAAATTGCTGCCCTTCTTGCCAGAGAGCCGAGAGTTAGCAATTTTTTTAGGTTTTCTCCCACTTTTGTAAATCAGAGTGTCCACGGAGTAAAGGAGCAACTGCCGCTCGATCTCCATCGTCCCATTCCCTAGAATTTTTTTTGTACTCGGGAATCCTCAGAGCAGGATCTCTCAGGCGTACTCGATTTGTGGTGTCTTGCTCCAATAAGAAAAGACAATATTTCTTATTCTTTTTTATGTGTGTCCATAAAAATGTACCAGCTCCATGCGCCTAAAGCTATGCTCCCAGGCTCTGATGACCCATTTTATGCGCCCATGTCCAAAATGGCCAGGCATGCTGCTAGAACTTTAGGAAAGCATGCACCTAAGGGCATGCTCCAGGGTCTATACGCCCACAGCAAAAAGACTGGCCCCAACGCGAATAGCATGGGGCTATCTTCAAGGTCATCATGGAATTTAGGTGTGGGGGTTGCCCCTACACATGAACTAAGTCCGGATGTGCCAACTTTCCTTACAAACCCATATATAAAGCTCGACGATGCATGTGACATGGGTTTTAAGACAAAACTCCCTTCCGTCGATTTATGTGACATGATAAATCATAAGCGTTAAGCAAGGGAGGATACTGCAATTCACGGCGTACATCCGTGCACCAGTATTGTCGTTAACTGTTGCTGCTCCAAAGCAACGAAGGTACCTCTGAGGCAGTCCGTGTTTTGACGACTACAGCGCTCTAATGATGAAAAGCCGCTATATGTTTCATCCAACATGGCTTCATGGGGTCCTCCTTTTGGGAGCCCCAATCAAAGAAGGTGGACCACTAACCCGACATTTTCTCTCAGTTCCGTGAACAGAAGGAAAAGAAGTCTGCCAGCAAACGGCCAGCGAGCTGTCACATCTGAAGGAGTCTATGGGTACTCGGTCAAGGATGAGATTCCTTATAGATGGCAAGGACTTTCAAGCCGGGGGTGATGATCTTTCAGCTGGGGGTAGTATTCCCTCAGAAGCTGAAGCAGACGACCTTTACACCGGAGGTAGCCTTCCAGATGACGATGATCTCTTTGAGTCCGACGGTGACTATCTACCTCCCATACGTGAAGACGAGGGTCTTTTCAACTCAGAAATAAACAGTATCAGCATCAATTGTACTATCTCCTCTATTCATCCTCACATGTTATCTGCGTCCAAACTGCTGGGGCTGTTCCTCCACCTCAACCGAACGTCTCAGCACACGCTAGTACGGCTCATAGCAAAAACCCTCCTTCACTACAAAAGGAGTATCATTCTGTTGCACCTCCTCCAAATCTCGTAAATACTAGGGTGGTCCTTCGCCAACGACGCTTTACAATCGTACAGTAGCCGTTTCTCAACATCTGCTCAATCAGCAGGATACAATTGATTCTCTTGTTGCCCGTCTCGATACCATCTCACAAAAAGACGAGCTTTAGAAGATGGGGATATCTCAACCTTATCCTCCTGAATGGAAGAATGCTACTTGTCCTCCTAACTACAAGCCACTAACGCTAAATTCATTTGACGGGATGATTTCTCCTCGCCAACACATGACATACTTCAACACACAGACTCTACACTTACCAAGGGACGATCCGTTCATGTCAAAGCTATTTATCAGCACCTTGCAGGAGGTAGCTTTTGAATGGTTCTGCAGCTTGCCTGATGGTTGCATTAATTCCTTTAAAGACTTGGAGAGGTTATTCCTCAACAGATTTTATAAGAGTGGCATGCATGTTAGTATGTCTACCCTCATCAAAACCAAGCAAAGGAGAAGTGAGGCTGTTCTTGCTTTCATCGAACGCTTCAGGCGACTAGCATTGAAGATGCCCTTCGGTATACCAGACTCAGAGCTTATGGATAATTGTCGACACAACTTCCTTCCTACAGTGAAGTTCTGTCTGGGTATACATAAGTATGATACATGGCCCACTTTTATCGGGGCTGCTGATGCTGCTCAGAATGATGTTCCTAATCTGGAATTATTGGGGTTGAAGACACATAAATCTGAAGACAAAAATAAGCACCCCTAAACTATCCCTATCCGTGGGGGTAAAAGGAAAGAAGTTTTGAAGGTCGACACTTCCAAGGGAGCTTCCAATTCTCAGGGCGCTCCGGACAAACCCGAGAAGACTTTCTCCTTTGACGAAGATGATGTTATTACCATTTTTCACACATTGACGTAGGGTAATAAACTGGTACTGCCTCCACCACGGCGTACTGCGGAGGCGAACCAACTCAACGATCCCAAGTACTGTCTTTATCATCAGTATGTGTACCATTCTACCAAGGATTGCATCGTCATGAAGAAGAAGATACAACAACTTATCGACAGCCAAGTTATCAACCTCGAAGCTGAAGACAAGGTCGTATCTTCTAACATGATCTCTCATCAATTTGGTGACTTTCCTCCCACGGAAGTCCCAGACGGCGTAGTCCCGATCCCCAAGGCAGTAATGGAAGTTGTCAACCTACCACCAGCTCGTGACTCAATATCAACGTTGGAATCGCTCACGACAGAACGTGGTGAGATCATGTGGATCCATCCAGACCTTATGCAAGAAATGACGAAGGGGGTGGTATCTTCCAAAGCAAAGAGGGACAAAAATATAAATCATGCCATATGGTGTCTCTTCCCATTTACGAAGTTCTATCTGGCGAGACGTGATCTGGAAAGACTTACCTACGGACTTATGACCCCGCACAAGAGGACACAGTACCTTCTCAAGCTCCTGCTGCCCCCACAAGTTCAGAAGCTGGTCCATCTAAGTCCTCAACTACCGACAAAGCTAAGCAGAAGGAGACGCGATTTGACAAGTCTCTGAAAGCACCAACTCCTGAAGGCATGGATCGGCCTTACAGCTTTGACATACTGGCACAGCTGGCTAATACACCTGCCAGGTTGTCTTTGTTCGATCTACTGGGACTCTCCTAAGAGACGCAGAAATCTTTAAGTAAGGCATTACTACATGTCAGTTCTTATCTCGCTGAAGTCAAAGCTCCCGCTGAAGTTCCAGTCTCCTGTCCTCACTGCCATAGCACTATAGAAGTGGTGCCCAATATCACCTTCTCATAAGAGGACATGCCACTTAAAAACAATCTTCATGATAGACCTCTGTACTATACAAGATATATCAAGGCGATTAAGGTGGATCGGATGCATATCGATCCAGGTTCCTCCCTCAGCATCATCCCTAAAAGTTTACTCCAGATTCTAGGGATCCCTTTGCACAAACTATCTGCAACCAATACAACTATCATGGCTTTCAATGTTGGGAGAAGCCATCTGCTGGGCAAGATCCATCTCAAGTGCCAGATTGGTGATCTCCGAACAGAGGTTTCTTTATATGTAATAGACGCCAATGTGTCCTACAACGTCTTGTTGGGACGTCCGTGGATACATGAGAACATGATCGTTCCTTCAACCCTTCACTAGTACTTCAAGTACGCCAACGGTGATGGCATCGTGAAGACGGAGTTTGCCGATGTCGATCCTTTTAAGGGTATTGAAGCCTACTATAGAGATTCGGTACTTTATCAATCTCAGCCTCCTAAGGATGATGGCAATGAAGCTGACGATGAAGTTGAAGTCAATTCATCTGCCAGTAATAGTTCCCTGGTTATTCGAGTCAAAGGATGTACTACTCCAAAAAGTACTCCGAAGCCTCTCACAATCTGGGACAAAAAGAAGAATCCTAATTTTGTCAAACTATTGACCATCACTCTCCGCAAAATGACTTGGATGGAACCTGCTGAAGTCTGTCCGCCCAATCCTGATGAGTTACCCAACGTTGTGAACTTGACCAAGTCTGTAGCTCTTGTTCCGGATAATGATCCCCTCAATGAGTATATCAATACTCAAAATAATGTACCTTCAGTGGATAATGTTATCCCCGAAGAAGAACATGCATATTTTCTAAGTAATGAATTATCTTTGAATTACTTCGATGTCTACCAATCTGTAAACCAGTACATAGATACGTTATACTCCCTAGAGCATGGCATACGACCACATCTCTGCATGCCGGTCATGACGCCTCGTCTGTGGAAAAAAGTCTTGCTAGAAGATATCCAATACTTTATCGTTCCAGCTAGAAAGAAGGGTGAAGAATTGATCATCTTCGGTCGAATAATTGGCAAAAGAAAGTTCATTCTGGACTTTACTACTCCTAATCGCAACATTGAAGCTGACTATAATTCTGGAAAAATACAACTTTACCGATATAGTTGGCAGGCCAAGAATATCATCCAGAACATGGGATATTATATAAAAAGCGACCAGGGACTAAACGGTCAAGGGCGACGATTACCAATACGTCACTTTGCTCCTCCCGGCAAACCCGAGAACTATTATCAACAAAACGATGTTGGTTTGGGCTATGTTACTCCTCCAACAACTCCTGAAGGATCAGACGTCGAAGTAGATCGTTGTTCTCATTCTTCTGATTCCTACCTCTAGGATTCAGACTCCAGCATTGGAGACATATTCAAAGCAACTTTGTCCGTCAACATGGTATCAGTTGACCAAATTGCAGAAGATGTCCTATCAATCGAGCTCGAACAATGGGCTCAAAAGATGGACACCAGGTGGGAGTCATGTTTCGAACAACGTAAACCACATACTGAAGACGAAATCGTCCAAGTTAATTTGGGAGATAAATCATATCTTAAACCAATCTTTATCAGTAAAAATATGTCTAGTGAAGAACGACAATCTCTTATACAGCTTATAAGAGAATATATTAACGTCTTTTCTTGGAGCTATGAAGACATGCCAGGCCTGGACCCTAAAGTTGCTATGCACCACCTAATTATCTCGTCTAAAGCTAAACCAGTGAAGCAGCACCAATGGCGGTTCCGACCAGATATCATGGAGGCCATCGAGAGTGAAGTCAAGAAGCTTATTTCAAGTGGGTTCATTCGCGAAGAACAACACCCTGACTGGGTCGCTAACATCGTTCCAGTCATGAAAAAGAATGATAAAGTTTGAGTCTGTATCAATTATCATAATTTGAATTATGCATGCTCAAAAGATGAGTTCCCTCTACCGATCACCAACGTAATGATCGACAATACTTGCGGCTTCGAGCGAATGTCCTTTATGGATGGGTTCTTAGGCTACAACCAGATCAAGATGTTCCCCGATGATGAGAAATACACATCTTTTCAAATACCGTTGGGGGTATACTGCTATACGGTGATGCCCTTCGGATTGAAAAATGCAGGGGTGACATAACAGCGAGCTATGAACACAATTTTTTGCGATCATTTATGCAAAACAATGGAAGGCTACGTAGGCGATATCGCAGTTTAAAGTCGTCTCAGTGGCAACCACCTCCAAGATTTGAGAATGGTGTTCGAACTAATGCGTGCACACCAACTCAAGATAAATCCAACCAAGTCTTTTCTGGGAGTCTCCAGCGGCAAGTTTCTTGGTTTTGTTATCACTTCAAAGGGTATACATCTTGACCCAAAGAAAGTGAAAGCTATCCTTGATATGCGTCCTCCAAGAAATCTTAAAGTGCTATGCTGACTTCAAGGAAGGCTGGCCTACATCAGACAATTTATTTCAAATCTTTCTGGAAGGTGTCAAACGTTTACTCAGCTCATGAAGAAAAGAGTATCTTTCGTCTGGACTGAAAAATGTCAACGCATATTTGACGACATCAAGAAGTATCTCATAAGCCCTCCAGTGTTAGTGGCTCCGATAATTGGAAAGCCTTTCTTATTGTATGTCCGCGCTATGGATAATTCCTTTGGTGCCCTATTAGCTCAGAAGAATGAAGGCAGCCATAAACAAGCAATCTACTTCCTTAGCCGCACGATGGTGGGTGCCAAGCACAGATACACACCTGTGGAAAAGGAATGTCTCGTACTGGTATTTGCTATCCAGAAGATACGTCACTATGTGTCTGGGCAGACTATCCACATCATATCTAAAGTCAATCCTCTCAGAATACTCATGACTAAATCGGGTTCTCTTAATTCCCGTTTAGCTACATGGGCAATGTTGTTGACTCCATACGATATGTTGTTCGCCCCTCAGAAGGCAGTAAAAGGCCAAGCATTAGCTGATTTCTTAGCAGCTCATCCGGTACCAGAATCTTTCAAACTCTACGATGATATCCCAGATAAAGTAGTGGAGTCTAACACCGCAACTGAGGAAATCCCCATTTGGCAAATTTTCTTTGACGGTGCGTCAAGAACAGGACCTAAAAGAAATATTGTGGCTGGAGTAGGCATCGTGCTTGTGTCACCCGACCATCTGGTTATACACCATACATATTCTCTCGTGGAACCTTGCACCAACAATGTGGTCGAATATAACGCCCTAATGATCGGCCTTCAATTGGCAAAACAATTGGGAGTTGACTATCTAGAAGCTTACATCAATTCTAAGCTAATAGTTAGTCAGGTCCGAGGGGATTATGAAGTTTGTCACAAATATCTCATCCCATATCACAAAGCGACAATAGAATTGGCTTCTACCTTCGCTGGATTCTTCATTGAGTACGTGCCTCGATTACAGAATATAGAAGCAGATGCTTTAGCCGATCTTGCTGCTTTCCTGACCGTTCCTGTCAACACTCAGCATTCGATCACAGTGTCTGGTCAAGAGTTATTCTGTATGAATAATGCCTTACATATTTATCATAGTTACATAATAGAAACAAACGTTGATGTTAAAGACTAGAGATTTCCTTTCGTAGACTATGTTGTCTACGGAATCCTCCCTGAGTACCCAAAGGAAGCAGTGTCTGTCCAAAGGAGGTCCCTCAGGTTTTACTATGATACAGCTACCAAAATGCTGTACCGACGTTCTTACGATGGGCTACTGTTACGATATTTATCAGACACAGAAGCCAAACATACACCCTGTGAGGCTCACGACAAAATTTATGGTGCACATCAACCAGGCCCCAAATTGCAAGATTGCCTCAGACGAATAGGTTATTATTGGCCCACGATGATAGAAGATGTTGTTGAATATGTAAAGAAGTGTAGGGCTTGTCAGTTCCATGTCGATTTTATTCATCAACCTTCAGAGTTTCTTACACCCGAAAGTGGCATCTTGGCCTTTTAAAGCCTGGGGCATAGATATCATCGGCCCAATTAGCCCGCCATCCTCTAGAGGACATCAGTTTATCCTAGCTATAACCGATTACTTCTCTAAATGGATGGAAGCTATACCGCTCATCGAAGTAAAGACGTCAAATATGATCAGTTTTGTCAAACATCACGTTATCTACTGCTTCGGTCTACCTCGCAGGATTATCTATGAAAATAGTCCACAATTTGCGAGCTATGCATTCTATCGGTTCTGCGATAAGAATCGATTTTAGAATGTAGCCTCTACTGCTTACAATCCAGCGGCTAATGGAATAGCAGAAGCCTTCAATAAGACTCTCATCAAACTTTTCAAGAAGTTCGTGTCCTCAAACAAGAACGATTAGAATAAAAAGCTCGACGAATGTCTCTGGGCCTATCGTACAACGGTCCGGACTCCAACAGGCAGTACGCCATTCTTTCTGGTTTATGAAAGTGAAGTAGTTCTTCCCCTAAAAATCCAGATTTCCTCTCTTCGAGTAGCCTCAGCCAGTGAGTTGACTGCCGAAGAAAGTTACCGTCTACGACTACAAGAGCTCGACGTGCCAGATAAAAAATGCTTATTAGCTCAACAGCGTATTGAGCTATACCAAGCACGCCTTTCTAGAGCCTTTAATAAAAAGGTGAAGGAAAGAATCTTTCAAGTTTGTGATCTGGTCTTAGCAGTGAAAAGACCAATGGTCATGATGCACAAGACAAAAGGAAAATTCTAGCATAAACAGGAAGGTCCTTTTGTTATAAAATCAGTATATTCTAACGGTGCGTATCAACTAACCAAGCCTGATGGTGACTTGCTTATGATGCCGATCAACGATAAGTTCCTGAACAAATATTATATGTAACATTCATGTACAGTGTTCACATATATCCTATTTTAATCATGTAAATATACAGTACAATGTTTATGTGACTTAAAAATCATCTAATTATTATCTGTATTTCAAGAGTCTTGGATACGCCATGGATAATAGGTCCTCTAAAAAAAGATTCTCCAGTGGAATTATCTTCGTTTTGGACTCTGCCCAAATTGGGTCTTACAAAAACAGTCACGTACATATTACCCATGAACTATTTTTCGATAATTATTACCCTAGTGGGATAATTAAGAAATGTTTTGCCACGCCCATATAACCTCTGAGCAAAAACATTCATCAAAGATAATCACTTCTATATGATCTCTGAATTATTTACTGACTCCTATTTAAATGTTATATACCCGTCCACGTCCATATTACCTCTGGTCGAGGTATAAAACATTCTCTGCTATTACGTCCATATTACCTCTATTAGTAGCTTCTTTCAACTTATTATCTATATTCAAGAACCTTGAATATAAAAAGGGTAATGAGTCCACATCAAATTCCCCAGCGGAATACCCACCAGAAATATTCTTACTACGTCCACATTACCTCTAGTTCTGATACTTCACAAACTTCATTCATGAATTTTAAAGCCAAAAGATTCTTTATTAAAAACGTCTATAAAAAAGATAGAGAAAAAAAAGATACAAGAGTCTTGACGGCTAATTGAGCCTATTACAAAAGGAGATCTAAGGGATACACAATCGATTGATGTTATCTCTTAGAGCCGCTATCTCGGTCTCAGATTTGGCAGTAGCACGACGGCGTGCTTCTTCCTGTCGGAAAGCTTCATCCTGGAAAGAGATCAGTTTCACGTGCTCTCCCTCCAACTTCACCAGCTGTTCTTTTAGTTGGTCTAAAGTTGTGGCAGTCACGGCAGCCTAAACCGAATAATCCTCTTGTTCAGACACAACTGCCCTCAAGCTGGCCTCCAGTTGGGCAATCTCATTTTGGGTCTGCGTGATGTGATTTTATTTCTCAGTGATTTGGGCAGCCAGCTTATTCTTCGAAGCAACACGAGCCTCACTCGCGGCATTGAACTGCTCATACTGATCAACCAATTCGCTGATCTCTTGAGCAATGACATCCTTCCTGGCCGAAAAAGTAGCCTCCTCCTCCACGGGAGCCACGACTAAAGCCTCGTCTTCTTCACAAAATAGCGATGTCGGGCTTCGTGTTTGGCTTCCCTAAGTTTGGCCATGCAGCCCTCCAAGTCATTCAGAACCTTCCTCAGACCATTAGCCCGCTCCTCGTAGCCGGCGATGCTCTCACGGGCTACCACTTGACATTCAGGAATGGCCTTCACAGGGCCAAAAGTGGCATTTCGGTTCAGAGCTCTAGGAAGCTTTACTTTCAGGATAGAATAGAAAGCTTTGACGACTTCCGGGGCCATCTCGTCGTCTTCGGAGGAGGTCGTCGGGGAGGAAGCTTGATGAGGATCTTTCGCTCCAGGAAGAGATGCTTGATAAGAAGCTGAACCTGACAAGAAAATAATATATATATCAGCAACGGAAAGAAGAACCTAAAAGAGTACAAAATAGTTGTAAATTCGTACCTTCGACATGCTCAGCGCCAACTTGGACCAGGTCATCAACCTTGGTTACCAGGGAGCCAAGGATAGGCCCAGGTTGTTCAAGGAGAACAATGTCAAAGCCCCGAGCAGCATTAGGCTATACATCTCCTACGGTCCCAGATGGACCGGGAGCGAATTCAGCAACTACCACCTCAGGCGGCTGTTCAACCTCTCCTTCTGTAGCCAATGTCGGCTTACTGACAGAGTCCTCCGCACCAGCAATCCCAGAGGTGCCAGAGACAACCTCTTTTCCTTCCCTAATGTCTTAGGCTATCTCTATGCGTGGTTCCTTCTCCTTGTCTACAAGGGAATACACAATGGCAGTCAACTTCACGAGGAGCACGCAAAATCGAAGTCGAAAAATCTCATCCGAAGAAGGTGCAAAGATAACATACCCGTGGGAGGGTGATCCGATTAGACTTGATTTTTGTCCAACTCTTTTATTATAGCCCCAATTTTAGACCTAGCCCCCAAAGAGATGTCATAGGAGTGACTAGCTTTCTGGTCGCCACCATAATCCGGGCATTCGACCTAATCATCCTTTGATTCAGCCTCCTTGACTGGGGAAGGCTGAACGTCGTCGGTCGATTGAGGATGAGAAGGGGACACTATTGTCACGTCCACTTCCTCAGACGAGGATGCACCTGCATCAACCACAACTTCGGGGTCCTATGCAAAGGACAAACGCAATGGTGAGAAAGCTTCTAACAGTTTGACCAAAATGTCTATGGAGTCTAGGAAGGGATCTACCTCCCAAATGGTAATGGCTCGCAACGCCTTTCCACCTCTCCTGGTCTGTCGGAAAGATCTTCATAAAGGAGGTGTACCAACACCCGCTTCCTTGGCTCACCTTAGAGCGACGATCTTCTTCTTCCTCTTAAAATTTGGCTCGTAGGTCGGTCCCGTTGAAGCTTTCCTCTTCTGAGGAAGATCTGTCACGCTCCAGAACCAGAATACTGGAGAGCGGGGGCAGACATAGCCAGCTACGTATATTGAAATAGAATATATCTCAACTATACGGTCACGGCTGTCTAGATATGAGGGTTTACTACAAGCCAACAGTCTCTTAAGGTCAAGCCTATTGTCTCAATCTCAAGCAAGTAGTATAATTACAAGATGTTTGACCACCAAATATACAATAAAAGGCGTCCCAAATATTACATATCAGCTGATCATGAAGCTAGTCGTACAAAATGCGAGGACTAGCAAGAGTTAAGTCATACATGATCAACCCAAGGATTTGTTAATCATGTTTACAGCCCGTAGGCAGACAGTAAGTAAAAGTGCATCGACCTAACAGGTGCTCGTCGGCTAAACGCCTCAAAAGAATAACTTTACAATAGAGTGAGCAAAACAAAATAGAAAACCCACTCGTAGCCCGGGTTCCTTCTAGTCGCCACCATCGGGCTGGAAGCTTGGTAGATCCTCGAGAGCTGCTCCGAAATCTGGCCACACAAAACCAGCTGGGTCAACCCCAGAAAGAGCAAGTGCCATAAGAGGGCCACAAAATAAGAACAAAAGCCAGCAATCAGCAAAAGCAAATCTAATAATAAAACTATAATTACGAAAACATGTTAGGATGATATACGACGAGATAACCATGGAACTATTCCGATAGCCAGGTTACAACCCGTAAACCAAACAAGGACCGGGGTTGTAACCCTTCATCTGAACAGAGCTTGGTTTCCCACCATTTATCGACAAGATAAGTAGTGTAAGAAATCAAGACATGGAGCAAATCTGTACTGGATCAAGCCATGACTAGACTGGTTATACCTCATTTAATCAACCACGGCCAAGCAGATCCTACGGCTTACTACTTTAACTAACTAGGGTTATCACAGGCCTAATTACTAACAAGATACAGTGAGATTGTTCCACAGCCACAAGTCCTGCAGACCATCCAGGTTACCCAGGACGAAAGATTAGGGTTGAATTCAGGTGGGTACATCGCCCGGGAGACAAATGTACCCTTAGGTGACTTAGAGGGTGCAACACTCGACGGTGCGCTGGAAATGTGCCCTACTCGACGGCAGGCTACAGATCCCAAGAGCGCCCAGGTAACGGGATTGCCTGTAGCTGTGTCATTTCTTCATGACTGCTGAGTTATTCTAGTTATTAACCTTAATCCATTTTAATAGGTACTCCCGACCGTGGTACTCAGGAGTCCCCTCCTAGACATGATGCAAGACAGGACAAGTGGATTTAACAAGCAAGCAAGAAAGAACCACCCACGGTGTCATGACAGGTCAAGTTAAGTTATCAAGATAAATCATGTCAGGGTACTTGTCAGGAGTGTGCCACGACGGGCCACTGTCATGTCAGGTTGGTCATGTCAGGAGTGCACCACTACGGGTCACTGTCGTGTTATGCTAGTTCCTTACCATACCAAGCCATGTACAATAGTCATTCCAAACATATTAAGTACAAGTTCATAAAAAGGCGTAAGGATATAAAATGGGCATAAAATATCTAATAAAATATCAATATACAGGACTATAGAAAAGCCAAGCTTAAAGAAATAAGACCAAAACTCCAAGAGCCTGCGGGTTAAGCAAGGGGTCAGGGGAGCAGCGTACGAAAAAGTCACGCACGCTGAGAGAGCAGCGTAGGTGAAAGTCACGCACGCTCAAGGGAGCAGCTATACGTGAAAGTCACGCACGCTCAAGGGAGCAGCTGCGTGAAAAGTCACGCACGCTCCAGGGAGCAGCTGCGTGAAAAGTCACGCACGCTCAAGGGAGCAGCTGCGTGAAAAAGTCACGCACGCTGAAGGGAGCAGCTGTACGTGAAAGTCATGCATGCTACAGGGAGCAGTGTACGTGAAAGTCACGCACGCTACAGGGAGCAGCTGCGTGAAAGTCACGCACGCTCAAGGGAGCAGCTGCGTGAAAAGTCACCCACGCTCCAGGGAGCAGTGTACGTGAAAGTCACGCACGCTACAGGGAGCAGCTGCGTGAAAGTCACGCACGCTCAAGGGAGCAGCTGCGTGAAAAGTCACGCACGCTCAAGGAGACACGCTTCCAACAGGAAGCGTACTCAAGCCTGCGTACGCAGCGCTAAAGAGCGCACGTAGCTCAGTGTGCATGAGTTAAACAGCTCTGCACACTGCTCACAGTCTCCTCCAAACAGCAAGAACACCATGGATGAACCCAAAGCTTCCAAGCATCATAACTTGGCCATCCGAACTCCAAATCTAGATTTCCAAAGTTCCAATTTGGGTGAAACTGAATGCTCTTCCACTTGGAAATATCAAAAACCCATAAAATCCAACTTAAGAAGCTCAAACCATACAAAATCTGAAAATGAAAATAACTTAGATCTATCACAATGGAGGCTCCAAATCATAAAAACCCAAGTTCTAATGTTGATCACCATGACCTAATCTATCAAATGGACAAAGAAAAGAGGGTTCTCATGAAGTGGCAAGGTGCACTTGCCTAGGGTTAGGAGAGTTGTGTTGAGGAAGGAGAAGAAGGAAATAAATGGTGGTTATGAGGAGAGAGAGTGGTAGGTGGGGATATAAAGAGGAGGAGTTGTGGTGGGGATGAGGGGTAGCATAAGCTAAGGTGCTCCAATACATAAACCAAACCGAACCAAACCAATAAAACCGAGCCAAGCCAAAACCCAAATACGAGAAATACCGAAATTCTACAAGCTGAGAAAAATAAAAATACATGCCAAAATCCAGATACGAGTATAAATACGAAATACTGGAAATACGAGAAATGAGGGTGACAAGATCATGGAGAGCAAAATCATCTTCGGTACCCTCCCTTGGAGGCATTGTCGGATCCCTAAGAGCAGCTCCCTGTCGTAGCGCTGAGGCCGACTTAACGGTTGGAGCGGCACTCTCCTTTTCGCTGCCCTTTGGCATCTGTCGGGCTCGCTTCACAGGAGTGGGGCTAATCCTAGTGTAAAACCCCTAAATTTCTACTATTTTTTATATTAAATTTGGTATTGATTTAAAATTTTGTATTGTACGTGCATAGTCGTATTGTACGTCGCGCACAAAATCTTATTTTTCTTAATTGCTCGACGAGTGCGAATATGTGCGAGCGTACATATTTTTGGAAAAATATTTTCTATTTTTATCGTTTCAAAATAATATATGTAATAATTATTTTTAGCTATCGTACCAAAATTTTCGAGTTTATGATTTTATTTATAAAAAGCCTTTGGTTTATAACAGTTATAATATTCTTAGTGCATACATATATTTTATGAATATTTTATTAGTTTATTTTTAAATAAAAATGTAATTTTTGAAATTTATTAATATTAATATTTTATTATTCAAAAAGATATTTAAAAATAATTATTATTTTTGAAATTATTATTATTGTTATTTTTGAAAAATATATTTGAAATTTATTGTGGCTATTTTAAATCTCAATTTAAATTTTATGGATTTAATTTAAAATAGTATAAAGGTAAAATTTATAGATTTAAATTGGAATTGAATTTGAATTTAGATTTGATTCATTGATTTAAATTTATTAATTAACTAAAAGGGGATTTAAAACTACTCCTAATTCTTATCCAATTGGGAATTTCTACATCCTATAAATAGGCAGGTACTCATCCATATATTTATATTCTCCAAATTCCACAAATGTGCGTGTATCGTGTCCGTGTTTCCCGTCCAAATTCTTATTCCATTATTTATACATATATATTTCACCTTCTTCGTGTCCACATGCCGGACACGATTTCGACACAGCAAACCCAATACTCTATTCTAAACCCTAATCCTATTATAAACCCTAATCTTTTTCTCTGGCCACATCCGCCTCCCGTCCCAGCCACTAATGGCCAACCTTGCTACCACCAACACCAAAGAGACCCCATCACCCCATGAGGCCATCGCCACCCCCATCTACACCGCAACACCCTCCGTTCATCCTGATCGAACCCGCTGCCACATACGGCAAGTCACAAATAATCCGGCACACCACCACTGCAGCCATCGCCACTCGACTGGCTGACCCCGACCTAATGACTGATCCACCAGCCTAGACCGGACCACAGCCATGGTCACCGCCACCAGTTTCCTTCACCACCACCAACACCCAGCACGACCACCGCGGCAGCCCAACAGCACACAACTTAGCCGCCGCGACAGCCCCAAAACCCCCACCACCGGCGGCCACATCCGCCACCACCATCCCCAGAAAAAAGTAAGTAAAAATAAATTATAGGGAAACCCAAAAAAAAGAAAAAAAAACCCAAACTCACCGCCGCGCCTCCGTGCCGGAGCGCCACCGTCGTGTCTGTGTCCGCCGCAGGCCGACCTCCACTTCTGGAACCCCGACCAGCGTGCCAGCGTTGGCGCCACGAACAGCGTCGCCGAATCTCCTGGCGCCTGACCGTCCTCGACTGCGTGGTCGTCTCCTCCGATCATCCACTCGCCGCCGACGTGACGCCGTGCCAGCGAGTCCATACCCGGTGAGTCTCCCCACCGTCTCTTCCCTCCGCTCACCTCCTCCACCGTCTGGAGTGAGCGGCTCCTCTCTGTCGCTTCCTCTCCTTCTTCCCCCTTCTTTCTCCGTGAAACCCTCGACCACCGGACCACCCAGTCCCCTCCCGATCCTCCTTCTCTCTCTCTTCCTTCTTTGAACTTTCTCTCCCCAACTCTCTTTCTCTCTCTTCTTTCTTTTTTCGGTTTTCTTATATTAGCAGAGAGAACACCTACTCTCCTTTTTTGTTTTAATTTATTTTCATTTTTTGTTTAAGTTATTTATTTGGGTTTTTATATTGTTAATTTTTTTCTTATGGTTTCTTTTGGGAACACACAAAAACTATAAAGCTGCTTATTACCATTATTATTTATTAATTTTTCTTTTCTTTTTTTGTTAGATGAGTAATTGCTTGCAGTAAGGGGTGATTATTTATATTTTATTATTAATTTTGTTGTATAAAGGATATTATTAGTAAGGCTTGGATAGATGCTGTTATTATTAAATATTGTACTTTAAATGATATATATATATGTAAATGTTTGAAATTATTTAGTAATACACCATTTAGTATTATTATATATTTTATTATATTTTAATGTAAATTTCCTGAAGTTTTTATTGTCAATTTTTTTAAATTTTATTTGACCAAAATTTAGGACTTAACCCTAAAACGATTTTTTCGATATTTCAAAAGTATTTACTTAAAAATATTTTGATTGGTAAAATTATAGTTTCCAAATAAATAAGTTTTTTATAAAATAGTTATCTAAATTTTTGGTAAAACATAGTTTCAAGCGATTATAAGTATTTCCTAAGAGTTATTAATATTTATTTCTCTTCGAATAAATCTTTGTTCATGACTAGTCATATTCCTATCTTCTTGCAATCTCGAACCTACCTATATTGTTCCTAGCTATTCCAAATATTCGGGACCCAATGACACGGTCTGTACCACCGAATGAGATCGTCTTGTATAGTTGTGACATCAAAGGCAGATTTTGTGCCAGCATGATCATTGCACCACCGCGGGCATCCTACCAGGCAAGACACCTTGCCTTTACTGTTTAATTTCTTGCTCAATATCATGCATGTTTTATTTCTTATAATTTGGTTCTTTCAAAATCCTATGTAGTTGCAAATTATTATATTTTAGTTTTCTTTATGTATTTGGACTAGAGTTAAGGGACCACCTTTGTTGTGCCGTATTCATGGGCCTACACTTATGTACCACGATGTCACGTGTCTTATATAGATTCGGACTTACGTACCGACCGTATATCGGTGCGTACAGGACGAGCGTTAGGGTATAACTGCTAATATAATTGCCTAGAAGACTTAGCGGTTATTAGGAATATCGTGGTGTGGATTCAGCACAAGTAGTGCATGGGGAGGATGAAGACAGTTATTAGGCGCAGGGGCTTTCACACCTTTACTTTTTTCTAGCTGTCATTTGTGACTCAGCCGAGAGCTAGTGTGCCGTGCACTTATTTACTTTTCTCTAGATGCCACTAGTGCCTCGGTTGAAACACAAATGTGCTGTGCATTTACTTTCCTCTAGCTGCCATTAGTGACTCACCCAAGAGCTAGTGGTCATGCATTTATTTTTCTCTAGATGCCCCTTAGCTCTCACTCGAGTGCTAATGGGCCGTGCATTTACTTTTCTCTAGACGTGTCACGACCCGCACCCTAGAGTAAGGGCACGAGACGTGGGAATGTCCAGCCTACGCCGCAGTGTCGGCGGTAGAACGCTGTCCTAGGTCACAACATCTAACAGTTGAAGGTAATAACAATTATACTCCCAGAATGGGGGTAACACAACAGAAATATTACTCAATCACAGCTAAGGTAGAACATGATAAGATAGATAGATAGATAAAATGATAGGTAATATCCAGAACAGAATAAACCACAGAGATACAAATCCAGAATTCTAAGTGTCTATAAATAAATACATATCCCAAATCTCAGAATCTATATACAGTAATCCAAGTAATGTAAAGACAATCCTAATCTAAGGGAGTGTCATCTACTGCTAGTGGATCCTGCTGCTGGTCCAAGTCCAGGCACTCATCTAAAGTAGCACCGTAGTAGGTAGGGCAGAACGCCTCAGCCTCGTCCTCTGTAAAATTTTCAACAGGGCCAGTCAGGACAGGAGCGAGCACAGTACATCTTATCAAATCATAGCAGGTCAGGATATATAATCATGCTATAGAGTAAGATACAAGAAACTGAAAGAAATACATGATAAAAGAGAGAGACTGTAAATAAATAGCTACAGTATATAGAGAACTAACAGTGCTAGTGATTCAGAGCACAAGATGGTTATGTAGACGGCACGATGTTGTACACGAGTAATCTACAAAGGTTGTACACGAGTAATCTACTGGATTGAATATATAACCACTTCTACTCCCCCGCCCCAATCAATACACAAGGATCTAGTTAAGTTATGTTATTGTACACGAAGGTCATGTGAATACATGATTATACACGATTTCACACGTTTCGTACACGAATGTAACAAATACAAGGAGTACACGATGTTCATGATAAAGTATACGAACACGAATACCCGATGTATCCGCTAAGGGGATAACATCGCACAACAAGATCCATATAGTACTAATCCGTGTTTCCAACGTGTCAGCATCATGTAAAAAAGTCTAAAGCAGGAAATATACTCCTAATGCAGGATATGAAATGATCAGAGAATGTACTCGCCTGTATCCGGTGAATCTGGAGAATATATACTGTCTGAGGAGTGGTGTCTGTCTCCTATAGAACAGTACAAGTCACTATGAGTCTACAATGATAATAAGATATAATTCGATGCATTCTACATGAATCTAGGTCAATCTAGACCAAAGTCAACTCTTGGTCAACTCTGGTCAACCCTAGAAGTCAAACTAGGTCAACCAAGTTAAACCTAAGTCATACTAGTCTATTCTAGGTCTAACAAGCCATTCTAGGTTCTAACAAGACTAATCTAGGCTTACCAGGCAATATTATGCCCTAACAACCAAATCATAACATATCTACACAAGTCAATCTATAAGCCTAACTATAATACACACCATGATATATATATTATAATCTAATATAGGATTATACCTAACATGTAGGCTACCTATAAATATATCACATACATATATATATCTAATATATATATATATATACAAGCACACACACTCATATATATAGGAAACTTATATATATATATATATCTCAATTTATATATATATACATATGTAAAGAGAGAGGGAACACATGATGATGTGTCCAAGTGTATGTGTGTGTGTGTATCATGAGAATGAGTGTGTGGGTAACATGTATGTGTGTGTAGGTTAGTGTTCATGAGAGTGTGGTGAGGATTAATTCTCAGGTAAGGAAAACTGAAAAACAGTGAGCTAAGGCATGTGAAAACAGTGTGGTGGCATAAGCACTTGTGTTTGATATGTATCCTGAACAGTGTGGTAATGAAATCCTGAAAACAGTTGCCATTACAGAAATTTCAGTTACAGTTCAGGACATTCAAACCCCCCCCCAATTCTCAGTTTTAATAGGAACAATTCCAGTTAGTATTTGAAACAAAACAATTGACAGGTTTAAGGAAAACTGAATGCTATCACATTGAATTCAAACATTCATCTCAGCTCAGTAAAAAGGGAAATCCATTTCAGGTTTTAGGAAACAACATTGCAATGAAATGGGAAAGGAATCTCAGATTATATAGCATTGAACCACTATTACACAGTGATATGAAAAAAAAGAACTAATCCCAGGCATTGACAGTTTCAGTAACAATGAATCTCAGGTTTTTGAAGAACACAACTCAGTGACAGATATCTGGAAATAAGGAATCACTTCTCTAATTTCAAATACCATTCTCAAACAACTAATTCGAATGTGTATATTAACCCATTCATTCAATCTCAGGTTATTCATTGAACATTCAATTAACTCAGTTCACAGTTTTAAGAAAAGGAATTGGTCCAATGCATAAAACATTCATCAAGGTTAAGAAGAGTAAATCTCAGTTCAGGAATTCTAGAGGATCAATCCTCAGGAAAGGCTATGCATAGTTTACAATCTCAGGTTTTTTTTTTTTTGAATTAAACCTTCAACTTAGTTCAACCAATCAATTTCCAGTTTCAGCAACCCATTGAACTGAACTCACATGCCCAAATTTCGAATCACCACTCCAAAAGCCCATATTCGAATGAAATGCTAAGCTAACATAACAAACCAACATGTGGGGATCATAATTCAGTGAAAAACATATTTAAACAGGGATTTAATTGTTTAGGAAATACTGGGAAAAACATTGTATCAGGAAGTATCAGTGATGCATACCATTTGACCCATTTTGAACCCAAATTCCACATTACAAACCTAAATTAATATGAAACCTAATGTAACAGAGATTAAAAAAACATATTTACGATCTAACTAACAATTAAAAACACAATTAGAAGCATTAAAAATCGAATTAAAATAGGAAACCAACTCATCACTGTGCACGCACACAGTGCACACTCGTGCACATTTGATTCCGTGTCCGACACGACACGAGGACTCGTGAAACTCGAAGAACCTCGTGTCAGTCATGGACACGACACGTGTGTCAAGTTATACGTGTCGGGGTGGCGTGTGCACACAGAAAACAGCCCCGAGTAGCAGGCATGTTTCCTGCCCGCACGCACGTGTGGGCACAGCGTGTCCGCGTGTCTGTAGGGACACGACGCGACACAAGAACGTGCTCAAAACACAAGAAACATGTAAGCGAGAGTAAAACCTAATTTCCTATTCAAATAGATTTCTAAAACTCAACCGAAATATCCTTTGAGGTATTTCACCAAACACCTACACACATGGGTTGATACGTGTCCGATACGGACACGAAATGGGCTCAAATTCTAGGGTTAGCTAATCCTATTGTTAGGTTAGGGCTAGGGCATCCTGGAAATGCAATAAAATCAGGAATTTATGGAGGGGATTGAAATATACCTATTGATGAGCAAATGCTCAAAATCCTCAAATGGAAATGGTTCCTCAAGCCACCAAAACTTTCCCAAATTGATTCCTTCCTGAAATACTCAATACCAACAGCAAGTAGACTAAAATTAGGTCCTATTGCAATTGGTTTGGGGGAAAAATGAATTAAAATGGATTTTCTAGGGATTAGGGAAGATGGAGACTCACCTCTTCCAAACTAGCAATAATTTCTAAAGGGAGGCTAGCCCTAATTTCTAGGAGGGGATTAAATAGAGGGAATGACCTAAGTGTGGCTGCCATGGGCTAAAATGGGCTAGGGTTTCACTAGGTTCACTTGGTTGGGTTGGGCCTTTAATGCTTTAAGTCATAATAATGACTTGTGAAATCACAAGCCATTCCTTAATCAAACTAATTCCTAATTTCCCCAAAATGATTCTTATGACTATAATTACACTAATTTAGGTCAAGCTAGGGTTACTTAACCTAACCAAGTGGTCATGACCTAGGTTAGTCTCTAGGTTAGTCTCCTAGTCAACACTAGTCAAAGTCAACTATAGGCCCAAAATCAATTATACTAAAAATCACTAAAAATCACATTAATTCTAATAAATCTAAATAATAAATAATAATAATAATTCCAAATAATTCCCAAAATTTTGAAAATGACCAAAATACCCTCAAGCTAGAAAAAGTGGTAGTGACAAATCTACCCCCCTTAAAATAATTTCGTCCTCGAAATTTAAAGGCGGAACTAAACTGATGAGAAGGATAGAAAAGTATACCTCAAGGTCCAAAAAGATAGGGGTACCGCTCGCGCATCTCATCCTCCCGCTCCCAGGTAGACTCTCCTGGAGAATGATGCCTCCATGCGATACGTACCAAGGGTATCACCTGGTTCCTCAGTACCTTCTTCCGGCGATCCAGAATCTCTACAGGCTGCTCTGGATAACTGAGAGTAGGTCCAACCTCAATCTCCGAATGTTCGAGCACATGGCTAGGGTCAGCCACGTACCGTCTCAACTGTGATACATGGAATACGTTGTGAACTTCTACTAGTGCAGGTGGCAGTCTAGCCTGTATGCCACGTCACCGACTCTCCCGCTGATAATGAAAGGGCCGATGAAACGTGGGCTAAGCTTCCCACCTCCACCAAAACGTATCGTACCACGAGTCGAAGATATCCGCAGAAAAACCATGTCTCCAACCTAATCACAAGCAAGGTCTCAAGTTACTAAAAATCAAATACGATCAATCAAACAAAACACAAAAATACAACCTACTTCTAATCCTATCTCTAAATCTGTACCTCAAACTCCAACGGCCTCCGATGGCTATCGGCCCAGTGCCGATGTCTGTCCTGCGCCACGCAAAGTCTGTCCCTGATGAGCTTCACCTTCTCGGCTGCGTCAACAACCATCTCTGGTCCCAGTAAAGCTCGCTCTCCAACATCATCCCAAGATAAGGGTGTACGACACCTACGCCCGTACAGAGCCTCAAACGGTGACATCTCAATGCTGGCCTGATAACTGTTGTTATAAGCAAACTCCACCAAATGTAGATGATCCTTCCAGAAACCTCCAAAATCCAGGATACACGTCCGCAGCATATCCTCAAGTGTCTGAATAGTCCTCTCTGACTGTCCGTCCATCTGGGGGTGGTATGCAGTACTAAACTTGAGCTGAGTGCCCAAACTAGTCTGTAGACTCCTCCAAAAATGGGAAGTAAAGCGACTATCCCGATCTGAGATAATGCTGACGGGAACTCCGTGAATCCTGACTATCTGCCTCATATACAACTCCATAAGCCTCTCTGTAGACGTACCCACCTTGAATGACAAGAAGTGGACCGATTTGGTCAACCTGTCAACGATGACCCAAATCGCGTCTTTTCCTCCTGGTGTATGCGGCAACCCTAATACAAAATCTATGGTGATATGTTCCCACATCCACTCTGGAATGGGCAACGACTGCAATAATCCTTCGGGCCTCTGCCTCTCTGCCTTGACCTGCTGACAGACTAAGCATCTAGCTACAAAGTGGGACACCTCCCGCTTCATCCCGTACCACCAGACATGCTCTCGCAGATCCTTGTACATCTTGTTGGCACCAGGATGTATAGAGTATTGCGATCTGTGAGCCTCCTGCATGATCTGCTCTCTGAGCTCCCCGCTAGGCACAAATAACCTGGAACCGTGCCTCAGGGCACCATCCTCTGCAAGTAAAAACTTACCATCCTCCAATCCTGTACAGATCTGCTCTCGGATGCACCGCAGAGCCACATCCTCGAACTGTGTCGCCTTGATTCTGTCCATCAAGTCCGACTGTATCTAAAGGCCCCATAACTGCATCGGCACTCCGGGCACAATCACCTCAATTCCAAGGCTCTCCAAGTCTGCAAGCAAGTACCGATCCATAGTCAAACACATGGCTGTCGGATACCTACTCAAGGCATCGGCAACCACGTTGGCCTTCCCTGGGTGATACTGAAGTGAGATGTCAAAGTCCTTCATCAACTCTAACCATCTACGCTGCCTCATGTTGAGCTCTTTCTGTGTAAACACATACTTCAAGCTCTTGTGATCTGTGAAAATCTCCACCCTCTCGCCATACAGATAGTGCTTCCACAACTTCAAAGAAAAAATCACCGCTGCCAACTCCAGGTCATGGGTAGGGTAGTTCTTCTCATGGGGACGTAATTGCCTGGAAGCATAGGCAATCACCTTCCCATGCTACTGTAAGACGCAACCCAGCCCCTTCCCTGAAGCATCATTATAAATAGTGAAACCACCTGATCCTGAAGGCAATGTCAGAATCGGAGCTGTCGTAAGCCGCTTCTTCAACTCATCAAAAGCTGTCTGATACTCCTCTGACCAAACAAACTCAGTATCCTTCCGAGTCAACCATGTCAACGGCTCTGCAACCCGGGAGAAATCCTGCACAAATCTCCTATAGTATCCTGCTAGCCCCAGGAAACTCCTGATCTCTGCCACTGAAGTCGGTGCTGTCCAAGCCTCAACTGCTATAATCTTCTTGGGGACAACTGAGATACCATCTCCAGTCACCACATGCCCCAAGAAGTCCACCCGGTCCAAGAAAAACTCACACTTGGAGAGTTTTCCATAAAGCTGCTCCCTCCTGAGAGTCTCCAGCACTATCCGCAGTTGCTCCTCGTGCTCCCCCTCTGTCTTGGAATATACCAAGATATCATCAATGAACACCACCACGAACTTGTCCAAGTACTGGTGGAACACCTTGTTCATTAGATTCATAAACACTGCTGGTGTATTGGTTAGCCCAAACGGCATAACCAAAAACTCAAACTGCCCGTACCGCATCCTGAAAGCGGTCTTGGGAATATCCTCCCTCTTCAACTTCACCTGGTGATAACCTGACCTCAAATCAATCTTCGAGAACACCCGAGCTCTGCTCAACTGATCAAAGAGATCATCGATCCGCGGTAGTGGGTATCTGTTCTTGATCGTCAGGTTGTTGAGTGCCCTGTAGTCGATACACATCCGTACTGACCTATCCTTCTTGGGTACGAAAAGTACCGGTGCACCCTAAGGTGAAGAACTAGATCGGATGAACCCTTTGTCCTGCAGCTCATCCACCTGCTTCTTCAGCTCCACCAGTTCACTGTTGTTCACTCGATAGACATGCTGGGAGATCGGTTCCGCGCAGGAAACCAAGTCTATCGAGAACTCTACATCTCTGTCCGGTGGAAGCCCTGGCAACTCCTCTGGAAATACGTCCATAAACTCTGCAATCAAGGGATGCGGAGCCACCTGCTCCTCGACTGATGCTGCACAGAAAACTCCGCCGTCCTGCTTTGCCTGTCGTCGGGTGTACTCAAACTCTGGCTCTCCTGGCGCCCCGAACAAAACTCTACCCCCTCGACAATCAATACGGGCGTGATGTCTACTCAGCCAGTCCATACCTAATACTATATCGTAGTTCGGTAATAGCATGACGAGTAAACTCACTCCCAACTCTCGGCCTCCCAATAAGACGCTCCGCCCTCTGCAAACATCACTCACGAGGATGACCCCACCCCCGGTCGTGATCTTGTAGGTCCTAGGCAATGGTTCAGAAACCAAACTGTGTCTAATAGCATACGATACTGACACAAAGCTGTGGAAAGCCCCGAAATCAAAGAGTGCAAATGCTGGAAGGGAATCTAGGAGAACCGAACCTGCTATCAACTCCCCGTTGGCCTCGGCATCCTCAGCTGCCATGGCGAAGGCTCGTCCCTGCTGTCCACCTCGTGCCTGCTGCTGGTGCTGCTGGAACCTCTGCTGCTGGGTCTGCAGGGCTGGTCCCCTCGGCTGACCTGCCGGAGCCTTGGCTGCCCCAGCTCCTCCTAGTATCGGACGTATCGACGCCACTGGACAATCTCACATCTGGTGGTCCGCTGATCAACACATCAAGCATCTACCGAGTCTCTTCCTGTACTCGTCCCACTTATGCCCAGGCTTCTTACAGAATGTACAACTAACAGCCTGCTGCCTGGGTGCCTGCTGCCGTCTCTGCTGCTGGTGCTGTACCTGCTGAAAAGGTGTACGGCCCTGATGTTGGTGCTGCTGCTGATACTGCTGAACTGGCCTCTGTGGCTGCTGATGCTGGAAGTGAGGCCTCTTGGCCTGCCCCTGACTGCTGCTACCACCCTGGAAGTCACGACCCCTCTTCTGCTTTAGCCCTAGGTCATCTTCCGTCGCCATAGCCCCAGAAAATATCTCAACAAATGTAGCATTCCGGTCACTCTTAGTCAGCGACCGAACCTCTCTAATCAGACCTCGGCGACACTTCCTCGCCTTTGTCTTCTCTGTCAAGTCATCTATGAAACAGGCCAGTCTACAAAACTCTGCAGCATACTCAGCTACCGTCTGGTTCCCTTGAACCAGAGCCTCGAACTGTGCCTCGATACCTTCCAAGGCCACATCAGAAAAGAACTACTCCTTAAACAGCTCCTTGAACTAGGCCCAAGTCTGGCCCTCAACTCCCACCCTGGGATCTGTCTGATACCACACATGGGCTAAGTCCTGCATCTGACTGCCCGCCGCCTCGATCTGGAGTCGATCTGGTATCTCCGCCAGCCTGAAGATCTTCTCAATATGCTCTATCCAGTCGTCGGCATAGTGGATGCCCTCTGTGCCAAAGAACTCCTGAGGGTGCATCTTCTGGAAGTCCTGAATGTCCTTCTCCCTCCGACGGGACTGCTACTGGGCCCCCTGAGCAGTAATCATCTCGACTGTGGTACGAACCAGCTGGTGTGCCTCATCGATCCCCTGACGGAAGTCTGCAGTCTGCTTCGTCTGCTGCTGGTGGTGGGACTCCAGAATCCTCTCCACGAAGGAGAAGAGATGTGCAGCATCTACCATCCCCGCAGGCGGAGGCTGCTGCGGTGGAAGGATCTCAGGAATCACAACCGGCCTCTTGACTGGTGGAGGTGCTCCTCCAAAAGCTGCAGAAACACCGACTCCTGAGGGCTGCACTGGCCCTATGGCACTGGGAGCTGGCTGCTGCTGAGGTCGAGAGGTGCTAGACCCCTCTCCAGCGTCTCCCAGTCCAGGGCGATGCGATCGCATCTCAACCATCCTGGAGACACAGATCAAACAAGAAACAATTATTGAGAATGAGTCGAAAAAATCAAAGGAGGACAGTTTAAAATTTCTAAGGAAGATAATAAGCAACAAAATAGATATACGGAATCTGATAAGGAGTTTTCCTAGTGTGATTGAGTACCTTCAAAAATATACTAATTCCTACTGCAGGCTGCAGCGATATTCTAATTCGAATACCACTACATTTCCAACCCAGGACCTGCATGGGCCACCACTAAAAACGTGTCACGACCCACACCCTAGAGTAAGGGCACGAGACGTGGGAACGTCCAGCCTATGCCGCAGTGTCGGCGGTAGAACGCTGTCCTTGGTCACAACATCTAACAGTTGAAGGTAATAACAGTTATACTCCCTGAATGGGGGTGACACAATAGAAATATAACTCAATCACAGCTAAGGTAGAACAGGATAAGATAGATAGATAGATAAAATGATAGGTAATATCTAGAACAGAATAAACCATAGAGATACAAATCCAGAATTCTAAGTGTCTATAAATAAATACATGTCCCAAATCTCAGAATCTATATACAGTAATCCAAGTAATGTAAAGACAATCCTAATCTAAGGGAGTGTCATCTACTGCTAGTGGATCCTGCTGTTGGTCCAAGTCCAGGCACTCATCTAAAGTAGCACCGTAGTAGGTAGGACAGAACGCCTCAGCCTCGTCCTCTGTAAAAATTTCAACAGGTCCAGTCAGGACAGGAGCGAGCACAGTACATCTTATCAAATCATAGTAGGTCAGGATATATAATCATGCTATAGAGTAAGATACAAGAAACTGAAAGAAATACATGATAAAAGAGAGAGACTGTAAATAAATAGCTACAGTATATAGAAAACTAACAGTACTAGTGATTCAGAGCACAAGATGGTTATGTAGACGGCATGATGTTGTAATGATGTTGTACACGAGTAATCTACAAAGGTTGTACACGAGTAATCTACTGGATTGAATACATAACCACTTCTACTCTCCCGCTCCAATCAATACACAAGGATCTAGTTAAGTTATGTTATTGTACACGAAGGTCATGTGAATACATGATTATATACGATTTCACACATTTCGTACACAAATGTAACAAATACAAAGAGTACACGATGTTCACGATAAAGTATACGAATACTCGATGTATCCGCTAAGGGGATAACATCGCACAACAAGATCCATATAGTACTAATTCGTGTTTCCAACGTGTCAGCATCATGTAAAATAGTCTAAAGCAGGAAATATACTCCTAATGCAGGATATGAAATGATCAGAGAATGTACTCGCCTGTATCCGATGAATCTGGAGAATATATACTGTCCGAGGAGTGGTGTCTGTCTCCTATAGAACAGTACAAGTCACTATGAGTCTACAATGATAATAAGATGCAATTCAATGCATTCTACATGAATCTAGGTCAATCTAGACCAAAGTCAACTCTTGGTCAACTCTGGTCAACCCTAGAAGTCAAACAAGGTCAACCAAGTCAAACCTAAGTCAAACTAGTCTAACTAGTCTATTCTAGGTCTAACAAGCCATTCTAGGTTCTAACAAGACTAATCTAGGCTTACCAGGCAATCTCATGCCCTAACAACCAAATTATAACACATCTACACAAGTCAATCTATAAGCCTAACTATAATACACACCATGATATATATATTATAATCTAATATAGGATTATACCTAACATGTAGGCTACATATAAATATATCACATACATATATATATCTAATATATATATATACAAGCACACACACTCATATATATAGGAAACTTATATATATATATCTCAATTTATATATATATACATATGTAAAGAGAGAGGGAACACATGATGATGTGTCCAAGTGTATGTGTATCATGAGAATGAGTGTGTGGGTAACATGTATGTGTGTGTGTAGGTTAGTGTTCATGAGAGTGTGGTAAGGATTAATTCTCAGGTAAGGAAAACTGAAAAACAGTGAGCTAAGGCATATGAAAACAGTGTGGTGGCATAGGCACTTGTGTATGATTTGTATCCTGAACAGTGTGGTAATGAAATCCTGAAAACAGTTGCCATTACAGGAATTTCAGTTACAGTTCAGGACATTCAAAACCCTCCCCCCCATTCTCAGTTTTAATAGGAACAATTCTAGATAGTATTTGAAACAAAACAATTGACAGGTTTAAGGAAAACTGAATGCTATCACATTGAATTCAAACATTCATCCCAGCTCAGTAAAAAGGGAAATCCATTTCAGGTTTTAGGAAACAACATTGCAATAAAATGGGAAAGGAATCTCAGATTATATAGCATTGAACCACTATTACACAGTGATATGAAAAAAAAGAACTAATCCCAGGCATTGACAGTTTCAGCAACAATGAATCTCAGGTTTTTGAAGAACACAACTCAGTGACAGATATCTGGAAACAAGGAATCACTTCTCTAATTTCAAATACCATTCTCAAACAACTAATTCGAATGTGAATATTAACCCATTCATTCAATCTCAGGTTATTCATTGAACATTCAATTAACTCAGTTCACAGTTTTAAGAAAAGGAATTGGTCCAATGCATAAAACATTCATCAAGGTTAAGAAGAGTAAATATCAGTTCAGGAATTCTAGAGGATCAATCCTCAGGAAAGGCTATGCATAGTTTACAATCTTAGGTTTCTTTTTTTTTGAATTAAACCTTCAACTTAGTTCAACCAATCAATTTCCAGTTTCAGCAACCCATTGAACTGAACTCACATGTCCAAATTTCGAATCACCACTCCAAAAGCCCATATTCGAATGAAATGCTAAGCTAACATAACAAACCAACATGTGGGGATCATAATTCAGTGAAAAACATATTTAAACAGGGATTTAATTGTTTAGGAAATACTGGGAAAAATATTGTATCAGGAAGTATCAGTGATGCATACCATTTGACCCATTTCGAACCCAAATTCCACATTATAAACCTAAATTAATATGAAACCTAATGTAACAGAGATTAAACAACATATTTAGGATCTAACTAACAATTAAAAACACAATTAGAAGCATTAAAAATTGAATTAAAATATAGAACCAACTCATCACTGTGCACGCACACAGTACACACTCGTGCACATGTGATTTCGTGTCCGACACGACACGAGGACTCGTAAAACTCGAGGAACCTCGTGTCAGTCATGGACACGACACGTGTGTCAATTAATACGTGTCGGGGTGGCGTGTGCACAGAGAAAATAGCCCCGAGTAGCAGGGCATGTTTTCTGCCCGTGCGCGCGTGTGGACACAGCGTGTCCGCGTATCCGTGTATCTGTGGGGACACGACGTGACACAAGAACGTGCTCAGAACACAAGAAACATGTAAGCAAGAGTAAAACCTAATTTTCTATTCAAATAGATTTCTAAAACTCAACCGAAATGTCCTTTGAGGTATTTCACCAAACACCTACACACATGGGTTGATACGTGTCCGATACGGACACGAAATAGGCTCAAATTCTAGGGTTAGCTAATCCTACTGTTAGGTTAGGGCTAGGGCATCCTAGAAATGCAATAAAATTAGGAATTTATGGAGGGGATTGAAATATACCTATTGATGAGCAAAGGCTCAAAATCCCCAAATGGAAATGGTTCCTCAAGCCACCAAAACTTCCCCAAATTGATTCCTTCCTGCAAATACTCAATACCAACAGCAAGTAGACTAAAATTAGGTCCTATTACAATTTGTTTGGGAGGAAAACAAATTAAAATGAATTTTCTAGGGATTAGGGAAGATGGAGACTCACCACTTCCAAACTAGCAATAATTTCTAAAGGGAGGCTAGCCCTAATTTCTAGGAGGGGATTAAATAGAGGGAATGACCTAAGTGTGGCTGCCATGGGCTGAAATGGGCTAGGGTTTCACTAGGTTCACTTGGTTGGGTTGGGCCTTTAATGCTTTAAGTCATAATAATGACTTGTGAAATCACAAGCCATTCCTTAATCAAACTAATTCCTAATTTCCCCAAAATGATTCTAATGACTATGATTACACTAACTTAGGTCAAGCTAGGGTTACTTAACCTAACCAAGTGGTCATGACCTAGGTTAGTCTCTAGGTTAGTCTCCTAGTCAACACTAGTCAAAGTCAACCATAGGCCCAAAATCAATTATACTAAAAATCACTAAAAATTACATTAATTCTAATAAATCTAAATAATAGATAATAATAATAATAATTCCAAATAATTCCCAAAATTTTGAAAATGACCAAAATACCCTCAAGCTAGAAAAGTGGTAGTGACAAGACGCCACTAGTGCCTTAGTTGAAACGCTAACGCGTCGTGTTTCTAGTCTCGAGAGGCCTTGTGTGGAACGTTGTCTTCAAAATGCATTTTCACATAGAATGGTTAAGGACCTCTATTTGTGTAGTCACGTATACTTTTCTGTTGAGCTTTATTTATTCAGTTTATGGCATGATATTATGTGTCTTGTTACGTCCCTCTGAGGACCTGGTTATCTCGCCAGGTGTGTGCTCTTGTCTTTCGCAGGTGTTCTATCCGTGGCCATGATCGTCACTATTTCTTTGAGGATGATTGCGCTTGAATCGTCTTCGCTTCGCTCGCCAAATTTATTTCTTTTTTCATGTATTTTTTCTTTAGTTGTTGGTAGTGGATTTGTCTCCGCCCAACATATTGTATCAAGACAATTTATTATCTTTATATGATATCTTTTATTCATTTATTTTTCTGTGGATGAGATTAGTTATGGTTCTACTGCATTTTACAGCTACGTATATTTATTATACGGCTGGCATGTCTATGTTTCTAGTCCTACGTATTTTGGGACTGGAGCGTTACACCTGGTCCCCAATATCAAACTTTGCTCACGATCATACCGGGGATAAAAGGTATTGATCTGAGTATAAAATTTGGCAGCAGCATAATGTAGGTGGGTCTCAGGCTTATCTTCGGGCAGGATGAAAATTGCCCCCGTGCATCCGACATTATAATAATCCCATGCACGTGGCCCGTCGATTAAGCTCCCTATCGACTCCAGATGCAGGCTAGGATTGCCCAAAAGAAGCTGACTGTACCCAAATTGTCGTACGAAATGGCTTGGCAAATAAAGCTCAAGATAGGTACGATTCCTATTCCTGAGCACTAGATATGAAGGCCTAATAGACCAAAGCCAATAGAACGCCCCAGCAGTTAGGCTAGTCGTACGGGCTCCCTCGTCCACTAAAGTATCCCCCGTATTACTACTGCCGGACGGAGGGGATACCCTGAAGAACTCATAATTTTGAAGAAAGCATAAAGCCCTTCTACAAGCGGGTACACCAGTGACGGCCCAGTCTGCATCACAGAACCTGCGAAGCAAGGCGTCTCCTGCAAAGAGTCCGCCACCGGCCTAGCATTCATCAACTTGGGACAGTACAGCAATAGCCATCCCATTAAGAAATAATATAAGAGTTCTGTCCCGGCGAAGTCTGCTCTACCATCAGGCATCACCGTGTTCCCAATAAAATCTCGCAGGCCCCGTTGAATAGCACAGACCATTGCAGGTAGCAGGGCGAGCCGGTATCCAAAAGCTAGCTTTACAGCCGAAAGTATCTTGCTCCGGCTCATCCTTTAAATAGACCATGAACTACCAGGGACTACACAATCGCGGATCCAGATCATCAGAAAAGTCGCCAGTACGACTTTTTTCGACAGCTTAAACTCAGTTTGTCGGAAGTATTGGCCGATTGAGAATTTCCCCTCAGGATTATCGCTGTCCTCAGTATCCACTGTGTCATAATCTATCATCAAGTCCTCTATCTCAGACTTTGTCAGGGGCTTACAAATTGTAAAGGAGGTCGGATCCTCTCCTTCTACTTGAACGAAGATATAGCTCGTCCAGGCTCTCGTATGAGGATTGGCCCCCTCAGTCCTTTCTTTCTTATTGATCTTGTGACAGATGAGGAAGTGACAGAATAACTCCTTGTATACGTCCATCATCTTGGAGTTTTCCTTCTCCAGGTCTCGGAGTTCTTCGTCACAAGGCACATATTCTTCATACGGCTCTGTGCCCCAAGGAAGCTTCGATACTTCCTGCATCACATGGAAAGCTAGGCCCATCTCCCCGCCCGGAGTGAAGAAAGTACCAGTGTTAGGGTTGTACAAATCCGCCAGAGAAACGAACATGGGCCAATTCGTCTTTAGGCCATATTGAGTGGCTTTGACGGTATAAAAAAGGCCGACAGCCTTTAGGGTGGCTTCATGAGTTGAAAGCACCCATTCAGTAAGGTTACCCCAAAATGAAACACCGCATCTTCCTTGCGGGATATGACACACTCTTCGACATCATCAAATTACAAAGTGTGTCGGTAGCATAAGGATGAAGGTCAGTCGGGATATCGTTTATTATGGCACCGGGCTACAACCCTCTCGTGGAGTAGGACGTAGAGCCCTTAACACACTTAAAAGTGTCCCTCTTCCGATCACCAGAGCTGAACTAAATCTTTCTAGAGACAACCCCAGAAAGTTTAGTGGTTAAGTCCCATTTCATCTGTCGCCGCACGGCTAGATCAGTGAAGGCCGACAGAGGATACTAGCGATCCATCGACGACAACCATATCCTTTGATTGTTTATCCTGACCACCAGAGGGTTTTTTATGCATATCGTCTCGCTGTCTTCAAACCCCAAGCTATCACCAAACAAAAAGTATGGCTTTTTAAAGCTCCGCGCCCCTCCAAACAAGAGCTTCTTATCGTTTAGCATATGCTTTAGGAAAGTCTTATCCTATTCTAGTATAGCGATTGTTCGTACCGAAGGCTGGTCATGGCTGATCTTGGCATGAATATTTCTAATCATGTTAGTTATGAGGCTTGTGCCGAGAACTTGGCGAGCAGAGCCGAAAGGGATTCCACCAAGCTCCGAAATGACCATGTCAACTACAAAGACAGAAGAAGAAAGTCAGACTTAGAATCTACAGAGAAAAAAACTAAGTGCTGGAGAAATCCTATGCGCCCAAAGGGTTATGCGCCCAAGCTGCCTATGGGCGCATAAAGTTCTCAAATACAGTGGGCGTATGACATTCAACAAACATGTAGGCACATAAACAGTTCAGGCGCATAACACACAACAACGTGTGGGCGCATAACAGACGCCAGTGTGTGGGTGTATGCTTCTGTGGGCGCACATGAATGCTCACAAAAGCGTGTTTCTTTGGGCACATATCAATAGTGTCACACCCACTTTTTCTAATTAAGGATATTTTAGTCTTTGTGCATTATTTTGAATTTATTTAAATGTTAATTAAATTGATTATTGTGTGATTTGGATTGGTGTTTTGTTAGGACCTAGATGGCATAACCTTAGTCAACCTAGTCTAGAAGCCTAATAATGTGATTAGTTTTATTTTTGACTTATTAGATTTAATTTAGAATTTTTACCTATTTTTTTAGAATTATTTAAGGATTTTTAAGCCATTTTTGTATAAGCTTTTAAGCCTTTTGTCATTGGGCCTTTGTAGCAACCTAGGAATGCTTGGCCCATGACTTAACCTAACCCTAATACCCCCTAGCCATGGCCATCCAAGCATAGCAGCAGCCCCTCTTATTTTGTGAAGAATTCCATAGCCTCCATTAGAACAAAACCCTGGTTTCCCTTGCTTCAAACCCTAACTTTCTCATCCGGCATCCGATTCATGCCAAACGAATTACATTGCAACCGTAGGGAGGAGAAGAACTTGCTGGAGCACTGCTAGCAAGGAGTTTGAGGCATTTACTCAGGAGAAATCGGTCGTCGAAGCGCTCGAGGATTCACTTTCATTGAGATTCCGACTCTCAATAGGTAAACCTCGTTCTAGCAATATTTCTTCTAATTTTTCTTCATGTTAGCATGCATCTAGGTACCCTCGACCTGTAGGCTTAGTTTTGTTTGATTTTGTGTCCGTTCGATGTGCGTATCGGACACGTATCGGAGTTACTAAATAGGTGTTCGACGAAATTACCCTATAGATTGAAATCTATTATTTTTTGAATTTATTTATATATTAGGTTTGCCCTAGACATAAGGATCCCTACCCCATAGTTTTTGACACGAATCGGGCTCGTGTCCGTGTCCAAACAGGACACGAACATGCTGTACGCGTAAGCCGTGCGCATGCCCTGCTGCCGTACGTTGATTGCACGATGCACAGGCCACGTGGCTGTGTGCCACTTGGCATATAGATGGGGGCAACATCTACGGACACGTTCCCCAAGTTTAGTGTCGTCTCAATTCGAATCGAGGGAGAATTTGCGACCGCACGGGTCGACACAAGCACGCGCGC
>JANAVB010033017.1:14941899-15014399 GCA_029216955.1 Iris pallida | reverse complement strand
GACTTAGCGGCGCCAGGCGAAAGATATGAGGCAGGGTATTGACAATGCCCATCAGCTAGCCATAGTAGCAGTAGAGAAGGTGGCTGTCCAACCACAGAAAGGGCAGATACAGCCGTACCAGCCGAGGACTCCGTATATTCAGGACTTCCAGAAGATGCGGCCGCAAAACTTCAAGGGTACCGAGGGTACCCTATATGCCGACGACTGGATCGATCATATAGAGGAGATCTTTCGTCTCGTGGAGATATAAGCTAGGCTTCAGATAGAAGCAACGGGCAGTCAGATGCAGGACCATGCCCGCACTTGGTACCAGACCGACCCCAAGGTTGGTACAGAGGGGCAGACTTGGAAGGCTTTCAAGAAGCTTTTTAAGGAGAAGTTCTTCCTCGACACAGCACTTGGTACTTTGGAGACGCAGTTCGAAAACCTGGTTCAGGGGAACCAGATAGTAGAGGAGTACGCCGGAGAGTTCTGCCGCCTGGTGTCACCCTCATTTCCCGTATTTCGTATTTATACTCGTATCTGGATTTTGGCATGTATTTTTATTTTTCTCAACTTGTGGAATTTCAGTATTTCTCGTATTTTGGGTTTTGGCATGGCTTGGTTTTATTGGGTTGGTTCGGTTTGGTTTGGTTATGTGATGGATCACCTTAGCCTATGCTACCCCTCATCCCCACCATAACTCCCCCTCTTTATAACTCCTACCTACCACTTTTTCTCCTCATAACTTCCACCATTAATTTCCTTCTTCTTCTTCTTCTTCTTCCTCCACAACTCTCCTAACCCTAGGCAAGTACACCTTGCCACTTCATGAGAGCCCTATTTTCTTGGTTCATTTGCTAGATTAGGACATGGTGATCAACATTAGAACTTGGTGTTTTGTGATTTGAAGTCTCCTTTGCTCTAGATCTAAGTTATTTCTATTTTTGGATTTGCATGGTTTGATCTCTTTAAGTTGGATTTTCATGGATTTTGGTGTTTCCAAGTGGAAGAGCATTCAGTTTCACCCAAGTTGGAACTTTAGAAATTCGGATTTGGAATTCGGATGGCCAAGTTATGATGCTGTGTAGTTTTAGGATCAACTATGGTGTTCTTGCTGTTTGGAGAAGAGAGTGAGCAGTGTGCAGAGCTGTTTAGCTTACACACACTGAGCTGCACGCGCTCTTTAGCGTGCGTACGCAGACTTAGGTACGCTTCCTGTTGGAAGCGTGTCCCTTGAGCGTGCGTGACTTTTCACCTACGCTGTTCTCTCAGCGTGCGTGACTTTTCACCTACGCTGCTCTCTCAGCGTGCGTGACTTTTCATGTACGCTGCTCTCTGTAGCGTGCGTAACTTTTCATCTACGCTGCTCTCTGTAGCGTGCGTGACTTTTCACCCACGCTGTTCTCTCAGCGTGCATAACTTTTCACCTACGCTGCTCTCTCAGCGTGCGTGACTTTTCATATACGCTGCTCTCTCAGCGTGCGTGACTTTTTACCTACGCTGCTCTCTGTAGCGTGCGTGACTTTTCACCTACGTAGCTCTCATGCGTGCGTGACTTTCGCGTACGCTGCTCCCCTGAACCCCTTGCTTAACCCATTGGCTCTTGAAGTTTTAGTCTTATTTCTTTAAGCTTGGCTTTTCTATAGTCCTGTATATTGATATTTTATTAGATATTTTATGCCTATTTTATATCCTTACGCCTTTTGTCATGAACTTGATTTTACTTAATATGTTTGGAATGACTATTGTACATGGCTTGGTATGGCAAGGAACTAGCATAACACGACAGTGACCCGTAGTGGTGCACTCCTGACATGATAGTGGCCCGTCGTGGCGCACTCCCGACAAGTACCCTGACATGATTTATCTTGATAATTTAACTTGACCTGCCTTGACACCGTGGGTGGTTCTTTCTTGCTTGCTTGTTAAATCCACTTGCCCTGTCTTGCATCTTGTCTAGGATGGGACTTCTGAGTACCACGGTCAGGAGTACCTACTAAAATGGATTAAGGTTAATAACTAGAATAACACAGTAGTCATGAAGAGATGACACAGCTACAGGCAATCCCGTTACCTTGGCGCTCTTGGGATCTGTAGCCTGCCGTCGAGTAGGGCACATTTCCAGCACACCGTCGAGTGTTGCACCCTCTAAGTCACCTAAGGGTACATATGTTTCCTGGACGATGTACCCACCTAAATTCAACCCTAATCTTTCGTCCTGGATAACCTGGATAGTCTGCAGGGCTTGTGGCTGTGGAACAATCTCACTGCATCTTGTTAGTAATTAGGCCTGCGATAACCCTAGTTAGTTAAAGTAGTAAGCCGTAGTATCTGCTTGGCCGTGATTGATTGAATGAGGTATAACCAGTTAGCCATGGCTTGATCCAGTACAGATTTGCTCCCTGTCTTGATTTCTTACATTACTTATCTTGCCGATAAATGGTGGGAAACCAAGCTCTGTTCAGATGAAGGGTTACAACCCCGGTCCTTGTTTGGTTTACGGGTTATAACCTGGCTATCGGAATAGTTCCATGGTTATCTCGTCGTATATCATCCTGACATGTTTTCGTAATTATAGTTTTAATATTAGATTTTCTTGTGCTGATTGCTGGCTTTTGTTCTTATTTCGTGGCCCCCTTGTGGCACTTGCTCTTTCTGGGGTTGACCCAGCTGGTTTTGTGTGGCCAGATTTCGGAGCAGCTCCCGAGGATCTACCAAGCTTCCAGCCCGATGGTGGCGACTAGAAGGAACCCGGGCTACGAGTGGGTTTTCTATTTTGTTTCGCTCGCTCTATTGTAAAGTTATTCTTTTGAGGCGTTTAGCCGACGAGCACCTGTTAGCTCGATGCACTTTACTTACTGTCTACCTACGGGATGTAAACATGATTAACAAATCCTAGGGTTGATCATGTATGACTTAACTCTTGCTAGTCCTCGCATTTTGTACGACTAGCTTCATGATCAGCTGATATGTAATATTTGGGACGCCTTTTATTATATTTTTGGTGGTCAAACATCTTGTAATTATATTACTTGCTTGAGATTGAGACAATAGGCTTGACCTTAAGAGACTGTTGGCTTGTAGTAAACACTCATATCTAGACAGCCGTGACCGTATAGTTGAGATGTATTCTATTTCAATATACGTAGCTGGCTATGTCTGTCCTCGCTCTCCAGTATTCTGGTTCTGGGGCGTGACATGGTTTAAGTGGTGGCCCATGCAGGTCTCGTCAATCAAGAAATGTGAGGGTTTACCGAATAGATGTCTCAATCAGTATTCGCCCATGATCTTCGCCCGTATTTTCAAATCCCTGAAATTCTTGCCCTGATTACATGCTTGTATCGTTGATCTGTCCTGGTCCTTCCTTATTGTTTCCCTGTGTCGTCTTCCTCAGCGGTACTGTACCTGACCCTGTCGATCAGCAAGGAGGAGCACCTCCCGTGGGCCAGCAGCAACCTGGAGATCAAGCCCAGCATTCCGGAGTCGCCTCCAGAGTGATACCTACTGGAGGAGAGTCACCAGTTCGGCCCGTCCAGCCCGCAGAGCCAGATGATGGTACCTTAGTAGGCCTCATCAGAACTTTGATAGCTTCCCAGGATCGTCGAAGCGATGCCCTGCACTAGACAGTTCAAGATGCTTTGACCCGAGGCGGACATCCAGGGAACCAGGCGGCTAACAGCTTCAAGCGATTGAACCCTCCTTTCTTCGACGGCACCGAGGATGCGATTGCCGCGGATGCATGGCTTCAGGATACCGAGGTGATTCTGGAAGCAGCTAGGACACCCGAGAATGAGAAGGTGGCGGTGGTACGCTTACAGTTGTTGGACTTGGCTTGCAGTTGGTGGGCGGCGCAAGCCATGGGATTAGTGGCATCCATTGTTTGGGTAGTGTTTAGAGAGAGATTCCAGACAAAGTATTTCGATGCTGTGGCTCGGTACGACCTACAGACCAGATTTACCAACTTGAAGCAAGGAGGCAGAACAGTCGACAGTTATGCATCGGAGTTTTCTAGACTCAGTAGGTTTGCCCCCACCTTGGTGGCGACCGAGTTTGATAGGGCCAGCGGTTCTAGCAGGGACTGCATTTAGAGATCTTGCTGGCGGTTGAGCAGTTCGAGCACCAGACGTTCGATGCAGTCTTGAGAACAGCTAGGAGGCATGAGTACACCTCCCAGAAGATCATGGATACGACCGGAAGTAGGAAGCAGTCCCACAGCCAGATGCACCAATCATCAGCTCCAGTCCCGGCAGCTAGGGGATTGACCATTGGAACTCCAAGGCGGGCGACCTCAGTAACGTCGGTTCAGCATTCGACCCCGACGTACCCGTAGCAGCAGAAGCAAAAGCAGACTTCCGTGATAGGATGTTCTCATTACGGGAAGCCAGGGCATGTGGTGGTAGACTGTCGTAGGGCGCAGGGATTGTGCCTGGCGTGTGGAGCAGCAGATCATAGGATAGGGGCTTGCCCGAATAGGGGTGGTTCATCAGCATCCAACCCTTCTAGCTCTTCGGTGAGAGGACCGGCTCCAGTACTAGTTCAGCAGCAGCAGTATCAGTCTTCGAGGCCCTTGCCGCCTCAGTCTCAGGCATTCCAGCAACAACACCCCCAGCAGTATGCACAAGCCCAAGCTCAGACCCAGAATAGGCAGAGAGGTTTCCAGCAGAGGGGACCAGCAGCCAGAGGACAAGGTCAGGCCATGATGATGGCTATGGAAGAAGAAGTTGCACCAGGTGAGGTTGTGGCAGGTACTATTCTCGTCAACTCCTTTCCAGCTTCGGTATTGTTTGATTCTGGTGCATCGCATTCATTCATGTCTGCACGATTCGCGACACGGATAGGATTGGAGCCCGAGTCATTATCAGTGAGGCTCAATATACTTACTGGTAATGGTCTTGTAGGAGTAGATCGAGTGTTTTCCTCGTGTCGGATCGTAGTTAGCGGTAGGGAGTTCCCCGCTAGATTCATAGAGTTTCCTATGGCAGACTATGATGTAGTCCTAGGCATGGATTGGTTGAGGAACCAGTATGCTAGGATAGACTGCCATATTGGCAGGGTTGTCTTTAGTATCTCCGGCGAGCCAGAGTTTTTGTTTTCCAGAGGCGCAGTGGAGCCATCTTCCCCAGCATTGCGGATGGCAGTAGCAGCAGTGCAGTTACCCCGAATAGTTAAAGAGTTTCCAGATATCTTTCCAGAGGAGCTTCCAGGGATGCCGCTGGAGCGGGAGATTGAGTTCACTATAGACTTGATTCTCGGGACAGCACCAGTGTCAGAACGAGTCTACAGGATGGCGCCTTCAGAATTGGAGATTTTGTACAAGATGATTGAAGAACTGAGGACCAAGGGATTCATCCGTGCAAGTGATCGCCTTGGAAAGCCCCGATGCTTCTAGTAAAAAAGAAGGATGGTACGTCCAGGCTATGTGTTGATTATCGTACCTTGAATTCGGTGACAATCAAGAACAGATACCCTCTTCCGAGGATAGATGACTTGTTTGATCAGCTCAGAGGGGCTTCAGTATTTTTGAAGATCGACTTACGGTCAGGATACCACCAGATCAGAGTCAGAGAGCAGGACATCCCGAAGACAGCATTCAGATCGAGGTATGGATATTGGGAGTTCCTTGTTATGTCCTTTGGAGCGACCAATGCGCCGGCCGTATTCATGGACCTCATGAATCGTATTTTCATGCCTTACTTGGACCAATTTGTGATCGTGTTCCTAGATGACATCCTGGTCTACAGCAAGAGTGAAGCAGAGCATGAGCAGCATCTCAGAGTCGTCCTCCAGACGCTTAGGGAGCATCAGTTGTACGCCAAGTTCAGTAAATACGAGTTTTGGCTCGATCGTATTTCATACTTGGGTCACATCATTACCCGAGGAGGAGTGGAAGTGGATCCCCAGAAGATTGTGGCTATCGAGTCATGGCCGGTACCCAGCTCAGTGGCAGAGGTTCGCAGCTTCCTTGGATTGGCCGGCTACTACCGGCGGTTCGTTTCAGATTTTACAAGGATTTCAGCACCGATGACCCAGTTGACCCGCAAAGATGTGCCGTTTGTTTGGACAGCAGAGTGTCAGGAATCATTTGAGAAGTTGAAGCGAGATTTGATAACGGCTCCCATTCTCACCCTTCCAGATGGGACCGGAGGATTTACAGTTTATTACGACGCTTCAGACAGAGGATTGGGGTGTGTCTTGATGTAGCATGGGAAGGTAATATCTTATGCGTCACGCCAACTTCGTGATCATGAGAAGAATTACCCGACCCATGACTTGGAATTGGCGACGGTAGTGTTTGCTTTGAAGTTGTTGAGACACTACTTGTACGGAGATAGAGTGGAGATCTTTACTGATCATAAGAGCCTGAAGTATGTTTTCACCCAGAAGGACCTTAATATGCGGCAGAGAAGATGGCTCGAGTTATTGGTGGATTATGATGTGGATTTGCAGTATCATCCCGAGAAGGCTAACGTTGTAGCAGATGTATTGAGCAGGAGAGCCGGAGTTTATTTCCTGACGGCACAACCAAAATTATTGGCAGATCTTCAGAAGATGGGAATTGAAGTGGTTCTTCCTACTAGTGTGGCATTGATAGCCAGCCTACAGGTTCAGTCCAGCATAGTTGAGAGAATTCGGGTGGTACAGTCAACAGATTCCAAGATCCAACGACTCAGAGCAGAGTGTGAAGCAGGAAAAAGGCCAGAGTTACGTATCCATGAAGACGGTACACTTCGGCACGACACTCGTCTTTGTGTACCCAGTGGAGATATCAGACAGGAAGTCATGGCAGAAGCCCACAGTTCTTAATATTCTATTCATCCGGGTGGTACGAAGATGTACCGTGATATTCGTCAGCATTTCTGGTAGAATGGCATGAAGAGAGAGATAGCCCGGTTTGTCTCTCGGTGTTTGGTTTGCCAACAGGTTAAAGCTGAACATCAGAGGCCCGCTGGACTTCTTCAACCCTTACCGATCCCAGAATGGAAATGGAAACATATAACCATGGATTTCGTGACCGGATTGCCCAGATCTCCTGCCGGCAGAGATGCTATTTGGGTAATTGTGGACAGGCTTACCAAGGTGGCACACTTTCTCCCATTCAGAGTTGGACAGTCGACGACGCAGTTAGCAGAGATGTATCTCAGGCAGATCGTCAGGCTTCACGGTGTGCCAGTCAGCATTACCTCGGACAGGGATTCAAGATTCACATCACACTTTTGGCGCAGCTTGCAGAAGAGTTTGGGGACTCGCCTTTAATTTAGCTCGACTTATCACCCGCAGACAGATGGTCAATCAGAGCGCACAATCCAGACTCTTGAAGATATGTTGAGATCCTGTACCCTTGACTTCGATGGTTCATGGGAGAATCATCTGCACCTGGTGGAATTTTCGTACAACAACAGTTATCAGGCCAGTATCCAGATGGCACCCTTCGAGGCTCTTTATGGCAGGAAGTACAGATCCTCGCTAGCATGGGACGATGTCGGGGAGAGGTAGATGCTCGGACCCGAGTTGATTTCCCAGACGGTTGAAGTGGTCAGGAAGGTCAGAGATCACCTCCGAGTTGCCCAGGACCGCCAGCGCCATTGGGTCGATGCTCATCGGTGTCCCTTAGAATTTGCTGTCGGCGACCATATATTCCTTAGGATCTCGCCTAACCGCGACGTCATTTGCTTTGGCATATGGGGAAAGCTTAGTCCTAGGTATATAGGGTCGTTCGATATTCTAGAGCGAGTAGGAGATGTGTCTTATCGTCTCGCTCTTCCGCCGTCGCTAAGTGAGGTACATGATGTATTCCATGTGTCCCAATTACGACGGTATATTCTGGACCCGAGCCACATCCTAGACCATTCGGAATTGGTTGTTGGTACCAACCTTTCGTATGAGGAGAGGCCCGTGTCTATTTTGGACCGGAGGGAAAAGATACTCAAGAACAAGACTATTAAATTAGTCCGTGTTGCTTGGGGTCATCACTGTCTGGATGAGTCAACGTGGGAGCGTGAGGACGACATCCGATCGTGATATCCCTACCTGTTTGACTCGTGAGGTATAATGTCTTTCTTATGCCTTACATTTTCCCTTCCTTGCTTGTATTGTATGATTGTATGATTGGACTGCTTAGTGTAGCTTGCCTGTGCTTAGTGTAGCTTGTCGTGGCAATCTCTAGCTCCTTGATTAAATTCCGAGGACGGAATTCTTTTAAGGTGGGTAGAGTTGTCACCCTCATTTCCCGTATTTCCCGTATTTCATATTTATACTCGTATCTGGATTTTGGCATGTATTTTTATTTTTCTCAACTTGTGGAATTTCAGTATTTCTCGTATTTTGGGTTTTGGCATGGCTCGGTTTTATTGGGTTGGTTCGGTTTGGTTTGGTTATGTGATGGATCACCTTAGCCTATGCTACCCCTCATCCCCACCACAACTCCCCCTCTTTATAACCTCCACCTACCACTCTCTCTCCTCATAACTTCCACCATTAATTTCCTTCTTCTTCTTCTTCTCCTTCCTCCATAACTCTCCTAACCCTAGGCAAGTGCACCTTGCCACTTCATGAGAGCCCTATTTTCTTGGTTTATTTGCTAGATTAGGACATGGTGATCAACATTAGAACTTGGTGTTTTATGATTTGAAGTCTCCTTTGCTCTAGATCTAAGTTATTTCTATTTTCGAATTTTGTATGGTTTGATCTCTTTAAGTTGGATTTTCATAGGTTTTGGTGTTTCCAAGTGGAAGAGCATTCAGTTTCACCCAAGTTGGAACTTTGGAAATCCGGATTTGGAATTCGAATGGCCAAGTTATGATGCTGTGTAGTTTTGGGTTCAACCATGGTGTTTTTGCTGTTTGGAGAAGAGAGTGAGCAGTGTGCAGAGCTGTTTAGCTTACGCACACTGAGCTGCGCGCGCTCTTTAGCGTGCGTACGCAGACTTAGGTACGCTTCTTGTTGGAAGCGTGTCCCTTGAGCGTGCGTGACTTTTCACCTACGCTGTTCTTTCAGCGTGCGTGACTTTTCACCTACGCTGCTCTCTCAGCGTGCGTGACTTTTCATGTACGCTGCTCTCTGTAGCGTGCATGACTTTTCACCTACGCTGCTCTCTGTAGCGTGCGTGACTTTTCACCCACGCTGTTCTCTCAGCGTGCGTGACTTTTCACCTACGCTGCTCTCTCAACGTGCGTGACTTTTCATGTACGCTGCTCTCTCAGCATGCGTGACTTTTCACCTACGCTGCTCTCTGTAGCGTGCGTGACTTTTCACCTACGCTGCTCTCTGTAGCGTGCGTGACTTTTCACCTATGCAGCTCTCATGCGTGTGTGACTTTCGCGTACGCTGCTCCCCTGAACCCCTTGCTTAACCCATTGGCTCTTGAAGTTTTGGTCTTATTTCTTTAAGCTTGGCTTTTCTATAGTCCTGTATATTGATATTTTATGCCTATTTTATATCCTTACGCCTTTTGTCATGAACTTGATTTTACTTAATATGTTTGGAATGACTATTGTACATGGCTTGGTATGGCAAGGAACTAGCATAACACGACAGTGACCCGTAGTGGTGTACTCCAGACATGTCCAACCTGACATGATAGTGGCCCGTCGTGGCGCACTCCCGACAAGTACCCTGACATGATTTATCTTGATAATTTAACTTGACCTGCCTAGACACCGTGGGTGGTTCTTTCTTGCTTGCTTGTTAAATCCACTTGCCATATCTTGCATCATGTCTAGGATGGGACACCTGAGTACCACGGTCAGGAGTACCTACTAAAATAGATTAAGGTTAATAACTAGAATAACACAGTAGTCATGAAGAGATGACACGGCTACAGGCAATCCCGTTACCTGGGCGCTCTTGGGATCTGTAGCCTGCCGTCGTGTAGGGAACATTTCCAGTACACCGTCGAGTGTTGCACCCTCTAAGTCACCTAAGGGTATATACGTTTCCTGGATGATGTACCCACCTGAATTCAACCCTAATCTTTCGTCCTGGGTAACCTGGATGGTCTGCAGGGCTTGTGGCTGTGGAACAATCTTACTGCATCTTGTTAGTAATTAGGCCTGTGATAACCCTAGTTAGTTAAAGTAGTAAGCCGTAGTATCTGCTTGGCCGTGATTGATTGAATGAGGTATAACCAGTTAGCCATGGCTTGATCCAGTACAGATTTGCTCCCTGTCTTGATTTCTTACATTACTTATCTTGCCGATAAATGGTGGGAAACCAAGCTCTGTTCAGATGAAGGGTTACAACCCCGGTCGTTGTTTGGTTTACGGGTTGTAACCTGGCTATCGAAATAGTTCCATGGTTATCTCGTCGTATATCATCCTGACATGTTTTCGTAATTATAGTTTTAATATTAGATTTTCTTATGCTGATTGCTGGCTTTTGTTCTTATTTCGTGGCCCCCTTGTGGCACTTGCTCTTTCTGGGGTTGACCCAGCTGGTTTTGTGTGGCCAGATTTCGAAGCAGCTCCCGAGGATCTACCAAGCTTCCAACCCGATGGTGGCGACTAGAAGGAACCCGGGCTACGAGTGGGTTTTCTATTTTGTTTCGCTCGCTCTATTGTAAAGTTATTCTTTTGAGGCGTTTAGCCGACGAGCACCTGTTAGCTCGATGCACTTTACTTACTGTCTGCCTACGGGCTGTAAACATGATTAACAAATCCTAGGGTTGATCATGTATGACTTAACTCTTGCTAGTCCTCGCATTTTGTACGACTAGCTTCATGATCAGCTGATATGTAATATTTGGGACGCCTTTTATTGTATATTTGGTGGTCAAACATCTTGTAATTATATTACTTGCTTGAGATTGAGACAATAGGCTTGACCTTAAGAGACTGTTGGCTTGTAGTAAACCCTCATATCTAGACAGCCGTGACCATATAGTTGAGATGTATTCTATTTCAATATACGTAGCTGGCTATGTCTGTCCCCGCTCTCCAGTATTCTGGTTCTGGGGCGTGACACCTGGGCAGATTTATAGAGGGCCTTAGCAAGACAGCGAAGGCTAGGAGGTTCAGGAAGGGATTGGTTAAGGAAGTCAAGTCCTTGACCAATAGCAACAGAAATGCTACTTTTGAGGAGATTTTGATGGAAGCTATGGCAGCAGAGGACGACCTTGAACTGAAGTCGAAGAGAGGCCGTGATTCACATGGAGCCAGTGGAAGTGGGAGCTCGGCCAAGAGGCCCCATTATCAGCAGCAGCAGCATCAGCATAAGCCTTTTCAGCAGAAGCAGTTTCAGCAGGCACCTAGACAGCAGCAGGCCATCAGTTGTACTTTTTGTAAGAAGCCAGGACATGTATGGACTGAGTGTAGGAAGTGGCTAGGCAAGTATCTACTTTGTGGTGCAACAGAGCATCAGTTGAGGGATTGTCCCATGGTTATGGGACGTACAGCTCAGGGAGCATGAGCCAAGGTTCCGATGGGACAGCAGAAGGGACCATTGTCGACCCAGCAGCAGAAGTTTATACAGTACCAGCAGCAGACCAGAGGAGGTCAGCAGGGGCGAGCTTTCGCCATAGCAGCTAAGGAGTCCGAGCCAGTAGGAGATCTTATAGCAGGTTCTGTTCTTATCGACTCTTTTCCTGCATTCGCATTATTTGATTCGGGTGCTTCCCATAGCTTTGTGTCTGTATCATTTGTTGTTAGACACCAGCTTTCTTCTGAACCATTGCCTAGGACTTGTAAGATCACGACTGGGGGTGGTATTATCCTCGTCCGTGATGTTTGCAAGGATCGAAGAGTAGTTTTGGGAGGCCGAGAACTGGATGTGAGTCTGCTCGTAATGCCATTACCGAACTACGACATTGTACTCGGTATGGATTGGTTGAGCAGGCACCATGCCAGTATAGATTGTCGAGTTAGTAGAGTTCTTTTCAGAGTGCTAGAAGAGCCAGAGTTCGAGTTCACCAATCGGGAGGCGGAGCAGAGCTGCAGAGTTTCAGTAGTGGAGCAGAGCGTGCCACATCCATTGATAGCTGAATTTATGGATGTATTTTTGAAGGAGTTGCCAGGGTTACATCCGGACAGAGATGTGGAGTTCTCTATAGACTTGGTGCCCGATGTAGAGCCGATATCTTAGCATATCTATAGAGTGAACAACAGCGAGCTTGCGAAGTCGAAGAAGCTGGTGGATGAGTTGCAGGACAAAGGCTTCATCCGATCGAGTTCTTTACCATGGGGTGCACCATTACTCTTTGTACCGAAGAAGGATGGGTCGGTACGGATGTGTATCGACTATAGGACACTCAACAACCTCACGACCAAGAACAAGTACCCGCTGTCGAGGATCAATGGTCTGTTCGATCAGTTGAGCGAAGCGAAGGTATTCTCCAAAATTGATCTGAGGTCAGGTTATCATCAAGTGAAGGTGAAGAAGGAGGATATTTCGAAGACAGCAATCAGGACACAGTATGGCCAGTTTAAATGGTGATGCCATTTGGGTTAACTAACGCCCCGACGGTGTTCATAAACTTGATAAATAAGGTATTCCACCAGTACTTAGACAAGTTCGTGGTGGTGTTCATCGACGACATCTTGGTGTATTCGAAGACCCCAGAGGAGCATGAGGAGCATTTGAGAGTGGTTCTGGAGACTCTTAAGAAGCAGCTTTACGGCAAGCTCTCGAATTGTGAGTCCTTCCTAGATCGAGTTGATTTCCTAGGTCATGTTGTGACCGGAGATAGGATCTCAGTCGACCCGAAGAAGATCAGAGCAGTTGAGGCATGGATAGCACCAAGTTTAGTTATGGAGATCAGCAGCTTTCTGGGATTGGCAGGCTACTACAGGAGGTTTGTCCAGGATTTCTCTCAGATTGCAGAGCCATTGACTAGGCAGACCCGGAAGGACGTAGAGTTTATCTGGTCAGAGGAGTGTCAGTTTGCTTTTGATGAGTTGAAGAAACGACTGATGACAGTCCCGATTTTGACATTGCTATTAGGATCAGGCGGATTCACTATCGACAGTGACGCCTCAGGAAAGGGTTTGGGTTGTGTCTTGCAGCAGCATAGGAAGGTGATTACCTATGTATCCAGGCAATTACGTCCGCATGAGAAGAACTACCCTACCCATGATTTGGAGTTGGTGGTAGTTATTTTGCTCTTAAGTTGTGGAAGCAATATCTATACGGAGAGCGTGTGAAGATCTTCAAAGACCACAAGAGCTTGAAGTATGTGTTTACACAAAAAGAGCTCAACATGAGGCAGCACAGATGGTTGGAGTTGATGAAGGACTTCGACATTTCATTGCAGTATCATCCAGGGAAGGCCAACGTGGTTGCCGATGCCTTGAGTAGGTATCCGGTAGTTATGTGTATAACGATGGATCGTCACTTGTTAGCAGATTTGGAGAGCCTGGGGATCGAGATAATTGTGCCAGGATTTCAGATACAGATGTGGGGCCTTCAGATTCAGTCAGACTTGATAGAGAGGATCAAGTCAGCTTAGTTCGATGATGTTACTCTGTGGTGTATTCGAGAGCAGGCTCGAACGGGATTGGTGGACGATGAGTTTGTCATTGTAGAGGATGGCGCATTGAGGCACGGTTCTAGACTGTGTGTGCCTAGCAGAGAGCTTCGGGAGCATGTTATACAGGAGGCCCATCGTTCTCAGTACTCTATGCATCCAGGTGCCAACAAGATGTATAGGGATTTGAAGGAGCATGTATGGTGGTATGGGATGAAGCGGGGGATAGCACGCTTCGTAGCCAGATGTTTAGTCTGTCAGCAGGTTAAGGCAGAGACCAGGAGGACTGTTAGAGCCATTGCCCATTCCAGAGTGGAAGTGGGAGCACATCATGATGGACTTTGTTTCTGGATTGCCGCGTATACTAGGAAAAAAAGACGAAATTTGGGTCATCGTAGACATGTTGACCAAATTAGCCCACTTTTTGCCATTAAAAGTGGGTACGTCTACTGAAAGGCTAACAGAGATGTATATGCGACAGATCGTCAGGATACACGGAGTTTCGTTGAGCATTGTCTCAGATCAAAATAGTCGCTTTACTTTCCATTTCTGGTGGAGTCTACAGACTAGTTTGGGCACTCAGCTCAAATTCAGTACTGCATACCACCCTCAGACGGACGGATAGTCAGAGAGGACTATTCAGACACTCGAGGACATGCTGCAGACTTGTGTTCTGGATTTTAGAGGATCCTGGGAGGATCACCTGTACTTAGTAGAGATTGCATACAACAACAGTTTCCAGGCCAGTATTGGGATGTCACCATTGGAGGCACTGTACGGGCGTAGATGTCGTACACCCTTATTTTGGGATGACATTGGAGAGCGAGATTTATTGGGACCTGGGATAGTTGTTGATGCAGACGAAAAGGTAAAGCTCATCAGAGATCGACTTCGCGTGGTGCAGGACAGACAGCGGCATTGGGCCGATAGCCAACGAAGACCTTTACAGTTTGAGGTACAGCTTAGACTTAAGATTAGAATCTTGTTTGTTTTGTGATTTTTGTTTGATCATATGATTGTTTTAGTTAAGTTGAGACCATGTTTGTGCTAGGTTGGAGATCTGGTGTTCTTGAGGATATCTCTGACGCGTGGTACCATTCGCTTTGGTGGAGGTGGAAAGCTTAGTCCGCGTTTTATCGGACCTTTCATTATCAGGGAAAGAGTTGGTGACGTGTCATACAGACTAGACATGCCCCCTGCATTAGAGGGAGTCTATAATGTATTTCATGTGTCACAGTTGAGACGGTATGTGGCAGATCCCAGTCATGTACTGGATCATTCCGAGATCGAGGTGGGCCCTACTCTTAGTTATCCAGAACAGCCTGTGGAGATTCTGGATCGACGGGAGAAGGTGCTGAGGAACCAGATGATACCCTTGGTTCACGTAGCTTGGAGGCATCACTCTCCAGGTGATTCTACCTAGGAGAGGGAGGATGAGATGCACGAGCAATACCCTTATCTTTTTCAGTCTTGAGGTATGATTTTTCTATCCTTCTCATACATTCAGGTTTGTCCTTAATTTCGAGGACGAAATTATTTTAAGGACGGTAGATTTGTCACACTCACTTTTTCTAATTAAAGGTATTTTAGTCTTTGTGCATTATTTTGAATTTATTTAAATGTTAATTAAATTGATTACTGTGTGATTTGGATTGGTGTTTTGGTCGGACCTAGATGGCATAACCTTAGTCAACTTAGTCTAGAAGCCTAATAATGTGATTAGTTTTATTTTTGACTTATTAGATTTAATTTAGAATTTTTACCCATTTTTTTAGAATTATTTAAGGATTTTTAAGCCATTTTTGTATAAGCTTTTAAGCCTTTTGTCATTGGGCCTTTGTAGCAATCTAGGAATGGTTGGACCATTACTTAACCTAACCCTAATACCCCCTACCCATGGCTGCCCAAGCATAGCAACAGCCCCTCTCATTTTGTGAAGAATTCTATAGCCTTCATTAGATCAAAACCCTAGTTTCCCTTGCTTCAAACCCTAACTTTCTCATCCGGCATCCGATTCGTGCCAAACGAATTGCATTACCGCCGTGGAGAGGAGAAGAACTTGCTGGAGCACTGCTAGCAAGGAGTTGGATGCGTTTGCCTGGGAAAAATTGGTCGTCGAAGCGCTCGAGGATTCACTTTCATTGAGATTCCGACTCTCAATAGATAAACCTCGTTCTAGCAATGTTTCTTCTAATTTTTCTTCATATTAGCATGGATCTAGGTGCCCTCGACTATAGGTTTAGTTTCGTTCGATTTCGTATTCGTTCGATGTACGTATCGGACAAGTATCGGAGTTACTACATAGGTGTTCAACGAAATTATCCAATGGATTGAAACCTGTTATTTTTTGAATCTATTTACATATTTGGATAGCCCTAGACATAAGGATCCTGACCCCGTAGTTTTCGACATGAATCGGGCTCGTGTCCGTATCCAAACAGGACACAAACATGCTGCATGCTTAGGCCGCGCGCGTGCCCTGCTGTCGTAAGTTGATTGTGCGATGCACAAGCCACGTGGTCGTGTGCCACTTGGCATGTAGGTGGAGGCAACGTCTGTGGACATGTTCCCCAAGTTCCATGTCATCTCTATTCAAATCGAGGGATAATTTGTGACCGCACGGGTCGACACACGCACGCGCGCGCGCACAGCCACCGCTGACAAGGCCTTCGTGCCGACATGTGTGGACACGTGGACTTGATTCGATGTGTCCGATGTGTATCCCTATACCTAGCCTATCCTAGGACACGACCGTGACACGTATGGGACACACGAGTCCCTAGTCTCGCCGTCCTGCGTGCACGACGCGGTGCACTGTTCTGTGCACACGCGCACAGGCCGCACGTAGACACGAGGCATCGTGCGGGTCGGACATGACACTAGGCCGCATGCTAACTCGCCTTCTATCGGTTTTATTTATATGTGTAGGCATGTATGTATATATATGTGTATGTATATGTAGATGCATTACCTAGAATGAATGAATGAATATATATATATTATATATATATATATGTAACTGTTGCTTGTGAATGTAACCTAGGGAGTGTTGGGTCAGATTAGGATTGACCCTAGGAGCCTAGAATGGCCGAGTCGGCCGACAAGTTGACAAAAGTTAACTTTGGGTCAAACTTGATCGAAATCGACTCAAACGAACTTAGAATGACTTGAAAACTTGTGCTGGACCTAAAAATTAGTAAACGGAGTAGTTGACTTATAGTTGACCAGGTTTGACCAGAGTTGACCAGGTTTGACCTGAGTTGACCAAGGGTTGACTTTGACCTAGATGGACCTAGAATCATGTAGAATTGCATTGTAGGCATTCCTTATGATATTTTAGACCTTGTTGTGACTTGTGGTTGTTCTAAATAGGATTACATCACTCCAGTTCAGTTGTACTTCCTCATCAGCAGCTTGGATTGCCAGGAGAGTACATTCTCTGACCGTTTCATTCTTGCTTGGATATATTTACTTGTTATAGACTAGTTTACTTGTTGCTATCACGTTGTTATCACGGATTAGTACTATATGGATCTCTTTATACGATGTTATCCCCTCGGATACATCAGGTATATTGTGCTCGTGTACTTTATCGTGTGCATCGACTATTCTTTGTATTCGTATTTATTCATGTATACTCATGTGACATTCATGTACACTCATGATCATGTCAGCCTTCATGTATAACCCAATATTCATGTGGACTAGCTATCCATGTGACACACTACTTTCATGTGCAATAACATAACCTGGACATATCCTTATGTACTGATTGGGGCAGGGGGAGTATTTATTTGGTTATGTGCTCTACACCCTTTTCATGTACAACTCCAAACTAGATTTAAGTCATGTATAACCTAAGCCCGTTTACATAACCAGATTATGCTCTACACCATGTAGTTAGTTCAGTTCTGGTATTATATCATGTATATCTATTTCTATATATCATGTTCTCTTTTACAGTCTCATTTTTTTATCAGCAGTTCAAGTATATTATTCTATAGCTTATTTCATATTTCCTTTCATGTTATGATCTATGTGAGAGATATGTATTCGCTCCTATCCTGACTGGACCTGTTGAAATATTACAGATGATAAGGATTGCTGCGACACTTATTATGGAGCAGGCCTAGCTAACATAGGTGACCTGGACCCTCAGCAGGATCCAGTAGTCGCTGAGGACTTGCCATTAGTTTAGATTAGACTTATATCATTCTCTAGTCTTTGAGACATTGCAATTGTATTGAGATATTATTTTATGGTGTGGTTTACACCGAGACTTATTATTCATATTGTGACTCAATGTTGAGATTATCTTATCTTCTTTTCCATCTTAGTTGTGATTGAGATTACTTATTATATTGTTCTCCATTCGGAGCATATTCTTGATTGTGTTAAATGTTGGACCTAGAACATCGTTTTACCCTCGACACTGCGGCGTAGGCTAGACGTACATACGTCTCGTGCCCTTACACTGGGTTGTGGGTCATGACAAATTGTTATGCGTCTAAGCAGAGAAGAGTCTGAGCGTCACAAATTAACGCTCGAAACTTTGTTTTTGAGGCATTGTCTCACCCAGAATCGGGTTTGGGACTAGTAGGGACACTGTCGAAGGAGGAGAACTGCTCGGTGCAGCCTCCTTGCCCTTCGCAGATCTCTTGGTAGCCTTGGGAGACATGATTCGTGCAGAGAGGAGATAAAGGGTCTCTTGAAAGTTTTTGAGGAAAAGAGAAGAATGAATTTTCCCTCTCCTCAAGGCCTATTTATAGGGATGGAGGCAAGGCTATGCAACCACATAGACTATGCGCCCACTATAGCCTAAGCGCCCACACGGAGACTTGGTCTTTTACATTATGTGGCTACTACTTGCTAATGTGGACAACGCACGAAGCCTGGCAAAATTCTATGCACCCAAAGTAGGAGTTTGCTATGCGCCCAAACAGTCTCCCATGCTTTTTTTTAAAGTATTTCGAACTCGTTCGAGTATCAAAAACTTTGAAGGGGGTCTTGTAAAAGCATGAAAAATTTAGCATCTCAAGTCAGGAAGTATCCATGCGCCTAAATCAAGAAGCATCTATGCGCCCAAGTCAAAAATGAGTTATACGCCCAAGCCAGAACTGAGCTATGCGCCCAAGCTACAGATTGGTTGACACTCATAGAGCAAAGCCTATGCGTCCATCCCTATGCGCCCACAGCAAAGCTTATGCGCCCATATGGCTCCCCCAGAAGGGGGCGCATAGCCCTATTCCAACCTATGCGCCCAAGTCAGGATTGCTCCAATACTCGGTCAACATCCATGACCAGTCGTCTACCGAAGCATGTGGCCACGTCAGTCTCCATAAGCAGTCGTGCACTGAAGCATACGGCCACATCAACCCCACGATCAACCCACGATCATGCAGCCTTCATGCGCCTACACCTTATGTGCCCAAAGAAAGTGTAGGATGTGAAAAATTATGACACGCTGTCATTTTCATCCATACGCTTAAAGACAGATGTCAGTTGAAGCCATACGCTCAAACAGAAGTCATACGCTCAAGGCTATACGCTCAGTTAAGAGCCATACGTTCAGTTCAGAGTTGTACGCTCATTCAAAAGCCATACGCTCAGTAAATATTTTATTATTTACTGAAGTGACAGCACAGCATATGTTTAAATGAGGAATGAATCTGACACTTCATCTTTCGTGCAAAGACAGCTGTCACGAGAAAAGTAACCGTCGTATAGGTTTTCGAAGAGTCGGTTTTGTCTTTTACGAGGACAACTCAGCAGCCTTCATAAATACAAAAGCCATCATTACTGTCAGTTTTGACAGTCTGTCAGCCGTCAAATCCGCAGTCACGACGCTCGAGAAGATTTTGTCAGTTATAGGAAGATATGGTGTACCAAAGAAGATTGATAATAGCCACGTGGCCACTTCTCCAGTGAGCGTATCGACCTCACATGACTCCTTCTTCACCCAGCCAAGTGAGCGTATGGACCTCACATGATTCCTTGCCCATAAAGTGAGCGTATGGATTTTCTATGGCACTACGCTGTCCAAATCAGCATGATTCCTCTTCAAAAGCTAGCGTATGACTCTACAGCAGTTGTATCCAGGATGATTTTCAACGTACAGTCAACGCACGTTCTCACGTGTCCTGTACTCAGTTACCCATTTATTCAGAAGTTATGCAATGTGGCCTTCATGCCATCAATCTCTCCTGAATGTGCTTCACTACTCTCAACCGCACGCCAACGTGTCTTCGTCAGAATTTGCCACGCGTCCCTGCAGTTTTGCACACGTCAAGTAACTACCTGAGCGTATGGTTCAGGACAGTTATCCAGAACTCTATAAAAGAGAGTTTCTTCACCTTCATGAGGACAGGTCATTTTTCAGAGAGAACAGAGAGATTGCCCAGTTGCTGTCCAAGTTCTTCGAAGTTCGAGTTTTCTTCATCGCATCGTCCAAGGGATAAAGTAATCGTCTTCTAGATTAGATTCCTACAGTTGTAATTTTCTCAGATACAAAATAAATAAAGTGAATTTATTTATGGAAAACAGAAAGTCTATGCGCCCACATAAAAAATTAGTATATTTTCCTCTGTGGGCGCATAATAGTCATTTTAGTACAAAACGACTATAAATAGGGGTCTCATACCTCTTCAAAAGGACAGAACGGAGAGCATTTCAAGAGCCAAATTGCTGCCCTTCTTGCCAGTGAGTCGAGAGTTAGCAATCTTCTTAGGTTTTCTCCCACTTTTGTAACTTGGAGTGTCAACGGAGTAAAGGAGCAACTGCCGCTCGATCTCCATCGTTCCATTCCCCAGAATTCTTTTTGTACTCGGGGATCCTTAGTGCAGGAACTCAGGCATACTCGATTTGTGGTACCTTGTACCAATAAAAAAAGACAGCGTTTCTTCTTCTTTTTTGTGTGTGTCCATAATGGTCAGTCAAAAACTTTATTCTTTTTGGTCAACTCTCAAGGTAGCTGGTTCCGGCTTCTGGTTTTGTACGTGATCGGCTTGAAGGATCAGCTAGTGTTGTGCTTGAAGGTTCTGCAGATGCTGTATTTGTTGTACTGAGGTCTTCATCATCATTATCGATTGAATGTTGATTCAATTCGACAAATGTGACATTTATCGATTCTTCGATGATCATGGTTCTTTTATTGAAGACTCGGTATCCTTTGCTCTTCGCCGTATAACCTAAAAAGATACCTTTATCGGCCTTTTCGTCAAATTTTCCCAGATTATCTTTAGTATTGAGAATAAAATATTTACAACCAAATATTTTAAAATATAAAATAGTGGGTGTTCTATCAAACCATAGTTCATAGGGAATCTTCTTCGATATAGGTCGAATTAGAACCCTATTAAGAACATAACAAGCTGTATTGACAGCTTCAGCCCAAAAGTATTTAGGTAGACTAAACTGGTTTAACATTACTCTAGCCATTTCGGATAGAGTCATGTTCTTACATTCCATAACTCTATTTTGTTGTGGAGTCATAGGACTGGAGAACTAATACAGATAACCATGTGTGTCACAAAATTGCTTAAACTCTGTATTCTCAAATTCGTCGCCATGATCGCTTCGAATACGAGTGATCATGAAACCTTTTTCATTTTGAACTTTCTTGCAAAATGTGACGAATTCTGACAATGCATTATTCTTGCGTGCAAGAAAATATATTCATGTGTATCTAGAGAAATCATCTACCATTACATAACATACCACCTAGGCAAGCAATTCTACTAGGTCCAAATAAATCCATATGCAGTAATTGTAGAGGTCTAGTGGTACTTACAACGTTCTTAGACTTAAATACGGATCGGGTAGCTTTGTTCTTTTCACATTCACTACATACCATATTCTTCTTGAAAGTAATATCCGCTAAGCCTCGTACCAACTTTTTTGTGGATAGTCTTGAAATTGTGTCCATGTTTACATTATCGAGTCTCATATGCCATAGTTGACTCTCATCACTTTTGGCCATTAAGCATCTACCTGCTTTGTTAGCATCTTATAACAAATAGAAAACATATATATTGTCTTACCTATTACCTTCAAAGATAGTACTACCAGTTGAGCTATTAGCTATAGTACATTTGTCTTTGACAAAGTTAATACCATAACCATGGTCAGCAAATGGCTTATGCTGAGTAGGTTATGTTTTTAACTCAGTAACTAGACAAACATCTTTAATCACAGGATAGGGAGCCTTACCAATATTGCCGATACCTATTATGTACCATTTAAGATAATTACCGAAGGAAACGTATCCTTCTTTCTTCTTCGATAGTGTTAAGAATAATGAAGCGTCACTAGTCATGTAACATGAGCAACCGCTGTCGAGGATCCATTTACTTCTACCATGTGAAGGGTGTTCCACTTACAAAAGAATTTGCAGATAAAAACTTTGGAACCCATTTTTTGTAGGGTCCTGGAATGTTAGTTTTCGATATCCATGCACATATCTTTAAATCAACAAGTTTTCTAACTCTACATGCAAAAAAAATATGACCAATGGTGCTATAATAATGTCATCTAGCATGATGAGTATTGAATGCAGTATGTTGTGCATGATTGGTAGGTCTTAGTTTTCTAGTATAAAAGAATGCATGCCTGTTAGTCTTCTTGGGCAGAGGTTTGGTTTGTTTGGTCTGACAGTGTTCCGATCTCTCGGTAAGTAACACGTGTTAGGATAGAAAGCAGCTAGTTTAGGCTGTTTTCCTAACCCAATTTCCAACTTTTTCGAAGTGTCATACAATACATTATAATCAACAGTAAGTGTATCATTCCTGATAAGTGCGTACTGAAGATTCTTCTTCACTTTGAGTAGGTCTTCCTCTAATTGGGTAATGGTCTTGTCTTTCTCTTCGGATAGTCTTGTGGTCTCGTGTAGTAACAGCTTAACAGAAGAAAACTCACCTACCTCATTAGAATTATCATTACTTCTAACCTCAGCTAGCAGGTCGGCAAGTCTTCCTGTTTTACCTTTGTACTCCTTGAGTACCTTCTTAGAGTTTTGGTATTGTAAAACCCCTAAATTTTTACTATTTTTTTATTTTTTATTTAAATTTGATACTGAATTTTTTTTATTTTTGTATTGGACGTCGCGTAGTTGTATTATACGTTGCGCACGAAATTTCATTTTTTTCGAAATTGCTCGACGAATGCGAATATGTGCGAGCGTACATATTTTTAGAAAAATGTTTTCTATTTCAAAATAATAGATATAATAATTATTTTTGCTATCATTTCTAAGTTTGTTATTTTTACTTCATTTCTAAAAGTTATTAATAATAAATAATATTTTTGTATACTAGAAAAGCATTATTATGTAAAAAAAAATATTTGTGCATATTTCATAATTATTTAATATTTATTTATAAATAAATAATGTATTTTTGAAATTATTATTATAGTATTTTGGGGAAATATATTTTAAAATTTTTCTGGCGATTTAAATCTTGATTTTATTTTATGGGTTTATTTAAATAGTTAAAATAATATTTATATTTGAAATTGATTTATCTTATTTGATTTTAAACTAAAGGATGGAATTTAATTAGATTTAAATTGATTTAGATTGGATTTAAAATCTATTGAATTTGATTTAAAATAAATAGCGTATTATCTAATGGGGATTTAAACTACTCCTAATCCTTATCCAACTGGGGATTCCTACAACCTATAAAAGGCAGGTACTCATCCATAACTTTTCTATTCTCCACAATTTCAACCATCCACAATAGTGCGTGCATCGTGTCCATGTCCTCTCCCGTCCATAATCTTATTCCAATTTTACATATACACCATCCATCGTGTCGACAACCCCGACACGGTACATCACAAAATCGTAAACCTAGTTTAACTGCTCCATCCTCCACCATGTCCCGTCTTTGTAGAAGCATGAAAAAATATAAATAAATTCTTATGCGACCCAAAAATCAGCCCCATGCGGCTCATAGCTGAAGGATCCTTCATGCGGCTCAAAAGACCCGAGAGCTTCATGCGGCTCAGAAAGATGAAGGGGAAGCCACGTGGCCTCATGCGGCTCAAAACAGGCCTTTACAGCTGGCCATAAATACTCTAAGTAGCTGGCTAATTAATTACCCTGACACAGGAAGACGGAAGCTCTGACAACGAAGGATTGACAGCTCTGACATAAAGGTAAAATGATGGCTCTGTCATAATGGCGTGCTCCTAGAAAGACGAGATAAAATCTTTATAGCTGGCATAATCCACCAATTCCAAAGCCCCTTATATGGATCGCTTCAAAGACTTCCATGTGGCTCGGTCGTGGGATCCACCCTATGCGCTTCAGTTGGAGGCCACCCCCATGCGGCTGCCACTCTCATGCGGCTCGGATTGTGAGGGTCACCCTTATGCGGTTCAGTTGGCGGCCACCCAATGCGGCTGCCACTCTCATGTGGCTCGGATTGTGAGGGCCACCCTTATGCTGTTCAGTTGGGGTTCACTCTTATGCGGCTATCATTCTCATACGACTGCCACCTTCATTCGGCTCAGTAGTCGGGGTCACAATCTTGCGGCTTTGCCAGGACGCCCCGTCTATGCGGCTCGTAGCATAATGGCAGTTAGGACACATGGCAGAAGATTGACTAAGACTTGTCCACCCGCGTTCATACGGCTCTCAGCATAATGGCGGTTGGAACACGTGGCAGAAGATTGACTAAGATTTATCCACTCGAATTTAGCAACCAACAAATCATAACAATGCAGATTTGTTGCAATCAACATTAACTACCCAGATCGATTTCCAACAAACCATACAGATTTGGTACAATCAATATTAATTGCCCAGATTTGTTACAATCAACATTAACTGCCCAGATTTGTTGCAATCAACATTAATAGCCCAGATTAGTTTCCAACAAACAAGATCAAGGCTAATCTTAACCAAATCCCTAACCGTCCACTTTTCAAGGAGCAATTACTGCACACCCTACTTATCACAAAGCCCTATAAATAGCAAGGTACCATTCCCTTGCAAAACCCTGGACACAGAGAGCGGCGGAGACAGGGAGAAGTATAGAGCAAAGAGCATCCAGCAAGAGCATTTCTTCGCCAGAGCCGAAGCGACGTCCGATCGTCCAAGGAGTAAGGCAGAGTTGATAGCACTCTCCCGAGCCTCTACCGTCACCCCCACAAAAACTAAATAATTATACTTTAGATTGTCTTTCCTAGGTTTTGTTCTTAGGCTCTCTTCTGTACAAGCGAGATTGTAGTTGTGAAGTAAAAGTCCAGTCCTCCCATAAATTTGTTCTATTCTTTTATAATCAATGGCAAACACGATGGCGACTCTGCTGGGGACTAACTTCTCCATGTCTGAGAAGTTGGTGACGCAATCGGACGCAGCCAAACTTGGCTCCACACAACAGATGCTGGTCGTCCACTTCGACCAACAGGTGTTTGAAGAAATGCTCTCCGATGGGAGCGCTGGCCCGGCCCAGAAACGAGCCCGCACGAAGAAGGCCCACAGGGAGTGGAGGTCCAAATCATTTGCTCCTCTCCAAGCTCTGGACGAAGTGTTCTCTGCTGCCTAGGATGGCGGAGATTCGCATGCGGCCCCACTTCAGGCCACAAAGAACCCTGTTGTTCCCAAGTCCGGCAGAGGAAATCACTACGATGCTGGACTTGCGGGAACAAGGGGAAACTCTGTACGGAAGCCGCATAAGGGCGCCAGCCGCATGAAGACTCATGCAGCCACAAAGGCCAGCCGTATGGAGAAGACTCATGCGGCCACAAAGGCCAGTCGCATGGAGAAGGCTTATGCAGCCAATACTTCCAGCCGCATAGAAAAAGCTCATACGGCCAGAACTGCCAGCCGCATAGAGAAGGCTCATGCGGCTACAACTGCCAGCCGCATGGAGAAGGCTCATGCAGCCACAACTGCCAGTCGCATAGAGAAGGCTCATACGGCCACAACTGCCAGCCGTATGAAGTAGGCTCATGCGGCCACAACTCCCAGCCGTATGCAAACTGCTCAAGCGGCCACAAATGCCAGCCGTATGAAGACAGCGTATGCGGCCACCAATCCTAGCCGTAGATTATCTGCTCCATGTAGCTCGGGTTCAGTCTTTGACTGCCTCTCATGCGATCCTCACTCCAGATACTCCCAAGAAAATGTGCCAGACTCTGTACGGCACCATTTGGACTCTTCCTACTATGCACCCTCGGGTGCTAGAGCGAAGAAGTCTAGGACAGCGCGGGCTCGACGAGCTCAATCAGCTGTCCCAACCTCTGACCATCCGAGCGCTCCGCTTACTGTTATGCGGGCCTCCGATGGAAAGTTGTACAGAACCACTCGAGTCTAGCCCCCGGCGGCAAACGGACAGAGTGGTTCCCAAGAGTCTCCCAACAATCAGGGAGCAAACATGGTGCCAACACACTCGGACGCTCGGGATTCTCGGTCCCATAAAACGGGTGTAAAGGTTGCTCGAGGCGTACCTGACTTGCGTGACGTGATCCTTCACAAGCACAAAGAAAGAGAAGAAGCCTCGATGTGCAGAGAGTCCTTCCATGGACATCACTGCACCCAAGTCATTGTCAACTGCTGCTGCAACAATGCGGCAGTACAAGAAGACCGGCGATCAGTCTTCCAACGACTGCAACAACCAAGCTCAGAGGACGAGGCGCTTCTCGTCGTCTCCTGCAATTCTGCTCAGAAGATCCTTGGCGGTGGGAGAGGAAAGAAAACAAATGTCTCGAGCCCAAAAATCCTAACCAGCATAACCAAGAAACTCTCTTCTAAGTGGTTGTCCATGACCGTTACAGGAGAAGTTTACCAAGGTACCCGCTCAAAGACAAAATCTGCCACGCTTGGAGATTCGTCATTCACATCTCTGGGAGGCGCTGGATTCGGGGGTAGCACTCCTCCGAACATCCACGACAATGGTCCGTAGTTTGCAAGCCACGCCTTCTATCGGTTCTGCGACAAACACCGAATCCAGAATGTTGCTTCAACGCCGTATAATCCGGCAGCGAATGGGTTGGCAGAAGCATTCAATAAAACTATAATCAAATTGCTCAAGAAGTTCGTGTCTTCCAATAAATGTGACTGGAATGAGAAGCTTGGCGAATGCTTATGGGCGTACCGTACTATAGTTCGGACGGCCACCGAGAATACACCATTCTCTCTGGTATATGAGAGTGAGGCAGTTCTCCCACTGGAGACTCAAATCCCCTCGCTCCGTGTCGCCCTCACCTATCGATTGACGACGGATGATAATTACCGTCGCCGGTTACAAGAGTTGGAGGCCTCAGATGAAAAGCGCATGTTAGCTCAATAACGAATTGAGCTGTACCAAGCACGTATCTTGGGAGCTTTTAACAAGAAGGTTAAAATCAGAACATTCTAAGTGGGCGATCTCATTCTGGCAGTTCAGAGGCCGATGGTTATGACTCACAAAACCGCCAACAAATTCCAGCCAAAGTGGGAAGGCCCATTTGTCATCGAGGCTGTATTCTTCAATAGTGCTTACCGTCTCGCAAAACAAAACAGAGACTTGCTCATGTTGCCCGTCAACGGCAAGTTCCTGAAGAATTATTATGTCTAAACGGCATCCCCCAAATCTATCGAACTGTTAAGTTATGTGCCCTTAGGTACCGCTGAACTTATACTCTGGTCATCCCAAATAAATCTCTATCGCATCTTCTGGGTAGTAAGTCATGTATGATAATACCTCTGAACTTTCTTCCCAAAAGAGCATCTTCCTCATGATCTAATGCCCGCACTTTCAGTGCATAAACAGGGTAACAGATCCACAAATTTCCCGAAACAACCACGTCGATTTCACCTCTGAGTTGTTTCGCTTCCGCCAAAAAATAAATTACCCCCTCACGTAGAACTTCCTCGTCCATATCACCTCTGAGTTGTTCTATGTACCCTTCATGGAGTCCACTCCTGCCACGTCCTCATTACCTCTGAGTAGGAAGGCTCCATTGAAGAAACCCTCATATTTACCATGTCCTCATTACCTCTGAGTAAGTATATTGGTTTTCTCTCGACTTATTATCCGTACCCAAGACCAGAGTACGTCGAGGATAATAGGCCCACAAATGTCCTCTGTTGACCACAAATGTCTTCTGTTGACCATAAATATTGTACTAAGTTTTCTAGTACATGCGCCTTATTTCTCATCATGCCTCGAGAGCCCAGCTGCTCCATGGCATTCTTTTTTCCCGATACCAGAAACTTCCATGGCCACCTTACTGTGGAATTATTCTAAGTATCCCTATCCAACTTGTTATCCGTACCTAAAACCAAGGTATGCCAAGGGTAATAGGTCCACAAATAGTCCCCCAACGGGGCAAATGCCATAACACCACAAACGTAACAAATAATACAAATGAAGGGTAAAATAAAACATACTCTTTTATTTGAAAGTCAAAGGTATTACATGTTCCGGGACCACGTCCCTCTCAAAAAGAGAAAGAATATAAATAAGGAAAAGGCCGACTATGGTTCGGCGATACATAATTCTCTGAGACGGTCCCTCAGCAAGGCAGTCGACTACTCAAACCGCTGCTTGGCCCGGCGCTCGGCCTCCTGAGTCAGCCGCTCCGTATCCTCCAAATGCAAGTGAGCCCGCCAGCCCTCTTCAAGCTTATCCAGAGCACGCTCCAAACCAGCAGAAGCTCGAGTGACCTTGTCGGCTTCCTGAATAACCAGCTCCTTATCCGCGCGGGCGGCCTCGAGCTCAGATTCTAAGAAAGTCAGTTTCCTCTAAAGTCCGAGGATCTGTTCTCTCGTATCAATTACCCCATGGGAGGTGGCTGCTTCCCGAGCCATGCAGTCCTCTCCCCTGCAGCTCAACTGATCATACTGCAGAGACAGGCAGTGGAGGTCCCCCATTATAATCGGCTTAGCCGTATCCCGAGCAACCCTTACCTTCTCCTAGCAGTTATGAGGAAGACACGCTCTTGGTCTATTGCTGCAGACAGATCAACTTGCCGCAGCACTTGAAATTGGGCCACAAGATGATCGACCTCCAGCAATTTAGGTTCCACGAGCTCAACTATCCCTGCCCCGCCTGGGAGGGTTCTAAGGATTTCAATCTGGCCTCGGGCGCATTGACGGGCCAAGGCAAAAGAGGTCCCCCTCTCCACCGCAGTCTCAATTCCTCGCCTCAGGTGGCGGTAGAAACTATCAATCACATCCTTTGACGCTTCATCCAGAACTTCTGTAGAAGACGGTGTCAAAGGAAGGGTAGCTGGCAGGGACAAAGAAGATGTACCGGAACTTGCTGCCCCCGCCACAAGGGAAACAAGTTCCGAGCGAAAGGACGCTTGAATAGCGGCCAATTCCTCCTCCGCAGCCCGAAGGGTCTGGAGACTCGGCAGGGCGAAAAGGTCAACCCCCGGAGCCACATGAACAGAGGAGAGGGCGGGACCATTTCTTCCCGTCCCGGCCATTCCGCCGTCTGCTCTCCCAAACTCGATTCAGCAGGAGGCCCCTCAATATAAGTTAGAGGAGGCACACTCTCTTCCACCAGATTCTCTCTGGCCAGCTCTTCTTCGATAATGTCCGTCGTTGACAGTGAAGGAGCAGGACCTATATGTCCGGAGCAACTATCAATCAACTTAACCTGAAGGATATGATGATAGAGCGAATGAATCTCCTTGCTGGTCAAAATTTGACTTAGCTTACCAGGGGAGAGTGGCTGGGACTGAGGTTCGCTCTCAGCCACCGTAGCCTCTTCACCAGCAATATCCGACCCAAAAGCAACTGGTTCATCTGTCCCAGCCACCTCGGAAGGAGATACAACTGGATCAGCGTCACCCAGCTAAGGTTCAACAGCCTCGGAGACGGGTTCAACAGATTCCACGTCACCCTGGGTTGAGACCTCTATAATGGGTTGAGCCTCAGCCGTCACCGGAAGAACCCCGGCAGAAATAATCTCGGCACACATGTCACTAATCAAAGTGGTCAAGGCCGGATCGACTTCAGAGTCAGGAGCCGGTTCTCGAAATTTTGATTCTTCTAACGCCTGCAAATAAAAAAATAATTAGGTCATAGTTCAAAAGAAGAGCCAAAAAAGAAGATGGTTGTAATTCAATTCACCTCTGAAACGGCATCATCCTCGCCTCTCTCCTTGATGAGCAGCCTGCGAGGTTTAGACGCAGTCCGTTTCACGGAGTAAGTTCTGCCGCCAACGATGGGCTCAGGCCTGCTTCGCTTGCACGAAGGACCAAGAACGACAGACGGCTGATCCGCGACCACCTCATCAGCAGGAGAAAGAGAGTTATCGGGGTCGTGCTCGTCATCCTCTTCGTCCGTATCGACAGACTCTGAATCCGACACAAAAATTGTATTCTCTCGCTTCTTCCTCGTCTTGGCCCCCTAGGGCTTCTCCGCCAAGCCAGTACCAACAATAAAGCTGGTACTCGGGTCAAAGCCAACAGGAGGCTTGCTCGCCGCGACATGGTATAGAGCTGCCAAATACAAAATCTCTTCTGGTGCCTCAGCATCAGGAACTGAGAAGCTCGTACGGGTGTGAACTGTGTCATAATAATGCCAGGCCCTGATGCCATCAAACACGCTACCTTCAAAACCCAGGCAAGGGCTGGGACTGTCCAAGAGTAGCTGACTATACCCGAACTGTCGGGAGAACCTACTGGGCAAGTAAGGCTCCAAGTAGACAGTGTTACGGTTGTGGTATACTAGGTACGCAGGACGGATGTTACGCAACCAAAGGAGCATCTTCTCAGGCAAGAGGTGAGGAGGCCCGGTACCATCAATATGTACGCCCCTCACTTCTTTATCGGTAAAAGGAGGAACAGACACAAAAAAGTTGTATCCGTCCACTCTCGCTAGCACCCTCTGACAGGCTGGCATAGTGCTGCACTCCCAGGGCTGATGGTGATATTGGAAGATGAAAGCATCATCAGCCGTAAGCCATTTTCTGTACCAGGTCTCATCAAAGACCGGTAGTGCATCAACAACCACCCCATCAGATAATGATAGGGCAGTTCAATGTATTCAAAATCCTTCGCCGTGTCACGGGCGATGACCTTGGACGAGACGGCGCGAAGGCCACAGTGTATGCTGCATACCATAGCCGAAAGAAGAGCTAGTCTGGCCCCGAAGACCAGCTTCACGGCAGGGAGGATAAAGTTACGGCTGATCCTCTCAATAGAGCCAGCCCCTCCCGAGACCACGCAATTCTGCAGCCACACCATCAGAAACCCTGCCAGGAGTGCCTTCTCTGACAGCTGTTGAGTACCCTGATAAAAATAACTGAAGGAGTCAGTTTTACTCCCGAACCTGTCGCCCATGGCCCTCGATCTCTTGGCACTCAACACCAGGTCCTGTACTTCCTCCTGGGTTTGAGGATTTCGAAGAGAAACCCGGCCTGAGGTGCCTAGCGTAAAAAGGTGTGTGAGCCATGACCGGGTTGTTTGCCATTAAAATCTTTTGATTATAAATTTCAATTACAAACAGAACAGTGTTATAATGTAGGACTTAGACGTAGTCCTAGGAGTACACTTTTGTTTATCTGGGTCCCTTGTGCCAATGGAGCGAGTGGTAATACGTTGACTCCGTTGACGATCTGACGACGGTTCTCGGTTCTCTGAAGGTCTGAGTTGCTCTGGGTGCTGGAGCTTGCGGAGAGGAAGAAGACGTTGAGTGTCTGTATCTGCCTCTCTGTATATGTATGTCGGTGGTTGTGCGATATGTGTAAGAAGGAAGTGATCCCTCTATTTATAGCTTTGCAGGCTGACTGCTCATACGCGCATATAGGATGCGTCTGTACGCGGGGACGCCACTTAGTGGTTGCTGATAGAGGCGCATGGGCGATGCGCTCTGATTGAGGAGTTGAACCCTTCTTGTTCCTGTCGTGGGCTGCGGCAGAGCTGACACGTAGCAATGGAGAAGTTCTTTCGGTTGCTAAGATCTTGGGTGATTAGTACCCCTTCATAGGCTGAATCGAGTCAAAGGACACGTGTCGTAGGTCCATGGCTCAAAGATCTCAGATTTGGTGGGGAGTGATCTGATAGGATGCGCCTGGGATTGGGTGCATGAGGAGGCTTTGGCTCGTAACCTTTAGGAGTCACGAACCAGTCGGGGCGCATGGCTTTTGAGGCGCATGCGGGCCTTCAGTAGTGACTTGACTTCTGTCTTTTACGGATCAGAGAAAAGTCTTAGGCGCATGGCTTTTGAGGCGCATGCAGCAATTTGGACGCATGGCTGCGGAGGCACATACGAAATGGTTGGGTGGCCACGTGGCTCGTAACCACCGGAGGAGAGTAATGATGGTGCTGACGTCGGTGACGCTTCGTCTTCTAAAAAAGCTGTCAACTGTTCAGTCCTCGGAGGACGTGCTGCCAACTCTGTCAGACTTCAGCATTTAATGTTCTTGACAGATAATGGGCCTTTGAGTGGGCGCATCGGTCTGCGTTCCACTAGGTGCATGAGGACGAATGGGGCACATCCTCATAAGGTGCTTGGTGTTGAGGGGCGCATCTGTATGATGTACGGTCTGACCGGCGCATCTGTTTGTATGACACTTCTTTATTGGTCTGACTGTTGAGTTCTTCGAGTCATTAATGGATCTCTGACTTAGCTGAATTCGAAGGAGTGAATTCATCATCATGAATACAAGTTCATTGCACTAACTTTGGGAAGGTTGCCACTTGGTGCATGGGTTTGATTTGCCCTGGCCTATGAATAGCAACAGTTTGAGAGAGTTTTGTTGTCTCTCCCTTGACTTCTCGACGAAGATGGATTCGACTGATCCTCCTCCTTGGCAAGACGTTATACTGTGGATGATGGTTCTCCTTGTTCGAAGAAGCTTTGACGGTGAACTCCTTCAGAAGACTGAGATTCGCTGAGTTAGAATAGACATAGCAGTTTATGTTCGAGCCGCTTGCTAGTATAACATCGAGTGCCAAGTTGAATGCACGATTTGGGTTTATGATGGAAGAGCCCCAGGCTGGCAGATGTGCCTGTGCGTTGACGAGGAAGTGATTCACTCTGACAGGGCAGAATGATGCGCTGGAAGATAGGCATAGCATGTTGCAACTACTGGAACACAGACTGCCTTGGTGGTGGAGCCACTGTCTTGCGGCAGCAACAGTTGATGATGATCGTAGCACAAGTGTGCCCTGTGAGGGGCGTAATATGCTTGTCGGTCGGTTGTCCTGATCGGCGTTTGTGAATGATCATATTACGCAAATCGTTAGAGGAGAGTGCCACCTTCACACCCCTATCAAGCGTATGGCAAGGCCAAGCACCGGGGTAGTCAAGTGAGAGTGCCACCTTTACACCCCCATCAGGCACATGGCAAGGCCAAGCGCCGGGGTGGTCAAGTAAATGTTGCTCCCCCTGATCCAACGCCAAACATGCGCTCAGATCAATAGTGGGGGTACAGCATTTAAAGTGACTTGAAAGAGCCTCAGACGCACAACCAATGAAGGTACGGAAGTTCAAGACCACAGGGTTTGCCTTGCTCGACTTGGTTGCGAATGCAGCAGATGCGCCCAAGAGGGTCGGCTCGTTTCTGGCGCAGAAGCACCTGAGTCAACTTTGTACAGCTTACCATCAGCAGCGCGCATGATTGTGAGCGCATGCTTCTGGTTTACCGCCGGCATAGCACGTTTAAGGCGCATGGCCCGTGCTGCCTTGGACTTCTTTGTACCAGCCCGCTGGGGTGCATAGTACTCAGATTCCAAATTCTCCTCGCCACGACAGCGAGTGAAGAACTTGCAGCCAATCCAGACGAAGAGAAGAACTGCTGCAACTTTTTATGGCTCGAACGGGCTCCCTGGATAATGGGCTCCCTCTTCTTTATTTATTTTGGTGCCTTCTTCAAAGGAGGCAAGAGGGCTCTATATATAGAGTGGAATGAGACCTCTCTTCTTCTCCTTTCCGATATGGGATTAAAAGCAATATCCCTCTTTTTTTTATGCTTCTATACGGGTGTGAGAAAGGTTCCCTTCTGAGCTACCGTCCTTCTTGATGGACGTCTGGTGGCAGGTACTATAATGACATAGTAGTTCCCGGTATACGACAACAAAGCCCGGGAACCGCCGATCTAAATCCTCAAACTCTTCGTTCGTCGGGGTATACACTTCAAAAACTTCTTCCCCCAGGGCAGCTTGGAAACTGCATGCATCTCATGGAGAGCGAGTCCCATCTCCCCTCCAGGTGTGAAGAAGGTTCTCGTCCGCCGGTTGTACATCTCCAAGAGAGCCATGAACAGTATCTTATTCATAGGCAGACCGTGACAGGTGCTCCGAATGGCGTGATAGAGGCCGATCTCACGAAGGAGAGTCTCATACTTCTGCAGAATCTACGTGGTCAAATTGGCCCACAAAAGGATGGGGTTTATCCAGTTCAACAGCGCCAACCGGCCAACGGGGTAGGACCCCTTCCTAGCAAGCTGGTTCAGGAAAGTGTCAGCTTGAGAGAACTTGAAATTTGGACCCTGCATATTCGAGAAGGTCCCCGGGGCCAACCCCATCACGTAGCAACTGACCGACACCTTGCCCGCATACACTGACCCCAAGTTTATGTTATAATGGATGTTACCCACAAACATCTCCGACTGGCTCGGAGTTAAGGAGTCCACCATCTTTCTGTCCATCGGTAGCATGTTAAACCACAACAGCAGAAAATGACGCTCCATCTGAGGAATATGGATCGTCATTCCGTCAGAAGTAAAGCTCCAACTCTCGGATATATCCAGAACTTGGGGGTTCTTCACAGTCAAGGCATCCCCAAAGAGGAACGCAGGCTTCAGGAATTCTCTCTCAATCGCCCCGAGTTCATCATGGCACAGAGAAAGTAGAAGGACTGGTTCTTGATAGCATTCAGCCACTCCACAGGCTCATCTTTGGGAAGCTGGTTCACCACATACTGGACTATGTGGTCAAACCGCACACCCACAGCAGATTAGGCTGAACCTACCAAGGGCTCTCCCGCAGGATTGACTGGCAGATTCACTGAAAAAGACAAAAAAAACAAGTTAGAAGATGGCCAGGAAAAACCACTTAGTATTTCTGGGCTTATGCGGCTCTATTTTGGCGAGGCCACATACGGCCCAGTTCAAATGAGCGTATGTGGCTCGGTTTAGTGAATGTTCATGTGCCACGGTTTAGAAGAGCTTTTGCGGCTCTGATTTAGTGCGGCCTCATGCGGCTCTGTCTAGCGGGTGTTTATGTGGCCCAGTTCAAGTGAGCTCATGCGGCTCTGTCTAGCGGGTGCTTATGCGGCCCAGTTCAAGTGAGCTCATGCGGCTCTATCTAGCGGGAGCTTATGCGGTCCAGTTTAACAGGGCTTATGCAGTTCTAATTTGGTGGGGTCTTATGCGTCTTTGATTCAGCGGATGCTTATGCGGTCTAGTTCAAGTGAGCTCATGCGGCTCTGTTTAGCGAGTGCTTATGCGGTCCAAATTAACAGAGCTTATGCGGCTCTGATTTGGTAGGGTCTCATACGGCACAGTTCGAGAGAAAGCTTATACGGTACTGTTCGATGGGTCTTCATGCGGCCTAATTTGCAAAGTGCTGATTCGGCCACAAGACGACTCTCATGCGGCACATACAGCACAGTATCATCACAATGAACTTGAACAGTTCCATGAAGACGAAGAAGGGCTCGCACGTAAACATGCGACGTAGCCGTTCTGGTCAGTGTTTGAGTCTATGTAGCTTTCTCCCAACAATCTTACCAGCAATAGCGGGGTGAACATCAGGGTGAACTGGGGATGCCGCAATCGATGAAGAAGCCGCTCCCTTACCCTTCGTCGCAACACTAGAGGAGGCCTTAGAAGTCTTAGGAGCCATTGATGATCGAAGGAGAAGAAGACGGCAGCTAGGGCAAGAAAAGCTTGAACAAGAGGAGAGAGTAAAGAGTCTCTCTCTAAAACTTTCTCATATTTATAGGCGGACAGCGAGCACGTGGACCGATAGACGCTTCGGGTTATAGGCCGCTTAGGAGACAGAACCGACTCTTGGGTCATCGAGGCAAATCCAAAGTATATTTAAAGCCGACTCTTGTGATCTTACCCAAAAGACGGCTTCAAATCAAAACAAATCAAGAGCAATAATAAGATGCCCACGTTGCACAGAACCATTATGCGGCCAGAACAGTCCATGCGGCTAGGAAGTCTATGCGGCCAAGAGCGATCCATGCGGCCAGAGCAGTCCATACGGACAGAGCGGTCCATACGGCCAGAGCAGTCCATGCGGCCAGAGCGATCCATGCGGCCAGAACATCCCATGCGGCCAAAGAAGTCTATGCGGCAGGAAGAGCTTATGCAGACATATCCATGCTTTTTATTCAAAGTATTTCAATTTTGCAAATTGAAAACTTTGAAGGGGGTCTTGTAGAAGCATGGAAAAATATAAATAAATTCTTATGCGATTTGGAAATCAGCCACATATGGCTCATAGCTGAAGGAGCCTTCATGCGGCTCAAAAGACCCGAGAGCTTCATACGGCTCAAAAAGATAAAGGGGAAGCCACGTGGCCTCATGCGGCTCAAAATAGGCCTTTACAGCTGGCCATAAATACTCTGAGCAGCTGGCTCATTAATTATCCTGACACAGGAAGACGGCAGCTCTGACAACGAAGGATTGACAGCTCTGACATAAAGGTAAAATGATGGCTCTGTCATAATGGCGTGCTCCTAGAAAGACGATATAAAATCTTTATAGCTGGCACAATCCACCAATTCTAAAGCCCCTTATGCGGATCGCTTCAAAGACTTCCATGTGGCTCGGTCGTGGGATCCACCCTATGCGGTTCAGTTGGAGGCCACCCCGATACGGCTGCCACTCTCATGCGGCTCGGATTGTGAGGGCCACCCTTATGCGGTTCAGTTGGAGGACACCCCCATGCGGCTGCCACTCTCATACGGCTCGAATTATGAGGGCCATCCTTATGCGATTCAGTTGGGGTTCACTCTTATGCGGTTGTCATTCTCATGCGGCTGCCACCATCATGCAGTTCGGTAGTCGGGGTCACACTCATGCGGCTCTGCCAGGACGCCCTGTCTATACGGCTCGTAGCATAATGGCAGTTGGGATACGTGGCAGAAGATCGACTAAGACTTGTCCACCGGCGTTCGTACGGCTCTCAGCATAATAGCGGTTGGGATACGTGGCAGAAGATTGACTAAGATTTATCCACTCGGATTTAGCAACCAACAAATCATAACAATGCAGATTTATTACAATCAACATTAACTGTCCAGATCGATTTCCAACAAACCATGCAGATTTAGTGCAATCAATATTAACTGCCCAGATTTGTTACAATCAACATTAACTGCCCAGATTTGTTGCAATCAACATTAACAGCCCAGATTAGTTTCCAACAAACAAGATCAAGGCTAATCTTAACCAAATCCCTAACCGCCTACTTTTTAAGGAGCAATTACTGCACACCCTACTTATCACAAAGCCTTATAAATAGCAAGGTGCCATTCCCTTGTAAAACCTTGGACACAGAGAGCGGCAGAGACAGAGAGAAGTATAGAGCAAAGAGCATCCAGCAAGAGCATTTCTTCGCCAGAACCGAAACAACGTCTGATCGTCTAAGGAGTAAGGCAGAGTTGATAGCACTCTCCCGAGCCTCTACCGTCACCCCCCAGAAAAAACTAAATAATTGTACTTTAGATTACTTTTCCTAGGTTTTATTCTTAGGCACTCTTATGTACAAGCGAGTTTGTAGTTGTGAAGTAAAAGTCCAGTCCTCTCATAAAATTGTTCTGTTCTTTTATAATCAATGGTAAACAGTCTCTTCCCTGACTTCCCTCAACATGACCACCTCCTCCTGGCCTCAAACATCCTCGTAGCCACCAGCCTTCCCTCTCGGACCTCCACCGTTACGAATATCCACCTTTCCAAAGCTCTCCTCCTTCCTGTATCCTCCTTCGTCGCCCCATCACCTCCTACCGACATTACCACCATCATCCTCACCACTGGCCGCCGATCCTCTGTCCTGACCATCCTCCGCTATGACCGATTGACATTACACTGGCCAGCCACTACTACCGGATCTAGATAACCTCCTTCCAATATCGGAGCCCCGTCCTACCTAATACCGGTGTACCCTCTGGAATCCCGGCTATGCCCGCATAATATCCCTACAACTAGACTCCATCGATATGCAACGCCTGAAACCTAGCTCTACCATTACCAAACAACCACCACATCATCATAACCACCACCGCCACCCAAATCGTGGCCAAAAACCTAGGCGTCACCGGCAATGCCATCGTGTGTACCACACCATCACCACACCCACAGAATAAAGGAGAAGATAGAAACCCCCTCACCTGACCGTCGTCGCGTGCGCCTTTCCTGGCTACCCCGAGCCCTCGTGAGGCCGTTCGCCACTCTTCCTCCGACGAGCACCCAGTGAGCCATCGCGCCCCGATCCGAGCCATCCCGCCCAGCATCGAGCCACCCTCCTCCCGACCGCTCCTCTTTCCTCCGCCGAAATCGTACCCGACCGCCGCTCCGCCCTCCGCGCGCGACCGCCGTCGACTCCTCGGACCAGCCCCATCACCTTGTCCCCTTTCCTCCGCTGCCCTGGACTCCCAATCGCCGCCTACCGCCCTACGGTGAACGCCGCCGTCCAGCGCACCGTACAGCCGAACCCCACTCCGCGTGCTCGCCCCTCTCTTCTGTCTTCCTCCTCCTTCTCCCTCTCTATGTCCCCGACTGAGCCTCTTCACTGATTTCTCTCTCTCTCTCTCTCTCTCTCTCTCTCTCTGCTACTCTCTTAATTAATTATTTGGTTTCTTTTCCTCTTTTATTTATTTATTTCTCTACTGAAGAGAGAAGTTAGTGTGTTGTTTTTTTTGTTTTTTATTTTTTTCTTAATGTTAACTGGTAATATTTTTATTATTATTAGGAATATTATTATTCTTATTATTATTATTATTATTATTATTATTATCATTTTTATTTTCATTTTGAATATTGTTGTTGTTTTTGTAAAAATAAAAACTATTTATTTGCTATTATTATTATTTTAGAAATTTTATGGACACATTATTTTCTAACCGTTTTCAAAGATAGTTTTCACCAAAAATTTTACTTCAACAAAATTAGGCTTTTGTCTTAAAGTAGTTTTCTAAATTTGTAAATATCTATCAATAACTTTTTACTAGTAAAATATAGTTTAGCCTAAATCAAATTTTCCTTTATTTTTAAATATTTATAAAATATTATTTTACTAATAAAAATAGAGCTCCTATCTAAATATCCAATTTTGACAACTTAGAGTTTTGCCGAAAATGATTTTTTGACTTTAAGTATTTCTTTTAGACTCAAACTAGTTTTCGATTATTATAAAAAGTTTTTCTAAATTTATAATATTATTTCCTTCGACTATCCCTCCGTCCATGACTAAATTTTATTATTCATGATCCCTCGCCAATTCAAGACTACCTTATGTCCATCCTAACTAATTTGACCCTTCTGGACCCAATGGAACCGTCTGTACCACCATCAGAGGTCACTTTGTGTAGTTATTATCCAAAGTCGCAGTTCATGCCTTGATCATTGCAGTACACCAGGCGTCCTACCAGGCAAGACACCTTGCCATTTGCTATTTATTTAATTTAGCTCATATTTCATGCATTATTTATTATTTTTTATGTAAAATAAACTGTGATACATGGCATAACCTGTTAGAACTTACTGTTCATTTATATTTTCTGCTATATATTATTTTTCTTACACATCAAACCTAGATTTAAGGGACCACCTTGTGTGTTGCATTCATTTTGACTTGACACGTTGTAACACGAAGTTGTGTGTCGCATGTAGAATACGGACATGCGTGACTAGCCGGCCACCGGTGCGTATAAGCTGTACGGTAGGGATAACTGCTAATAGAAGTTGTATGCTTAGTTTGACTTAGCAGTTATAAAGGTTCTCTGTTGTGGATACAACATAGTAGGCATTGGGCGGTGAGGACAATTCCTTAGCGTATGGGCTTCGACGCACTTTTCCTTGTAACCCGGAAGCTCCGCTGGAGATACGGGGTTGATGACCCATGATTACTGACAGCCACTGACGTTCTGCGGAACGTTATGCTCTTACTGATTGGGCCTCTGGTGCCGCAAGGGGGGACCATGCCGATCCTATTTAGCCAGGGCCCATACGTAGGAAGGATTGTTCTTAACTACATTTTACTTAGACTGGTTAGGCTACCTTATCCGTTAGGTATGAGTACTTTTGGTTTGGGTACTTGTATCTGATCGTGGCTTGGAACAATAACTTGTCGCGGATTAATTCGTCACATCTTGTCCTTGTTTGGTTATAGGTGTGACTTACTACTTCGATGAGAAGGTATTGAACATTGTTGGGGTCCGGATACCATATTGGATTCATAGCATGGAAAGATACGTCACCGTTAATTAGTTTACCATCTCCTGTCCTTGTTTGGTTGGGGGGATGGTAAGCTAGTTCAATAGGTGTGTATTGGACCATGTTATAATTCAATTGACTTATTTGTTTGAGCAATATTTATTCAGTTTATATGGCATGATATTATGTATCTTGTTACGTTCCTCTGAGGATCTGGTTATCTCTCCAGGTGTGTGCTCTTGTCTTTCGTAGGTGCTCTAGTTCTAGCCGTGGCCATGATCGTCACTATTTCTTCAAGGATGATTGCACTTTGATTGTCTTCGCTTTGCTCGCAAAACTCATTTCATTTTTTAATATATTTTTCCTTTATTTGTTGGTAGTGGATTTGTCTTTGCCCAACATATTGGATCAAGACAATTCATTATCATTATATGATATCTTTTATTTATTTACTTTGTGTGGATGAGATTAGTTATGGTTCTACTGCATTTTACTGCTTTTGTATTCATACGAGGTTTCAATATATTAGAATGTACTTCATATGTATACAGCTGGCATGTCTACGTTCCTAGTCCTACATATTTTGGGACTGGGGTGTTACAGGTATTTACTATGAAGTTTTTTGTAATCAACTAAGAGATCACTAAAGGCTTCACCTAATTGCTCAAAGGTAAAATCATTATATGTATCAAACAGGGGGTTAGTAGTTACCTGATCGAATGCCATTAAGCATACATTTACAGCGTCATCTGATTATTCATCTTCTGATTCGCTGGCTTCACTTTTATGCCATATGCTTGTATTGACATACTTTCTGGATGTTGATTTTTTCAGGTAGCCTTTGTCATACTTGTTGTTTTTCCTGGTTGATGATGATGCTGTTGGACAGTCCTTCTTTATATGTCCTTTCTTCTTGCTATCGTAGCAGATAGGATCTTCTTCGTTGTAGCTGTTGTTGCTATAGTGATCCTTTGTTCTTCTATTAAATCTTATGAACTTCTTGAATTTTCTTAGTATGAGAGCTTGATCTTCAGAGTCAGAGTCACTATCGTCGGAATTATCTTCGACAGTTCTTCTGTGTTGAGCTTTGAAAGCAATCGACTTCTCCTTCGGTGCAACATCTTTAAAGTCTTTAAGTTCCAGCTCGTGAGTGAGTAGTTTACCCATGAGTGTTTTAAAAGACATAGTTGTGAGGCCGTTCCCTTCAATGATTGATGTAGCCTTCGGAATCATGTTCTTCGTGAGAGCTCATAGAAGTTTGCGAATCTTCTCATGGATACTGTACTCCTTGCCTAATGATGACAGAGGGTTTACAATATCCAGGAATCTCGTAAACATCTGAGTGACAAATTCGTTTGGCTTCATCTTGAACGCCTCATACTCCCGAGTAAGTCTGCTGATCTTTGACTCCTTGACTTGCGTCGTACCTTCGTGGTTTACTTCGAGAAGTATCCACACTTCACTTGATGTTGTGCACGTAGACACCCTATTAAATTCAGTCCTGTCTAAAGCACAAAATAAACCGTTAATAGCATGTGCGTCAAGACTGGCATATTTCTTTTCAGCTTCAGTATACTTGTCATAGGGTTTCTCAACCAACTCCCCTTCAACAAGAATACTAGCAGGCTTTTTATAGCCATCTATAACAATAGACCATAAATCAAAATCTAGAGATTTCAAGAAGAAACTCATCCGTATTTTCCAGTATGTGCAATTTGTACCATCAAACAATGGGGGTATGTTTGTGGCTTGGCCTTCACTTGTGAATTTTATAGTTGCCATGTGTTATACTTTGTGTAAACCTCCTAATTCATTAAAATATTTAAATTTAGTTTTGTGTAGAAATTTGTGCTAAAATACATATATGCATAATATTAGGAGTGTAATGCATAGTATGGGTGTAAGTTTATATGTTATATTTATATGTATATATGTATGTACAGATTTATTAAGGTGTATATATATTTATATATACATATATGTGGAAATATATGCGTATATAATTATATCTAAATTATTGAATTATTGAAAAGAGTTTATTTTATTAGAAATAATAAATAAAATGGAATTTAGATATTTAAATAGAGTAATAATAGAAAAATAGAAAATAGTTTTTTTTAAAAAGAATTTATAATAAATAAAAAGAAATGAAAAAGAATAAGAAAAGAAAAGAAAGAGAAATAACAAAGGAAAAGAAAAGAAAAGAAAAAGAAAAGAAAAGAAGAAGAAAAAAGCAACAGCCCACCCACTTAAGTGGGCGCCCCCCCCCCCTCCCTTGCTTGTTGCAAGTAGCAGCAACCCAAATCGTGAACACCAACCCGTGGGTTCACGTAATAGCATTATTACTAATCCAAGTATTACTAGGTTTTGCCCGAACTTGCTGTATAGATAACTTCCTCCACAGATCTCAAAACCCTAGACTTCTAAAACGAAAATAGCGACAGAACACACCCTCTTTGCCTACGAGTTCGTTTCACCAGCGACGTAGTTGTGCGCGCGACGAACGCAGCATCAAAAGTCAGTCCCTCGTCATCCACAGAGCAATTTTCCCACTCAAGGTGCCCTACTTCCCGACGACGTATCTTTTTACTCGTAGCACCGATTTTCGATCCGTAATATTTTCTGGAAAGTAGACTTGACCCTCTTCGAGATCCTCTAGATGGTTTTCAACATAACCATCTAACCGGTTCGAAAAATTGAACCAAAGTTAGCAAAAATTCTATTTTTCTGGACTGTTAAATTCAATTCTAAACGATAACTTATCGGCCAATTTTGTTGCTGTTTATTAAAGACTTGTAGAAATTAATTGAAAACAGTAGAAGACAACATAACCGAGATCACAACGCATCTTCTGGATCGTCGTTTCGATTAACGTGTAAAAAGTAAATTGATGTTGAAGTTGGAGGAAAAACTGTGTTAACTTATATAAAATTTCGGAAATTTTCTAGATACGGCGTGCGCCCCGACAAACCGGACGACGTGGTCACGCGCTACATGCATTAAAAGGCGCGTATATACATTGTTGACATGTGGGAACTAACGGAACTCAGTTCTGTCGCGTGTGTGCGACGAAATCAGTCCGTATCCGTGAAGATACCCCCGTATCGCCAATTTGCAAACTTTGTCCTAACTTCGTGTACAGTCGTCAAATTGAGATTCTGGTCCTGTGTGCCAAGTTTGGTTCGATTCTGAGAAGGTCGACCCGAACCCCTTTTTGACGAGCCCGTGACCCACTCAAACGGGCGATTTTGTACGCGGCTCATCAGAATCCAAAATTGGACATACTGTTGAGTTCCTCTCCTCAAACGGAATCCATAGACATGTACTTTGATGACTTTAGAGACCATAGACTTTGGTACGCCTTTCGGTGCAAAGTGGGTCCAACGGCGGACATCGTTTTGACCTAAAATTGCGATTTTGCCCCTGTTCCAGAATTAGACTTTTGGACAAGCATTTCCAAGGTATATATTATATTTTGAACACGTTCGTGGTGTTTATTTCAGCATCCGAGGACGTATACGGGATTTGGCTTTCATCGTTTCACTATTCTGATGATTCGGGCTATTGGACGTCGTCCTTTTTGTACACAACCTCAGGCAAGATACCTTACCATATTTACTGCTTATATTTAGTCTGCATTTTTATTATTGCATATCACTGTTTACTTACTTCCAGTTCTTGTAGCTGTACCATTATTATAGTTCCTGATTTATTGCCTGCTCAATGATATTAGCTTTACTTTACTTATTATCCTTTGATTGCATATGGACCTAGAGTTAAGGGACTACCATTTGTAGTATATAACATAAACCTTGACACAGTTATACCACGAGGTATGTGTGAGATGAGTAGCATATAGAGGTATTTACGTGATGGCTGATCACCTGTGTGCATGCGTTAGGGCTAACTGCTGATAGAGGCATGTTAGGAGACTTAGCAGTTAGTAGTGGTATAGGAGTCATGGATGTGACTCTACTAGGCATTGGGTGACAAGAACAGTTCCTTAACGTATGGGCCACGTATGTACTTTCCTATTATTGTCGGTTATCTCCACTAGAGATACGGTCCTGGATCCTGATACCTGATTTCCTGCTGGCCTCTGTCATTCAATGAATGTTATGCTTTGAGATCCCTGGTATCCTGATGGGACCATACCTAAGTTCCAGCTCCTGAAGCCAGAGTGCCCATGCGTTGAAGTTTTGTTCTTAATTGCATAAACACATTAGAATGGTCAGGTAACCCTCGTCAATATCATATCACCCCGTCCCATTAGTAGCTTGGGACAATGTCGCATCGCGGTATAGTGTGCTACCCCTTGTCCTTGTTTGGTTGTAGGGATAGTCCACTGTTTCGATGATGAGTCATTGAATCTTGTTACAAATAGGACTATTTTACTTTACTTGTGATTTATGACATAGTATATATATTCAGTTATGTGGCATGTTCTTTATGTATCTTGTTACGTCCCTCTGAAGACTTGGTTATCTCTCCAGGTGTGTGCTTTGTGACTTTTCGCAGGTGTTCTAGCCAAGGCCGTGATCTTCTTCAGTCCTTCGAAGATGATTGCCCTTGGTTCGTCTTATCATTTTCATCTACCATTTCCTTGTATATTTTTCTCTTTTAAAATAGTTGGTAGTGGATTTGTCTCCGCCCAACTACATGTATAAACGCCTTGAACCGCCAGCCCCGCTAATAACGGGGCCAACCTAGTTGCTGGAGCAAGGAGGGCGGCCTATTCTAAACCCAACTAAATAGGCTATCCCATCTAGATATCTATGTGGGGCTCCCTCCCACTGGCTATGTGACAAACTCTTGAGTTGATTTATATTATTATTCCTCTAATTTTGTGGATGAGATTTAGTTATCATGGTTTTACTGCATTTTACAGCTTATGTATACATACGAGGTTTTCCATATATTGGAGTATACTTCGTATGTGTACAGCTGGCATGTCTACGTACTTAGTCCTAAGTATTTTGGGACTGGGGTGTTACATATTTTTGTGGTGGCCCATGCAGGTCGAGTTTGTCACTTTGGTTGCGTTACTGTACCGATGTGAGCCTGCATATAGGATTAGGATATAGGAATCTCATCCACAAGCTTGACTTCCTCCCTTGATTCCAAATCTCGAACTCTCGTCCGATTACCTTGACTTCCTTCTGCTTGATTCCTTTCACTATAAATATTATCTTCTTTCGTGCCAAATAGAGAGGTTAGGAGAGAACTCATATGAGTATACGAGTTATATTCCTCAGTTACTCTATTAGTTGACTTTATAAGTTGAGTAGTATGACTACAACCTACCACATGTATCCTTGGTAACCTAGTATTAAAGTGTAACAAAGTGATAATGAATATCTGCTAGTGTAGGAGAGATGTTTACCTAGAATATAGAGATTTTGTAGCCCATACCTATTGGTCAACCAAGGCCTGATACAAGAACTAGTAGGACGACTGTATACGCAAGCATACCGGATAAGACTTAGATCCTTGTGAAACTCGAACTATTTATTACTGCTTTTAACGTATTCTTCCGTACTTATACTTTAAACTACCATGAATGACGACGCTATTTATAGCCTAGTTTTGCAAGCTTATTCTTTGTCGAGCTTGTTCAGGACGTATATATACTGGGGACGTCCACAAGCATATTGTCTAATTAGAATCAATGTATTATGGTCTGAACAACCATAGTGCACTTGGTTCGCTCTTCATATGATTATCCCATGTGGATTAAGATATATAGGTATCTAGGATCTCATCCGCGACTGCATTGACAATTCCTTTTGAATTACACATTCGTCTTTGAATCACGTAATTGTATTCAATGACATCCTTCTTGAACTCTTTATTGCTTTTGTCTTTCACTTATTGGAAAGACGAATGCTCGTATTTGATAGATAGAAACAGAGTATCCCCATGACCATGGTAGTTATATGCACAAGTATAGCAACCATCGGCCAAGCCATATAACTACAACCTTGCCTAAAGTTGCTCGTCCTTCCCTCGACCCTAATACTAATATCGTGACCTTCTAGTCACTTGAGCTTGAAAAATGAGTAAGATCTTACCCTTGGGTAAACCACAAACCTAGGAGACTATCTAATCTCTAGGAATCAATTATTGTGAGTTCCAAATATTCATCTTGATTCTTGGCTTAATTAGCAACCCATATGCCTTAACTCAAACCTTACTTGACTAGGCCCCCACAGTTTAGACAGAGAAGAATAGACCAAAACAAGGATAAGCATTGCAAGGACTTTGGTAGACACCCATTCCAAGATTAGAGATTCAGCAGATGTTACTCTAGGTACAAAATTCTATTATCAAAGAAGTGACTTAGTATTATAACAACACATTCACCAGCTTAGCCAAAATCAGTAGCATGACGCCCCGTCATTATGTTGTATTAGTAATCAACAAGTGATACTTGAGCACTACATTCAATACCTCTAGAACCTTTGTGACTATAGTCTGGCTAGTTTGACACAAATAGAAATTCACGACGTAGTAGTTAGAGATCTTTCCCATGACGTGCCTTAGAGTTCGTTATTCCACCGATAGACTCTCGTATACCATGGACAAGCGGGTCATTCCATCTTATCGACTCAGGTACCACTGTACGTGATCATTTCCATTTATTAGGACTCGGGGTACGATCCTCAAAACTAATTCACAACTACCCTATCATGTTATCGATCACATGGTGACTTATTATTACCAAAGGTCAAGGTACGATGTCGCGACTCAAATATTCCTAACCACATTACTCCTAAAACTATGTCCTAGTCTCTAGAGTGAATAGATTGTAAGCCATTCTTACTTTTAGGAATTAGGGAATCACCGATTGATTGAGGTAAATTGGTTCTCACTAGGATGATAAATTAGTGACTCGTGAACTCCCACTTTCTTTTTAGATCTTTTGGTGTCCCTTACCATGACTTTGATATTTGGAGTGTAATACTAGCTGTTACCTTCCAACAAAATTTATATGCAAAACTTAAACGAGTCCACCTTCAAGTAGATATATAATGTCCCACTCAAACATATCTTCTTGCACTCTATTACTATGATACGACTTTTAGGTCAAAAGGGTCTAGCGATAACCCTTACCATAACACCGATGCACTTTTCGACTGCAGTTTGTAGAAGCATGGAAAAGAACAGGAAAATCCATGCGGCTCAAAACAGAGGGAGTCTCATGCGGTTCAAAGAATCTCTCAGAGCTTCATGCGGCTCAAGAGTTTTATGCGGCTCAAAAGTCGCCAACATAGCCATGCGAATCGAGTAAAAGCCACGTGGCCTCATGCTGCTCGCCTCTACAGCTGGCCATTAAGCAGCAGCCTCATTTAACGCTCGGACACAACAAGACAGCTCTGACATAAAGGTGAACTGACAGCTCTGACATAAAGCTGCAATGATGACTCTGACATAATGGCGTGCTCCTTAGAAAACGAAGAAAATCTCTATAGCTGGCACGATCCATCAAATCCCAAAGTCTTTCATACGGCTTTGACACATGGCCAGCCGCATGCGGTTCATGTAGAGGCTACCCCCATGCGGCTGCTACTCCCATGCGGCTCGGATCATGGGGGCCATCTTCATGCGGCTCAAATCCTGAGAAGCCACCCCCATGCAGCCGCTACTCTCATACGGCTCGGATCATAGGGACCATCTCCATGCGGCTCAAATGCTGATAGACCACGCCCATGCAGCCTTGACACGTGGCCTGCCTTATGCAGTTCAGTTGAAAACCACCCTCATACGGCTCAGATTTCGGAGGCTGCACCTATGCGGCTGCCACCTTCATGCGGTTCAAATCCTGAGAAGCCACCCTCATGCGGCTCTGTCAAGACACCCTGTCCCTGTGGCTCGAGGTTAGGACACGTGGCAGAAGATCAGTTTTCCCCGTGTCCCTACGGCTCGCAGCATAATGATGGTTGGACATGTGGTATCAAATCAATCAAGATATACCAACAAATCCTAACAACCAGATTTAGTACAATCATCATAATTACCCGGATTAAATCAGAATTATTGTAATCAAGCAGATTGAACATGTGGCAGGAGATCCGAGCTTGTCAGGAAGATTCGTGGCAATCAACATTAATTGGCAATCAACATTAATTGCCCATGCAGATTTTGTGCAATCAACATTAACTGCCCAGATTTGTTGCAATCAAAATTAACAGCCCAGATTAATTGCCAACAAAACAGGATCAAGAAAAATGGTAATTAATCCCCAAACCGCCGACTTGTCAAGGGGCAATCAATGCAAAACCTAATGATCACACCCCACTCATATAAATAGTAAGGTGTCATTCCCTTGCAAACCCCCGGCTGGATACACAGAGAGACAAAGGCACGCACAGAAGAGTCTCCCCACACATTCAGAGAGCATTTCTTCAACAGAGCCATGGCTACGTCCGATCGTCCAAGGAGTAAGGCAGAGCTGCCGTCACTTTTCCGAGCCTCTACCGTCACCCCCCAGAATCAAAAATAAATAATCGTACTTAGATTGCTGTACCTTGGTTTTCATTCCTAGGCTTTCTTTGTACGAGCGAGTTTGTATTGTGAGTCTAAGTTCAGTCCTCCTATAAAATTGTTCTGCACTTTTACAATCAATGGCAAACACGATGGCGACTCTGCTGGGGACTAACTTCTCCACGGCTGAGGAATTGGTGATGCAATCGGACGCAGCCAAACTTGGCTCCACTCAACAAATGCTGGTTGCCTAGTTCGACCAGCAAGTGTTTGAAGAAATGCTCTCCGACGGGAGCGCTGGCCCGGTCCAGCGGCGAGCCCGCACAAAGAAGGCCCGCAGGGAGTAGAGACCCAAATCATTGCTCCTTCCTAAGTTCTCCAAGAAGTACTCTCTGTTTCCTAAAATGGCGAAGAAGATTCTCATGCGGCCCCACTTCAGGCCATAGAGGACTCCGCTGTCCCCAAGTTCGGTAGAGGAAAACACTACGATGCTAGACTTGCAGGGGCAAAGAGGAACTTTGTGCGGTCTAAGAAAAAGCCGCATAAGGGCGCCAGCCACATAAAAACTCATGCGGCCACAGAAGCCAGCCGCATGCAGGAGGCTCATGCGGCCAGAACGTCCAACCGCATGAAGGAGGCTCATGCGGCTACGATAGCCAGCCGCATGAAGGAGGCTCATGTGGCCACGACTGCTAACCGCATACAGACTGCTTATGCGGCCACCGCTTCTAGCCGCATACAGAAGGGTCATGCAGCCACATATACTAGCCGCATGCAGACAGCCTGCACGGCCACCAAACCCAGACGCATACCATCTGCTCTATGCGGCTCACAGTTAGTCTTCGACCGCCTCTCAGGCGATCCTGACCCCAGATGCTCTCATATGCCGGTCTCTGAGGACTCTTCCTACTACGTACTCTCAGGTGCTAGAAGGAAGAAGTCTCGGGCAGTGCGGGCTCGTCGAGCTCAGACAGCTGTCCTAACTTCTGACTATCAGGACGTCCCGCTGACTATTACGCGGGCCCCTGATGGAATATTGTATAGAACTATCCGTGTCCTGCCCCCGGCGGCCAACGAACGGGATAGTTATCAAGAATATCCCAACAATGATCAGGGGCAAGTACTCGTACTACCCCCATATAAGAGAGCAGGCAGGATGCCAACATACTCATGTGCTCAGAACTCCCGGGCCCGCAAAACGGGTGACTTATGCAACGTGATTATTCACAAACGCAAGGAAAGAGACGAAGATTTGGTGTACAGAGAATCATGTCAAGGACATCAATGCACCCAAATCATTGTCAACTGCTGCTGCAACAAGGCGGCAGTATAAGAAGACCGGCGGTCCGTCTTCCAACGGCTGCAACACCCAAGCTCAGAAGATGAGGCGCTTCTCGTCGCCTCCTACAATTATGCTCACAAGATCCCTGGCAGCGGGAGAGGGAAGAAGACAAACATCTCCAACCCGAAAATCTCAACTAAGAAACTCTCTTCAAAGCGGTTGTCCACGACCGTTACGGGAGGAGTTTTCCAGGGTACTCGCTCAAAGACAAAATCTGCCACACTTGGAGACTCGTTATCCACATATCTGGAAGGCGCTGGAGCCGGGGGTAGCACTCCTCCAAACATCCACGACAATCCAGTGTTCCAAGAAGATAATCCAGGGGAAATGGTTCACCCAACAGATGCAGCAGATCCCGATGACCCAGAGGACGTCCACAACTCCCAAGACGAGGCAAGCTCTGAAGATGGGGGTATCACTCCTTCTGAGTCCGAACCAGAGGAGAACATTCCCACCTACCCTTACGACTTCTCTGTACAGGGGTATGACTCAGAGGGCACGTCCTCCACCATTCCTTCTATCTCTCCTCATGAAAGGACGGTGTTCATGGCTGACAGCAACCAAGATGGTCCCAGTGATCGCCAACGTATCAACACTCTGGAAGCCATATTGCATACCTTGGTCAAGTCCATAGACGAGATCAAAGCGGCCCTTCCAACTCTGCAAGAAAGAACACTTGGCCAAACAAACGTGGGACCCACGATCAATGCGGACTCCAACTCAGCCGTACCAAACCCGGGTGATAATCCTCCTGAAATATCGGCCCCCACCGCTGCAAACGAGGCCAGAGAGGCAAGAAGAGAGGTCCAGGAGCCCCGGGCCATGTTCCACGCCCGAGAAAACTTTCAAGACCTCAGGATACGACAACCGTATCCTGCTGCGTGGAGAGATATTCCCTTCCCACCAAGATATAAACCATTTAACATCAATCCGTATGATGGGAAGACATCTGCAAGCAGGTACATCACCTACTTTAAAGTCACAACTGATCATCTACCTCATGATGATGCCATCCTTACACGGTTGTTCATTGGAGCATTGGAAGGGGTCGCCTTCGACTGGTACCGCAACTTGCCGGACAACTGCATCCATTCCTTTGCTGGTTTCAAACGTATGTTCCTAGAGAGGTTCTATGAAGTAGGACAAGACGTGATAATGTCCACCCTTATAGACGTTGTTCAGAGAGAAAATGAGCGAACAAGGAACTATATCGAGCGGTTTTGCCAAACCGCAATGAAGTTGCCTTCCGGTAACCCTGATTCCTCCTTAATTGAAATTTGCCAAAAGAGGATGCTTTCCATAATCAGCCTCTGGATGGGCGAAAGTCAGTTTAAGGATTGGAAGACGTTCATCATCAGTACCACTAGCACAGAAGACAAGTTGAAGAAAGCTCGCCAACTGGGATTATACGTCTCAGAAGGAGAGGACAAGGGCAAACGCCCTAACACCAACAGCAACAATGGTGGTAACCTCTCCAATAATTGAGACAACAAGGGCAAACAAGCTATGGTGGCCGACACAGCCCCGAAGCCTGAACCAAAGCCGGCAGAGAAGCAGTGGCCTCATATGACCTATTCCTTCGAGGATGACCATGTCAAGCCCATCTTGGACATGCTCATACAAAGAGGTCGAATTCAGCTCCCTCCTCCAAGGCGTGAACCTCGTCCTGCAGAAATGAAGAGCCCCAAGTACTGCCACTACCATCGCTATGTCCACCATGCTACACAAGACTGCTACCAAATGAAGCGATACATCCAGCATCGCATCGACTCTAAGACCTTGGCCATTGATTTCGAAGAGGTGACCGTAGCAGCCAACATGGTATCAGTACAATTCGGCAGCTTTCCTCTGACAAAGACTCAAGATAGAGTAGTACCCGTCCCCAGAGCAAGGATAGAGGTCGCTAACCTTCCACCTTCCCGAGACCAGGCTGTTGGTCTAGTGCCCCTTACCACATCACGAGGGGAGGTCATACGGGTCCATCCGGACCTGGTACCTGAAGTAACTCAGTCTGCATCTCTCTCCACCAGCAAGAAGAAGAGTGGGAAAGTCAAATCATACCGTACAATCTCGGCAGAGGTCAAAGAAGTTACTGATGTTGTTACCCGTTCCGGCGTACAAACCCAACCTACACCGGGTAACTCGGCTGAATATCATCAGCCGACAGCTGCTGATGCTGCAGGACCTTCGCAGCCTTCGACGACCGACAAGCCTAGGCCGAAGAAGACTCGCTTTGACAAGCCGCTCCGAAGAGAGATGCCTCATGGGCTGGAGAGGCCCTACAACTTTGATATTTTGGCACAATTAGCTAACACACCGGCCAAATTATCGCTATACAAACTCCTGAGACTCTCTAAAGATGTTTGCGTCGTACTGAGCGAGGCACTCCAGAATGCCGACGCATATCTGGCTCAGTCCAATCTCACTGGGGAAAGCTCGCCTGTAGATCTCCAGGACAGCACTTGCACAGGCGCAATACCCAACATCGTCTTCACTCCACAGGATATTCTTATCAAGACCAACCTGTACGATCACCCTCTGTATTATACTGGGTATATTGGCAATATCAAGATAGATCGGATGCATATTGATCCCGGTTCTTCCATAAGCATCATCCCGAAGAGCTTACTACACCATCTGCACATCCCAATGCATCGCCTGACGCCGACAAGCACCGCCATCAGCGATTTTAATTTAGGCAGAAGCTATCCGATCAGAAAGATTCGCTTGAAGTGCCAAATCGGTGACCTTCAGTCAGAAGTGACCTGTTATGTCATAGATGCGGACACTTCCTACAATATTCTCCTGGGGCATTCTTGGATACACGATTACATGATCGTGCCCTCCACACTGTACCAGTACTTCAAGTACGTCAATAAGTACGACTTCGTAAGGACAGAATTTGCCGACATCGATCCCTTTAAAGAGATCGAATCCTACTACTCAGATTCATGATTGTACAAAAAGTCGAAAAAGCACCTTGCCGAAGGAGATACTCAAGCTCAAACTGAGGCGGCAGCTGGATCAGAAGAACCGCTGACAATCCATCTCCAAGCCCGCAAACCTGGCAGAACTGCACCCCTTACGGCCACTCTGCGTAAGGACGCAATCAGCCTCTCTGCACAGGAGGAGCAGATGATAATTCGACTGCCAAGGTCTGGCCAAGCTCCAAGACCCACGACAGAGCCACTGACAATCAGGCTGCCTAGAGCTAGTCAGCAACAGATAGAGGAGCTCAATCCCTATGTCAAGCCGATAACGATTCATCTTCCCAGAATGAATCAGCAGCCGAGCGCTAAGCCGGGGACTGCTAGCCAGCCAACAACTCCCTGTCCAGTACCGAGCACCAAACTGGGGGTAGCTAGTACGCCAACGACTCCACGTTCTGCTCCACCCATGGAGCCCCTGATGATTAAGCTGCCTAAGTCATCCTCTCGGTCTTCATTTACACAGGGGATAGCTGAAGAAGAGTCAGAACTGGCCAAGTATGTGGCGGCTCACACCGATGTTCCATCCGTAGATGATGTAATCCCACTGGAAAAGATACCTTACTTCATCAATAAAGGGTTATCTTTGAATTATCTCGAGCTTAATAAGCTTTGTACAATGTATGCTATGGAACACGGTATAGGTACCCACCTGCACACACAGGTAACAAATGTCTACACCGCAAACCAACTTACTCCAATAGAAGATGCTTACCGCATAATCGAGGGAGAGGATCATCTATTCATCTTCGGCCGAAAGAATGATCCACAACCCTTTAGGGTAGAAGAAATTGACCTCGAACCCGACACCGGGAGACTGCCCCTTTATCTGTATAGTTTTCAATCCAAGTACCTCATGCAAAAATAGGGGTATGATCTGGAAACTACGCCAGGCTTGAACTACGGCACTGGACGACGATTATCCTTACAATTGCCTGTTCCAGCTGGAAAACCACGGGATTACAACAACAAGACCAGATGTGGGCTAGGTTATGTTACACCCGCGACGACCTCTGAAAGCTCAGACGAGGAATGCGACTGGCATTCACACTCAATCGGATCACCCACTTCCGATTCGGATGTCAGCATTGGGGACATGCTCAGGCAAGTCTGGTCCGTCAATATAGCATTTGCCGACGCCTACAAGAAGATGAAGATATTTCTGAACTTCTTGAGTTAGAGCCGTGGGCACAACAACTAGATACGCAATAGGAAAAGCGGTTCGAACAAAGAGAGCCTCCCACCGAGGATGAGGTTGTACAAGTTGATCTCGGTGATGAGTCCTCTCCAAAGCCCATCTTTGTCTGCAAGAATCTGACAGACGAAGAGCGAGAATCGCTACTGCAACTCATCAGAGAATACATCGACGTGTTCGCCTGAAGCTACGAAGATATGCCAGGACTGAACCCCGAGGTTGCACTTCACAAACTCAACATTCGTTCGAACGCAAAACTGGTCAAGCAACAGCAACGACGATTCCGCCCTGACATCATGAATGCCATTGAAGCTGAGGTCAACAAACTGATAGCCAGCGGCTTCATCCGCGAGGAACAACATCCAGACTGGGTCGCCAACATAGTACCAGTCCTCAAGAAGAATGGAAAGATTCTAATCTGTATCGACTTTCGCAATCTGAATGAGGCGTGTCCTAAGGATGAGTTCTCCCTCCCTATCACAGACATCATGATTGACAACACCTGCGGCTTTGAGTATATGTCATTCCTGGATGGTTTTTCGGGGTACAACCAAATCAAGATGTTCCCTGATGACGAAAAGCATACATCATTCCGAACACCAATTGGCACATATTGCTACACAGTCATGCCTTTCGGTTTAAAGAATGCTGGCACCACCTATCAAAGAGCTATGAGCATCATCTTTAGAGACTACCTGCACAAGACAGTAGAATGCTATGTTGACGACATCGTCGTCAAGAGCCGCTCTAAAGAAGATCATCTGCATGATCTGAGGACATTGTTCGACCTGATGCGAGCGCACAATTTGAAGATGAATCCCACAAAATCCTTTTTGGGCGTATCCAGCGAGAAGTTCTGGGGTTTCATCATTACATCCCAAGGTATCCACATAGACCCCGAAAAGACGAAGGCAATCATGGAGATGGGTCCCCCAAGAAATCTTCATGAACTCCGAGGCCTTCAAGGGAGGCTGGCCTACATCAGGAGGTTTATCTCTAACCTCTCCGGACAATGTCAGCCATTCACCCACCTCATGAAGAAGGGCATTTCATTCGTGTCGGATGAAGAATGCCAGTGCGCCTTCGACAACATTAAAAAATATCTGTCGAACCCACCAGTCCTGGTGGCCCCGGTTGCTGGAAAACTATTTCTGCTCTATGTGCGAGCAATGGAACATTCTCTCGGTGCTTTACTAGCACAAAACAACGATGCAGGCCATGAGCAAGCTATATATTACCTCAGCCGAATGATGATGGGGCCGAAACATCGATACACTGCCGTGGAGAAAGAGTGTCTTGCTCTGGTTTTCGCTATTCAGAAGACACGATACTACGTCACGGGACAAACCATTCATGTCGTATCAAGAGTCAACCCCCTCAGGGTCCTCATGACTAAGCCAGGTGCACTCAGCTCTCGCCTCGCTACCTGGGCGATATTACTATCCCCCTACCACATGATCTTCGTCCCTCAGAAGGCTGTTAAAGGTCAAGCTCTAGCAGACTTTTTAGCAGCTCATCCAGGTTCGGAGTCAACCAGAATAGACGAAAAGATTCCAGATGAGGTCGCCAATTCAAATGTGGCCTCTTACGATACTGTATGGCGAATGTTCTTCGATGGTGCTTCCAGAACGGGGCACAAGGGCAACATCGTCGCTGGAGTCGGAGTGGTACTGATTTCTCCCTCCGGGCTGGTGATCAATCGGGCTTATTTCCTCACGGAGCCCTGTTCAAACAATATGACCGAGTACAATACTTTGGTCATTGGCCTCCGACTTGCAAAGGAGCTGGGGTAGAGTACCTTGAAGCATACGGCGATTCACAGCTAATCGTTAACCAGATCCGAGGATCATACGAAGTGCGTCATGAAGACATGATCCCCTATCACCAAATAGCGATTGACATCATCTCGTCCTTGGAAGGGTTTTCATAGAACACGTTCCCAGGCTCCAGAACATTGAAGCCGATGCCCTAGTAGGCCTTGCTGCTACCTTAGCAGTTCCGAATCATGCTCACCACTTGGTTGACATAATAGGCCGTGAATTGGTCTGTCCCAAGGACAATGTTCAATGTGTTGAGAGTTACTCCGCTCTGCCAGTCGACGAAGCACCAGACTGGAGACAACCATTCATCGACTTCGTAGTCTACGACATCCTGCCAGAAAATTCGAAGGAAGCCACTTCTATCAAAAGGCGTTCCCTCAGATACTTCTATGATACGGAGACAAAAATGCTATATCGACGATCATACGATGGATTACTGCTTCGATGTCTGTCAAATACAGAAGCCAAAGAAGCCGTTCATGAAGCTCATGATGGCATCTGTGGGGCCCATCAGCATGGCCCGAAACTACAGGATCGCCTTCGTCGAATGGGCTATTACTGGTCCACGATGGTTGCAGATGCAATAGACTATGCACGAAAATGCAAAGCCTGTTAAGTCCACGCTGTCACGACCCGATCCCAAATTGTTGGGTCGAATCGGATCATGCCCAGTCTGCACCGTTGTTGAGACGGCGGTAGTAAGCTGCATCCACTTGCAGGTAATCTCAACAACAAAATATTCATTTGTCACAACTTTAATAATTTGAATATTTTAAAACTTTTTATTCAATAATTGAAAGTACAACTGAAAAATAAAAAGTCTACAATCTCCAACTATAAATGAAATAACAACTAGCTAAATGGTTTATCGGCCTCGGGATCGGCATCCTCCAAGCGAGACTCGGGTAACACCGCAGGACAAAGCGCCGGTCATAGTGGCTATAATAGCTCAGCATCATCAATGTTACCTAAAAATGTTAGGTCTCCAGTCAGGAGGGAGCAAGTACAATTATGAATATCTAACAATTCAAATAATAATGGAAATTTGCAATTTTAAACAATTTAAAATACTTGAACAATATTTTCCAGCAATTTTTCAACAACTAAAAACAATGTGATCTGAATAGGTAACGACTATGACCGGCTTGGGTTGTACAATAGTATCCTAGTGATACGATACGTCTTATCCCCGTGTGTAAGAGGGGTAAGGTCGCACAATCAATATGCAATATGAGGGGTATTGGTCATAGACGCTACACTACTCCCCCAATATCCCCACAATCAATAATAATCAATATTTAAACTCTAGGAGAGAGTTCCACAATCAATATTTGAACTCTATGAGAGAGTTTCGTATAGCAATATGGTTTAAGCATGCAAGATAACAATTACTAAATAAATTGCCAAATAAACATAACCGTACTTGCCTTGGTTTTTGACTGGAAAAAGGGATGTTGATACCGGGATGGAGATCAGATATGTCCTCGAAATCCTACAGTTGAGAAATCCTGACTTAGCACCAAAGTCAAACCATATCTAGGTGTGCTAGTTACAATCTCTAGAATTGGTCCTAATCCAGTTTTATGTTATTTACAAATTCTACCAAAACACGTTTATCGATGTGATTTACTAGTTATTAATTTACGAAGAAATATCAATTTAACATTTATTGAAAAATCGCATTTTCTGATTATTTGGCAAACTTAGTATTTTGTAATATTATATATAAAACTAATATTTTTCTTTAAATGAGAAGAACGTAAATTTGTTTAAATAACAAACTTGTAATTTTCCTAGTTATTTAATGTGAGAAAATGATATTAATAAATATTTATTTAACATCTTACGTGTTTACGTCAAATCAACAACCAGAAAAGAAATAAAAACTACACTACATTATTACAGGCCACATAAAATAAAGATAAAAAGCTGGACTTATGCCCTTACAATTATTTACATAAATAAATTAAAATAAGAATGGTAAACTGAACGCCGGAAAGCGGTCCATTCAGCAGGCCGAGGCCCTGCACCAAAAATACGATTGGCCAGTAACTAGTTCTAAATAATAATTAATATTATTAAATATAAAATAAAAGAAAGGGTCTCAGACTTGGTCCAAAAATCATGTTTGCAAATAGATAATGCCTCAACGTCTGGAAATCCCGATTTCTTTTGCATTTCGCTAGGGCCCATTGACCGATACGATCGTCGCCCAAAAATCTATTTAATAAACATTTTCGAAAACTGATTTTGAATTATATATATAAAGTTTTACGAAAATTGGGCAGCATTTCCTCTATATTTGGGACAACCCAATAATGGAAAAATGTGCCAACAACACCAAAAATATTTATCCTAAACCAGGGAAACCACAGAAATTAATTCCACCAAAAACTCATAACTAATCCCCAACATAGGCCAAGCCAACAAAACCACAGAAAGAACTAATCACCAACTATGAACTCAAAACCAAGAATCTAAACCACAGCACCATAAAGCCAAAACCACAGAACATTCCGAAACAAAGTTCGGAAAATTTCCGAAAAGTCACAGAACCAAAATAGTATACATTCGGAAATATCCGAATTTAACTCGAAAAATTCCAAGAAAACCAACAGAAGCACAAATAAGAAAATCTACAGAACTTTTCCGAAGGAAAGTTCGAAAATTCCGAAGGATCGGAATCACTACCTCAAAACTGATTCCAGTTGCGGGATCGGGGACCGAAATCATCATCGACAACTACGGAAAGGACACGGGGACAACAAAAATATACCTTGGGTTGCTCGGCTAGAGCTCTCAGATGCAATTAGAAGAAAGAGACTAATCCGAAGGGACGCCTCAGACTCGAGATGCGCCATCACAGACTCGAAAGTCTCCGGACAACGTCACGGGTACGAACATCAGTACGGAACGACAGAACACATGCGCGAGAAACGTGTGCGGTCAGTAGCACGGTGCGGGAACGACAACGGAATGCACGCGCGGGAAGCACGCGGACAGTGAGGGTGGCCTCGCGGGAGCTGCGGCAGGGCGGTCGGGGCAGCTTCGGCTAGACAGGGGGTTACCGGAGACGATGATTGGAAAGTCGCACGGGGGTCGGGCCGGCTGAGAGGGGGCGCGGTCGGGCTCGGGTAGAGTCGGCCGCGGAGGAAGCCGCGCGCACGGGGATGGTCAGTGATGGAGCGCCGGCGAGGGGTCGGGCTCGGTCGGGTGGTGGAGCTCCGGCTCGAGCTCCAGAAGCTAGGGCATGGGTTTGGGGAAAGAGGAGAAATAGTGATGGAGGGATGGAGAGGAGGAGGGGATTAAATAGGGAAGGAGGAGGAGCAGTTACCGGAAACGGAAAGGGAAAGGACGGCCGGTCGGGGAAGTCGAAGCCGAGGAGTCGGGTCGGCGACGGTTGTGCCATGAAGAAAGAAAAAAATCGAAAGCTTTTCGGTTCCAGAACAGAGAGTGAAAGAGAGAGACAGTTTGATAATGGAATGAATGAAATAAATGTTTCCATTAAAAAAGTTTTTAATTTATAAATATATACAAATAACTTAATGAATTATATACGAAACCGAGATCGGTTTCGGAATTAGTTCCGATTCGGGTTTCGGAAATTGGGAACGGGTTCGGGTCTGGGTTCAGTTCACAAAAAAAATCTATTATTTTAATTTTCAAAAATAGTAATTTTCCTTACCGACTAATAAAATAATAATACTATTAATAATAATAATAATAACAATAACAATAACTACTATAATAATACAGGCAATAATAATAATAATAAGCTATATAAAAATAAAAAAACTAAATAATAATATTAATAACCTAGTTTAACTAATTATCATCTAATAAATCTACCAGAAAATTCTATAATTTTAAAAATAATAAACCGAATTTTACGGGTTTCACAACCTTTCCTCCGTAGAAAATTTCGGCCTCGAAATTTAAAGGAAAAGATACGGAGGATTACCTCAAATCAAACAGGTACGGGTACTACGCCCGTAACTCAGGTCCAACAATAAGAATTGTCAAGACAGTCGTGAATGAGACGTTTAGGGGCAGGTTTTAACGATGTCACCAACCACGTAGAACAATAATATATATACGAACCAAAGTACATGAGGTTGAACAGACCATCATGCACCGGTTCTGATTAGACAATATATTAGTAGATGCATCCAATACGATACTGTCATGATTAAGCTTGATAAAGAAATAAGCTTGCAAAACTAGGCTAACTTAGCAGCATCAATCAAGTTTAGTCCAGAAAAATATTAGAACGAAAGATAATGCTTACAAGAAATAGGAGTTATGTGGCGGCACAGAATTCCTGGTTTTTTTCTCACCTCGGTCTAAAATCGTTACTGGCTTCTCTGGCACTGTAAGGCTGGGTCCAATCTCCAACTCTGAATGGTCCAAGATGTGGCTCGGTCCGGAATGTAGCGACTGAGCTGTGAAATGTGGAAGACGTTGTGCACGCCCTCAAGATTAGCTGGTAGAGCTAATCGGTACGCTACTTCTCCAATTCGACTCAACACTTCAAACGAGCCGATGTACCTGGGGCTCAATTTTCCTGCTCTGCCAAATCTGATAGTTCTTCGGGTAGGGGAAATCTTTACGAAGATACTATCTTCTGCTTCGAATTCTAGTGGTCGACGACTGCTATCAGTCCAATGCTTCTGTCTGTCCTGAGCAATCCTGAGCTTGTCCCTGTTCACCTTTACCTTCTCTGATGCATCGGTTACCATCTCAGGTCCTAGCAATACTCTTTCTCCTACGTCGTCCTAAGCAAGTGGTGTACGGCAACGACGTCCATAGAATGCTTCAAATGGTGTCATACCGATGCTAGCTTGGTAGCTGTTGTTGTAAGATAACTCTACCAAGTACAAATGATCTTCCCAAGACCCTCCAAATTCCAAGACGCACGATCTCAGCATGTCTTCAAACGTCTGGATTGTCCTCTCTGATTGTCCGTTAGTCTGGGGATGGTAGGCGGTGCTGAACCAAACTGTCACGCAAACTCTTCCAAAAATTAGAGGTAAATCTAGTATCTCTGTCAGATACAATGCTTACCGGGACTCCATGAATCTGGTAGATGTGCCGCATGTACAGTGCCGCCAACTTCTCGGTAGATAGACCAACCTTGAAGGGGATAAAGTGAGCTGACTTTGTCAGTCGGTTCACAATAACCCAAATGGTGTCCTTCTCTCCTTGGGATCGAGGCAGTCCTGACACAAAGTCCATCGTTATGTGTTCCTATTTCTACTCCGGGATGTCAAGCGGCTGCAACAATCCTGCTAGTCTCTGTCTGCTAGCTTTCACTTGTTGAAAAATCAAGCATCTAGCCACAAACCTAGATACGTCCTTCTTCATTCCAAACCACCATACCACAGTACGCATATCCCGATACCTTTTGTTAGCTCCTGGATGTATGGAATACTGCGACTGGTGCGCTTCTTGTATCAGCTCATTTCTCAGTTTGCCAGTTGGTACGCAAAGTCTCGTACCATTCTTCAGTGCTCCGTCACTGGCGATTGAAAATCCTTCAAGTGTTTCTGCCAACACCTGATCTCTGAGTTTGTAAAGCGTCTCGTCTTGGAATTGTGTCTCATTGACTTTGTCCATCAGACTTAAACGCACTTGCTACTGCATCATCGATGAATCAACTCCTGGTACACTGGCTTCTCGCCCCAGTTTCTTTATCTTTTCCTCAGGCAGTACAATCTCCAGTCCAAGCTTCTCTATGTCCTTCAATAAATGTCGCTCCTTGGTCAAGAACATCGCCATCGGGTATCGACTAAGTGCATCTGCAACAACATTAGCCTTATCCGGATGGTACTGCAGGTCGATGTCAAAATCTTTCATCAGCTCCAACCATCGTCTTTGTCGCATGTTCAGCTCCTTCTGAGTGAAAACATATTTAAGACTTTTGTGGTCTGTAAATATTTCCACTCTTTCTCCATAGAGATAATGCTTCCATAGCTTCAGTGTAAAAATAACTGCTGCAAGCTCCAAGTCATGTGTGGGATAGTTCTTCTCATGAGTCCGTAATTGCCTAGATGCATAAGCAATTACTTTCACGTGTTGTTGAAGAACACAACCCAATCCTTTACCAGAAGTATCATTGTAGATTGAGAAACCATCGGTACCTGCAGGTACCGCAAGTATCTGTACCGTTGTAAGTCTCTTCTTCAGTTCCTCAAATGCTGACTGGCAATCTTTAGTCCACACAAATTCTTTATTCTTCCTTGTGAGCTTCGTCATCGGCTCAGCAATCTTGGCGAAATCCTTCACAAACTTTTGGTAGTAGCCGGCTAAGCCCAAGAAACTTCTGATTTCAGCAACTGAACTTGGGGTAGTCCACTTCTCCATAGTGACTATCTTCTTTGGATCCATCGAGATTCCTTCTTATGTGACAACATGGCCTAAAAATTCTACCTTGTCTAAGAAGAATTTATGGATAGCTTACCATAGAACTTCTCCTCCCTTAAAATTCCTAGAACTTTCCTCAAGTGCTATTCATGCTCTTCTTCAGTCTTTGAGTAGATCAGAATGTCATCGATGAAGACAATAACAAACTGGTCTAGGTATTCATGGAAAATCTTGTTCATGAGGTTCATGAATACCGCAGGGGCATTCGTCAGTCCAAATGGTATGACCAAGAATTCAAATTGACCATATTTGGTGTTTGAACGCCATCTTTGGAATATCCTCCTTCCTGACCTTGATCTGATGGTAGCCAGATCTGAGATCTAACTTCGTGAATATCTTAGCTCCACTTAGTTGATCAAACAGGTCATCGATCCGGGGTAGAGGGTACTTGTTCTTGATGATGATATTGTTCAGCGCCCGGTAGTCGATGCACATTTGCACTGTTCCATCTTTCTTGGACACGAACAAAACTGGTGCTCCCTAGGGCGAGGCTCCATCTCTGATAAATCTCTGGGTCTTTAGTTCATTGATCTAATCCTTCATCTCCTTGGCCTCCTATGGGTTGACTCTGTAGCATCCTTTAGAAATAGGAGAAGAGTCGGGAACTAGGTCAATGGTGAATTCTACGTCTCGATCTGGGTAATCCGGGAAAACTATCAGGGTAGACGACCATGAATTCTGCTATAATAGAATGGGGAGGTCCAGGTTCTTCGATGATAGAGGAGTAGGTAACACTCTCCATATCTTCCGGAGCTCGAGAGATTTCAAACTCTGGCTCTCCAGATGGGCTGAAGACTATACATCCTCTGTGACAATCTATCAGCGCATTCTTCTTACTCAACCAGTCCATCCCTAGGACTACATCATAGTTGGGTAAGGGCATCACAAGCAAGAGTGCTAAGTTATAGGACAGTTACAGGTCTCAATGATGGGTATGGGTCCAAGTATGACCGATGGTGGACCTCATCGCCAGCAGGGCCGGAACGAGTGGTCTTTCCTTTGGCCATACTCTGGAAGGTTTAGAATACAAAACATAAGCAAGGTAGCCTACCCGTCTATAGCAAACAAAAATATTTACTTATAATATATATATATATCGGTCCTATGTTGTGACAAATTGATGTTCTAGTGTTCTAATTGTTTCTAAGTATGTTTGCCTAAGTTGTTGATTATTGAGACTGACCTGCATGGGCTACCACTAAAAACATGTCACGACCCGATCCCAAATTGTTGGGTCGAATTGGATCATGCCCAGCCTGCACCGTTGTTGAAACGGCGACAGTAAGCTGTATCCACTTGCAGGTAATCTCAACAACACAATATTCATTTGTCACAACTTTAATAATTCGAATATTTTAAAACTTTTTATTCAATAATTGAAAGTACAACTGAAAAATGAAAAGTCTACAATCTCCAACTATAAATGAAATAACAACTAGCTAAATGGTTTATCGGCCTCGGGATCGGCATCCTCCAAGCGAGACTCGGGTAACACCGCAGGACAAAGCGCCGGTCATAGTGGCTATAATAGCTCAGCATCATCAATGTTACCTAAAAATGTTGGGTCTCCAGTCAGGAGGGAGCAAGTACAATTATGAATATCTAATAATTCAAATAATAAAGAAAATTTGCAATTTTAAACAATTTGAAATACTTGAACAATATTTTCCAGCAATTTTTAACAATTGAAAACAATGTGATCTGAATAGGTAACGACTATGACCGGCTTGGGTTGTACAATAGTATCCTAGTGATACGATACGGCTTATCCCCGTGTGTAAGAGGGGTAAGCTCGCACAATCAATATGCAATATGAGGGGTATTGGTTATAGACGCTACACTACTCCCCCAATATCCCCACAATCAATAACAATCAATATTTGAACTCTAGGAGAGAGTTCCACAATCAATATTTGAACTCTAAGAGAGAGTTTCGTGTAGCAATGTGGTTTTAGCATGCAAGATAACAATTACTAAATAAATTGCCAAATAAATATAACCATACTTGCCTTGGTTTTTGACTGGAAAAAGGGATGTTGATATCGGGATGGAGATCAGATATGTCCTCAAAATCCTACAGTTGAGAAATCCTGACTTAGCACCAAAGTCAAACCATATCTAGGTGTGCTAGTTACAATCTCTAGAATTGGTCCTAATCCAGTTTTATGTTATTTACAAATTCTACCAGAACACGTTTATCGATGTGATTTACTAGTTATTAATTTACGAAGAAATATCAATTTAACATTTATTGAAAAAATCGCATTTTCTGATTATTTAGCAAAACTTAGTATTTTGTAATATTATATAAAACTAATATTTTTCTTTAAATGAGAAGAACGTGAATTGTTTAAATAACAAACTTGTAATTTTCCTAGTTATTTAATGTGAGAAAATGATATTAATAAATATTTATTTAACATCTTATGCGTTTACGTCAAATCAACAACCAGAAAAGAAATAAAAACTACACTACATTATTACAGGCCACAGAAAATAAAGATAAAAAGCTGGGATTATGCCCTTACAATTATTTACATAAATGAATTAAAATAAGAATGGTAAACTGAACGCCGGGAAGCGGTCCATTCAGCAAGCCGAGGCCCTGTACCAAAAATATGATTGTCCAGTAACTAGTTCTAAATAATAATTAATATTATTAAATATAAAATTAAAGAAAGGGTCTCAGACTTGGTCCAAAAATCATGTTTGCAAATAGCTAATGCCTCAACGTCCAAAAATCCCGGTTTCGTTTGTATTTCGCTAGGGCCCATTGACCGGTACGATCGTCGCCCAAAAATCCATTTAATAAACATTTTCGAAAACTGATTTTGAATTATATATATAAAGTTTTAGGAAAATTGGACAGCATTTCCTCTATATTTGGGATAACCCAATACTGGGAAAATGTGCCAACAACACCAAAATATTTATCCCAAACCAGGGAAACCACAGAAATTAATTCCACCAAAAACTCATAACCAATTCCCAACATAGGCCAAGCCAACAAAACCACAGAAAGAACTAATCACCAACTATGAACTCAAAACCAAGAATCCAAACCACAGCACCATAAAGCCAAAACCACAAAACATTCCGAAACGAAGTTCGAAAAATTTTCGAAAAGTCACAGAACCAAAATAGTATAGATTCGGAAATATCCAAATTTAACTCGGAAAATTCTAAGAAAACCAACAGAAGCACAAATAAGAAAATCTACAGAACTTTTTCGAAGGAAAGTTCAGAAATTCCGAAGGATCGAAATCACTACCTCAAAACCGATTCCAGTTGCGGGATCGGGGACCGAAATCATCATCGACAACTACGAAAGGACACGGGGACAACGAAAATATACCTTGGGTTGCTCGGCTAGAGCTCTCAGATGCAATTAGAGGAAAGAGACTAATCTAAAGGGACGCCTCAGACTCGGGACGCGCCATCACGGACTCGGAAGTCTCCGGACAGCGTCACGGGTACGAACATCAGCACGGACACGGCACGGAACGACAGAACACATGCACGAGAAACGTGCGCGGTCAGTAGTACGGTACGGGGACGGCAACGGGATGCACGTGCGGGTAGCGCGCGGAGAGTGAGGGTGGCCTCGCGGGAGCTGCGGCGGGGCGGTCAGGGCAGCTTCATCTGGACAGGGGGTTGCCGGGGACGGGGACTAGAAAGCCGCACGGGGGTCGGGCCGGCTGAGAGGGGGCGCGGTCGGGCTCGGGTGGAGTCGGCCGTGGGGGAAGCCGCACGCGCGGGACGGCTAGTGATGGGGCGCCGGCGAGGGGTCGGGCTCGGTCGGGTGGTGGAGCTCCGGCTCGAGCTCCAGAAGCTAGGGCACGGGTTTGGGGAAAGATGGAAAATGGTGATGATGGAGGAGAGGAGGAGGGGATTAAATAGGGAAGGGAGGAGCAGTTACCGAAAAGGGAAAGGGAAAGGACGGCCGGTCGGGGAAGTCGAAGCCGAGGAGTCGGGTCGGCGGCGGTTGTGCCATGAAGAAAGAAAAACCGAAAGCTTTTCGGTTCCAGAACAGAGAGTGAAAGAGAGAGAGTTTGATAATGGAATGAATGAAATAAATGTTTCCATTAAAAAGGTTTTTGATTTATAAATATATAAATAACTTAATGAATTATATACGAAATCGAGATCGGTTTCGGAATTAGTTTCGATTCGGGTTTCGGGAATTGGGAACGGGAACGGGTTCGGGTCTGGGTTCAGGACACAAAAAAATCCATTATTTTAATTTTCAAAAATAGTAATTTTCCTTACCGACTAATAAAATAATAATACTATTAATAATAATAATAACAACAATAACAATAACTACTATAATAATACAGGCAATAATAATAATAATAAGTTGTATAAAAATAAATATAATAATAATATTAACAATAATATTAATAACCTAGTTTAACTAATTATCATCTAATAAACCCACCAGAAAATTCTATAATTTTAAAATAATAAAACTAAATTTTACGGGTTTCACACACGCAGATTTCATCCACCAGCTATCCGAGTTTCTACATCCGACGGTGGCATCCTGGCCGTTCGAAGCATGGGGAATGGACATCATTGGTTCAATCACTCCGCCTTCGTCTCGAGGACATCGCTTCATACTCGCAATCACGGATTACTTCTCCAAATGGGCGGAGGCTATTCCGCTAGCAGAAGTGAAGACTTCAAACGTGATCAGCTTTCTCTAGCATCACGTTATCTACCGCTATGGACTGTCCCGAAGGATCATCCACGACAATGGTCCGCAGTTCGCAAGCCACGCCTTCTATCGGTTTTGCGACAAACACTGAATCCAGAATATTGCTTCAACACCGTACAACCCGGCGGCTAATGGTCTTGCTGAAGCGTTCAATAAAACAATCATCAAGCTTCTCAAGAAGTTTGTCTCATCAAACAAATACGACTGGAATGAAAAGCTCGACGAATGCTTGTGGGCGTACCATACTATAGTACGAATGGCCACCAGGAACACACCATTTTCTCTGGTATATGGAAGTAAGGCAGTTCTCCCGTTGGAGACTCAAATTCCCTCACTCCGTGTTGCTCTCACCTATCGATTGACGACAGATGATAATCACCATCGCCGACTACAAGAGCTGGAGGCCTTAGATGAGAAGCGCCTGTTAGCTCAACAACGAATCGAGCTGTACCAAGCGCGTATCTCCGGAGCCATCAACAAGAAGGTTAAATCAGAACATTCCAAGAAGACGATCTCGTTCTGGCAGTTCGGAGGCCTATGGTTATGACTCACAAAACCGCCGACAAGTTCCAGCCAAAGTGGGAAGGCCCGTTCATCATCGAGCTGTATTCTCCAATGGAGCTTACCGCCTCACAAAACAAATGGAGACTTGCTCATGTTGTCCATCAACGGCAAGTTCCTGAAGAAATATTATGTCTAAAACGACATCCTTCAAATATCCCAGATTGTTGAGTTATGTACCCTCTGGTACCGCTGAACCTACATTCTGACTCCAAATATCCTAGATTGTTGAGTTATGTACCCTCTGGTACCACTGAACCTATTCTGACTCCAAATATCCCAGATTGTTGGATTATGTACCCTCTGGTACCGCTGAACTCACATTCTGACTTTAAATTTCCCAGAATGACGAGTTACGTACCCTCTAGTACCGCTGAACTTATATTCTGATCCCAAATCTCCCAGATTGTCAAGTTATGTACCCGTAGGTACCGCTGAACTTATACTCTGGTCACTACAGATGAATCTATATCACGTCTTTTAGGTAGTAAGTCATGTATGATTATATCTCTGAACTTTCTTCCTAAAAGAGCCCCCCTCATGATCCAATACCCGCACTTTCAGTGCACAAAAAGGGTAACAGATCTACAAATTCTCCGAAACAACCGTCGATGTTACCTCTAAGTTGTTTCCCTTCTATCAAAAACAAACAGCCCCTTACATAGAACTTCTACGTCCTCATTACCTCTGAGTTGTTCTATGTACCCTTCATGGAGCCCACTCCTGCCATGTCCTTATTACCTCTGAGTGGGAAGGCTCCATCGAAGAAACCCTCATATTTACCACGTCCTCACTACCTCTGAGTAAGCATGTTGGTTCTCTCTCGTCTTATTATCCGTATCCAGAACCAGGGTACGCCAAGGATAATAGGTCCACAAAAAGTCTCCCATTAGGGCAACTACTGCAAGCAAAGAATAAAGCGAATGTATTCTGTTCGTTCAAAATCAGTTACATTCACATGACTACATCTCATGAGCAAGCCAGAAAAGTTTTCCATCGTTTCATTTAGACAAGAAGAAAAAAGATTACATTGATGTCCAAAAGAAGCAAAACACAAACTATAGCTAAAGACAGATAGAAATATCAAGACGGACATTTAGGAGAGCCCACGAATCCTAGTTATGGGGCGCATATACCAATCCCTCAACCATTTTTCATATAAGGATCTACTTAAGAAAGATCCTCGTCCAGAGCAGGAGGATCAGAACTCCCAATACTACCCCCTTCAGCTGGAGCTCCTCCTTTACAGCAACTTCAATGTTGGGAGAGGTTCCCTCCCCTATAGGCGCCAGCTCTTCTTGTTGTTTCTCATTTTTTGGTATCACCTCTTCCTTAACGAGCGATGACTCTGGGTTGATGAAAGGAGGCAGCAGCTCCTCCTTCATAATGATCTCAGCCTTCGACAGGGCTGCTGCAAGAATCAAAGATAAAAGAAAATAAGTTAGAAGATGGCCAGGTGAAACTAACTTAGTGTTTCGGGGCTTATGCGGTTCTGCTTAGCGAGGCCTTATGCGGCACAGTTCAAAGGGAGGCTTATGCGGTCCTGTTTGATGGGGCTTCATGTGGCTCCATTCAGAGGGGATTATGCGGCTCTGTTCGTCGGTTTATTATACGGTTCAGTTTGTAAAGTATTCATGCGGCCACTAAACAAACTCCCATGCGGCTCGGACGTGGGGTATACCCCCATGCGGCTTGGACATGGGACGTACATGCGGCCCATACAATTTGAACAGTTCGATGAAGACGAGGGACGCATTAAAGGCTTGTGCATAAAACATGCAACAGAGCCAACTTTGTTAGGGTTTGTGAAGTATACGATCTTCCCAAAGCCTTACCAGCAATAGTGGGGTGAACGTCGGGATAAACTTCAGGCGCCACAGTCGACGTCGAAGCCACTCCCTTACCCTTCGCCGCAGCCTTGGAAGTCATGGGGGCCATCGTTGATCGAAGAAGAAGAAGAAGAAGAGGACGACAGTTAGGACAAGAAGAGCTTAAATCGGGAAAGAGAGTAAAGAGTTTCTTTCTCCAAACTCTTACTTATAGGAGGACAAGGGGGGACACGTGGACCAATGAACGCCTCGGGTCGTGTGTTGCAGGCAAAACCGACTCCTAGGATTTCGTCTCCTCTCATAAAGGAGATTCATCAAAGCACAAAATCCAAATATTTAATGAACCGACTCTTGGGATTCCCCCAAAAATGGCTCTAAATCAAAAAAAACGAATCAAGGGCAATTAAAGACGCCTACGTGGCAGAAAAGACAGTATACGGCCAGAGCGGCCAGAACGGTCCATGCGGCCATGAAGGCCATGCGGCTAGGAAGTCCATGCGGCCAGGAAGGCCATGCGGCTAAGAAGTCCATGCGGCCAGAACATCCTATGCGGCCAGAAGAGCTTATGTGGACATAGCCATGCTTCTTATTCAAAGTATTTCAATTTTACAAATTGAAAACTTTGAAGGGGGTCTTATAGAAGCATGGAAAAGAACAAGAAAATCCATTCGGCTCAAAACAGAGGGAGTCTCATGCGGTTCAAAGAATCTCTCAGAGCTTCATGCGGCTCAAGAGTTTTATGCGGCTTAAAAGTCGCCAACATAGCCATACGGCTCGAGTAAAAGCCACGTGGCCTCATGCGGCTCGCCTCTACAGCTGGCCATTAAGCAGCGGCCTCATTTAATGCTCTGACACAACAAGACAGCTCTGACATAAAGGTGAACTGACAGATCTGACATAATGCTGCAATGGACTCTGACATAATGGCGTGCACCTAGGGAAACGAAGAAAATCTCTATAGCTGGCACGATCCATCAAATCCCAAAGTCTTTTATACGGCTTTGACACATGGCCAGCCGCATGCGGTTCAGGTAGAGGCCACCCCCATACGGCTGCTACTCTCATGCGGCTCGGATCATGGGGCCATCTTCATGCTGCTCAAATCCTGAGAAGCCACCCCCATGCGACCGCTACTCTCATGCGGCTCAGATCATGGGGACCATCTCCATACGGCTCAAATGCTGAAAGACCACGCCCATGTGGCCTTAACACGTGGCCAGCCTTATACGGTTCAGTTGAAAACCACTCTCATGCGGCTCAAATTTCGGAGGCCACACTTATGCGGCTGCCACCTTCATACGGTTCAAATCCTGAGAAGCCACCCTCATGCGGCTCTGTCAAGATACCCTGTTCTTGTGGCTCGCGGTTAGGACACGTGGCAGAAGATCAGTTTCCCTCGTGTCCCTACGGCTCGTAGCATAATGATGGTTAGACACGTGGCATCAAATCAATCAAGATTTACTAACAAATCCCAACAACCAGATTTAGTACAATCATCAATTATCCAGATCAAATTAAAATTATTACAATCAAGCAGATTGAACACGTGGCAGGAGATCCGAGCTTGTCACGAAGATTCGTGGCAATCAACATTAATTGCCCATGCAGATTTGGTGTAATCAATATTAACTGCCCAGATTTGTTGCAATCAAAATTAACGGCCTAGATTAATTGCCAAAAAACAGGATCAAGGAAAATGGTAATTAATCCCCAAATCGCCGACTTTTCGAGGGACAATTATTGCAAACCCTAATGATCATACCCCACTCCTATAAATAGCAAGGTGCCATTCCCTTGCAAACCCCCGACCGAATACACAGAGAGACAAAGGCACGCACAGAAGAGTCTTCCCACACATTCAAGGACATTTCTTCATCAGAGCCAAGGCTACGTCCGATCGTCCAAGGAGTAAGGCAGAGCTATCGTCGCTTTTCCGAGCCTCTACCGTCACCCCCCAGAATCAAAAAAACAATCGTACTTAGATTGTTGTACCTAGGTTTTCATTCCTAGGCTTTTTTTGTACGAGCGAGTTTGTATTATGAGTCTAAGTTCAGTCCTCCTATAAAATTGTTTTGCACTTTTACAATCAATGGCAAACACAGTTAGAGATCTAACCTTGACTTAAGTCTCTTAGCCAATATATGGTTATGATCTACTCGAAGCCCTCTACGTACATGCGACTAGTGTGCCACTCAATAGAGGTCTCGTGTGCTACTTAAACACAAAAGTCACGGAAGGCGTATCTCATGACTTACAGAACCTATTCTACCAACCCGACGGGAAATTTGCCCAACCACTTGAATTTGAACATATTCTACATTACCCTAACCTAATAGGGATGGTTTAAAATTCCACAAAATTTTGTCCAGCCACTATAGACTAAAATCTAAAGTTCATGCAATCAAAGATTGAAGTCCAATTAGGGAACCTATTGAGACTCCGTTAAACCCATCATAGCCCATCGCCATATTGGGACTATAAAACCAAACTTGATGAAATAGGCCCTTACCCCTATTATGTAGGCCCCACCTCTCGGCTCACTAATTCTCCTTCCATATATTTTGTAATTGCATCTCTTCGTAGCCTATGTTATGCATCTCTCGGTACCAACTTGCTTCCGGATATACTTGACCAAGACCTCTCATACTGTCTTGACCAAACATAGTTAATATATGGGCCATATTAAATAGATAATACCTCGACTTCCTATAGAGTCTGTGACTATGATTGGAAATATCTATACTTCCATATACCTACTTGAAATTTGACCTTCTTAGAAGCCCTATTACAGTGCTTTCCCCGATTAACCAACTTCTATAAGTTGGGTAGAACATTGAACTTATTATACTCTACCTCTCAGAATGGAATTACAATCATGACCATTCTTCCATCCGTATAGAATTTATGAAATAATGTTTTATTTTGCATTTTATATCACTTTGCTCCTGCGTTTAGATAACTACGGTAACAGATTGCAACCTAAATTCTTCAAGTCAGTCATAGAATCATTTTTATTTGAATTAAGAGCAAAATTTCTGAGGCAAATCGCAAGCCTCTCTAAGAAACATAAGATTTTGGAATTAGCAAGTGGTTGGAAATGATTGGGTCCAATTAGACTAATAATTCAATGGTACATAACGCCGACCTATATTCGTATCATTTGATACCCTCGACCGTGATTTTGATAATTGAAGCACAACACTATCATTTTTCCTTTCGACAAAGATCACACTCACGAACTAGACTAGTCATGCTACTCATATGACATACATGTCCCACACAAATAAACTTTCTAGTGCTCCATTTAAATTACACCACATGTATGACACATTGTTTCCTCAAAACAAACCATAGAGACCCAAATT